>JAKSZU010000026.1:23134564-23810309 GCA_026018925.1 Tupaia tana | reverse complement strand
GCATTGTTCCCTGAGCCCTGCGCTGTCTCCAGCCCCAACTAGCCGACCCCCAGAGCAGCTGGATCTGTCCCCCCAGGAGCTGCTCCTGCGGACCCAGAAAAGCCACTGCGGGCCACACCCCTACCGAGAGCTGAGGCAGGGAAGGGGTGACGTGGGCTCCGATCGGTGCTCCCCAACTCCAGCACTGCCGCTCTACCACGGGGGACATGGGAGGCTGGGGTTCACGGGGCTGGGAGGGCTCAGGGCCGCTCCGACTGAGGGTGCGTGAACCTGGCCAGGGCTGGGCCTCGGAGCCGGTCCTGTGAAGCCACGTGCCCTAGACCTGCCACGTCGGGACGCCTGCCAGATGCACAGCAGGTCCTCACTTCCCGGAGTGCCAGCCTCGTCTGCAGGGCAAGGGCGAGGAGCGAGGCTGGCTGGGCAGAGAATGTACCGGATTTCCAGAAGTGGCCCGGGCTCCGCATGAAGCCGGGCAGGGCTAGGAGCAGGTTACTCTGCAGGGAGCGGCAGGCCCCGGCTCTGCAGAGCTGAGCGCCCTGTCGCCTCAGCCCCGGGGCTGCGGTCACTCGCTGGGAAGGTCCTGCGGCCGCCTCCCCTCTGCGGCGTGAAGACGAAGCCCTGTAGTGAGGCGGCAGGAGTGCCCTGGCCGGCCGTCAGCACCCAGAGGCAGAGTGGCCGCCACGGGGCCACACCACTGCCTTCCTGCCCACGAGCGCCACGACCCGCTCCAAAGCCGTGTGGCAGCGGCTCCGTCTAGTTCCGTGGGTGTGTCTCTGTTCTGTGAGGAGTTTGTCTTCTCCCAGCTTAACGGGATCCGACATCCTGGTCTCGCGATATCGCACAACGCGGCTGTAACGTGGTCTCCAGGGCAGGACCTGGCGAGAACCCCTGCCTTCCTCGCCTTCCGCCCCCGGGCTGGCACCCGGCATCACCGCGTCCTGTGACAGCCGAGGACCCCACGCTCGCACCTGCCACCAGCAGCCGTGGGCGAGCGAGGGGGCGCACTCACCTTCGGGGCCGCACCGCGCGGGGTTGTTGATGCAGGACGTGCGGGACCGGCTGTACAGCAGTGTGACCTCCTTCCCCTCTTTGACGTAGATGCCTCTGTCCCACCTTCCCCTCCACCATGTCTGAGTGGGAAACGACAGCACAGTCAGCGCCCTGCCGCCTCACCACGCGCGTGCGGCTCTTCCCCGCACAGAGAGCCTTCGTGAGGGTCCTACCCTAGTGTCAACCTGCCGAGCCACACTCCAGTGACGTCTATGTGACCAGGTCACGTGAGGGCTGACTCGGCCTGGGCACCTCATCACTGCCCCTGTGCTGCACGTGCCACCACGGGGCTACCCAGGGGACGGTGACCAGCCCTCCCACCCCGAACTCCCCAACTCCTGGCTCTCACCAACCAGCGCCATGGCTCCCAGCCCCCCAGCCCAGCCTGGACCTCCCAGGGACGCGTTTCAGCCCGAGGTGACTTCTCCCGAGTCCCAGCTGAGAGCCCTGACCCTAAACATGGGCCCGGGGTCTTGGGAGAACCTGTTTTCAGACCCCAGACGTCAGGGGCATTTGGAGCAGCCCGAGACAGCCACAACCCCAGGGGACGGTCGTCCTTGCTGTGCCATGGGCGTGCCCAGAACCGGCCTGCCCACCGGGGACAGCCCTCTGTGCAGGGAGGCCGGGATGGTGGCAGCTGGGAGTGGCGGGCACC
Organism: Tupaia tana; assembly: GCA_026018925.1. Classification (NCBI taxonomy): domain Eukaryota; kingdom Metazoa; phylum Chordata; class Mammalia; order Scandentia; family Tupaiidae; genus Tupaia; species Tupaia tana. The sequence continues at coordinate 23,808,604 of JAKSZU010000026.1, read as the reverse complement.
TGCGGCTCAGGGTCAAGGACACACAGCTCTTCCCACCACAGGCTGGGAAGGGAGCAGGCTGGGCGGGTGTCAGTTCCCAGCCCCCTGCCAGTGTGTGACTGCCTGGCGGCCAGGGTGCCTCCTGCCTTCCCACTCCTCTGCCGGAAGACGCCCAGCGGCTGCAGAGTGAGCAGACCAACGGCCGTGCCGTCATGGCAGACCAGTGCCGAGTTCCTGCAGGAAGGCGGATCCTCGGGGCACCCGCAAAGGCAGTGCAGAGGATGACACCTGTGTGGGGGCTGGCGGGGAGGTGCCATGCTCGCCCCTGTCTCCTCCGCTCTGACCCACACAGGAAAACAGGAGCCATGGGGGCTCTGGCTGAGATGAAATAAGGTAGTAACTTAAGCGTGGCATGCGTGGGTATGCATTTCATAGAACGCATCTAATGATCTTTTTTTTTTTTTTTTTTTGGAGAGATTTTTGCTATAGGGCGTGTGCACTCACCAGACAGACAGAGAGAGACATAGAGACAGAAAGCGAGAAATCACCCCCCAGGAGGGATGGTCACGCCGCAATCCCTTCTCCATTCTCCTCTTGGGATCTTGGGCACGCACGCACACGCGCCCAGCGTGAGTTTTAAGCCACCGGGTCCGACGCGAACCACGGTCGACTACGTGGGAGTCCAGCGACATAGCCATTATGCCAACTGCTGGTTCCCTCTAAGGATCTTTCAAAATCCCCAGGTTACAGCAGAAACGCTGATTAGAGCATTTGCAAGAGATTGTATTTTTGAGGAGGTATTTCTAAAGCAACTTTAAGTTTCCATTAAAAAGGCATGCTTTTCCTCCTCCAAAGGCAAAAAAGTCCAAACAGTTTCTATTTTTGGAAGAGGTCTCCTCTCGCGTCCGTTCTGTTCTGAAAAGCAGCAGCTGGTCTTGAAGCCCCGGCGGAGGCACTGCTGCCCCGGAACTGCCACGCACGCCCTGGGCTGTTCATACCCGGCACCTGCCGCTCACCAGCCAAGGCGTGCTCACCCCGCGCGGTACAGACCCCGCACGGCGGCCCCGGTGCAGACACGGGAGCGGGTGCTCACCTACGGCCGCAGACAGATTGGAGTAGGCGGGGTCAGTGGCATTACGTGCGGGCGGGTTATGGGGAGGGAGCACGGTGAGGCTGTGGGCTCGCAGCGCTGGGGATGACAAGAGAGAGAGCACGCACGTGAATGAGGCCAGCACACGGACGGACGGCATATCTCTCCACCCGGCACGCCCCCGGGCCTCACCAGGACAACCCGAGTCCCGCGGCCTGGCCCCCACACGCCGCCCGCCTGTTCTGCCGGCTGCCGACCCCGCAGGACCTCCCCTCCAGGTGGCCGCCGCAGTGCACTCAGGCGCCAGGGGCAGGCGGTGGCTGTCTGGGCTCTGTGCGGACACTCAGGTGAGAGATATGACGTTAAGCCTGGCCATCAAATGGCCCCGACAAAAGGGTTAACAGCTGTGATGTCAAAAGGACAGGAGGGACAGACACGTGGCTTGGACACACTGCGGGAGAGCGTGATGAGTGGACACACGAGGAACGGGCAGCCAGTGACGAAGCTGCATTCACGGGAGGGTCCCCGGAGCCACCCGCTGCCCCGGGGACCCTCCAGGAGCCACCCGCTGCCCCGGGACCCTCCAGGAGCCACCCGCTGCCCCGGGCCCTCCAGGAGCCATTCACTGCCCCACAGACCCTCCACTCTGGCTACCTTGCAAGCCCGTGACCACCCTGAAACAGCCTAGTGGGGCTAGCTCGACACGCTTGAGGGTCCCCTGGAAGTCACGCTGTCCCCAGTCCCTCCGCAGTGTCAGTGTACCTGAGTGGATAGTGGACGTTTGTCACTGAGGGGTCCTCACAGAGCCGAGAGCTCCTGCTGGGTCTGAGCTGTGAGCTCAGAGGACCGAGGACAGACGCCTGGGGCTAGCTACGGAGCTCGGGCTCAGACCACTCTGGACGTGTGGTCGCTGGCCCTGGGCCGCGAGCTGTGACAGCACGCATTCCACCCGGAGAGGTGGTTCTCTTTCAGTGGCTTTAAAAGGAAGGCCCCGAGGCCAGCAGCTGGCGTGGAGGCTAAGGCGCTGGGCTCACATGGCTGGCCGCAGTTCTGAGTCCTGGCCCAGGTAGCTTAGAAATCAGACCAGGTATATGTCTATGTGTGTCAGGGTCCCGAGGGGAGAATGGAGGAGGAGGAATTGCGGCGTGGCCGTCCCCTCTGGGGTGAGTGCTCTTTCTCTCTCACTCTCTCTCTGCCTCTCTAGTGAGTGCATGTGCACGATGGCAAAAGAAAAAAGTCTTTAAACAGTTTGCTGTCACCTGTGGGGGCATCGAAGGGGCTTTTCCACACCTGCAGCCTACACTGTTTGAGTTGGGGTTCTCGGCTGTGGCCCTTCTGTACCCGGCACTGGCGGGCGCCCAGCAGGCTCGGGCCCCCGAGCGCTCTGACGGTCTCCGATCACGGGTTCTCGGGAACCCTGCTGGACCTCGGCTGGTGAGCCCAGCAGCACGGCGTCACGGGAGGGGGGAAGGCCGGTGTGCTGGGGCAGGAGCCGTGGGCGTCCGCAGTCTGTGGGGCTTTTCACGCTCGCACAGACCAGAGCGAGCCGTGGGAGCCGTCAGAGAGCTGTGCCCGCCATGCGTGCTTTATGAAAGGCTCCTGGAGCGGGAGACGTGCTCGGGAGAGTCGGGGTCCCCACAGCAGACTCCGCGCACGGAGTCGGGGTCCCCACAGCAGACTCCGTGCACCCGGGGTGCCTGCCGGGGGAGGCTGGTGTGGAGGACCCCCGTGCAGAGCAACAGGGACCCACAGACATGCCGGTCAGTCCCGGCTGGCCGTCTCTGGCCTTGTGCACGGGAGGTCGGCCGTGGCCGCTGTGTGCCCAGGGGTGTCTATCACGGCGCTTCCCCTCGGAGGTTGTTGGGGAGACACAGTCAGTGGCATCTGGGTCACAAATCCCGATCTCCTATCGTAAGTTTACAAATGTCCTAGTCAAGCAGTCCTGACACAATTTTCGGGAAAGCTGTGCAGACACTCGGTCAGCTGAGCACTGGCTTCAGGCCGACGGCGCGCTTCCGTCCCCCGACCCGGCTTGCCGAGCCCCCCACCTGCGTCTGCTCCCCTCGCGCCCCAGGTACCTCCAGTTGTGTCCTGAAATTCATGGATTCCATCCACCGTTTCCAGCGGCCAGTAATGGGAAGCAGAAGCCAAGACCTCGAAGCCTTGAGGAGAGACAGCAGAGCTTGTTAGCTACCGCGGAAGGCGAGCAGCTGAGGAGGAAGACCGTGAGGGCGGACGGGAGGGGCGGCTCTCAGCGACCGTGGAGGACGCTGGAAAGTCGCCTGAGATACCGAACGCACACTCATGGCAGTAAATGCTCCGGAGTAGAGCAGAAAGCTGCTCCCCAGCCCGGCATACAAGGTAAACAGGAACCGAGACCCTGAGCTTGTGACGACAGGCCACCGTGGTCGGGGAACACAAGTGGCGCGCCCACGGGCGCAGGCCCGGACCAGAGAGCCCACGGTCCGGCCCGCCAGTCTCCATCACTCTAGAACGAGACATGCACGGTCAGACGACAGGAGCAAGCTAGATAAAGTCGCGTTACAATATTACCGTCCCAGGGGGCACTGCAGTCCCCTGCAGACACGCGGGTTGCACTGTCACCAAGTAAGGTGACTGTGTCTCGGCCCGTCTGTAAAGGTAGGGAATGAAACTCATGCCCAAGGCCCAGCCGTGGCGGTGCCGGTGGGAGGTGGCCCAGGTCGGGTCCTGCCGTGACCTGGACAGGCCGGCGCTCTGGCAGGAGGGCCACAGCACACCAGAAGTCTGTCTCCCCCGCCCATTCAAAACGGAGACTCTGGGAGAAGAGACAGCGTAATGGCTACGTTGCTGGACTCCCATGTGGTTGACCGTGGTTCAAGTCCTGGACTTGGAGGCTTAAAACTCACCTCAGACATGGGACCAGCAGTTAGCATAATGGCTATGTCGCTGGACTCACCTGTAGTTGACCGCAGTTCAAGTCTTGGACCCGGTGGCTTAAAACTCACGCTGGGCACGTGTGCGTGCGTGCCCAAGATCCCGAAAGGAGAATGGAGGAGCAGGGATTGCGGCGTGACCATCCCCCCGGGGGGTGATTTCTCGCATTCTGTCTCTGTCTCTCTCTGTGCGTGTGTGCCCATCCTAGGAGGAGAATGGAGGAAAAGGGACTGCAGCGTTGCCATCCCCTGGGGGATGATTTCTCGCTCTCTGTCTCTCCCCCTGGTGAGAGAGCCCCATAGCGAAAATCTCTCCAAAAATGAAGGCGACTCTCCCCCGAACGACCTGGCTGTGTACTTCAACGCCTGAGCGTTGGCGGCCAAGCTTCCTCGTCTTCCTCTGAGCCTCGATCTCTGCGCCCTAACCGTCGCTCATCTCAAAGCAAACTGCACAGTGAGCAGGCAGGCCCGGCTGACTACCCCAGCCGCCAGGGCCGCCAGGGGAGCATTTCCACCGTTCCAGCACAGGACAACGGGGCGAGGCGGCGGACACGACCCCTCCTGACTAGCCGTCACTCCAGTGCCCTCACCCCCAGCGCTCGCATTGGGAGCGCCGTCGGCCCCGCGAGATTGCTCTCCGCCCCAAACGAGGGCTCGCCTGCGTCTCCTCCGGGACCCTGGCCCTGGGGGCTGCAGCTGCACAGTACGGTTCTCCTGTCTGCCTCCCACCATGTGAACGAGGTTGCTGACTGAATTCCACCAAGACATCTTCTGGTGAGCCTGCAGCAGCTTCCCAATTTCAAAAAAGTTTGTATTGCCATAGGGTGTGTACACTCACTGGAGAGAAAGAGAGAGGGAAAGTGAGAACTCACCCCCAGGAGCGTCGCACACCACAATCCCTTCTCCTCTTGGGATTTTGGGCACAGATGCACACACACACCTGGTGTGCTTTTTTTTTTTTTCAAGCCACTGGGTCCAGCCAATAGCTACTCAATTTCACTCCACGGGTCACTCTACCACAAGCAGCTTTGCACACACAATTATTTTTTGGGGGGAGGAGAGGTTTTTTTGCTATATGGCTTGTGTGCTCACTAGAAAGACAGAGAGAGACAGAGACAGAAAGCGAGACATCACCTCCCAGGGGAATGGCCATGTCGCAATCCCTTCTCCTCCATTCTCCTCTTGGGACTTCGGGCACACACGCATGTGCACCTGGTGTGAGTTAAAGCAACCAGGTCCAGGACTCGAACCGTGGTCGACTACATGGGAATCCAGTGACGTACCCATTACACCAACTGCTGGTTCCTGCACACACTATTTTAATGTTTATTTCTTGCACAAGAGAAACAGACGACACTCCTACAGGGTCTTGAGCCAGGACGCCCGGCCCCAGGCAGCCCAATCATGGGCACGCGTGGCCCCGCACTCGGGGAGGCTGTGCTACCTCAGGGCCTGTCCAGTCCCTCTGGGGGCCCGTCCTCTGTGACCAGTGCCCGGCCTGGACAGAGCCTCTGACAATCAGCTGCCCTCTATCAAGCCTGATAGAGCTTAAGAAGGAAAAAGTGGAGCCAGTAGGTGGTGTGGTGGTTAGGGTGCTGGATTCCCACATGGCCAACCGCGGTTCGAGTCCTGGACCAGGCAGCTTGCCTTCTCCTTTTCCCTTTCTTTCTCTCTGTCTCTCTCTGGTCGAATTTTAAAAAACAAATAAATAATAATAATCAATAAAATGTTTTTTAAAAAGTAAAAGTAACCAAGTTGGCCTTGTGTTATTCACTGTAAAAAAATACTTTAAGAGAATAGGGTTATTATTTTCAAATGATGTATGCCTGATAACCAAAACTATTACAAATAAGAAAAGAATTTGGTAAGTGGAAAACTATTACAAACAACAAAAGAATTCAGAGAGGAGGCTTTTACAAATGTAATCTACAGACGCCAACAGCCCTCCTGGTTTCCAACAAGAACCCTGAAAAACAGCAGCAAAGTCCTCACTTATAAACATGGCCGATAAAGACAAAACCCTCAGCAAAGAAACACCAAGAATCGTATGGTCTTCTCGTAGAGAAAACAGCAGTGAAACTCGGCGAGGCAGGGCCGGCGCCCAGCCCTGGGTGAAGGAGCCCGACCCTCCCGGGTCCCTGCGGTCCCAGCCCGGCCCCGTGGCCCGAAAGCAGTGCCGGGCGCGCATGCCCGTGTGCCAGAATCCCCGCGGGAGTGGGCGTTGGCGGAGAAGGAGCTGCAGCCTGACCACACCCCGGGACTCTCTCCCTTCTCTCTGCCGAGTGCACGTGCCCTTCACCAATTAAAATAAAAGGAAAACAGACTTCTAAAAAATAACGAAAGGTGCTGAAGGACTCTGGAAAGCGGAGGGCTTCGTCCACCCTTGGGAAGGAGACTCACTGCTCTAGAAGTACCAAGGACCTTTCTGCTGAGCTGTGTGTGTTGGCATGTTTGCAGAAAGTGTGCGCGATCATTCTTTGTGAGGGAGAAACCTAATCACGGAGCTTCTGTGGGAAAAGAAGTGAGAAGGGTACCTGAGGGGCCGGAGCAGGGACAGAGGAAGGAGCCTGAGAGGCCAGAGCATCTGGGGCCGGGTGCCCCACGCTGGGACTCGGGAGCAGGGAGGCCCGCGGAGCCCTCCCGCACGCGTGGGGAGTTCGCTTACGACAAAGGTGGGGTTTCCAACCAGGGAAGGGATGTCACTCAACAGGAGGTTCTGGGACAGTCGGCCCCCCAGAGGGGACCGAGGGCCCCACCTCACCCTTCCTCACACGGCACTGCCAGACGGTCAAAGCACGCATGATACAAAGCGAAACCTGGGGCCCACGGTGGGTGTGATGGCTATGAGGAGAATGGAGAAGGGATTGCGGCGTGGCCATCCCCCCGGGGGGTGATTTCTCGCTTTCTGTCTCTCTGTCTCTCTCTGTCTGTCTGGCGAGCACATGCGCCCTATCGCAAAAACCTCTAAAAAATAAATAAATAAAATTTAAAAATAAAGTGAAACTAAGAGCTTCAGAGAGGTTCTGAACTCGAGCATGTCCATAAGAAAGTCGTGGAGACAAGTGAAGTGAGGCCGTCCTGGGAACACGGGACAGGAGGCAGCGGTCTCTTCCCTGCTATGTCACCTAGCGGGACAGGCACAGCGGAGCGCGGCGAGGGCACAGCCGGCCCTCAGAGAAGGAGCGCGAGTCGCTTTCAGAGACACGAGTGCCCTGGACTAGTGGCTAAGTGTTGGAAGCCGTGCAAACCACGGAGCGTGGGCCCGTCTGAGCTCACCCGGCAGACCCGTGAGCGGGAGCTGGGCAGGCCGCACCGCGAGTCCCGTGTTTCTGGAGGGAGTTTGAGCCAGAACAGCCTTCCGGGGGGCAAGTGGGAGCATGGGTCCGCCTTCAAATGCAGGTCCCTCTGAGCCGGCCCTGCACTCCCAGGAACGCACTCCAGAGACTGACACACAGGTCGGCCCAGGCCAAGGTCGAGGGGCGGAGCCGGGCACAGCCACTGCTCACCGGCAGGGCGGCTGTGACCATGGGGCAGCGGGCAACAAGCGGGCCGGTGCGTCGTCCTGACCTTGAATGTCCTTCAGTGGGTGTCGCACAGTCGGGAACCTCGGGTGAGGACAGGTGTGGAACACCGGGCTCGGGCACGGGGGACAGGAGAGTGGGTGGGGGGAGCCGCGACAAATGGCCACAGGCCAGGAGGAGAGGGCAGAGGACCGGGCGGTGGCCAGGGCGGTGGCTCAGCGCTGGCCTCCCGCTGGCCGCTTCAAGACCTGTGTCTGCCGCTCGTGGTACCCTGGGCCAGGACGGCCCGGCGGACGGCGCTCTCCGCTTGGCCATGGAAGGCCAGGCTGACGCTGGCTTCGCTCGCACCTCTGAACCGCCCAGCCTCCCCTTGCCTGGATGAGGACACGTTGGCGCCCCCTCTCTTCGTGCAGATGCTGTCTATAAAAAGCCATGTTTATAAACTTTCAAGAGAGACCTACGGCTTCTTTGCCAGCGCCACGACCAGATTTAGACTGCGCGGCCCTTGTGGCCTCAGAGCAGCGGCCCTGAGGACCTGGGGGAGGGGACTCAGCTACACTCGCCGTCCTTCCCTGTTCCCTGGGCAGTGGCAGGGTGGGCTGTCCCCACTGTCCGACGTGGACGGGCCGCATGCCTCTCAAATGGCCACCTGCGGCACACAGCGCCCGACCCAAGAGCGCCTTCAAGCGGTTCTGCAGCTCCCGGGACAGGACAGCCACCTACGCGGAGGAGAGGGCAGAGGCCCGGCAAACGCCTGTGTGCCAGGGCTAGTGTAGACAGACGGTCGGCTGGGAGTTGAAGTCACGCCGTGGCCACCGACCGTCACTGGTCGGGGCCCAGGTGGCGAACACCACCCACCGTGGCGTGCAGCCCAGTCCATAAACAGCACGGGCCCCGCTCCGAGGCCGCGCCGGGGCCGAGCGAGAACGCCGAGGTCCCGTTAGAACTATCAGACCACACGTCGTGGGGGCTGGGGAACGGGCCGCACTTCACGGGGCAGGCACGGCCCTCCGCGGGTCCCTGGAGGCGTGTCTAATGCCGGCACAGCAGGCTGTGTGACCCCCGGCGGTGTTCCGTGTTCCGGGGTGTCTACGTGCCGGCCTCCACGCTGTGCGCCCAAGAGGCCGACAGTCTCAGATGTGCGACCTCAAGCAGGGGACGTCCTCCCGGAGACCCTTCCTCCGCGGTGGGACGGTAGACGCCCCTGCAGAGGGATCATGAGGTCACACGAAGCGACATGGACGCACCAACAGGCTGCCCTGCTGGCCCTCCTGTGTCACTGGCACACTCTGGGGAGCACAGGGCCACGCAGCCGGCCCCACCGACGGGCACGGTCCTTCCGACCCTGCTGCTCCATGCCCGGCCGTGACCGCCAGTGCACGATCCCAGGAAGCCACACGGGCCTCAGGTTTCCCCGGCTCCCTGCGGGCCCAGCCACGGGAAGGCTGTGTGTGTGGTGTGTGTGTGGGGGGACGTGCTAGCACATGTGGGGACGTGTAGATGGTGTGCACGTGTGTGGACACTCTGTAGCAAGGTGGAGCTTGGCGATGCCACTGGGCTCTACCATTGGGCCGCGGTCAGCACTGTGGCCTGCGGGCCTCAGGACCCCTCCTGGCCAGCGGGCCCCTTTCCTGCCACCTGGCTTTTCTCCTCTGCGGAGAGTCCGCAGGCCGGCAGTCTCAGGCAGATGCCTCCCCCGACACGGCCGTGGGTCGTCCCCTCACTAATCCCCAGTTGCAGACGCCGTTGGTCCTGCTGCACATGGCTGGGGAAGGGGACACAGGGAATGTCCACACCTTTTAAACCGAGGACGTAAAAGCACCTTAAAATGTGATGGGAGAGGACCGCCACGCCTCCCTACATGGGCAGGCTGAGCTGGCCCAGAGTGGGGCCCTGTCACGCCAGGTGGGAGGGCCACCCTCCACGTCCAGGACACTGCGAGGCTTGGGCTCCGACCAGTGTGGGGCTGTCTGGGCGCCCTGGACCAGCTCCGAGCGTGCCGGTGTGCCCCGTGTCCTGGGCGACCCTTACAGCCTGAAGGTGAGGTGCCGGCTACAGCCGTTAATGGGAACGCGACTGACTGGCGTGGGCCGAACCGAGGTGCTGCTCACCAGCAGGCCAGGGTGCGAGCTGCACTGCTCAGCAAGGCCTGGGCACCAGCAGGGCTCTCCTCGCTGCCGGCTGCCGTGCGGCTTCCAGCCGAGGGCAGACAGGACGCGGCAGCACTGATGCCCGCTGCTGGGGCTCCCCACCTCCCCATCCGCCTCGGACTCCCGGGCTCGGCCCACGCACCTGCCCCGGAAGGCCGTGCGCCTCTCTGCCCTCCTGGGAAAAGCCCCTCGGTGCCTCTAGGCCGGGGCTCACCTGGCAGGGGAAAGTGGCCGAGCCGTGAGCTGCAGGTGGGAGGTTTCCCTCCTCAGAGCCGAGCCCTAGAGGAGGGCAGGTCCATGGGGAGGGCTGTTGGGGATGGAGCCAGGCCCAAGGAACCTGACGGAGCCAGACGAGGAGGGCAAGGGGACAGACAGGCATGGACAGCCCGCACGGGGAGCATTTCTGCAACCCCGAGGGGTCTGACGACAGCGCAACAGGCCGCCCGCACCAGACGGTCCTGTGCCTGCTCGGACCTCGAGGCTAGCCGGCAGCCCGGCGGGCACAGTGAGGCCTGGGGCGCAGGAGCCCGAGGGCCATGGCTGGAGCCCGGAGATAAGCCAACACTGTCCTCTAGGACAGCGGGCGAGGAGCTGGGGGCGGCGAACAGGATGAGACAGACGCTCTCCTACCTGGGTGGGCCGGCGGCCGGGGGCGGGCTCCACGCACCTGCACAGAAGAGCACAGTGTGAGACGCGGCCGCAGGCTCCAGCCCAGGGCAGCCGCACGGGCCGGACGTTACCTGAGAGTCGCAGGACGCTGCCAGCAGCCAGGAGCAGCAGAAGGCCAGCAGCCCCCTCATGGCTATTCTGAGGCCCAGCGGGCGTCCGAGTCCGAGTGGGATTCCGAGGTGCTGCGAGAAAGCGTCACTCAGCTGTCACGTCCTCAGGAGAGGGAGAGGGACATTCCGGGCAGCGTGGGGTCTGCTTCCCTGCAGTCTGAAAAGCTGCTGTCTCGGAGAGCTGAGAGGCGCCTCTTCCTCCTCCACAAACATGAGGCCACTCAGCGATGGAGACGCCTCAGGATGCGCCCGGGCTGCTGGCCACGTGTCCGCCTCCTCCCTCAGCCCCGTGTGTCCCGTCCAGGGTGGGGTCTGGGCTCCTCTGTCTGGCAGGGGAGTGAGCAGGGCTGTTTCTCCGGGAGCAGCAGCTCAGGCTGGTCCTGCTCCTGGCCTCCTCCTGGTGCTAGGCTCTGGGCTGGGCGGGAGAGGGCTGAGTTGGGAGCTGTCCTCCAACTTGGTTCTGCCCCCCACTTATCCCGGCGGCTCCGCCCTCCTGGGTCCTAGCACCCGTGTGTTCAGAACGGTGACCGGCCAGGCTCTGGGCTGGTAAGTGAGCTGTGGAACTGGGCAGAGCAGCGGGCGTGGGGCTGGGGCGAACCATTAAGGCTGCTCGGGTCTGAGTCTGAGCCTCGTTTGCCTGAGAGAGCGAGCAGGGCAGGGAGGGAGAAGCAGTCGGCACACCCGCCCTCCGCCCTCCGCCCTCCGCTGTCCACCCTGCCCTTTTCTTTAACCCTTTGTAAGTCAGTGAAAGCCCTGGAGTTCTTACAGGAGTGCCACGTGCCTGTGCCGGGTTCCCAGGGCACCCAGAGGTGTCCTCAGGAGAAAGCAAAGACCCATACCCAGCCGTGCCTCGGTGTACCCAAGACCAACACTTCGTTCCACGTGCGTCTGTGCAGTGACAGCGGATTGGCCAGGCCATGGGTCTGGGCACTCTGCACTCGGCCCAGCGCTGCCCCCTGCTCTCGGGCCGCCTCTTTGTCCCTGTTTCCAGCTCCCCCGGCAGCAGGGAGGTGCCGGGAGACGGAGTGACACACAAGCTCGTAAAGCAGCTCTCAGAAACAGCAGCCGTAAGCTGAGCTACGGTTGTTACCAGGAGGTAGAAAATAACCCCCATAAATGCTAGCTAGTGTCATGTCTCAACCGTCCCAGCTCTAAAGCGGAACTCAGAGCCCTGGCCCCAACACACTTCCTAAAGAGGATAAGAAACCACTTCCAGTCTCCCTGGGAGGGGGAAAAAGAACGTGGTGTCCGCAACTAACCGGTGCTTGGCGCCACAACCTCTCGGAGTCCGACAGCCTTGGCTCCCGGCCGCCGGAGCGCAGGTCCAGAGAGCCCCGTGGACGCCTCGTCTCCTCCCACTCCCATCCCACTCCCACAGCTGCCGCCAGAGGCCCACTGCGGCGATAACGACCTTTACCCTGTCAGCTCGGCTCAGGGAACCTCACAGCCTCCTCCTGGAAAGAGGGCAGCAGGCGGTTTCCTCAGCCCAGTTTAGCGGAGGAAAAATGAAACAGCTCGCTGAGTAGGCAAACCTGTCCCATTTCAAAGACTGAACAAAGCCGACAAGTTTCTTTTCAATCATGAAATAGTCATCAGATGACGAGAGGGGCCCTAATTCAGCGGTAGTAAGCCCTGGTGCAAAACCGATCACGCAGAGCCCGCCCCCAGGGACCGACGCTGACCTATGGGCCGGCTTGATTTTTTAAAGTTTTGTTTATTTCGCTCATGTGGACACGCGTGGACATACGTGGGCACGCGTGTACGTACAAGAGAGGGAGCAGGGCTCCACCCCGCCTCGTCCTGCTGCCACCCCCTCCCCAGACCCGCTCACGCGCCCGGCACGATTCGGACCAGCCCACTGGGATCCGAGCCCACAGGGCGGCCACGTGGCTTCCCACGCTGCGGTGAGTACCAGCCGTCTACAGCACCAGCCTGCCCTGCAGTGACTTCTGGCCCCAGCCCAGCTCCAGGCGCTAATCCACGCCCTTCTTTCTCAGTGCCCGTTCAGACCGTTCAGACGGAGCGGAGTGGTCGTTTCCGTCGTAAACAAGGGCCCTGCCTGTGGACACTGCAGAGGCCCCGACACTGACACGCACACCCACGGCCTCATCTTCCCTGTGGCGAGAGCTTACGCTATTCTGGACTGGCTCGCGGCCTGATGGTTCCGGCAGCTGGGCCCCGCGGTTCGCGCCCTGGACGCGCCGGGTGTGTGCGTATACACCGAGATCCCACAGAGGGGACGAGGAGGGGGGGAGGGTGGCAGCATGGCTGTCCCCGTGGGGGCGCTTTCTCCTTCCCTCTCTCTCTGGCAAGTGCTCACGCCCTCTAAAGAAACAGAAAACAAAACCCAAAACAGGGCCAGCAGGTGGTGTGGAGGTAAGGATGGCTGGATCCCACACGGCTGGCTGTGAGGTTCAAGACCCAGGCCTAGTGGCTCGAAAACCATGCCAGGTGTGTGTGTGTGCGTGCCCAAAATCCCGAGAGGAGAGTGGAGGAGAAGGGATGCAGCGTGGCCATCCCCCCAGTGACTTCCACTCTCCCTCTCCCTCTCTCTCTCTGTCTCTCTGGTAAGTGCACGTGCCCTACGGCAAAGCTAAGGAAACAGAAACGAGCCCTCCCCTCAGCAGGTGTGAAGCATACAGTCTCACCGTGCTTCCGTGACACGGCTCAGAGTCCGCGTGTGAGGCCACGTGCCTCTCTCTGCGTGATGTCCTCGGGGTGCATCTGCACAGCAAAGCCAGATTTTGGAAACACCTTGGGTGGGGCGGGGCCAGGCCCAGGGTCGGCTAACGTGGAATCCCCGGTGTCCTGAGTGTCGGCTCTCGGGCGGGCTCTCCTCTCCTGGGAGCCTTCCTGCGGGGCTCCTCGGGGCCACGAGCCACCACGCGCCTTAACTACACCTGCCTTTGGTGGCCCGCCCGCACTGAGGCACCGGACGGCGGGGCTGTGTCCTGGTGCACCTGCCGCCTAGGCCCAAGGGCGGGTGTGCACGGCTGGCGGTCCACACCGCGTGGCGAGCGGGAGCGTGCTCAGCCTGAAGGACGGGAAGCCGTTAAGCGCTGGTGAGATGGGTTGTACCCGTGCGGCGCCGGGGCTGACTCCAGGCTACGCCGCGATCGGGCTCCGGGTCAGGACTACAGGGTCGCTGTGCCTACGACGCCGGCTGCTGGTGGGCACATCCGGATGACGTGTCACCGAGCACACCGCGTCCGCACACGAGGAATGGGGGAGCCGGGTCCCACGCGGTGACCATGGTTGGAATCCTGGCCCTGGTGGCTTGAAAGACACGCTAGGCACATGCGGATGCCCAAATCCCGACGGGGAGGAGAGAGGGAGGGTGTGACCACCCGCGCTGGGGCGCTTCCTCTCTCTCGCTCGCTCTCTCGGGAGCACATGTGCCCTCTGCCAAAGTACACACACACTCACACACACACACACACACACACACTCACACACACACACACACTCTCACACACACACACTCACACTCACACACACACTCACACACACTCACACACACTCACACTCACACACACACACTCACACACACACTCACACACACACTCACACACACACACACTCACACACTCACACACACTCACACACACACTCACACACTCACACACACACACTCACACACACACACTCACACACACACACTCACACACTCACACACACACTCACACACACACACTCACACACACACACACTCACACACACACTCACACTCACACACACACTCACACACACACACTCACACACACACTCACACACACACACTCACACACTCACACACTCACACTCACACACACTCACACACACACTCACACACACACTCACACACACACTCACACACACACACTCACACACACACACACACTCACACACACACACACACTCACACACTCACACACACATACGCATATACACAATATAAAAGAATGCTTAATGCGTGAGAGGAATTATGACCTAACACTGCTGGAAAGGAGCAGACGGGGCCAGCCCGTGGCTGGTGCCCAAGGCAGCTCATCCCACGTGGCCGGCCAGGTTCCAGTCCTGGGTGTGTGTCCAAAGTCTTGGGGGAAGGAGAAAAGGAGGAGAAAGGGTCCCGGCATGACTGTCCCTCTCTATCTCTCTCTGTCTCGCTCTCTCTGGTGTGTGCGTGCACTCTCTGGCCAAGAAAAAAAAGAGAGATTTAAAAAGGGCCGCAGGTCGCATGAAGACAGACACGGGGCCTGGAGAGCGACAAGATTTCTGGTCCAAACTGAAGTATCAGGTCGGCAGGAAAGTCGATGCGTTTTTGCATCGAAAAATATGTCATGACCTTCTCGATGAACTGATAGTAAAATGCCAGTTTTAAATAAACTAAGAAGTTAAGACTATATATTTTTTTCTTTTAGGGAGATATTTTTTCCCTATAGGGCACGTGCCCTTGCCAGAGGAACAGAGAGACTGAAGGTGAGAAATCAGCCCAGGGGGACGGCCGCGCCGCAGCCCTCCTCCACGCGCCTCCCGGGATCTCGGGCACGCACGCCTGCACACGTGCCTGGCGTGAGTTTTAAATCACGGGGATCAGGACTGAGACCACAGTGACTGTGAGAGTCCAGCGACGTGACCATTATGCCACCTGCTAGTCCCAAGAATGTATCTTTAACCCCAAGATCTACCACTACAGAGCTACACAAAGACCTACAGCATCAAAATTGCAGTAACGGTTTAATCAAAGTGCCAAGGCTTGCCTCAGTGAACCAAGGAAGGAGAGGGGCCAGGGAGACACAGTCAAAAGCGTCAGGTGTGAGATGGACACGAGCGTGATGCCAGGGCGTCCAGGCTCATCAGCCATTAAACACAGAGCCACTCGAAGGTCACGAGTCGCCGGTAGCCTGCCCGTGTAGAACGACGTGAGCAGGTGCCGTTTCTCAGAAAGTCATTTCTAACACGACGGAGTAAGAGAGAAGGCGGACCAGCAGATGGTGTAGCAGTTACATGGTTGGAGTCCCACGTCATCAACTGCAGTTCAAGTCCTGGACCCGGCGGCTTAAAATTCATGCCTGGAGCATATATGTGCATGCCCAAAATCTCGAGAGGAGAATGGAGGTGAAGGGACTGTGGTGTGGCCATCCCTCCCCAGAGGGTGATTTCTCACTTGCTGTCTCTCTGTCTCTTTGTCTCTCCCCAGCAAGTGTGCATGTCCTACAGCCAAAATCTCTCTTAAAAAAAAAAAAGGTAAGAGAAAAGAAAGAAATGTACCATGCAAATACTAGTTTAAAAAATAATGAAAACCAAATGTTACATTACTAACAGACAACACAGACTTCAGGATGAGGGGACTGCCTGTGGTGAGGAGGAAGCCCAGGTACACACCGAGGCCCCACTGAGAACAGCAGCAACGCTACCTGAGTGTGCACCGAGCCAGAGCTTCAAAACACACGAAGGAAACGCTGAGTAAACCGGCAGAGGGAGACAGCTCTCCAGTTAGAATGAAGGGCGTCGGCGTCCCGCGCTCGGTAACTGTGATCATTAATTCTGTGTCGACGGGACTGGGGTAAAGAATACCCAGACTGCTGGTAGGACATCCTCCTGGGCATGGCTGTGAGGTGTCTGAGAAGGGACCAGCATTTGACCCACCGAGTACAGACCCGTCCTCACCAACGTGGCAGCCGAGGGCCAGTCTGGGCACCTAGGAGAGCACAGAGGTGGGGGAAGGGAGGACGTGCTCTCTCTTCTTTTCGTTTTTTAATTTGCTACAAGAAGTGTGTGCTCACAGATGGAGACAGAGAGAATGAGAGAAAGCAAGCTGCCAGTTCTGGGACTCGAGCCGTGGCTGGCCGTGTGGGAGCCCAGCGCCTCAACCACACCACCTTCTGGCCCCTCACTGAGAGGAAACACCCATCTCCTGCCCTCAGACGTGGACGCTCCTAGGTCTCGGGCCTTCTGACTTCGGGACTTACCCCACTGGTCCCTGGCCTTTCAGGCTTGGAGGTTCAGCGTGAGTTACACCCGAGTCCTCTGGCTCTCAGGCCTTCGCCTGAACTTCACTGACCACACACGCTGGTCCCCACATCAGTCTCTCTTAGAGAGAGCGAGAACAAGAGCAAGGGAGAGGAAGGAAGAAGGGACAGTAGCAAGACAGACATGCTGCTGCTCCACTCTCTGGAGAGCCCTGCCTCAGACAGCAGTGGCCAGGCTAGGAGACAGAAAGCCAGCACCAGCCGGAGAAACAGAGAGCAGACGGCCGTCTGGACCCAGTCGCGGTCATGGACACCCACCCACAAGAGCAGGCCACATGTTCTTCCCCACTAAGCCTGCGGGACTGCCCAGGATGCCTGTAGCCTGGGCCACAAACGAGCCTTTGTTTGAAACAGGGGAGGCCATACAGGACATGCTCTTCGGGTAGGAGAAATGGAGCTAGAGCTCTGTAACAGAGAAGAGAGGCGCACCGTCAACCACTTGGCAATGAAAAATGTACTCCCAGCTACTCCATGGGTTAAAGTAACTCCCACAAGAAATGATAAACTATTTGAACTGAGTGAAAACAAAATACAACATACCCAAACTAGAAGGCTAGGCTAAAGCAGTGTGTTGAGGGAAATTTATAGCCTTGAATGATTACATTAGAAGAGAAGCACACCTTGATTGTCTAAGCTTCTGTATTAAGTAACTAGAAAAGATGGAGCGACAAAACCTATCAATAAATCATCAAAGCAGAAAAAAGAAATAAGGCTTAAGTTACCACGTGCCACCGAGGAGCTCTCAGTAGGAAATGGTGCATGAATCAACCACTTCGCGGCCGAGAAGCCTCACCGACACGCGATCACTCGCTCCAAGAGAGGTTACGATGCACCCCCTCTCCTCAGCTTCCAGGTGGCTTTGCGGTACCACAACCTTCTCCTTCCTCTTTCCAGCCCAAACCTCCCAGCTGCTGCCAGCCATGCTCTCTTGCCCCTGGCTCCACTAGGAATGTCCCTGCCCTTCTTCCTCACGAATCCAAACCCCCGAGCTTAGCACCCTGCGCTCTGTCCTGGGCCCGACGTACGGGGCTCTCCGCGGTGAGCACTCCCAGTCTTCCGTGCATCGTTGACCTACAACCTGGTCATGCGAGCGGCAGGTCCGAGCCGTTTCTGCGCCTGTAGGGAGGAAGGAGGCCAGGCACAGAACTGGCAGGTGGCAAAGAACACGCGAGACAGGAAGCGGAAACACGTGATGAGCCCAGCCTGCCTCCCAGACCAGCGCCCTCACCGTTCAGGCCTCCGTCCCCGCTCAGACCCCAGCAGGACCACGTCTACACCCACACCGGGTGCAAGTGTGTGCGTGCTCAAGATCCGAAGAGGAGAATGGAGGGGAGGGATTGGGGCAGGGGCATCCCCCTTGGGGGTGACTTTTCATCTTCGCTTTGTTTCTCCAGCAAGCGCACACACCCTGTAGCAAAAATCTTTCAAACAAAAACAAAACCAGAAAACAGCCCCGGACTCCCAGCAGCAACCAACCTTAACACTGGAAGGCACACGCATGCCTTGAAACACACCAGGTGCGTGCACGCGTGCTGAAGATGCCGAGGAGCTGACAGGCCAGGGAAAGGGGACCGAGGCATGGCCAGGTCCCGTCAAGAGACCCTCTCTCCCCCTTCTCCCTCTCTCGCACATGCCCCTCTCTGATGAATACTTTTTTAGAGAGAGAGAGATTTTTGCTATAGGGCACACACACTCAGCAGAGAGACAGAGAGAGTGAGAAATCACACCCCCGGGGGGGTTGGGGGGACAGCCACACAGCAACCCTTCTCCACCCTTCTCCTCTCTGGATCTTGGGCACACACGCACATGTGCCCAGAAAGGTTTAAGCTGCCGAGTTCAGGACTCGAACCGCAGTCGGCTATGTGGGGTTCTAGCGACGTAACCATGATGCCATCTGCTGGCCCCAGAACACGTTTACTGACCTGGCTATGGTGCTGCGGGCAGGGAGGGTGGGCCTGGGCGCCCTGCCGTGTAATGCCAGGGCCACGGGGAGGCCTGAGCACACCCAGCCCACCAGGACCTGGCCGCTGAGAGACCCTGTAAGGGGTGCGCGTCCCCGCCACGGACGATCCACTTGCTGTAGAGGAGAAGGCACTCGGAGGGCGCCTCGGTCCCAGGCACTCAGGGCACTTCTGCTCCCAGGCCAGGAGAGACGTGGTGCCCTCGCGCCCCAGGGCTGAGTCTCACCCGCAACCTCCTGGCCTGTCCCACGTCACACTGGTGCACTCCCGAGAACTGCCGAGACCGCTGCAGGAGCCCGTGCGCGCTGGCACGCCCTTGTTCACTGCTGGCCTGTCACTGCAGGGGCAGGAGCCCCGCCCTCACTGTCCCAGCGAGCCTCTCTCCCTGAGTGGCGTGGCCACCCAGTGGCCACCGTGGACGTGGATGGCCGGGACTCCCACGCCCCCGACATGCCCCGCGTCACTGCTCTGGGGCTCGCCCCATTTGCTCTCAGCGTGGTGTCTGCTGAGCGTCCGCGGAAGGAGGCAGGGCGTGCGGCCGGCTCCCTGAGAGCCGCTCTGGGAAGGCCGCCACAGTGAGGCCCAACGGTCTGCCTCCCTAGGGTCCCCGGGCAGCCCCCCATGTGGGCCTCAGGGCCTCAAACCCCACCCGAACCCTGCTCTGGGGTGACACTGCCGCAAGCCAGCGGACAGGAAGCGATCTCCGCGAGCTGGCACAGAGAGGGTCGGGCGGCCCGTGGAGGTGCTCCCTTCCCCGCAGTACCCGTCTCCGCGGGGCGGTGGTGCCGGGGTGGTTATTGCCAGAGGACGTGTGTGCTCGGCAGAGACGGAGGGAGGGAGAGAAAAGCACCCCATGGGGCCTGGCCACTCCGCAACCCTTCCTCCTCCGCTTCTCCGTCCTGCCGGGATCCTGGGCGCACACATGTGCCGGGCATGTTTGCAAGCTGCTGGGGCCAGGCTTTGAACCAGCCGGCCACGTGGGACCTCTCCTCTGCAGGGCAAATAGCCACCATGCCCCAGGGCTGGCTCGGGGCTGCTTTCAATCTTTCATTTTATCCCAAAGAAGAGTGTCTACAGTTCCATTAAAAAAAAAAAAAAAAAAAAAAACATTTTACGTATTTTTCCTTGGATTCCAGCTGACACAGCGAAGCAGTCCTGGGCATCTCTGGCCCTGAAATACTCAGCAATGCTGGGGCCGCCGCCTCACCAACTCCCCAGCTGTGGGGTTCACTCCCAGCCAGCCTCGCTGCCCACAGACTCACCACCCAGTAACCGTGCCCGCGGAGACGGCTGCCGCACGTGCCCTGGCACGCAGTTAGGCGTGCCCGAGGACGCAGTGCCGCGCCGTGTGGCCGGCCTGGCTCCGGTCTCACTAGACGGGCTAAAAAAGGCTGGAAGATGCTGCTGGTGAGGGCCACGCTGGGAGGGGGGTCAGAGGACAGGGGAGGTGGGGTCAGAGGACAGGGGAGGTGGGGTCAGAGGACAGGGGAGGTGGGGTCAGAGGACAGGGCTTCCACGGGGCAGGGGGGGAGTGAGCAGGGGATGGCGGTGCAGACTCGGGGTC
Organism: Tupaia tana; assembly: GCA_026018925.1. NCBI lineage: Eukaryota > Metazoa > Chordata > Mammalia > Scandentia > Tupaiidae > Tupaia > Tupaia tana. The sequence goes on along the minus strand of JAKSZU010000026.1, from coordinate 23,788,634 downwards.
GAGGTGATGCTCAATGCGCTGGCCTGGGGGGAAGGCCAAGGGGAACACGTGCCCCGACCACGAACGCCACCCACGTGATGTTCTCTGGCCCTGGGAACCCAGAACCTGGGCGGCCCGTGTGTCTGCGTCTGAGTTATGTCCGGTATTTCCACGACCCAGGTAGTGGAGTCTGTAAACCTAAGCAATCATCTCGCAGAATGTGAAGAATTTTGGAAACTCGCAGTTTTATGCCCGAACGCATGTGTTTGCCTCACACTGAGCAGTTCATCCCAAGTTGCTCCACATCACTGGAGGAAAGTGCGCTGTTTGTGCAACCACTGTAGACACATTCCCTGAGCCCGAGGTCGGGGCCCGAGCCCGAGCCCGAGCCTGCAGCCGCTGGGGTTCACACTGGCCACTGGGGTCCGTACTCGCGCTGGGGTCCGTAGTGACGGCCGAGTGCCGGCTCCCTCTCCGCTCCGCTCTTGGCTGGGTCCTGTCGTGGGGGCACGTCCCTCCTGGTTTCCTTTACACGTGTGCGCTGTGATTAGACCAGGGCTCTTCGAGGCCGATAATAACGAAGATGTTCTCCACCAAAACTGGAGCGTTAGATGCGGGCCGGTGTTTTCTCCTGCCAGTACCGGCTCCAAAGCACCGTGTCAGGAGACATTAGACGGGCCGACAGCCCTCCGAGAACTCAGAGACGTACACACCGACCGTTCAGGAAAATCGTCCCTAAATCATTTGCAAGGACCGGAGGAAGAGACCAGAGATGGGGAGCACTGGGGACGGTACAGAGAGAAGGTGAGCGAGAGCGAGGAGCCTCCGTGACCCAGCAGGCCGGCACCCACCGCAGACTGCCCCATCCTACTCAGACCCAGCAGGCCGGCACCCACCGCAGACTGTCCCTTCCTACTCAGACCCAGCAGGCCAGCACCCACCGCAGACTGCCCCTTCCTACTCAGACCCAGCAGGCCGGCACCCACCGCAGACTGCCCCATCCTACTCAGACCCTCGGCGTGGGGCGGCCGCGGGAGGAGCCTCTGCGTGTGACCCTGTGCAGAGCGATCACCGTGCCCATGGCCAGCCTCATCGTCCTCTGAGGTCAGGCCCTGGACCTGCAGCTCCTGGACCGGGTACAGAGGACCTGAGCGCCCATGGTTCTAAGAGCCACCGAAGACACGCCGGGACAGAGTGGTTGTTCCTTCTGGAAGAGGAGAAAATACACCAGCAATCGCAGCCCGGGGCAGTGTTGATAGCGAGCATCTCTGGAATCTTAGACTTCCTGTCCCTGCTCGTAGAAGCTCCTTGGCTGGGCAGACCGCGGCAGTGGGGGTCTGGCCCAGGTAGGTGGGGCCGCCCTGCTCCCTGGGCTGTGGTCACCTCCCCATTAGAGACACCGTCACTGTCATCTTCATCCTCGAAGCAGCGCGCGTGTGCGGGCCCTGTCTGACGAGGCCTTCTACCTTCTGTCGGGTACGCCTGCTCTGAAGAGGAAGCCGACGCCCAGGGAGGTGAGGCAAGGCCTCGGGCTGAGCAGCCTGTGAGCAGAGAGGTAGGACTCAAAGCCAGGGTCTTGCTCACGCCCGGCTCTGAGCCCCGGCACCACACAGCCTTAGCCGTCCGGGGAGTGCCTAAGAGAAATACCATGGGGAAGGAGTCCGTCGGCCTGACCTTAGCGCGTGGCCACCTTGGACTCAGCTCTCTGGCACACGCACCTCGGAGGTGCACACGGCTCACACGCGTGTGCACCAGCAGACCCGTCATTAAATACAAGAGCATCTCCGTGTGCCAGTGTGGCCTGTGGGAACGTCTCCCGCGTAGCGCCTGCCCCCACGGCAGTGCCTCTGTCTGACGTGGAAGAAAGCCTCGGCCCCAAGCCTGCTTCAGCCTCGCGGACGTGCCCACAGCTAAGCAGGAACACCAGGCAGTCTGTGCGCGGCCGAGCCCAAGGTGCCTCCAGGAAAGTCAGTCCTGAGACCCACGTGGGCAAGGCCCAGGACCCACAAGAAGTGAGTGGGCTGTGGACAGGTGCCCGTGCATCAGCTGGGCACACGCGGCAGGGCCTCGAGGAGGCGCCGAGGCCAGAGGGGGGAGGGGGCAGGCCCAGGTGCCGGTGAGACCCGCCGTGAGGCTCGGCCCGGCAGATGGGCACAGAGGACAGCCGTGGAGGGCGGAGCCCTGGCCGTCTCGGGCTGCAGACTGGTCCAAGGACCCGGACAAGCCCTGCATTGCCCTCTGCCCCCTCAGGCCACGCTCACAGCTCTCCCCAGGGAAAGGTGCGGGAGCTCCAGGTCCAGACCTCCTGTCCCGGCCACCCGGTCATCAGCCAGTTTCGGAGAGACGCATGAGACACTGTGGTCAGCTTCATCCCTGCTGTTGAGACACAGGCAGGTGACGGCTGTGGGACGGAGGGGGGCTGCACTGCCCCTCAGAGCTCTGGCTCCCTGCAGGGATTCGGGGACTCTTCCTGGTGGCCTTAGAGCTTGAAGAAGTGCAGGTGGCTCACTCCCAGGTACCGAAGCAAGCTGCCAGGTGGTGTGGCTCCGGCTGCTCCGAGTAGCTAAGTGAACAGACGTGCGCTGCGGTCCGGTCTGCGCGCCGTGCGGTGGAAAAGGGCCCACGGTCAAGAGGCCACAGCAGCCTGGTCTCACAAGGCCGACTACATGGGACCAGTCCCGCACTGGCAGCCTAAACACACCAGGCATGTGTGTGTGCATGCCCAGCACCCCATGGGAGGGAGAGATGAGGAGGGGTTGTGGCAGGCCACCCCCTCCCGGGAGTGTCTCTCCCTCATCTCTCTCTTTCCGACAAATGCATGTAACCTCTGGCAAACTAGAGAGAGCGACAGCTACAGGATGGGTGTGGGGAGACCTCCACAGAGGCATGGAGCCACGGACGTGAGACACACGCGTGCACACGTGTGCAAAGTCAGCGGCAAGCTCAGGAGGCTGCAACTCTGGGACAGTGGGAGAGCGCTGCCAGGGAGTCCTGGCCGGGACTGTGACAGCCACTGCCTCCGGCCACCACCATGTGATTACGCCCGCTGCAGAGCACACGGAGCATGTGGGGGGCCCCTCTTTTAAAGAAGCCATGGCGGTGATGCCCCAGTGACATGCTGGGTCCTGTGCCCACCGTGGCTACGTCTGATGACACGCCCAGTCCCATGCCCACGGTGGTGACGTCCGATGACACGCTGGGTCCCATGCCCATGGTGTCTTTCCGGAGCTCTGCAGCTCACCCCACGACCTTGCCCTCCCAGCCCTGCCCTGACCCCTCCGCAGACCAGAGCACGGACCATCCTCTTTACCAACCTCAAGATGCACGAGAGCCGATGAGGACCCTGCACCGAGCGCCGCCCCGAGCGTGAGCTGGAAGCTGGGAAGACTGCCTGTCTGGGGAAGCATCGCCACCCCACCGGCCACTTCTTCAGAAAGACACCGCGTGTCCCTGTCTGTGTCACCTCCTTGGCAGAGGCAGCTGAGCAACGAGCCCAGAGGGACAGAGAGGGGAGCAGCGGTGGGCTCTGGCCACAGAGCTTGCAACCTTGCCTGGAAGGCGGGAGGAAGCCGCGGGGACCAGAGTGAGGTCACGAACACGACACGGGGCTGCACGGCCTCGCGGCCACCAGGGCACACTGGCCACTCCGAGCACCTGCTGGGGGAGACGCGCCATGGCCATGGGGCCTGCCCTCGCATCGTCTGCAAGCAAGTGGTCACACTCACAGTGCCAGCTTACACGCCCTACTGTGACACACCCGTGTCGGCCCTACCGCCTGCCCATCTCTGCCGTCAGGGTCTTCCCACCGTCCCGCCGGGCCCGACCTGGAAGCACAAGTAACCCATGGGCCTGGGGTTGATGGCGTCTGCCCTGCACCGGCCAGCAGCAGTCTGGCCACACAGCCCTGGCAGGGGTGCCAGGCCAGCCCTCTCTGTTCTGGCTTTCCGAGTCCCAGTGAGCTGGGGTGGGGCCTGTGAGAGGGGAGTGTCCGGCTAGGGCAGGGTCTCAGAGGGCGTCGGACATGGCCGTGGGAGCAGAGGGGGCTGGTAACCCAGAGGGAGCCATTCCTGGGACAGTGCCCACGGGACCACAGCACCCTTCCACAGGCCAGCACGCCCCGGGATGGCGGAAGTAACGAGAGGAGCAGCCCGTGCTGCAGCAGGGCGAGGCTGCATTCTCGCCCAAGCCCACGGCTGCTGGGAGCACGCACTGTTGCCACCACAGGATCCGAGGGGAGGAGGGGCAGGCTCCAAGACACAGCAGGGCTGCCAACTCCACTCGGGGTGGCGATGTCCCTGTGGGGTTCTTGGGGATGCAGCTGATGTGACAGTGATGACAGTGACAATGGTGACAGTGGTGGGGATGGTGGTGATCTGGTGATGGTGGTGATGGTGGTGGTGGTGGTGATGTGGTGAAAATGGTGGTGATGTGGTGACGATGGTGGTGATGTGGTGGTGGTGATCTGGTGATGGTGGTGATGTGGTGACAATGGTGGTGATGTGGTGACGATGGTGGTGATATGGTGACGATGGTGGTGATATGGTGGTGATGATGGTGATGGTGGTGACGTGGTGGTGATGGTGGTGATGTGGTGACGATGGTGGTGATGTGGTGGTGATGGTGGTGATGTGGTGGTGATGGTGGTGACGATGGTGGTGATGGTGGTGATGTGGTGGTGATGGTGGTGGTGATGTGGTGACAATGGTGGTGATGTGGTGGTGGTGATGATCTGGTGCTGATGTGGTGGTGATGTGGTGATGTGGTGGTGATGGTGATATGGTGACGATGGTGGTGATGTGGTGGTGGTGATGTGGTGATGATGGTGGTGATGTGGTGGTCCAGGTGATGTGGTGGTGACAATGGTGGTGATGGTGGTGGTGATGTGGTGACAATGGTGGTAATGTGGTGGTGGTGATGATGTGGTGGTGATGTGATGGTGATGTGGTGATGGTGGTGATGTGGTGGTGGTGATGTGGTGATGGTGGTGATGTGGTGGTGGTGATGTGGTGATGATGGTGGTGATGTGGTGGTGACAAATGGTGGCCATGGTGGCAATGTGGTGCTAACTGTGATGACAATGATGGAGAAAAAAGATACCCAAACCTGACAAAACTTGCTCTCAGCACCTGTCACGGACTGCTGGGACATCGAGACCCACACTGCACATCATTCTGGCACAGGCAGACCCCGTAAGAGATGAGGGGGCGAGCAGGGTGCTCAGACGGAGGGGGCCTGTCCACAGACAGGCCTGGGCTGAGGCCCGCAGGGTCTGGCCCTCTCTTCCTCTCTTTCTCCGTGTGTCCCAGGGCAAGTCCACCCCTGATCACCTGTCCAAGCACGAACTTTCCTCCCAGCCAGAGCCAGTATGAACCAGCAAAAACTGGCCAGAACGAGTATGACACTGGTATACACCTGTCAGAACAGGCGTGAATTGGCTAGAGCCAGTATAAACCAGTTATAATCAGCCGTAACCAGTAAGAACTGTCCAGAACCACTATAAACCAGTCAGGACTGGCATAAACTGGTCAGAACCGCGGCCCCGTCCCTCCCAGCCGTGTGACAGTAGACCAGGCACCAGGCCACTGGCCAACAGCACACCCTGGCTCCTCACAGTCCTGGAGGTCCGAGGTGCCCACAGGCCTCGGTCGGGGGAGCCCACGTCCTGGTTCAGAGGTGGCACCTTCTCACGGAGTCCTTGCGCAGCGGAAAAGAGGGCTCCCCCGTGGACCTAACCACCTCCCAGAGTCCCAGCTCCCACAACACCTTGGGTCAGGATTGCACACACTCGGGGTGCTCCGGCAACAAGACCACAGCAAAGACACCTGCAGCAAGGGGGGCCCCGGGCCCGCCAGGCCTCCTGCCGCGGGCGCTATTAACCCCACATCCTCACTCGGATGGCCACATGGGCCCCGTGCTCCCCACCTGCCCACTAGCAGGGGTCGGAGCGGCCCTGCCCTGCCCCGCGAGCCACTACGCGATCACGTGACGCAGAATGGCATCTGCGAACCTCCAGACGCTCACGTTCAGCCAGGAAAACCACTTCCAACTCAGTAAAAGACTTTCTGCTTTTAGCTTTCCTGATAATTTTGCGTCCCTTAGTGGCATTGATGTTACCTAGACACAGAGTAGAGAGCAATTACCAGTCAGATTCCCATCTCCAGCTAAGACGGCCTCCTGCGAAACGCAGTGTTTCTGAAGAAACAGAAAAGCCAGGCTTAAGATCGCATTGTGCAAGGCAATTCCTTTTATATCTTTTTAAAAGTGATTACAGACACATTTGCTTTGCCAAGAAAGCCAACGCCTAGTGTGTGCGTACTTGATTTCTCTGGCATTCCTCAGTCCCTTCGTTTTTTCGCAATTAGGAAAATATCTGATGAGAATAAGTGCTCTCACTGGACCCAGACTCTCGGCCCTTTCAAGCCATCTGGCTTTTCCAAACTGGTTCCAACTGGTTCTGACCAGTTCATACTATTCTGGCCGATTCATACCGGTTCAATTTGGTTTTGGCCCATTCAGCCCGTTCAAACTGATTCAAACCGGTTCAAACTGGTTCAAACCTATTCAAGCTGATTTTGGCCAGTTCATACTGACTCAAACTGGTTAGGGCTGGTTTATACCGATATAACTCATTCTGGCAGGTTCATACCAGCTCAAATTGGCTCTGCCTGATTCAAATGGGTTCAAGCTGGCTCAAACTGGTTCAAATCAGTTCTGGTAGGTTGAAACCAGTTGAGACCAGTTCTGGCCAGTCCATACCAGTTCTGACCAGTTTGAACTGGTTCTGGCTGGCTCAAATTTGTTCAAGCCAGTTTTGGTTGGATTGTATTTTTTTAAACCAATTTAAACTGGTTCTGGCCAGTTCAAACCAGTTTATACCAGTTCAAAACATTTCTGGATGGTTCCAGACATAACTGGTTTCAACTGGCCAGAACCTGTTTGAAACAGTTTGAGCTGGCTTAAACCAGTTTGAACTGGCTTGGACCAGAGAGAACTGGGTTCAACTAGTCAGAACTGGTTTGAACTAGTTCAAACTGATTTTAACCTGTTTAAAAGCAGACCAGAACTGGTTTGAACTACTTAAAACTGGTTTGAACTGGCCAGAACAGGTATAAATCAGCCAGAATCAGTTTCAATTAGTTAAAACATTTCTGAACCAGTTTGAACTGTCCAAGATAGGTGCAAACCTGCCAGAACTGGTCTGAACCAGTATAAACTGGCCAGAACTGGTTTAAACCAGCCAGAACTGGTGTGAGCTGGCCAGAATCTGTTTCAACCAATTCGAACCAGCCACAAGTGATTTGAGCCAGCCAGAACCAGTTTCAACCAGTTTGAACTGGTCAGAATCAGTTTTAACCAGTTTAAACCAGCCACAACTGGTTTGAGCCATTTTGAACTGGCCAGAACTGGTTTTAACCCGCCAGAACCGGGTTTAACCACTGAGTCTCAGAGTCCTCTGCTTTCTTGCAGAAGAGCGTGAAGGCCCCTCGGTGCATTTAAAGTTCAGCCTAGATGGGAGGCATGGCACCCCTCACTCCTGGTCTCAGCCCAGGACGTGTCAGCAGATAGCACAGCTCTGAGGCATGCTGGGAGCAGGCAGAGGCTGGGCTGTGGTGGGCGTCACTGCTTCTGCTGCACGGTGCCTGTGGGGAGAGGGTGGCTCACCTGGACGGGTGCAAAGGAGTTGGCTCTTGGGAACCAGGTCTGGGTGAAAACTGGGAGACAGTCCCTCCCTGAGCTTTGAGGAGAGTGCTGCGAGGCGTCAGGTGCTCTGCGAACGCCCTCCCTGTCTCCTCGGCACAGTTTGCACACGAGAAACCCGAGGAGCAGGCTCGGGGGCTTCTGGTGGGGCAGTAACAGTGAGGGCTGGCACCTCGGCCTCGGTGACCCCATGCCTTGGCTCACGTCCCATGCACTGCCCCACAGGAGGACTCACGAGGACGAGAGTGCCAGCCTCACCCTGAAACTCTGTGCTCGCCCGGAAGGTGTGGAGCAGCAGTCTGTGTCTGCACGGAGGCGCCCGCAGGCAGTGAGGCACCCGCGCTGTGGGAGGCCGGGTTCTCCCCTGCAGTTCTGGGGCCCGGCTCCCCGAGTCCCTGCATGGATGGGCACCCGCCGGCTAGGAACGCCTGCCTCACTCACAGGGAGAGGGGCGAACGGGCATCGCGGGGAGCAGGAACGCAGGAGGGGTGAGTCGCTGTGGGTGGACGCAGGAGGAGGCCACGTGGACACCCATGCTGGGAACTGAGGCGTAAGCGTCTCCACGTGCCAGCGCTGGCACTGCTCCAGGCAAGCCGTGACTCAGGCTCTGGCTACAGCCCTCCCCCGGGACGCTGTCTCAGCGAGTGGATCTGCGCTCCCAGCAGTCCCGGCTGGGCTTCTCGCCGCCAGGCGGGCAAGTTCTCGGCTGGCTCCGTGTCAGGCCTGACTCTCCAGCCCCACGGCGATCCGTGACGCCCCGGCCCCCGCATCCTCCCCAAATGTCCGTTTGCCTACGAGGTCCAGAGTCAGTCTGCTCGTAGCGAGAGTCCCGGCGAGCGCACCCCTGCCCCGGGGAAGAAGTCAGTCTGCTTGTAGCGAGAGTCCCCGTGAGCGCACCCCTGCCCCGGGGAAGAAGTCAGTCTGCTCGTAGCGAGAGTCCCAGCGAGCGCACCCCTGCTCCGGGGAAGAAGTCAGTCTGCTTGTAGCGAGAGTCCCGGCGAGCGCACCCCTGCCCCGGGGAAGAAGTCAGTCTGCTCGTAGCGAGAGTCCCCGTGAGCGCACCCCTGCCCCGGGGAAGAAGTCAGTCTGCTCGTAGCGAGAGTCCCCGTGAGCGCACCCCTGCTCCGGGGAAGAAGTCAGTCTGCTCGTAGCGAGAGTCCCCGTGAGCGCACCCCTGCCCTGCTCGTAGCGAGAGTCCCCGTGAGCGCACCCCTGCCCTGCTCGTAGCGAGAGTCCCCGTGAGCGCACCCCTGCCCTGCTCGTAGCGAGAGTCCCCGTGAGCGCACCCCTGCTCCGGGGAAGAAGTCAGTCTGCTCGTAGCGAGAGTCCCCGTGAGCGCACCCCTGCCCTGCTCGTAGCGAGAGTCCCCGTGAGCGCACCCCTGCCCTGCTCGTAGCGAGAGTCCCCGTGAGCGCACCCCTGCCCTGCTCGTAGCGAGAGTCCCCGTGAGCGCACCCCTGCCCTGCTCGTAGCGAGAGTCCCCGTGAGCGTGAGCGCACCCCTGCCCTGCTCGTAGCGAGAGTCCCCGTGAGCGCACCCCTGCCCTGCTCGTAGCGGGAGTCCCCGTGAGCGCACCCCTGCCCTGCTCGTAGCGAGAGTCCCCCGTGAGCGCACCCCTGCCCTGCTCGTAGCGGGAGTCCCCCGTGAGCGCACCCCTGCCCTGCTCGTAGCGGGAGTCCCCCGTGAGCGCACCCCTGCCCTGCTCGTAGCGAGAGTCCCCGTGAGCGCACCCCTGCCCCGGGGAAGAGTCTCCACACACCGCAGCGCTCGCCGTGTGCCCCTCAGCAGCTAGACCTGACGCAGGGGCCGAGGCCGCCACGCCCTTGGCAAGGCCTCCGTGAACGCATCTTGTGGGTTTACGACAGAGCGGGCAGCCAGCCCTGGTCATCGCTTGGCCATGGAATGCCCTGGCCAGGAAGGCACCGGGGAGGCCGCGCCAAGCCGAAGAGCAGTGCCGAGTTCCAGCCCTCCTGGGGGTAAGTCGGGGCCGCTGCCCTCAGAGACGCCCCTCAGCAGAGGCAGCGCTGCAGCTGATGTCTTCGAGACGACCAAGAGCGTTAATGGGGACAACTTGCCCAAGTGGGCTGGCTCTCCTCCTACAGTCTGTCCCTGGGTGGGAAGGAAAATCTGCGTGCGTGAGGGAGGCCAGACAGCGACCACCACTGAGCAGGAGGCCACAGCGTGACGGCCTGCATGCCACGGGCGTTCCTTCTCCGTCACGCGAGGGCCACACGGGTGCTGCCCCCTTGGTGACCGGGACCTGGTCCTTCCACATGGCACCCAGCTGCGTCTCACTCAGGGACCCCAGCCAGCCGAAGGAGAAGGCGGTGGCCGTGGCCACGCGGGGACATCGCACGGCCCCTCACTCAGCCCCTCAGCCACACCTGCCTGACCGTCAGGCAAGCCCGTCAGACCCCACGCTCCCGGGAGGGAGAGGAGCCAGACGGCGAGGGCCCAGCCGCCACATGGTGTGGTCTCCAGCAGGGCCGTGGCCGCGCACAGCAGTCACGGCGGCACGAATGGCCACACTGGCCAGGCCCTCCGGGAGGAGCAGTCCACCTGTGCTGCCAGCCAGGACGAGGAACGAGTGTAGCCCCGCGGGCGGTGGCACCAGGGCTTAGGGTGTGAGAAGCAGGCGGGGATGCTCGTGGGGCCCTCTGGAACCTGGTGGCCTTGGTGCTCAAGGACACCGGGGACCGTGGCTCTCGGTGCCCCCATCTCCCCACCTAAACCCACAAGCGGAGCGCACAAGAGAAAGGCTGGTGCAGTTGCCGGCTCCTCCCACGCCCGAGACCGGCGTGGTGTCACCGCACGGGGAAAGCCGGCTCCTCCTCTTCTCTGCGTGTAAAGCCGAGGGAAGACGCGGGGGCTGGGCATGGCCAGTCAGCGCCTGCCCAGGGTCCGGCCACAGCACCAAGACATGCACTTCCTGTCCCCAAACTGCCATGCACCGGGGCCGGGACGTCGCACCTGCCATTGCCCAAGGGAGAAGCATGACAGCTCCCAGGCGCGGACAGCACACTCACCTGGAAGCCAGCGGCTGCCCGCGGGAACTGCAAGGGGACGCCACCACGCCCTGGAGCACACGGACGCCGAAATGCCCCGCCCCAGTCGCTTGAAACGCGCGGCAGGTGTGCGTGCCCGGCTATGGGAAGGAGAGACGGAGGGAGGGGCCTCACCGCCCCCGCAGTGCTTTCTCCTGGCTCCCCGACACAGGGAGCAGCTGTGCCCTCTGGCAGTAAAAACGCCGCGTAGGGGCCAGCGGCCAGCTGCGTAGCTCGAGCGCAATGGCTGTGTGCGTCTGCGCCCAAATCCTGAGGGGAGCAGAGGGGGGGCTGCTCTCGCTCTCTCTCGCTCTCTCGCTCTCTCTCGCTCTCTGGTGAGCACACATGCCCTGTAGCAAGTTAGAAAAGGACGCCTGACTAGACCTCAAGACTGCCAGTTCTGCAGCGGGGGACCCTCCGGCGAACCTCCAGGGTCAGGCTGGGGCTCCCCCAACCTCGGGGGTGCTCAGCTGCTCCCCTGCGGGAGTTCACGGCTCGGCCTGCTTGGCCCGGGCTGGCAGGCAGCATTCTCACTTGGTCAGGTGCAAATGTGCCACGCTTACAGTGAAGTGGAGCCCCCAGCCCCTCTTAGTGTCCAGTCCCCTTAGCACCATCCTGCTGTTGCAGAAAAGCAGACGCCGAGGAATGGAAAGCCACACTCGGAGAGGTTAGGACTGGATTACAGCAGCGGGCACCGAGGGGTCGCCACCCAAGATCTCCGGCCCAACTGGGGGCTGGACACGGTCTTTTAAGGGGAATTGGGAACTGGAGGTCTCCGTGGGAACTGGGCTCAGATCCCGCCCTACACAGCCTCAAAGGGAGGAGTCAGAGAAGCGAAGTCTAATCCATTCAAGGCACTAACCCACCCAAGGTCTTCAGTTACCCTGTACTCCGGGGGGGGGGGGGGGGCGGGGGGGGGGCAGGGAGTTTGCTGGAGGGCAGAAACCTGAGGCGGCACAAAGCCCTGAGTTACCAGTCATAGGAACGCAGTTGGCGTAATGGCTATGTCGTAGTCGACCACGGTTCGAGTCCCAGACCCGGTGGTTTAAACTCACCCCGGGCGCATGTGTATGCCCAGTGCCCAGCACACGTGCCCGATCCCGAGAGGAGAATGGAGGGAAGGGGGTTGCGGAGTGGCCATTCCCCCGGGGGGTGATTTCTCACTTTCCATCTCTCTTTCTGGTGAGCACATGCACCCCCATAGCAAAAACTTCTCCAAAAAAAGGAATTCAGCAATTTATAATGAGGCACTCCTCCAAGATGGAGTCTCATCTGCTTCACCACGAGGGGGTTAACCACGTCCTGGCAAGTTCAAGACGCCCTGCTCCCCAGCCCGTCCCGCCTGCTGCCATGCTCCTGTGGACGGCCGCATATTGGATCTTGCACATGAAGAACTCTTTGTCCATTTTGTTCCCTTACCCTAACACGCTGTCTGCTTCTGTAAACCTGCTTGCTCTTCCCGTGAGAAGATAGCTTGTGCTGGCCATAACCATATCTGGGATGACATCCCGTACCTTCACGGTCTTTGCTAACTAGCCCGAACCCTTTTGTTTAGCAATGGAACTGCTGACATGGAAACCCCACTGCCCTCAGAAATAATTAACCTGCTGGATTAGCTTCCGTGACTGCTTGTGCAGAAACCCCTGGTAACTGACCGCCTATAAAAAGACGACTCAGACTTTGGTCGGGACTACAGTTCTGACTCTGGGCACCACCCCCAGCCTGACTGTAGTCGCTGGCCAGCTGATAAAGACCCCCTTAAACTTAATCTGGCTTTGCTGGTCGTTCATTCGGTGGCACCCTACAACACTCTCAGCTCGCAGACCTGCCGATCCTGGGAGTGCATGGCCACCACACCCCTGCAGGGAATGCCCTGGCTGGGAACCTGGTGCCTTCCACCCCAGTTCAGGCTCTGGTCCCAACTGAAGCCGCCTCCTCAATGCCCCCCCCACCTCCATCAGTGCTCACGGCCCCCCATCATCAGTGCTCACACCCCCCATCATCAGTGCTCACACCCCCATCATCAGTGCTCACACCCCCCCATCATCAGTGCTCACACCCCCATCATCAGTGCTCACACCCCATCATCAGTGCTCACACCCCATCATCAGTGCTCACACCCCCATCATCAGTGCTCACACCCCCCATCATCAGTGCTCACACCCCCATCATCAGTGCTCACACCCCCCCATCATCAGTGCTCACACCCCCATCATCAGTGCTCACACCCCATCATCAGTGCTCACACCCCATCATCAGTGCTCACACCCCCATCATCAGTGCTCACACCCCCCATCATCAGTGCTCACACCCCCATCATCAGTGCTCACACCCCCCCATCATCAGTGCTCACACCCCCATCATCAGTGCTCACACCCCATCATCAGTGCTCACACCCCCATCATCAGTGCTCACACCCCCATCATCAGTGCTCACACCCCATCATCAGTGCTCACACCCCCCATCATCAGTGCTCACACCCATCATCAGTGCTCACACCCCATCATCATCAGTGCTCACACCCCATCATCAGTGCTCATACCCCCCATCATCAGTGCTCACACCCCCATCATCAGTGCTCACACCCCCATCATCAGTGCTCACACCCCCAATCATCAGTGCTCACACTCCCATCATCAGTGCTCACACCCCCATCATCAGTGCTCACACCCCATCATCATCAGTGCTCACACCCCCCATCATCAGTGCTCACACCCCATCATCAGTGCTCACACCCCCCATCATCAGTGCTCACACCCCATCATCAGTGCTCACACCCCATCATCAGTGCTCACACCCCCATCATCAGTGCTCACACCCCATCATCAGTGCTCACACCCCCCATCATCAGTGCTCACACCCCATCATCAGTGCTCACAACCCCCATCATCAGTGCTCACACCCCATCATCAGTGCTCACACCCCATCATCAGTGCTCACACCCCATCATCAGTGCTCACACCCCCATCATCAGTGCTCACACCCCCATCATCAGTGCTCACACCCCCCATCATCAGTGCTCACACCCCCATCATCAGTGCTCACACCCCATCATCAGTGCTCACACCCCCATCATCAGTACTCACAGCCCCCCGTCAGTGCTCACAGCCCCCCAGCCCCGTCAGTGCTCATGGCCCAGACTGGCTGAGCAGAGCCAAGGCCTCCGGCCCTCTGCCATGTGCCTCATGGCCTGCGCACTGGTGCACCACACCTCTGGACAGTTTCCAGGGTCAGCTAGGACTTCCAGAGACACCCCTGCTTGCACAGGACCTCCGGGAGGTGGCGGGCAGGTGTGCAGCGCTGTCCCGTGGGCGCTGGACCCAGGTACTCAGAGGCCTGTCCCAGCCTGAGGGGGGCTTCCCAGCCTGACAGCACCAGTGCACATCCTTCCCGTTGGCGGCGCATGGTCCTTGCCCAAGGTGCTGCTTTGAAGCCACCCCGGCCGTCTGCAGGGCCCAGCCGGTGACGCCAGCTTAGGCGCCACGCCTGGCCCACCAAAACGCCTGCGAGGTAGCTTCTCCCCAGTAGCTCACAAGCCGCATTGGGCTGGTGATACCCAGGGCTCGCCTACCGCCCCCTTTCAGGGAGGGGAGGGAGGGCGAGCCCGCCTGAGAGCCGCCGGCGCCCACGGCATGGAGCGCGAGCGCCCCCACGTGGCTCTCCGGGAATTCGCCCTGAGCGCAGTCCTGCGGGAAGCCAGGTCCGAGCGCCCGGAAGCTCCGGTCCTCGAGCAGTAACGACTGGTAACAGGTAGCACGTCCCTCCAAGCAGCCCCCCAAGGACTGGACCTCCTAGTATGACCGCCATAATCACCGCGCACCAGGAAAGGGGCTGCCAAAGGTGCTCCGTCAATGCCGGGACGGAAGGCAAGGCAGCAAGCTCCTTGGACTGGCGGCAGTGAGGCCGGCACGGCTCGGGCTCCGGCTCCGGGGTCTCCACACTGGCCGTCCCTGTGATGAGCCCACAGCGGTCATGAGGGCCCTGACGAGGGGGGCCAGAGGGCGAGTCAGTGCAGGTTCTGATCTATGATGGCCTCACACAGGCCGTGGGCCTCCACGGTGCGTCAGTAGACGCGGGCTCTGGGGGCCCACACAAGCAGGCAGTCTTGCACACCCAGCACGGCACCCCACGAGGCACAGGTGAGCCGACACCGTTCTGTGCTCTGGGCACGCTTCAGGTGGGCCGGCCGGGCGCTGCTGAAGTTGTGCACAGAGGCCGTCAGGGGCAGAGGGGGTGTGATGGGAGGGCGCCCCGGGAGCGGGTTTGCCTGTAGCCCTGCAAACACCAGAGTTTTCGACTTCTGGCCTGGCTCTAGAACTGCACAAGAATAACCCACTGGAAAAGGGGAGGAAGGAAGAGAGGGATGAAGAGAAGGGAACCGCCGTGCAGCCTGGTCCTCGGTGCCCGCCAGCCCCGCTGACAGAGCGTGTCCTGCAGACCGGTGTGCACGTTGGCAAGTGTGCGAGGGCGTCTCTGCAGGCGTGTCCATGGGCACCGGCAGCCGGGGACGAGCCTGATGTGCCGACCCGGCTGCGCCGACCGGAGGGAGAACATGCCGTCTGCTGCACGCAGGGCAGGTGAGGGGGGAAAGCAGCTGCCTCTTGTCCGAATACACTGCAGGCGGCATGGTGGCTAAGGCGCTGGGTTCCACGTGGCCGGCTGCTTGGTCGGAGTCCAGACCCGCGGCTTGAAAATCACGCTTGGTGCGTGTGTGCATGCCCAAACCCTGGCGGGAGAATGCAGAAGGGACTGTGGCATGGCCATCATCCTTGAGGGTGATATCTTTTTCCCTCTGTGTGTCTCTGTGTCTCTCTGGAGAGTGCACACAAATAATGGCAAAAATCTGGGGGCGGGGAAGAGCGTATGTGCTGCCTGCTCACACATCAGCAAGTCGTGGCGGAGACAGCCTGCACGGACAGGGAGACACAGTGTGGCCTTCCCTGATCTGGGAATTACCGCGGGGCCGTAACCCCAGGCCAGATAACTAAGAGCATTAGAAACTCGTTAACTCTGCACACACCAACAGAGACGGCCAGGGAGAAGGGTAGGGGGGGTAACCACGGGGAGAGGGTGGGAGGGGAACAAGAGGACATTTTTTTTTTTTGAGAGGTTTTTGCTATAGGTTGCTTGCGCTCGCCAGAAAGACAGAAACACAGAAAGCGAGAAATCACCCCCCCCGGGGGGATGGCCATGCCACAATCCCTTCTCCTCCATTCTCCTCTCGGGATCTTGGGCATGCACGCACACGCGCCTGGTGTGAGTTTTAAGCCACCGGGTCCAGGGCTTGAACCACGGTCTACTACATGGGAGTTCAGCGACATAGCCATTAAACTAACTGCTGGTCCCAGGACCATGTTTTTTTTCTAAGAGGTTTTTGCTATAGTGCACGTGTGTTCACCGGAGAGCGGGAAAGTGAGAAACCACCCCTGGGGGGCATGGCCACACTGCAATCCCTTCTCCTCCACACACATGCCCAGTGTGATTTTCAAGCCACTGGGTCTGGGACTCGAACTGCTATCAGCCATGAGGGAGTTCAGCAACAGAACTGCTACGCCATCTGCTGGTTACTATAATTAACTCTTACATAATCAAATGATAATTTTCTTTATTTTTAGAGAGAGATTTTTGCTATAGGGTGCATGTTCTCACCAGAGAGTCAGAGACATAAATTGAGAAATCACCCCCCCAGAGGGGATGGCCATGCCGAAATCCCTTCTCCTCCATTCTCCTATTGGGATTTTGGGCACACAAACACATGCACCTGGTGTGAGTTTCAAGGCACTGGGTCCAGGACTCGAACCGTGGTTGGACGTGTGGGAGTCAAAGCAATGTAACCACGATGCCATTTGCTGGTCCCCAAACAGTAATTTTCACTCCAAGAAAATTCCCAATAAACCAAAAATACCATGTATTCCTCAAAAAGAACAACTAATTGAACAGGTTTTTTACATTGTAGAAAGAAAACGTTCAGTCCTTCTTAAGGAAGAAAATTATAAACTCAAAACCATGAATATCTTCTTTAAGAAAGGGATCCCCCCTTTTTTTAAGGTTTATTTATTCCCTATGAGAGAGAGGCAGAGATAGCACCCAGCGGGTCTGCATACTGCGCCAACCCCGGCCGGCAGCCTGGAGGAGGCGGGTGCACTCCAGTGCACAGGGAGGTCTCAGGCCGCCACCGCAGCCTCCTGGACCTGTCTCAGAGCGTCACGTGCGACACCCCGCGGCTCTCCAGCCCAGCCACGTCTCTTTATCAGACACACCTCAACATACGTGGAGGCAGGGGTATTGGGACCCACATGTAGCTGTATTTCCGTCTTATCCTGCACTTTTTTAGAACCCGCTGAGACTCAAGGAGAGTGAACTAGGGCCCTTCTTCATGTCCGAGCTACAGCTTCCAGCTCGTGAGTCATCGTCTGGGTAACGGCACAGGCGTCCAGCCGAGCCTGCTGTGAGGAGCGCTGGCTCGCGGCCGCGTCTGCTCGTGGTTGGCCCTGCACGCCGCCACGGGCTCCTGAGCTCTCTCCGCTTTGCTGGGCGGTCCACGCTTTCCATAAGGAAGAGACCGAAACTGGGAGCAGCAGGTGGCTGCTGGCTAAGGCCCTAGAGTGCCACGTGCCAGCTGCGGTTCAAGTCCTGGACTGGGCAGCGTGAGAGTCACACGGCACTTCCCCTCCGTGTCTCTCCAGCAAGCACATGTGCTGGACGGCAACGTCCTTTAAAAAACGAGGCCCGGACTTCGCTGGGAGGTGGGTGAGCTGCGGTACCCAACTCAGAGTGAAGGTGGCTCGGGGTGTGTCGGGACTTGGGGCCGGCAGGTGGCGGGCTACCTAGGGCACTGGACTCCCACATGGCTGACCACGGTTTGAGCTCTGGACCTGACGGCTTGCTTTCTCACTCTCTCTCTCACTCACTCTGTCCCTCTCTGGTCAAAATAAAATAAGCAGGGGACCAGCAGTTAGCGTAATGGCTATGTCGCTGGACTCCCACGTAGTCGACCGTGGTTCGAGTCCCGGACCCGGCGGCTTAAACTCACGCCGGGCGCGTGTGCGTGCGTGCCCAAGATCCCGAGAGGAGAATGGAGGAGAAGGGATTGCGGCGTGGCCATCCCCCCTGGGGGGTGATTTCCTCCTTTCTATCTCTCTGTCTCTCTCTGTCTGTCTGGCGAGCGCACGCGCCCTATAGCAAAAAAACCTCTCCAAAAAATAAAAAAATAAAATAAAATAAAATAAGCAAATAAACAAATAAAGTTAAGTAAAATTCTTCTTAAAAAAACAAACAAAAAACCTCTCTCTCTAAAGACAGAAAAAAGATGCGTCGGAACTCTATCCCACACGGGGTCAGGACCGTCCAGGGCCGGCCTCCGGGCCCGGCACCTAGTGTACACGGCCGTGGGCTTGGCTCCCCTGAAAACACCACCGCGGGGGGCACCCAAGATGCTGGAGGGCTGGGGGGCTGGCAGGAGGAGCCCCCGAAGGGTGCCTTCCTGTCACTCTCAAGCGTGTGCATGTGCGTGTGCGTGTTTATCATACTTTCTGTTTTAATTTGCCCCAGGGCATGTGCAGGCAGGCACTGGAGAAAGACAGAGAGAGAGAGAGAGAGAGAGAGAGAAAGAGCCCCCTGGGGTGTGGCCACGCTGCAATCCCTCCCGCTCCATGTCCGCTTTTGGGATTTGGGGCACGCACACGCACGCACACGCACACGCACCTGGGGTGTTTCTCCCGCTTCCGGGTCTAGGCCTCGAACCGCTCAGATGGCCATGCGGGCCCAGTCGCTGGCCCTCACATACTCCGTCTGTTAAAACACAAGAGGACAGCGGCTCTCTCTCCTGTCACAGCCATCCCGGGAACCTGGATGAAGCTCAGCGCTTCTGCTACCGCTGACGACACGGTAGTGGACGGGCCGGTGCCCGCTCCGCGCTGCGGCAGCAGGGCCACGGTCGTGAAGCCTCCGGGACCCTCGCTGGTGTGTGAGACGGTGACAAGCGCACCACCCCTGCCCTCACCGCCGCCTGGGTGCTCGGTGAGCGCAGAGAAGCTGGTTCCCACAGCGGGGATCCAGCCCGCCCATCCGTGTGGCTTTGCTTTTATAAGAATTTTTTTTAGCTATCTTTTCTTTCTTTCTTTTTTTTTTATTATTTAATTAAATTTGACCAGAGAGGGACAGAGAGAGAGAGAGAGAGAGAGAGAGAGAGCAAGCCAGCATGTCTGGGACTCGAATCATGGTTGGCCATGTGGGAGTCCAGCACCCTTAACCACCACACCACCTGCCGGCCCGTTACGTCGCTGGACTCCCACATGGCCCACCGCAGCTTGAGTCCCAGACCTGGTGGCTTGAAAAATCACTTGGAGGGGGGCCGGCAGGTGGCGTAGTGGTTAAGGGCACTGGACTCCCACATGGCCAACAGTGGTTTGAGTCCCAGACCTGGCAGCTTGCTTTCTCACTTTCCTCTCGCTCCCTCTCTCTCTCTCTCTATCCCTCTCTGGTCAAATTAAAAATAAATAAATAAAGTGAAATAAAATAATTCTTTTAAAGGAGCGAGAAGAGAACATCTCTGTGTGTGTGTGCGTGCGTGCGTGCACAGGAGAGTGGAGAATGGGTTGTGGCGTGGCTGTCTCCCCGGGGGTGCGTTCTCTCTTTCCCTCTCACCATCTGTGTCTCTCTCCCCAGCAAGCACACGTAGCCAAAGGCAAAAACCTCTTTAAAAAAAAAGGAAAGAAAGCTTTCATGGGAAAGGTGTGGACTGCCCAGTGGGGTGGGCCGTTACCGCGCCAGGCGAGCGCCGAGCCTGTGTAGGCCAGGTCTGCTCTCCCCGCGTGAGGCAGCGGCCGGCCGGGCACGCTCACCACGGTGGAGCAGGCGCTGGGCGCTGCCTGGCACATGTCCCCACCGTACAGTCGCTCTTACCACCCACAGATAAAGAACACCGTCACCTGATGGCGGTGTGTCACTGAGGGGCTTCCATGCCCAGGTCCAAGCGACTGGCAGGCCCATCTCGGCTCCCCTCCCCACGTCCAAACTGCAGGGCCAGCTTGATCCGAACTGCATGTCTTTCTTTCATGAGCCTGGGAGACGAGAGACAGAGACAGGCAGGCAGGCCAGACCTTCCACCCTGCCGCTCCCAGCCAGCCCCTGGGGCAGAGGAAATGGTCTCAGATACTCAGCCTGAGACTCAACGGAGCAGCGGCCGGGACCACGGAGCCGGGGTGGCATTGCCACCATCCAGCGCACCGAGCTGGGCGGCGGTGACACAGCCCGCCCGGCCTGTGGCTGCCAGGACCTGCGGTGTAGACGGTCCCAGCCCTCTAGACCTGGGGCACACAGAGAAAACGCAGAACGAGCATTCAGCCGAAGCTTCCTCAGCACGTGGCTGGCCTCCAGCAGCCGGCCCGGAGCACACGCAGCTCATGAGCTGGACAGGCCGAGTCGGAGTTCGAGTCCCAGCCTGAGTGACCTGAAAATCTCCCCGGGGAACATGTGCCTGCATGCCCAGAATTCCAGGGGGAGGAGGAGAAGGGATTGCGGCGTGGCTATCTCCCCTGGGGAGCGATTTCTCACTTTTCCCCTCTGTTTCTGTCAGGTGACTGCACGCACCCTATGGCAAAAACCTTAAAAAGACTGAGCGGGCACCGCCCTGTGCCGGCTGCAGAGGGGCCTGCAGGATCTGCTTGGTCTCTAAGCCCACCGCGGCAGCCCTGCGAGCAGTCCTGGCTGCACACTGCAGAGAAGAGCGGCCGCTCGGTTTTGCACACAGCCACCTTTTCTGGTTCCTGTTTTAATTTTTGCCACAGGGAGCAAGTGATCTCCAAAAAGAAATGGGGGGGGGGGGATGAGGAATCACCGCCAGGGGAACGGCCACGCCGCAGTCCCTTCTCCATTCTCCTGTCGGGGCCTGGCCACGGCCACGCCGCAGTCCCTTGTCCATTCTCCTGTCGGGGCCTGGACACGGCCACGCCGCAGTCCCTTGTCCATTCTCCTGTCGGGGCCTGGACACGGCCACGCCGCAGTCCCTTGTCCATTCTCCTGTCGGGGCCTGGACACGGCCACGCCGCAGTCCCTTGTCCATTCTCCTGTTGGGGCCTGGACACACACACACGCCGGCATGGCTTTCAAGCCACCAGGTCCAGGACTCAGACTGCAAAGTTGGCCACATGGACCCAGTGTCTTAACATCGTTCCACCTGCTGGCCCTATGTCTACCATTTTAAGACTTAGATATCAGAAAACCTAAGCTATAGGTAACCAGAATTCTCTCCCACACCTTTTTTATTGTTTATTGATTTAAAAAAATTTTTTTGGAAGATTTTTGCCAAAAGACATGTATACGCACTGGAGGGAGAGAGACAGAGAGAGGGAAAGTGAGAAGTAACCCCCCAGCGGGGATGGCCACACCACAATTCCTTCCCTATGCTCCTCTTCTTATTTGGATCATGCACACACATGTGCCAGCATGATTTTCAAGCCTCCAGGCCTGGGACTTGAACCACAGCCAGCCATGTGAGAGCCCAGGGCCTTACCCACCACACCACCTGCCGGCCCTGGCAGCACGTTGCTTTTAACCCCATCTTTGAGAATTTGAAAGAACTACAGGATGATAAACTGTCAACATGCAGCCATGTTTTTTCCTGTGTGTGTGAGAGCGAGCGAGCGAGAGAGCGAGTGAGCGAGCTGAGCCCTCTCTGCCACACAGGCCCGGGCAGCAGTGTTCACGCTCGCAGGGACTGAGGGTGTCAACCAGGAAGCTCAGCCTGGGACGAGGCACAGCCAGCGCCGGATGGCGTGAGGAGAGTGCGGGAAGGCGGCCCTTGGGCTTGCCCACGCGGGAATGGGACCTTCGCAGCTCCAGGTTGCCGGGAGGGCCCCAGGCTGTGAGGCTGGTGCTTTAAGGCATACAGAGTGAACCCTCGGCCGAGACAGACACCCTGACGGCGGGAGTGAAGACAGATGCAAGCCCTACCCTACGGGAAGGAACGGGGTGGTACTTCGCAAAACTGAATGAGACTTTGCCCTTCGACCCCAGGCCATGCCTAGCCACCTTTGACCAAGATGCCCTGGCATGACCGCCCAGAGTCATCTGGGCACGCGGCTCTCCTTAGGAAACTCTCGGAGGGGGCTGACGCAGCCCTGCCATCACAGTAGGGCAGCAGGAGCTCTCCGGCCTCTAAGTCGCGTGCCCACTGTGGTCACTTAAAGAGGTATTCATTCCCAGCTGCATGCTGCAGCCACGCGGCAGGCCCTGGCCCACGACCCGGCTTCCTGGGCCCTGTGGGCAGGACACAGCTCGGCGAGATCTCACGGGATGCCCGCCCCAGCCTCTCACTCCAGTAAACTTAGCTCAGGAGGGTGTGTACAGTGCGGCAACTCCCACGCAAGGAAGAGCACAGGCAAGGCACACCCACCGCACACTCAGACCGCACACCCACCGCACACTCAGATCGTACACACACGTTTATGTGTGTGCTTGTTATTTCAAATACATTAAAACTCACTTTTCACTTTAAAAAAAAAAAAAAACAGTGGAAAGATAACCCAAAACTAATCTAATTAGCTATCTTATGGGTGGGGGAGGGGTAGAGCCAGGAAGGTGAAGGGATGGAGGTGAAAACTAGACCTCTCTACCAGCCAGCAGGCAGCGTGGTGGTTAAGGCACTGGACTCCCACATGGCCAACCACGGTAGAGTCCCAGACCTGGTGGCTTGAAAATCAGGCCAGGTGTGTGTGCATGCATGTCCCAAATCCTGAGAGAAGAGAAGGGACGGCGACGTGACCACCCTCCCTTGGGTGGGGGGTGCTTTTTCACTTTCCCTCTGTATCTCTCTGGGGAGCACATACACTCTATAGCAAAAACGTAAAGAGGAAAAAAAAAAAAAACTAGACCTCTAACTTATTTTTTTTTAAAGAATTATTTATTTCATTATATTTGGTATTATTTTTAATTTGACCAGAGACAGAAAGAGAAAGAAAAGAAAGGTGAGAAAGCAAGCCGCCAAGTCCAGGACTTGAACCGTAGTTGATCATGTGAGAATCCAGCACCCTTAACCACCACGCCACCTGCTGGGCCCCCTCCAACTTATTTCTAGTTTTGTTTCAGAACCATAAATGTTTTCTCCTCTCTTAAAAAAAAAAAAAAAAAAAGAAAAAAGAAAAGAAAAAGAAAGAAAGAAAGTGAATGAAAGAGTGAAAGGTGTTTGCCGTAGGCTGTACGTGCTCCGCAGAGACACGGTGAGAAATCTCCCCTGGGGCGCTGGGGCGCCAGCTACGCTGCAGTCCCTTCTCTATTCTCCTCTTGCGGTTTTGGGCCGGCACGTTCACCCGCCTGGCATGATTTTCAAGTCGCTGGGTCTGGGACTCCAACTGCACTGTTGGACATGGGGTCTTAACCTCCTGCTACTTGCTGGCCCCATCCTGGGCTTCTGAAAAGCAGGTGGGGCAGGTGGTGTGATGGTTAAGGCACTGGACTCCCAAATGACCCACATGACTGAAGCTCTGAACCTGGTGGTTTGTTTTGTCTCTCTCTCTGCCTCTCTCTCTGGTGAGCACATGTGCCCTATAGAAAGTTTTGAAAATAATAGTAATAAATGAAATTAAGTAAATAATCCTCTGAAAGTTAGTAAGTCTGCTCCGTGGCCTGGAGACTAAGCAGCTAGCCCCCGCACGCCAGCTGTGTGGTTCATGTTCTGGACACAGCAGCTGCAGACACGCCCTAGGCACACGTGTGCCGGAGACCTGGGCAGGAGAAGGAAGGGGTTACAGCCTGACTATCCCCGTGAGGGTGCTTTCTCCCCTCTAGCATTTAAAAAGAGAGAGTGAGAGAGAGCGAGTGAGCCAGCAAGCAAAAGCTGGGGCAGTGAAAACCAATCCAATGCATTTCCTCTCCCAGTTCCCAAAGCCCGACCCTGACAGCACCATCTTAGTTCTGACCACGCGGCCCGCGGCCAGCCTCTGGACCACCCACTCTCCCTAAGTGACCAGAGCCATGCGGAGAGAGAAACCGAGGGAGCTAGCATGTACGAGAGCACTCGCGGTGGACAGGGAGGGGAGCCCCGAGAGGCAGTGAGCCTGGGACACCAGGTGACCACAGCACACACCAGGTCCCCGAGGACGGGCCGTCTGTGCTCACACGGCCTCCCGGCCACGGTGGGGATGTGGCCGCAGGAGGGGAAAGTGAGAGATGGCCCCCCAGGGGGATGGCCACACCACAACCCCTTCTCCATCCTCCTCTTGGATTTTGGGCATGCACACACGTGTATCCCACGTGATTTCCAAGCCGCCAGGTCAGGAATCAGTCTGTCGGGTGGGAGCTGAGCACCTTACCCACCACGCCGCCTGCTAGCCCCGATTCACCTTTTATTACACAATCCAACTTTTCTAAGAGATTTTTGCTACGGGAAATATGCGCTCACCCGAGAGACTGAGACAGAGAGAAAGCAAGAAATCCCCCCACCCCTCCCGTGGGAATGGCTTCGTTGTAATCCCGTCTCCATTTGCCTGTGATTTGGGGCACACACGCACATGCACCCTGCGACTTGTCTCTGGGTCCAGAACTCGAAACGCAGTTAGCCGCGTGGGAGTCCAGTGACTTACCCGTTACGCCATCTGCTGGTCCCAACACAACACAACTCCTAAGCCCTTCGATGTGGTTAGGTGCACTTCACCTCCGACGGGCCTGAGGTTTGAAAGCTTAATGGCGCTGGACTTGGTCAGTACCTGCCGACGTGGAAGACTGAGCTGCCTTGCTGTTGGGCAAGTCACCCGAGCCCCACGTGGCCGAGGCACCCGAGAGCACTGCTGTGCCGCACACCTACCCCCTCGTCCCAGTCGCAGGCGCTCCGTAACTTCCTGACCCCCCTGCAGACATAGGCCAGCCCTACAGCTCTGGAGCCCAGCCCAGGCTGACCCCCTGGAGCCGCCTGCACTTCTGGACAGCCCGGGTCTTTCCTGGACAGCTCAGGACTGCCGCTTCGTAGGTTTTCTAGAAACGGGCGTGGCACAGGTGACATTGCCTCCCAGATGTCCACCTGTGCCAACACCAGGCTCGGGGATTTTGCTCTAAAAGGTAGATCCTCCATAACCTGTCGTATAGTGCTCAGTACAGAGCTGCCTAGGTCACAGTTCAGAAAACCGGGGGGGGGGGGGGGGGACGGACCAGCAGGTGGCACGGTAGACTAGGCAGCTGGACTCCCACATGGCTGACTGTGGAATTTATCTTGAAAATGTGATTAAATCGTGCATTTCTACATGTGTCTACAAACCACTTATTTTATTCTCCACAGCTGACCACGGTTCAAGTCCTGGATCTGGCAGCAGGGAATGAAATGAAACCATAGCATACACTCTATAGCAAAAAAAATAAAAACTGAGGAGAACCACTTCCCAGGTGTGTGAGCTCAATAGATGTGTGCCCCCCAACCACAGAGATGTCTGCCAACCCTCGGTATTTCCTAGAGCAAACACTAAAGACGATTCAGAAAACCAGGCCAAGTAGAAGCAATATATTTTGTTAACAATTATCTCTGCCAATGAATGACTTATTTCTCTCCCACCCACAGTAGCACGGTAAGTACTTCCGGCCAGGCTGTGACAGGTTAAGATCATACTTGCATTCTACATCAGGTTACACACAACACGTACACCTTAAAACATCTGGAAGGTTTCGTCCCGTCCCGGGAAGAAACTTCCCATTTCACACAGGCCATTCCATTTGGGTGCAGACAGAGCAGATTCAGGTCTGCACGGGCGCCAGTTAACACCGTAGCTACGTCCAATTTCATTGTCTCACCTTCCCATATACTTAGTGCCCCTTCCTTACCTCCAAAGTAGGAAAGTAACCTAAAGAGCCAGGAATGAAAAGAAAACTCCGGTAAACTGGACTAGAGCAATACTTAAGGAAAGCAGCTTCTACGATTCCTAGCAGAGCTGATGGATCGAAGTCCTCAGGCAACCTAATTCACCAAGTAAAGGTTAATCTGACAGTTCCGCAAACCCAGTTGTGGCCACGTTTCACTTTCCCGTTGTCACAGTACCCCTAGTGTTTCTGTCTCCCTCATTCATACCGTCTACAAACATACTTTGAAAAATCCCAAAGCTATACAGTGTCCAGCTAAAGCCCTTAATCTTCAAGGTATCTTTAAAGCCCGGGAGTATTTGAAAGTTGCAAGCAAGCATGAGCATCTTCCAGAATATCAGCTGCACATCGTACATCTAGCATCGGAACAGGAGCAAGTGCGAAGTTTACACTCATCCACATTAAAACATGGTTACCTTTGCTGTAAAATAAAAGCAACTATGATCTTTGAAGTATCGATGGTATGTGCAAACCACTTTTTACTCGACAGATCACAAACTTTGAACAAGCTCTCCTCCAGGGGACACTACACGTAGCCAAGATGAATGTGAAGCAGGTATTATTTTAACTTAACTGCACTAACATTTACACCTCTAAGAAACAGAATATCCTACTGACCTGACATCTGCTTTGTGTGACAAGACTCAAAGCACCTCCCCCCGAAAAAAAAAAAAAAAAGACATGGGGGAAAAAACTACCTAATAGATTTCAAATTAATAACAGCAAAGGCAATTTAATTGTTAACAATGGCATAGGTTTCTCTCTTTGTGGCTCTTAGATGCTTACAGACAAGGGATGAGCGTGTCTGCTTAGATATTTGAAATACAACTTTATTCTGATTCTAAACGAAAGGAATGGGAATGACAGAAACAAGGTCTCGCCACTGAGTATTGGGATGTGACGGTAGCAGTCTTCTATTTGAAACTCAATAATAAGGAAACAGTTGCGTTCCAAAACAGCTAAATATGCAGGTCCAAAAATGAAGGTTTTTTTTTTAACTGCCACGTTCACTCCGAAGCCCACTCGTCTCCTTCAGCATCCCAAAGATGAAGCACACGTTCTGCTGAGCTAGTAACAAGTGGCACACGCACTGCACCGCTGACGTCACAGGACAGTCGCCTATAAAACTAGACTTCTGACGTCGGGCTCCAGCGTCATTCTCACAGGTCGTCATCCTCGTCCGGGAGAGCGGTCGTCTGAGCAACCTGGAGGGAGAGGAGAGGTGAAGCCCTGTTACAGCTGCTGGAGTCACAGCGACCCTGCTGCCCGGCCCTCGGACACAGTACCTCCAGGTCGTGCTCATACTGTGCGGCCAGGGCTGGGTCCATGACCACCTCTGGCGGGGCGAGCGCGGGCATGGCAACGAACTCCAGGTTGGGGTCCCCAATGAGCTTCCTGGCCAGCCAGAGGAAGGGCTTCTCGAAGTTGTAGTTGCTCTTAGCAGAGATGTCGTAGTACTGCCGGAGGAGTCGGGTCACACCACTACTGTGACGTGGCTCACCTGGGTGCGCACTGATGGGAACCCCTCGGACCCCCCACATGGGGGGGGCAGATCTGTCCATCCCCGCCCTGTGGCACAGCACGGTATCTCGCCAAGGCTGTAATTCCCAGGTTTCAGGGTCAACCTACCTGAAGGTTCTTCTTTCGGTGGAAGACAATGGATTTTGCCTTCACTTTCCGGTCCTTAATATCCACCTTGTTGCCACACAACACAATGGGGATGTTCTCGCACACGCGGACCAGATCTCGGTGCCAGTTAGGCACATTCTTGTACGTCACCCTCGACGTCACGTCGAACATTATGATAGCACACTGGGCTGGAAGGGCGAGGTGAAGACTAAGGACACGGGCCAGGGCTCGCTCAGTCCCGCTCTTAGGCCTTAGGTCATGTCTAAGAGACCTCTGCCCAATTTCAGGCCCCTCTAAACCTAGAAATGCCACGTTATTGTAGCACACTGTTTGGGACCTTTTCACAAGCTCGGAAGACCACCTGGCCCTGTCAAATCTCTCCCCAGACTTGGATGTCAATACCGACTCACCCCAGAAACCGTCTGTGACAGCATGGCCCAGAAACCTGCGCCCCTGAAAACGCTGGTCACAGGCTGGCCAACAGCCTCAGCGCTGAGTACACTATGCAACACCCAGACCCTACAGACCACCTGCAGCAACAGCCCCGGGCACCCACAGGGCAGTGCGCACAGCACCTCGTCCTTCCGGGAGCAGCTTTTGGTACTTGTCCTAACAGCGCCAGGGGCACGGGGAGATTCCCAGGGACTTTTCACCAGGAAGACCAGACGGGGCCTGCGGGAGGGCTGGTCAGCCGGCCCCGCTCGCTCCTCGCCGCCCCGCCCGCGCACGCGCCCCGCAGGCCGCCGCAGCCCGGGAGCACGTGGCCGGCCCCGGCCGCACGCACCTTGGATGTAGTAGCCGTCGCGCAGCCCGCCGAACTTCTCCTGGCCCGCCGTGTCCCACACGTTGAACTTGATGGGCCCGCGGTTGGTGTGGAAGACCAGCGGGTGCACCTCCACGCCCAGGGTGGCTGCGACGGGAAGGCGGTCAGCGCGCGCCCGCCGCGAGGCCCCGCCGGGCGCCCGGCCCGCACCTACCTACGTACTTCTTCTCGAACTCGCCCGTCAGGTGCCGCTTCACGAACGTGGTCTTCCCGGTGCCGCCGTCGCCCACCAACACCAGCTGCGGGGAGAGCGGGTGAGCCCGCGCCGCGCCCCCCGCCGCCGCCCCCGCCCGAGGTACCTACTTTGAACTGGACCTGGGGCTCTCCCTGCGCGGCCATGGCGTCTGCGGAGGAAAGAGGCTCAGCCGCGGCCACATGGCGCCCGCCCGCCCGCGCCCCGCGCCCACGTGCCGCCCACAAAGGCCCGGCGGCGCCATGGCGGCCGGGGGCGGCGGCGGCCGGCGTGGGGGAGGGGAGCCGGGCCTGGCCGCCGCCCCAACCGCCCGGCCCGGCCTCGCCGCCCGCAGCTCGGGGCCCGCCGCCCGCCGCCCGCCGCCCGGAGCCCGCCGCCCCCGCGCCCGCCGCCCGGCCCGGCCCGAACCGGCCCGGCCCGGTCCCGGCCCCGGCCCCGCCGCCCGCCCTGCCTCCCGGTCGCCCGGCCGCCAACGCCGCCGCTACCTTCCAGAAGCGTCTCCGCGCCCGTCCGACTGAGGCTGGAAAGATGGCGGAAGCGCGATTCAAATGCCGGAGACGCAGCCGACGCCGGCGCGCGCAGGGGCGGGGCGGGGCGGGGCAACGGCGCGGCACCGCCCACGTGGCCCGCGAGCACGCGCACGCAGCGTCCGGGGCGGCTCGGGTGCAGGGATGCGGCGGGCCACGTGGGAGGCCGAGCCGGGCGCGCGCGCGCACGCCGCCCTCGGCTCGTCCTGCGCCGGCTCCCGGGCAGCTGCCGGGCGCGCATGCGCCGGCGTTGGGCGCGCGTCCGGCTGGGGGTGGAGGCGCGTTCTCCCGCGCGGGCCCAGCCTCGCGACTCTGTCCGCTGGGCCCGGCCGCCACCCGCCGGCTCCCAGTCCCGAATGAATGAGTGCTAAGCCTCCCAGGTGGGGTCTGCGCCCTAGTGCCCCGGACGCCCCCGTCGCACCCAGGCAGGGCCTCAGCAGGCCCAGTGGGGTCCAGGGAGCCGGGACAGACGCCCCGTCCCTGGCCGGGCCGCCACCCAGCCGTCGGCAGCTCCTGCCGCACCCGCCAGCACGGGGACGCGATGCGCGTGCGACCTGGCGGGCTCCTCACCCTGCTGACGCAGAGAAGGCTCGCTGAGTGTGCGGTGTCCGGCCCTGTGGGGTGCAGCTGCGTGGTCCAGGTGCGCTCAGCTCTCTGGGACTCCCAGGCTAGAGGACCCCATCAACACACACCCCCGGGTGGACGGGAGGCCGGCCGGGCTCTGCACCGTGGGGCCAGCGGTGTCCTGCAGCCTCCACTCCGCCCGCGGCAGGGTCGGCGTCTCTATGGACAGCCGTGATCTTTGGCTGATGTATGAGCCCTCTGGCCAGTCCCCGCAGACAGGTAGGCCCAGGCAGGACCGTCCGGTCTCTTGGGCAAGGTTCCACCAAAGGGGCCCTTCCCTGAGCAAGGGGCCCGGTGACCAAGGACTTAGGTGTGCCCCCTGCGTGCCATGTGACGCAGATTGGACGCAACAGCCTGAGAGGTGGCCTCCTGGGAGCTCAAGTCCTAGTCCCCAGGTCCCTCAAGAAGACGCCAGCTGTAAACTGGTATGCTCTCTTGGGGGAGCAGAAAAATAAAACTGCCGTGTCCCAGCCCCTGAGCCCAGACTTGGGTCCTCTGGACATGCCTGAGGTGAACCTGCCCATGTGGCAGGGTTTAGTGCTTGGGGGCATTTAAAAGCAGTGAAGGTTGGGGCCAGTGGGTGGTGTGATGGCTAAGAGCCGACTCCCACGTGGCCAGAGCCCAAGTCCCACCTAGCAGCTTGCTTTCTCACTTCCCCTTTCCCTTTCTCTGTCTCTGGTAAGTGTGTGCCCTGTAGCAAATTAAAAAGTAACAATAAAAATAAAATAATTATTTAAGGAGAGTGAAGGTCATCTGTTTGATCAAGGTTAGGTGGATCACAAAGGATGCTGTTGAAGAAGCAAATAGGGGCCATGCTAACAGGTTTCTATAGTCTAACGCACAGGTTTTTTTTTTTTTTTTTTTTTTTTTTTTTCTTTAGTACTTACTCAATTTTATTATTATGTTTAACTTGATACAGGCACTCACCAGAGAGAGAGAAAGTGAGAAAGCGAGCCACCAGGTCCAGGACTCAACCATAGTTGGCTCTGAGAATCCAGCGCCTCCACCATGCCACCTGCTGGCCCCAGTCTAACACTAATTTTATGTAGGTGGAGCATATGTAGTATAGTAACAATTGCGTACATTTTTTACGAACACATTTTTTAAAACATTTTTGCCATGGGGCGGGTGCACTCACAGGAGAGACAGAGGAGGAGAAAGTGAGAAATCACCACCACCACCCCCAAAAGGGACGGCCACAACACAGTCCCTCCTCCGTTCTCCTGGGGATCTTAGGCACCCACGTGCATGCACACACACCCCATGCAAGTTTCAAGCTGCTGGATCTGGGACTTGAACTGTTGCTGGCTATGTCGGAGTCCAGCACCTTAACCAATATGCCACCTGCTGCCCCAACTACCATATTTCTTAAAATTCTTGGATATACATGTGTACTTTTTAAAAAGTTGACTGCAGGATAGATATGCTACATTCTGAGACCGTTGTTTCAAGAGAGAGGAGAAAGGAGTGCGTTGGCTCTGTCGGTAGAGGTCAAAGCTTTACCTGTGCTTTTCTAGTTCTTTCTCCTCTTTTAGGCTTTTGCCATAGGGCAAGTGCATTCACTGGAGACAGAGGGAAGGTGAGAAGTCACCCCCCACCGCCAGGGGTCTGGCCATGCTGCGACCCCTTCTCCTCCATCCCCTCTCGGGATCTGGGCATGCGCACACAGGCACTTGACGCGATTTTCAGGCATGAGGTCCAGAACTCAAACCGGGGTTGGCCATGTGGGATCCATTGCTTTAACCACCACACTGCCAGCTGGCCCCATGGGGGTTTTCTCTTTGCTCCTACTCATTCTCTCTGCTCCTGTGCTCAGTCACAGAAGGCCTCGCTCCGGGACACCCAGGCACTGAGCGCCCCTTAACGCCCTACAGCACAGTCAGCACAGCCAGGTCCCAGCACATGAGTTCCTGGGCAACACACCCTCCGCTCACTAAGAGCAGACTCCAAAACGGGAAACTCAGCCCAGCCAGTAACAATGCCCTGCTCTCCAGAAGCTAGTGGCCTCATTTCGGAAAATGGGTTTCAGCTTCTATCGGTAATTTCGTAACAGCCGTCAAGACCTCCCAGCTTTGGACAGCACACATTCAGCGGTTAGCTCCAGCTCAGTAGGCCAGATGTCTGGTAGGCTCCCCTGGGTTCTCGCTCGGCCCCGGGGCCTTCAGTATAGCACTGTGGTCCCCATTTCTTCCATAGACGCCGCGGGGCCACCCGCAGCTCCGGAGGTCTCTCCTGGGTCCCTGCGCAGCGCGTGTTTCAGAGCCATCTTGGGGCCTCTCCTGAGTCCCCTGAGGTCACTTCTCTTCTAGCTGGGGACAGTTTGAGGACTCTTGGAACTGAATTGGCCCAACCTCTAACCCCACAGCAAAGCAAAGTCCCATTGGCAGTCCCCAGGAAGTGGTGTTTAGGTGTTGGTGGAGCCGTTATCTGGCCTGCCACAGTAACTAAAAAGCACGTTGCTGTCCTCACCCCTTTTCTCCATATCTGCGGTCGAGCACATGCCCTCGGCAGAGATGGACAGAGAGAAGTAAGAGCGCCTCTCTCGGGCGGTGGCCATGCAGCCCTCCTTCACGCTCCTGGATTTGGGGCACACACGCAGGTGCCCAGTGTGTTTCTCAAGCCACTGGATCAGGACTCAAACCGCACAGCTGGCCTTGCGGGATCCAGCCACCTTCACCATCACGCCACCAGCCGTCCCCAGGTTGTCCCTTTTCTGTCTTCCTTTTACTTTCTGTTTCCCTTCTTTCTGAAAATTTTGCCAGGGGGTGTGTGCAGAGAGAAAGAGCGAGCTAGAGAGAGAGCTGTGAACTCACCCCCACGGGGACACTCGTGTCAACCCCCTCCACCTCTCCTCCTGTCTGGATTCGGGGCACACACACGTGGGTGCTGCCTACTTCTCAAGCTGCCGACAGGATATTGGGGTGCCCAGGCCCAACACCGCAGATTCAGGACTGCAGGATGCCCAGGTTCCTGTCCACACTCAGGAGGAGTTGGAGACGTGGGCACGGGGTGATAACAAAGCGTAGTTTAAGAGAGGGAAGGTAGGGACCAGCAGTTGGTGTAATGGCTATGTCACTGGACTTCCATGTGGTCGACCATGGTTCGAGTCCCAGACCCGGTGGCTTAAACTCACGCTGGGCGTGTGTGCGTGCGTGCCCAAGATCCCGAGAGGAGAATGGAGGAGAAGGGATTACAGCGTGGCCATCCCCCTGGGGGGTGATTTCTCGCTTTCTGTCTGTCTCTCTGGCTAGCGCATGCGCCCTATAGCAAAAACCTCTCAAAAAAAAAAAAAGGGAGAGAGGGAAGGAAGAATGGAGCTCCCAAATTAGGGGTTTCTCAGAAACGGGCTGCAGAACAGGAGCTGAGCAGAGCGGCTTTTCTCCAAGCCCCACCATGGGCTGGCTGCGAAAGGAGCTGGAAAACTGCAGTACAGCGCTGCAGAGAAGTGTGTGAGTGACCCCTGTGGGCTACCCTCAGGGTGCCTCCGAGACTGGAACCACTCTGCACTGCTTTCGGACCGAGATCCAGGCACTGGCCACTTGGGCGCCGCACCCAGGCGCAGGGAACGCGACCCGCCAAACGCCTTTGTCAAACATCCTGCCGCTCATCAGCACCGTCTACTGCCTAAGACGCCGCCAGGCACTGCGCTGCCCTAGTGTTCGGTGCAACCTTGTTATAGCAACAAGGTTATTGTTCTGCTTCCTCTTTTTCTTTTCAAATGCATGCATCTCGTGGGGTTGGAGGTATGCCACTCTCCAGGCACCAGCTCACACCACCAGCCCCTGCCTGCCGTTACTCAAGCCAGGTAATTCGGGTAAGGCATTTCCGGTTCCGGTGATCTTATGGCCCAGGACCTCCCTATCGCAGACGCCTAGCTCCGTGACTGCTGATTGGCAGGTAGGTGATCCCACCTGACTAATCCGATGAAACTTGACGCCGTGTGGGCCCGGCCCAGGGGGCGATCTGGGAGGCTTTCAGCGGCTTGGACGTGGCTCCTGGGGTGCAGCGCCTCGTTGGCCCACATCGCTGCGGAGGACGCCACGCCTTCCGTGCGCATCGCTGCGGAGGCAGCAGTGTAGATAGCATTGCTGTGGCTTTTGGCCTTGGAGACGGTTGTGCGTCTGCGGTGGCTGACCCGGTGCAGGCGGGGACGGCTCCCACCGGTGCAGGGTCCCCAGGCCACACGCTGGGTAGCTAATGTTTGTTAAGATTTATGTTTTCAAGTGCCAGTTTTGCAGTACGCATTTTTAATTTTTTTTTGGGGGGGAGAGGTTTTTGCCATAGGGTGCGTGCCCTCGCCAGACAGAGAGACACAGAGATAGAGAGAGAAAGCGAGAAATCACCCCCTGGGGGGATGGCCATGCTGCAGTCCCTTCTCCATTCTCCTCTCGGGATCTTGGGCACGCATGCACACGTGCCTGGCATGAGTTTTAAGCCACTGGGTCTGGGACTCGAACCACGGTCGACTACTGGGAGTCCAGCGACATAGCCATTACGCTAACTGCTGGTCCCCATTTTTAATTTTTTAAAAATTGTATTATTTTTGCTCAAGGGCATGTGCACTCCCCAAAGAGGGAGAGGGAGAAAGTAGTCCTGTGTGAGGCACAGTCATGCCATAGCCCCTTCCCATCCACTTTGCATGCTATTGGGATTTGGGTATTCATGCACACCCACTTAGTGCGCTTTTTCTTTTCTTTTTATTAAATAATGATTTATTATTTTTTTTTTTTTCTGGAGAGGTTTTTGCTATAGGGCGCGTGCGCTTGCCAGACAGACAGAGACAGACAGAGAGACAGAAAGCGAGAAATCACCCCCCAGGGGGGATGGCCACGCCGCAATCCCTTCTCCTCCATTCTCCTCTCGGGATCTTGGGCACGCATGCACACTTGTCCGGCGTGAGTTTTAAGCCACCGGGTTCGGGACGTGAACTGCGGTCGCCTACATGGGAGTCTAGCGACATAGCCATTACGCTAACTGCTGGTCCCTATATTTTTAAAAGAATTATTTTAAGTTTATTTATTTATTTATTTATTTATTTATTTTAATTTGACCAGAGAGGGACAGAATGAGAGTGAGAGAGAGAGAAAGTAAGAAAGTGAGCCACCAGGTCTGGGACTTGAACTGCAGTCAGCCACGTAGGAGTCCAGCACTCTTAACCACCACGCCACCTGCCAGCCCCTTATTAGTATTATCTTAATTTGCTGTAGGGTACATGCACTCATCAGACAGAGATGGTGAGAGAGAGAAAGTAAGCCACCAGGTCTGGGACTCCAGCTGTGGTCAGCCACCTGGGAGTCCAGCACCTTAACTGGCATGCCACCTGCTGGCCTTTGTTGGGTTTTTTCAGACCACTGGGGCTGAGATTCGAACTGCTGGGTTGGCCACGTGGGATTTCCTCCCTTAGCCATCAGGCCATGGGGCCGTTAGACTTGGTTAGTTTTTATTTTACTGGTTCTTTCCCCTCCTCCTCCTCCTCCCCCTCCTCCTCCAGTTTCTAAGTCATTTTATTCAGAATTTTGTGTTTCTTTCCTGAATCAATAAATATTATATGAAACAATGTAAACATGGCTACCATTTTTCTCCCCTGCTCCCTCCCACCTGGGGACAAGCTCACTTGGGTTCTCCCTCCAGATTTGGTCCAGCAAATGAGGCTGAGTGACTCGTAGCTCCTGGAGTCCTCTTCGAAGGAGCCCAGCTGGGGTGGGGACCTCTAGGTCTGGAGGTGACTAGTTTTAGGGAAATGGAGTAGTAGTGTTTCCTGGGAGAAGAGACGACACCCAAAGAAAAGGGTGTCTAAAATGTTCTCATTTCCTTCTTTTGCCACAAAAAGTGACAGTTATTCAAAGAAAAAGAAAAAAGGAAAGAGAAGATGTCCGTCCGTCGGCTCCCTTCCCTCCCCCCACGCTGCTCCCTCAGCCCTCCCCAGGACTGAGCCCTGGCTGGGGGAGGCTGCAGGACAGCCTTCTCAGATGAGGCCAGCAGCACCAAGGGGCACCTCCTCGATGGTGTCCATGTCTCGAGTTCTTTCCTTGTCTTCTGTTACCGTGTGAATAGCCACGTCCTTACAGCCGATGGCCCACCACGGCCGATTCTGTGGCTATAGCTTTCCCTGTGGGTGGGAAGGTCACAGTCGATGACTAAAGAAACTCGTTGTGCACCGATGCCTCTGGCCGGCAGGGCGGTGGGGATCAGTGCTCTGCTGGAGCCAGGGCGGGACTCCCTCACGGTTACCCGTTCCCTTGGCGCAGATCTCTGTGCGTGGAGTGAGGGCGAAGTCTCGGGTGTGCATCTGCTCCGCGAGCCACTCCACTTTCCTGCGGGTGCTGATGAAGAGGGCCGCCTGGGTGATGGCCAGGGTTTCACGCAAATCACGCGACGTGTCCAGCTTCCTCTCCTCTCCTTCCACATTGACGTGGAATTGGATCCCCTCCAGGGTCAACTCTTCCTTCTTGACAAGAATCCGAATAGGGTCCCTCCTGAACTTCTCGGTCACTGCAAGCACGTCAGAAGGCGTTGTAGCTGACAGCAAAGCCACCTGGGTGTTCCTTTGGGCTTTTGGGCTATGTCATAGATCTGGTCCTTGAACCCACGGCTGAATGTCTCGTCAGCTTCGTCCAATACGAACGTCTGGATAAATGGGGAGACATGTCTCTCTGGTTAAGCATATCAAACATGCGGCCGGGGGGCCCACAGTGGCACGGGGAGCTTCCGTCTGCAGCTTCTGCACCTCAGCACGCACGTTGGTGCCCCAGTGCAGACATGACAGGAGGCACCCGTGTAACCTCCCGATGCCGTGACCACCTCTGTATCTGTTGAACCTTGTCCCGAGTGGGTGCCAGGACCAAAGCCTGGGTGGCCTTTAGATCTAATCTGATCTGCTGCAAAGTCGGTACGGGAAGTGTGGCTGTTTTCTCAGTCCCGCTTGGGCTGGAGCAATCCCATCATAGCCCTTGCTACAAAGAAGAAGGGCTCGCGGCCGGGTGGCAGGAGCTTCTCAAACCATAGGCAGAGACGCCACGGAGAAGGGGCTCCGGGAGGGTCGTGCCATCAACGCTGTCAGCAATCTCGTTCCAGCTACCCTCGAGGACGCCGTCGGAGCCATTGTCTCTGGACCGGGAGTCCTGACCCACAGACATGATCCTCAGAAACCCTGATTCTTTCTTCTAAGCTTCATTTTCCTAGAGATTTTTTTCACTATTAATAACCAGGTAACTTTTCTTTTTTAAAAAGAGATTTTTGTCATAGGGCATGTCCGCTCGCTAGAGAGACAGAAAGCAAGAAATTGCCCCCAGGGGAATGGCCATCTGCAGTCCCTTCTCCTCCATGCTCCTCTCTGGGTTTTGGGCACACACGTACATGCACCCAGCGTGAGTTTTAAGCTGTTGGGTTCAGGACTCGACCACAGTCAACTATGTGGGAGTCCAGCAGTGTAACCATCACGCCATCTGCTGGTCCCACAAATTGTTTTAATGGATCGAGAGGTTATTATGAGGGGACCAGCGGATGGTGTAATGGTTATGTCGCTGGACTCCCATGTAGTCCGTGGGTCTAGTCTGAAACCCACGCTGGGTGTTTGCATGCATGCATTCCTGGAATCCCAGGAGGGGAATGGAGGGGAAGGGATGGCAGCGTGGCCACGCCCCTGGGTGGGATGGTCACGTGGGAGCCAGTCCCCTCCCTCTGGGCATTCATCCCTTGGGGTCTCTAGCGCTCACACACATGCCTGGCAGGTTTCAGGGTGAGCAGGCCCAGGATTTGGACCATGGGCACCGAATGGGACCCGGCTTCCCTGGAGCAGTGCCTTATGGCTGAGCCAGGGAGCCAGCCTAGGCTGCTTTCCCTCTGCGAATGTGCACTGAGGGCCTGGCGCACCAGAACCTTCGACCGTGGAGACCCACAGTGGACCAGCCCCAGCCCCTGCTTGGGCCCGCCTTTTAGAAGTGGCCTTCCTGGGACCAGCAGTTAGTGTAATGGCTATGTCGCTGGACTCCCATGTAGTCGCTGGCGGTTCGCGTCCCAGACCCGGTGGCTTAAACTCACGCCGGGCGCGTATGCGTGCGTGCCCAAGATTCCGAGAGGAGAATGGAGGAGAAGGGATTGCGGCATGGCCATCCTCCCTCGGTGGTGATTTCTCACTTTCTGTCTCTCTGTCTCTGTGTCTCTCTCTGTCTTTCTGGTGAGCGCATGCGCCCTATAGCAAAAACCTGTGGGAGGCTGTGTACCAGAGAGTCTGCCGAGGTTTCTCAGAGAGCAAACAATTGCCATGATTGGTTCCCTTCAAAAAACCTGACCTTTGAAACCTTGCTCTGATTGGCCACTAGAATTCCTTTGCATATCCAGCACCTCATGATTGGTCCAAAAGCAACCAATCATAACCCACCTTTTACAACCAATCACGGCCCACCGTTTACAACCAATCACAGCCCACCAGCGTGTATATAAGCACGATGCCTGGCCCACAGTAGCCAGACGACGACCCTGGAGAGGCTGAAGAGCTGAAACACCGCACAGTCTCCAGACGACCCTGAAGACCCTGAAGAGTTGTAACACTACATCGTCTCCGGATGACCCTGAAGAGTTGTGACACTGCGTCGTCTCCGTGCTGCTCACAATAGATGACGCGACCCTGAAGAGTTGTAACACTGCGTCGTCTCTGTGTTGTACCGTGCTGACGACAATAAACAGATGACACTGAAGATACTGTGTCGTCTCCGTGCTGTGACACTGTGCCGCTTGTCCCGGCTCTCACTCCTTCCCTCAGGAAACCTGTTCGACTGTCCCCCCGGTCGGGACAAAAACCTCTCCAAAAAAAAAGAAAAAAAAAAAAGTGGCCTTCCTCACAGTCCACCTGTAACACGGTCTAGTTTCTTAGTGGAAGATTTGTATTGAGATTTGTATTTCTTTTTCTTTTTTGCCATAGGATGCGTGTGCTTGTCAGAGAAGATCAGAGAGA
Organism: Tupaia tana; assembly: GCA_026018925.1. Lineage (NCBI taxonomy): Eukaryota > Metazoa > Chordata > Mammalia > Scandentia > Tupaiidae > Tupaia > Tupaia tana. The sequence continues at coordinate 23,750,323 of JAKSZU010000026.1, read as the reverse complement.
GAGAGAGGGAAAGTGAGAAATCACACACACACACACACACACACACACACCCAGGAAGGAAGGCCATGCCACAGTCCCTTCTCTGTTCACCTCCTGGGATTTTGGGCACACATGTGCATGTGACTTGCGTGATAGTCAACTGCCAAGTCTGGGACTCGACCTACAGTGAGCCATGTGGGAATCCAGCACCTTAGCCTCTGTGCCTCCTATTGGCCCCAGGTGTTTCTCATTCTAAGGGAAAAGCCAGTCAGGAAGTCTACGGGCTCATGACAGTCCCAGGCCAGGTTGCAGGTGCTGTTCCCCACCGCAGCTCAGACGCTGTGTCCAGGGCCCAGTGTTTGCCCTGTGACCTCAGTTTAAGGCCCTTCACGTGAACCCCATTCTCAGACGAGTTCCGTACCAGGCCTCGTCACCTCACTTCTGTGATGTATTCAAAAAGACTCTCCTCAATTGACATACTTCAAATTTTTTATTTTAGATTATGAAAAAAATCTCAAAGTAATAAAGTAAGATTAAAAAATAAATAAATAAAAAAGGCAGGACGACTCCGCTCCCAGGAACAGGGCCCTACCTGCCGTCACCTGGCCCCTTGCTGGTCGTGACTGAACCGTGTCCCCTCAAAGCCCCAACCTCCACGTGACTGCAGATGTGAGGTGTGGCCTCGAGGGAAGGAACTAGGCGAGCTGCGTGCCCTTCTAAGATGAGGAGAAGCAGTTCTCCCCGGTGCACAGAGGGAAGATCACAGGGGGACTACATTAGCAGACGCCAGATTTGGTCCCTTGGTTACGGACCTAGCCCCTAGGACTGGGAGGAAGTGAGGATCCATTCCCCAAGCCACTCCGTCCCCGTGTTGGGTTGGAGCAGGCCAAGCCGACTGAAATCAAGAGAGAGACAGGGACAGACGGAGGGTGGGAAAGCAATCGCCAGGTCTGGGACAAGAACCGTGGCCGGCCAGATGGGAGTCCATCACCCTGTCCACCACGCCACCTGCCGGCCCCGCTACAGACTGCAATTTCGTCAGATTTAAAGCCACCTCCTCAAAGGGGTAGCAAGATCTTGTCCAAAAAGAAGTCTGGCCTTGGCCTTGGCCTCCGGGAAGGTGATCCTCTTGGCCTGAGGTTGGTGTTGGTCCACTTAGGTGATGACAGAGTGTTTTAGGGAGGCCTCGGGCCCGTGGGTATCAGCAACTCAGGACACTGAGGTGGTCTGTGGGTGTGGCCAGCCAGGCGCTCACACTGGAGCCCCAGGAGCACCTGTGCGCTGGCCCGGTGGCTGCCCGGGGCCAGTGTCAGTGCTGCCCATGCTGACTCCGTGAGCAGGGGACAATGGCCCGTCTGGCCTCCGCCCTCTGCCCTTCGTCCTCGCTGATGGCAATCTGGTCCTTTCCCTGAGGAGCGTCCCCGTGAGCAAGGCAGTTTTCGGGATTCTGGGTGCTCCTAATGGATTGCACAGTTGCCGTTGGAAGTGAGGGTGGTCTTGGGGGCTGTGAGCTCCCTCCACACCCGCTGAGGCAGCCCTCGCCCAGCCTCTCTAGCTGTGCCCAGCTCCTTTCCTCCTGGGTCCGCTGCTGCCAGAGCCGCCCGGGGGCCAGCCTGCAGGTGTCAGCAGCGGGGCACACTGCTCCCTCACCAAGAAGGCTCAGCATACCCACGGGCCAAGGCTGCGCCCGGCTCGTCAGAGAGCAGGGCTAGGCCGGTCACCGCTCCGAGTGACCAGTTTCTTGGTACATAAAATGATGAGTGTGTGGGCTGGCGATAACGCACTGCTCATGAAAAGCTGGATCCCGTATAGCGATCGCGGTTCAATTCCCTGACCTGGCCAACCAACCTGAAAGGCCAGGCATGCGCGTAAGTGCCCGCCCCCCGGCGACAACTGGAGGAAGAGATGGCGCTCCTCCAGGCCCTGCAGAGGTCCTGCCTCTCCCTCCTCCCACGGTGCCCACGGGCTCTATTTGGAATAAACGTGAGCTAATGAATGAACACAGTAATGCATGCAAAGGCGTGGTGGTTAAGGACGCTGGACTCCTGTATGGCTGATCATAGTTCAAGTCTGGGACCTGGCGGCTCGCTTTCTCTCCCTCTCCTCTCTCTCACTATGTTCCTCTCTGATCAAATTAAAATAAACAAATAAAGTTAAATAAAATGATTTTGAGACCAGCAGGTGGTGATGTGGTTAAGGCGCTGGACACGCCCACATGGCTGACCACAGTGGAGTCCTGGACCTGGTGGCTTGCTTTCTCACTTCTTTTCTCTCTCTCTCTCTCTCTCTCTTTGTCTCTCTCTGGTCAAATCTTAAAAAAAAAAAAAAAAAAAAAAGAATAAATACAATTTTTAAAAGTTCTTTAAAAATTAATTTTGAAAAAAATAAATAAAGGAAAATAATTCGGGAAGGGACAAAGAGCATGCTCGGCCCACCTGACTGACAGAAGCGTTCCGCCCCGCCCCACCCCCAGCCCCGCCCCAGCCCCGCCCCCAGCCCCGCCCCAGCCCCGCCCCCAGCCCCCCCCCCCCCTCGCGGGGGTCCCCGCGGGGCGGCTCCGGGGCATGCGCAGAGCGGCGGGCGCGGTTGCTGTGGCAGCGCCCGCCCGAAGGGAGGCGAAGGGCTGAGGTGGCGACGCGGGACGGGGAGCCGCGGCCGGCGGGGCAGGCCTGAGCGGGGGCGCTGCGCGGCGGGCGGGATGCGGGACCGGCTGCCCGACCTGACGGCGGTGAGCGGGCCGGGCCGGGCGGGCGGTGCGGCGGGTCCGCGTCCCCGTGGCGCCTGCCCTCCGGGAGCCGGGCGCGGGGACCGGGCTGCTCCCCGCCGGGCACGCCGGGTCGGGGCGCGGGCCCCGGGGCCAGCCGGGCGGGACGGGCAGCGGCAGCCTGGCGGGACGGGCCCTGGGCACGGGAGAGGCTCCCGCCTCCAGCGCCCCGGCCGGGCCGTGCGACGTCGCCTGTGGCCTGGCTCGTCCCTGCCGGGCGTCGGGGTCGCGGCTGCAGGTGGGTGGCCCCGGACAGCCTGTCCCCACGGAGTCCTGCAGGGGTGAGGGCCAGGTGTCCCCTGCCCGGGCGGAGTGCACGGCCAGCGGGGCGGCCAGCGGGGACAGCGGCCTTTCCGGGCGGCCAGCGGGGACGGCGGCCTTTCCGGACGGCCAGCGGGGACAGCCAGGCTGCCAGCCGGGACAGTGGCCTTTCGGGGTGGCCAGCAGGGATAGCGGCCTTTCTGGATGGCCAACGGGGACAGTGGCCTTTCACGGCGGCCAGCAGGGATAGTGGGGTGGCCAGCGGGGACAGCGGCCTTTCCGGGCGACCAGCGGGGACAGCGGCCTTTCTGGGCGGCCAGCGGGGACAGCGGCCTTTTGGGGCAGTTAGCAGGGCATGGAAAGGGTCATTACTGGCCAGCAGGCAGCATGGTGGTTGAGGCACTGGACTCCCATATGGGTAACTGGTTCAAGTCCCAGACCCGAAAATCACAAGCAAATAGATGAGTATTTTAAAATAGTTCTTCTCCCCGAGGAAATGACGTTCTGAAACAGGACTAGTTAGGAGCCGTCAGCTTTGTTCTAGAACTTTAGCCCCGGAGGTGACCCCGTCTGCTTTGTACCATCTGCGGTAGCTGGGTGTGATCTCCGTGGTCTTGCCATGGGGTGTGTGTCCTGGACCAGAGCGCCGAAGCTGAAGCACGTCGCAGTCCTGCCCGCTTCGTGAGGCTTCCAGTCTGTCTACCTCCTGAGAAAAGTACAGTCATAATTACTGGAAAGACTGAAAAACCGGCTTGTACAGGGGCAGCAGATGGCTGGACTCCCACAGGGTTGACTGGTTCTAGTCCCAGACCCGGTGGTGTGGCCACCCCGGCGGGGGGGGGGGGTGATTTCTTCCCTTGCCTCTCGCTGTGTCTGTCTGTCTCTCTGACAGGTGCACACACACAATCATTAAGAGACAAAAACCTCTCTTAAAAAATTACCTTGCCCAGCTCGATTTGTGCTGACAGATTCTGCACCGACAGGTGGGCGTCTTGTAACTGGCGAGTCTCCTTGAGCGGCCAGTCATCGGGGCAGTGAGTCATGTGCCTCGCCCCAAATTGCTGGACGCTGCATCCAAAAGGATATTGTTTCTGATTTTCAAAGGCCAGAGCCCCAGTCACCTGCGGACACTCACACACCAGAGCTCTGCCAGGCCTGTGCCGAGGGGCACGAGCGGGATGGGCATGTGCGAGCCCTCGTGCCATGGGGAGGACATGTGTCAGAGAGGCGTCGTGGGGGGCAAGGCGGTCGGGAGGGTGGCGCCCTCCACAGGCGTGACTGCTGACGTGTTTGGGTTACCGTCACAGAAAGTTCGAGTCTGCAAGTGGAGAAGTCATGGTGAAGCAGGAGACCCACAGGTCTCAGCTGTGGGACCCAGCGCACAGTGATGGTGAACCCACACACAGTGGCACAGTGGCTGTGTGGTCTTCGTTTGTAGACCTAAGAGAGAAGTGTTGTTTATTTTATTTTTTGGAGAGCTTTTGCTATAGGGTACGTGCGCTTGCCAGAAAGACTGAGAGACTCAGAGAGACAGAAAGCGAGAAATCACTTCCCGGAGGTTGGCCACACTGCAGTCCCTTCTCCTCCATTCTCCTCTCAGGATCTTGGACACGCACGCACACACGCCTGGCCTGAGTTTAAGCCACCGGGTCTGGGACTCGAACCGCGGTCGACTACGTGGGAGTCCAGCGACATAGCCATTATGCTAACTGCTGGTCCCACAGAAGTGTTGTTCTCATCCTTGGGCCCAAAGTGGTGAAATGAAAATGCAATTTCTTTATAAGGGCAGGAAATGCTACCCAGATTTTTTTTTTTTTAAGAATTATTTTACTTTATTTATTTGCTTATTTTTAATTTGAGAAAGAGAGAGAGAGAGAGAGAGAGAACATGCGAAAGCAAGCCGCCCGGTCCAGGGCTCAAACCCGCAGTCGGCCATGTGGGAGTCCAGTGCCCCCAACCACCACGCCACCTGCCGGCCCCACTACCCAGGTGTTTTTTTTTTTAAATATATTTTTTTTAATAATTATTTAATTTTATTTATTCATCCATTTATTTTAATTTGACCAGAAAGAGATACACAGAGAGAGAGGGGGAAAGTGAGAAAGCAAGCCACCAGGTCCGGTACTCGAACCACGGTCGGCCATGTGGGAGTGTCCAGCATTTTAACCACCACACCACCTGCTGGTCCCTACCCAGGTGTTTTTGAAGTGATTTTTGACAGGGGCATCTGACCGACAGAATGGGGGAACCCCCGCCCCGCCTTTCCCAGCCCTGTGTCCGTCTGCGCTCCTGTCGTGTCCGTGCACGGTGCAGGGCGGCCTGCCTGCTGCAGCTCGGACGGGTGGGGGGACCATGGGGGCTTGAGCCCCGTCCTGCCTGGTGTCTGCTGTTCTTATGCCCTTACGTGGCCCCAGTCCCGCAGCGTGGCGGAGGCAGAGGTTAGCGTGTTCAGGGGGTTTGCACACACACATCATTTTCTAGGGAAGCGGCGTCTGCTGGGCAGTAGAGGAGAGGCCTGTGAGTGTCTGTGTCTGTCTGTGTGTCTGTCCTGCTTCCGCTCTGCCTGTGCCGACCCTCTGCGCCTGGTCTGTGTCTGGCCTCGACTCTTCTTTCACCCACGGGTGGCTCCGGGATGCTGCCCTGTGCCGGCTCTGTCCTGGGCGTGGTGGCTGAGCTCCAGGGAGGCAGGTCTTCGCTCTGGGAAAAGTGGGGTGCAGGAAAAAAGAGTGGGTGCAGGGAGGTAGATGGCAAGCCGCAGAGGAGTGAGCGTGCAGACTCTGGGGGAGGGGAGAAAGCTGCGGCTGCTTCCTGGGCCGCCTCGCCTCCCGGAGCCCAGGGGTGAGCGGGGAGCACCCTCCAGGCAGAAGGCCTGTGGTGCAGGGCCCTGAGCAGGGCTGGAGGGGCAGGCGACTGGCCTGGCGGGCAGTTGTGAGGGATGGAGGGGGAGAGGTCGGGCCACGAGGGCCTGCCTGTCTGTTCTCCTACCCGGAGCTGCAGTCAGCGCTCCTGTGTCCCCGTCTGAGCTCCGACCCTCATCCCCAGGGTGTGTGTCCCCAGGCCGGCTCACAGAGTCTCCCACCTGACTCCCGCTACGGGCGTCCTCTGTGCTGTGTGACTTCGGAGGGCAGTGGCATCACGGGGAGGCTGGGGTTGTGTGTGCGTGTCCCAGAGCGCCGCCCCGGCCCGCGTTAGGGGACCCCACGGCACGGGGGTGAGTGCGTGGGTGCGTGGTCATGCAGTCGTGCTGGACAGCTGGGCCGGGTGGGGGCGGGGGCACAGGCGGGTTTTGCCTTAGACAGGAGCTGATCACGGAGAGGACCCCTAAATGTGTCACTGAGGGGCCAAGTGCCAGCCGCCGGTGTCCTGGTGGTGACGGTGACGACAGTGGCTGTGGGAGTGTGAGAAGACCACAGAAACCCCCTTGGCCCGGGGTCACAGGAGTGTGTACACGCACGTGCGTGGGCTGCCCAGGGTCTGCGGTTACGAGCCAGCCTGCACTCAGCTTTCACCCGACGACGCGCGAGTGTCTTTTCAGGTCTCACTTGGGGATCGGACGTTGGAAATGAAGCCACCTGGCGGCCTGTCCTCCCCACGCGCACTCGGGAAGGAGCCCAGGCAGGGTCTTGTCCAGCTTCCGGTCGGGCTCGCTGGCGAAGGCCCGTGTCTGCTGCCTTCTAATGACGCGTGCTCTGGTGACATGCGCTCCGGCCTTGCAGGGCTGCTGCCTGCCCTGATGACACCCGTGTGGGGACGGCTGTGCTGAACTGCGGTGCCTCTAAGTGACGCGTGCTGGGGTGACACGTGCTCCGGGGACACACGGCATGCCCACGAGGTCCCTCGCGGGGCTGCTGCCTGTCCTGACAGCAGGGCAGCAGGTGGAACGGCTGGGGTGAGCTCAGTGGCATCTCTCTGGTGGGGTTTGCCTCCAGGCGATCTTGGGGCCCGGCCCGGGCGTGGGAAGTGGGGATGCCCCGGAATGAGGCAGGCTGGCTCGGGCTGACTGCCACCCAGCCTGGGTGATGGCGTGCCGCGGGCTCGCGATGGCCTTGCTGTCCTGGGTGTGTGTTACTGTGTCCCAGGACACAGAGGGAGACAGCACGTCTGAACCAGGAGCTGCTTCCAGGCCCCCAGTGGCTGCCTGGAGCCCACGGTGACGTCATAGGCACGCTCCGCTTCTCCCCGGAGAGTGCCCGGCGGCCGTGATCGGGCGTTCCTCCACCTCCCAGCAGAGCCCGTGCCTGGCCCCGAGCCAGCCTGGGCTGCCGCACAGCGCACACGGGGCTATCTCGCGGGGGCACGCGCTTGCCCTCGTGGCAGCCTTATCTCGCCCGGGAGGATGGGGCTGCAGGGCTGGGGAGGAGTGCCGCTTCTAGGCCAGACTGGTCCGTGTTGGTCAGGGGAGGGCTGGCGGCTCTCAGCGTGTGGATCGAGTGCCGAGCCGCGCGTGGTTCTCTGCCACGTTTCAGTGGGCTCCTTTCCGCTGTCTCCGGGGCGTAGCGCTGCGAGCTGTGCCAGTGGCAGGTCAAGGCAGTCTGGTGTCCAGGAAATGCACAGCTGCCCTGAGGAAGGGAGGCCGGGCGGGGCCGTCCTTGGGAGTGGGTTCCACGTGGCTGTGCCTTCCTGGCTGGCTGGTCGCGGTTCTGTCCCCGGGGCTCGCTGCCGGGTCTCCTCGCCTGCAGCTGTCCCAGCTCTCGCTGTCTAGACTTGGCACCGGTGCTTTATCTCCGTGGTCTGGAGGGTCTTTTCTTTGTGTCAGGGCCAGAGGGTGCATGCCAGAGTGGGGCCCTGGACCCATAGCTCCTGCACCCCTGCAGCAGGTTCGGCTCTGCGCTCCCAGCCCGCCAGGAGGTGAGAACCGTCCTTCAGCGGTGCTGTTCCACTCTGGTGTGACCCTGTGGCCGGCCTCGGTGCAGCGCCCCTTCCCCACTCACCTGTCGGGCGCTCTCCGCCACCCCTTCTTTCTCATAGTCCTTCTGTGGGCACGGCAGGGAGCCGCTCAGGGAGGCGAGGGGCAGCGAGGACCTGCACAGTCCCGAGAGCCACCCAGTGATGTCAGTTTGCGACCGTCGTGGAAAGCACGTCAGCAGTGTCACTGCTCCATGAGCTGGCTGCGTGACGTCAGCAGTGTCACTGCTCCATGAGCTGGCTGCGTGACGTCAGCAGTGTCACTGCTCCATGAGCTGGCTGCGTGACGTTGGCCTACGGGACAGGACGGTTCTCACATGGCACTTCCCGCCTCCGCTTCCTCCGCGGGCTCTTTCCCTTCCTCTCTGGCTTTAGCTGGAATTGTTGTGTTAGAAACGGGGCAGAGGGCCAGCAGGTGGCACACCGTGAAGGCGCTGGACTCCTACGCAGCAAGCCGCAGTTCGCGTCCTGGACCCAGCGGCTTGGCACTCCTACCAGAAGCATGCGTGTGCGTGTCCAAGGTCCCGAGAGGAGAGTGGAGGAGAGGGACTGTGGCGTGGCCATCCCCCTGGGGTGACCTCTCGCTTTCTCTCTCTGTCTCCAGTGAGCTCATGAGCCTTATAAGCAAAACTCTCCTGTAAAAAAAAAGTGGGGGGACCAACAGATGGTTTACGGGCTACATCGCTGGACTCCCATGTAGTCGACTGCAGTTTGAGCCCCGAACCCGGTGGCTTAAACTCACGCCGGGCGCGTGTACGTGCGTGCCCAAGATTCCGAGAGGAGAATGGAGGAGAAGGGATTGTGGCGTGGCCATCCCCCCTGGGGGGTGATTTCTCGATTTTTGTCTCTCTGTCTCTCTGTCTTTCTGGTGAGCGCGCGTGCCCTATAGCGAAAACCTCTCAAAGAAAAGAAGACGTGGGAAGAGCGCCGCCCTGCAGGGTTGCAGCAGGGGCGTGAGGGCAGCCTGCGCACCGTGAGCGGGACGGGCCTGGGAAGTCTCTCTCAGTTTGCTGTCCGTGCCTACGTAAGCGTCCTAAAACGCTGTTTGTACATTGTGTGTTTTCCATTTTAGTACAGGAGAAGTGATGATGGAGACCCAGCTGTCGTTGTGGAAAAGGACCATTTCATGGATGATTTCTTCCATCAGGTAAGGTGGCTCACTGAAACCCAGCCACAGACTTTTTCATTAAACACAGCCATGCTGTCGTCGCAGCTGTCCCGTCCGGTAATACCAGAACCAGTTCCTAAGCTGCTCCTTGCCGTGTAAGTGCTATGAGGTTTTCCAGTGCATCACAGTATTACCCATATTTAAAATTCCCAAGTCCCCTTGCGGTGACCAGCTGGGAGGGAGTGGGTGGGAGTGTGAGCCGTGGGGCCCAGACGCAGGATGCGGTAGGACCTCGTCCCCAGCTCGTACCCGTAGTCTCCTTCCCATACGAGGTGACAGCCCCGGGCCTGGGGTCCAGATTGAGCCCCTCTGGCCGTTGCTCAGCCCCAGGGCCTCCCAACGGCCCCAGCCCAGCCCACCTGAGTGAATCTTGCTCAAGAAGCACGAGGAATTTTGAAACAAATACTGGGTAGTTTAGGCCACTTGGAGGTTGAAGGCCACTGACCGGCCGTGTGAGCTGTGAGCATGTTGCTGTCAGCAGGGTCTGAGGGCTGCACAGAGTCCCGTGTGAGAGGTGACACGCTCCTGGTGGCGCCCCTGCTCATGCCTGGGCTGGGCTGTACACGGGGTCGCTCCCATAGTTTCTGCTGGCGTTGGCTGGCTGGTGCCACCTCGGTCGTAAAGGTGGGGTACCCATGTGTGCATTCCTCTGTGTTTCTTTCTAAATAATTGTTTAATTTTATGTATTCATTGTTTTAATTTGACGAGAGAGAGAAAGAGAGAGAGAGAGAGAGAGAGAGAGAGAGAAGGAAAGTGAAAAAGCAAACCACCAGGTCTGAGACTCGACCCGTGGTCGGCCATGTGGAAGTGTCAGCGCCTTGACCACCAAGCCACTTGCTGGCCTCTCTCTGTGTTTTTTTAATTAAATGATATAATGTGGGGTTAGGAAAGGCTTTTTTCCTTTCTTTTTCATCATTTTTCTTTTTTATTTTAATAATTATTGTACTTATATTTTTTAAAAGAATTATTTACTTTATTCATTATTATTTTTTTAAATTTGACTAGAGAGAGGGAAAGTGAGAAACTGAGCCACCAAGTCCGGGACTCAAACTACGGTTGGCTATGTGGCAGTCCATTGCCTTTGAGTACCACACCACCTGCCAGAAGCCCCCTGTCTTTTTTTTTTAAGAGAGATTTTTGCTATAGGGTGTCTGTGCTTACCAGAGAGAGTGATACAGAGAAACAGAAAGTGAGAAATCACCCCCAGGGGGGATGGCCACGCTGTGATCCCTTCTCCTCCATTCTGCTCTCGGAATTTTGGGCATGCACGCATGTGTTCCCGGCATGAGCTTTTTTATTTTTGGAGAGGTTTTCACTATAGGGCACGTGCACTCGCCAGACAGACAGAGAGAGACAGAGACAGAAAGCGAGAAATCACCCCCCAGGGGGGATGGTCACGCCGCAATCCCTTCTCCTCTATTCTCCTCTTGGGATCTTGGGCACGCACGCACACGCGCCTGGCATGAGTTTTAAGCCACCGGGTCCGGGATGTGAACCGTGGTCGACTACGTGGGAGTCCAGCGACATAGCCATTACGCCAACTGCTGGTTCCTCCAGCATGAGTTTTAAGCCACTGGGTCCGGGACTTGAACTGTAGTGGACTATATGGGAGTCTAGTGACATAACCATTACACCATCTGCTGGTCCCTTGTTTTCCTTCTTAGTTTTGCTGGGGGTTTGTGCATTTGCTGGAGAGAAGGACAGAGAAGGAGTAAAAGTGAGAAATCGCCCCCGCAGGGGGATGACCACACCACAGCCCTTTCTCTCTCATCCCCCTGTAGGGATCTGGGGACACACGACATGTGCCTGGTGTGTCTTCCAAGCTGCAGGGTCCAGGACTCGAACCATCTGGTTAGCCATGTGGGATCCAGCTGCCTTACCCACCGTGCAGCCAGCTGGCCCAGGGCTTTGCTTTTCTTTATGTGGAAATGTGTTTTCTGGTCTCTTTCACCCTCCCCTTTGTATAATTGCTGAAGGTTTGTGTGCTTGCCAGAGAGGGACAGAAAGAGATGGGGAGAGGGAGGAAGCACCCCCTGGGCGTGCTCACGCCCTAGCCCTCCTCCCTCACCTCGGTCCTGTTGGGATTTCAGGCACATCTGCTCGGCACCTGCAGCGTTTTCCAAGCCTCCGGGCAGGACTCAAGCAGCCGCCAGCCACATAGGGTCCAGCCCCCTAAACCACCAGACTGCGGAGCCGCCTTGTTCCCTGTCTCGGTGACGAGTGGTGGCTGCAGATGGGAACCTGCTGCACCGGGTGACTCTGTGTCCCTCCTAGGTAGAGGAGATTAGAAACAGCATCACTAAAATCGCTCAGTATGTTGAAGAAGTGAAGAAAAACCACAGCATCATTCTTTCTGCACCCAACCCAGAAGGAAGTAAGTCGCTGGCTTTAAACAAGGTTTGTGTGTCTGTCTTCCCCTCCCCTCCGCTCCTCTCCTTTCTAAAAAGAGGGTAGCTGCAGACAGTCGAAATCCCAGGCCCAGTCAAGCGCGGTTCAGCTCGCGGGAGCACGAGATGCCATCTTCGTGGTAACACACAGCTGAGAGTCACCGTGGGGGGACGGAGACTGTTTTCATTAAGAGGTTTTATAGTTTTTTTTTTTTTTTTTTTTTTAATTTAATTGCCGGAGGGTGCATATGCTTGCCAGAGAGAGAGGCAGAGAGAGAGAGCACCCCCTGGTGGAGTATAGTCACCCCGCGGTGGTGTTTGCTCCACCTCTCCATCCTGTCAGAATTTGGGGCACACATGCACAAGTGCCTGCGTGTCTCCCCCTCTGCCAGGGCCGGGATGCAAACTGGCTGCCGTGTGAGGTCTGGCTGCCAGTGCACAGGGCTTACCGCTGCACTGCAGGGCCAGCTCTGAGCATCGCGGTTCTTTCAGATCACGAGGCCTAGCCTTTCCTGACGTCCGTCTGGGGTTCCGTTCCGTGCTGCAGTGACAGCTGTTGTGTGCCTTTCTCCCTGTCCCACTGTCACTGTCCTGGGCTCATCCTGTCCCCTCTGGGTGGCTGCATCCTGATTTCCTCCCCATCTCTACTCCCTGCTCCTACATTTGGTGCTTTCTGCTGTAGTTTCACCCTTGGCACGTGTTTGAGACCCTGTTTGGTTGTAGTTACCTGCGTAGGAGAGGAAGCTGCCCGGCATGAGCGTGGGCCAGTCCTGGCTCCACTGCCTCCCCGTGGGAGAGCCAGGGCAGACTGCCTCACGGTTCCTGTGTCAGTTCCCACACCTGCTGCTGGCCCTTGGGGTTAAAATGCATGGTCTTAGAATTTGGGGCACTCGTGTGCATATGTGCCTGCTGTAAGTTTCAAGCTTCCAGGTGTAGGATTTGAACCACAGTTGGTCACGTGGGAGTCCAGAGCCTTCCCTGTTACCCCACCTGCTGGCCCATCTCTATTTCATTCTGAAGTTTTCTCTCTGACTTAGCCCTGACCTCTCCTTAGTTACTGTCTTTCAAATCCGGAATCTTTCATCACCCACTAAGTTATTTTTGGATTGTTTTTCACTCCTGGAATTTTATTTAGTTTCTTTTCATACTTTTTTGTTTTCGTTTTTGCCATAGGGCATGCATATTTGCTGGAGACAGAACATACACGCACACACACGCTCAGAGGATCTATGAGAAGTCATCGCCTGGGGCATGGCCATCCTGCATTCCTCCCCTCCAGGCTCCTCTGAGGATTTTGGGCGCACGCGCGTGCACACACACACACACACACACACACACACACCTGGTTTGTTTTTCTAAGCCACTGGGACCAGGATTCGAACTGTACAGTTGGCCCTGTGGGGTCCAGCCACCTTAATCACTGTGCCACCTGCTGGCCATACTGTTCTTCACATGATAAAATTTATACGGTTCCATTTTATCCCGTTGAGCATTGGCTTGTTTTCTTTCTTTCTTTTTTGTGGAGAGATTTTTTGCTGTGGGATAAGAGAGAGACAAAGAGATAGAAAGTGAGAAATCATTTCCCAGGGACGATGGCCATGCTACAATCCCTTCTCCTCCATTCTCATCTTGGAATTTTGGGCACACACGCACACATACCCAGTGTGAGTTTTAAGCCTCCAAGGTCCGGGACTTGAACCATAGTCAACTACATGGGAGTCCAGCAATGTAACCATCATGCCATCTGCTGGTCCCAAGCATAGCCATTTTAACAACCACATGTGACAACTCTATTACCTGGCACTGCTGTTATGTCGTCTTTGTTTTTCTTGGCTTTCACTCCTATTTTCTTACTGTTTGGGTATTTTCTTTTTTTTTTTTTTCCTTTATTTTTTTTTTGAGAGGTTTTTGCTATAGGGCGCGTGCGCTCGCCAGACAGAGAGAGACATAGAGACAGAAAGCGAGAAATCACCCCCCCAGGGGGGATGGTCACGCCGCAATCCCTTCCCCCCGATTCTCCTCTCGGGATCTTGGGCACGCACGCACACGCGCCCGGCGTGAGTTTTAAGCCACTGGGTCCGGGACGCGAACCGCGGTCGACTACGTGGGAGTCCAGCAACATAGCCATTACGCTAACTGCTGGTTCCCTCGTTTGGGTATTTTTGATTGAGTACTGAACTCTGTATATTCAGTGATTTCATCATCAGTCGAATAAGCGGCCTTCTCAGACTAAGTGTGTACCAGCCACCTGGGGGGCTGGGCTTCTGACTGAGCAGGTGCTCCTGAAGCTGCCGTGCAGGGCCCCGAGAGCCACTGTCTCCGCGGCCTCACGGTCACCAGGGCCACGTCTCGTTTGGGTCTGAGGGACAGACCCGGGTGTTACAGCTCATGCCTTTCTTTACGTTTTTAAAGAAATCAAAGAGGAGCTTGAAGACCTGAATAAAGAAATCAAGAAAGCTGCTAATAAAATTCGAGCCAAGTTAAAGGGTGAGTTCAAGTTTCTGTTAATTACTGTGCGGGGGTACGGGTAACTGGTGCTTTCTTCTTTGTAGCTCCGTAAGAACATTTTCATTACAGCCGAGACACTGTTATTTGTGCATCTCGCACATATGTAACGGAGCAAGCATTCGCTAGTGAGCTGTTGCCTTGTTCCAGTGTTACGCCATTTCATTTCGGGCTAACCTGAAGCTATCTGAGGAGGTAAACGGCCTATGAGATGGATTTTCGAGTTCTTGAATCACTGTTTTATTGGGTTGTCAGGGAGGTCCTGACAAGAGCAGACTCCAGGAGATAGTGGGTGCTTCTGTTACGGACGTGCCAGGCACGTGGAGGCAGGGTCTCTCCACTGCGCCCGCCCTCAGCTCGGCGGCCCTCGGTGCGCCCGGTACCCACCGCCCACCGCGATTTGACGGTTCAGAGACCGCACGTCGAAGGCTAGCCCAGAGCACAGCCGCGGCGGTATCTAGCCTGAGTCAGTCACAGCGTGTAAGGCTGTGAAACCTCCTGTCAGAGTTCCTGGGCGGGCAGGTCGCGGTTTTGTTCCTGTTTGCGTGGACTGGGTCCCAGGTGAGGTCTGTGCGCTGGGACAGGCTGGAGAGCCGGAAAGCTCTCGCCGTCAGCACCTCGCTCTGGGTCGGAGCATCTGTCGTCCGTCCGCAGAAGCCGCCCCCGCAGATCCTGCCGCGCCCAGGCAGGCACAGCCCTCCGTGTGGTCCAGTTTGGGCAGGCAGGCTCCAGATACCTCTGCACGGTCTGGTTTGGGCAGGCGGGCTCCATGGTCGAGGGCCGAGCCCGCGGCCCTCCGCGTGGTGGGGTCCGGGCAGGCGGGCTCCGTGGTCGAGGGCCGAGCCCGCGTCCTTGCTTGTTTCCAGCTATTGAACAGAGCTGTGATCAGGAGGAGCGTGGGGGCTGGACCTCCGTGGATCTGCGGATACGAAGGACCCAGGTGCGGTCACCAGCCAGGTTCAGGTTGCCGCTCGTGACACACGGCTCTTTACTTTCTTATTTCAAACACAAAATAAGTTCCTCGTTGCCGTCGGTTTTCCCTCACGACATTATGCACTTGGAGACCACGTCACTTTATTTCTCGGTCTGTCACCACACCTCCACTCTGGAGCAGAGAACTCCCTGCCTACCTTAGCGTCTGTGGCGGGGAAAGAGGAATGCGGACCTTCGGTGGCAGAAGGCGGAGAGCGTGGCGCTCCGGCCGCCCACCTGGTGTCCAGACCTGCCCTGCCCGTTACCGGCCAGCCTGAAGCCCTGGGCTGGCCGGCCGGGCCAGTCTGTGCTCTCTCCTGGAGACGGGGACTGGGAGGGACGAAGAGGGGTCCCTGTGACGGTCAGACGGTGTGCAGGGTTCTTAGCGTGGACGGCGTCTCGGGGCGCTCTGTGCCTGTCCCCTGGCGTGCGAAGGTGTGCTGTGGCTGTGTTCCCACCCGTCTCGAGGGAGGGAGTGACCGGCTGTCGTGATTTGTCCCGCTCTGCTAGCACTCAGTCCTGTCTCGGAAGTTCGTGGAAGTCATGACGGAATACAACGAAGCGCAGACGCTGTTTCGGGAGCGAAGCAAGGGCCGGATACAGCGGCAGCTGGAGATCAGTGAGTAGCGCCCGGTGGGGCACGGCCGGAGGGTGTGGGGCACGGCCGGAGGGTGTGGGGCACGGCCGGAGGGTGTGGGGCACGGCCGGAGGGTGGTGGGGCACGGCCGGCCGCTCTCTCCGCAGGGCCGGCTCCTGAGCGCTCGGAGGGTGGTGGGGCACGGCCGGAGGGTGGTGGGGCACGGCCGGAGGGTGTGGGGCACGGCCGGCCGCTCTCTCCGCAGGGCCGGCTCCTGAGCGCTCGGAGGGTGGTGGGGCACGGCCGGAGGGTGGTGGGGCACGGCCGGAGGGTGTGGGGCACGGCCGGAGGGTGGTGGGGCACGGCCGGAGGGTGTGGGGCACGGCCGGAGGGTGGTGGGGCACGGCCGGAGGGTGTGGGGCACGGCCGGCCGCTCTCTCCGCAGGGCCGGCTCCTGAGCGCTCGGAGGGTGTGGGGCACGGCCGGAGGGTGGTGGGGCACGGCCGGAGGGTGGTGGGGCACGGCCGGCCGCCCTCTCCGCAGGGCGCTCGGGGGCCTTGCTCTGTCTGTCTTCAGCAGTGTTGAGAAGACCTTTCCTGGCTGCCTGTTCCCTGAACTTCCAAACCTCGTATTTATTCACATCCTTCAGAAATTCCAAGTGGGCTTTAAATTCCTGTCCTTTACTTACTTTCTGTTTTGAAAAGTTTTACCCATTTATCTTTTCCGTAAGTAAGAGGAGTAGAGAGTGAGCACCCCAATGAGGTCCCAACACCGTTTCCCACCCAGCCCGCCTGCCCTCGCTGCCGGCGCCTCGGGGCTCTGCACCTGTCCGGGAGCCTGCCTGTGTGGTCAGTCCCGCAGTCGCTGGGTGTAACTGCTGCCCCGCCGTCTGCCTGCAATGACTTCTGCTCTGTTACTTGTGCCGCTTAAGTCTGAATCTGGAGCTCTGAGTGAGCTCTTTCCAGCCCTGATTGCCTTGGGAGCTGGAGTGCCTGGGCCCTCGCGCCTGTCCCCTGCTCCTGGCCCCCGCTCCTGGCCCCGCTCCTGGCCCCCGCTCCTGGCCCCACTCCTGGCCCACGGACCGTGGGCAGGCCACTTATCGAGGCCTTTGTCAGGGCTCCCGCTGTCTGGAGTGCCGCCGAGCAGGGCTGTGCACGCCCGCGGAGTGTCCCGCCCTTCTGAGACCCCGCCTGTGAACTGGCCTCAGAGGCGCACTGGCGTGTCTCAGGGCGTTGCACTGCCCAGAGATGGCATGCCCAAGCCCCGAGCCTGGCGTCCACTCGTCCCCACGCAGCCGCGCTGGCCTCTCCATGGAGCCCCTTCCTCGTGGGGCTCACCGTAACGAGAGATGCCGTTACCGGCCCCGTCATGATGCTGTCTGCGTGGTTCCGCTTCTTCCTGCGTCCCAGTCCGAGGCCTGTCTCACGTCGGTTCACGCCCTAGGAGATGCATCTCAGGGCAGGAGGCAGTAGGCAGCGTGGCAGCGTTAGTACCCGCTGGGTGGCACCGCGCTGCGTCTTGAGTGGACTGTCGCTGCTTGCCTTCCAGCTGGGAGGACGACCACCAACGAGGAGCTCGAAGAGATGCTGGAGAGCGGGAGGCCGTCCGTCTTCACCTCGGACGTGAGCGCGCTGCCCCCGCCGGGTGGGCGGGCGGCTCCGACCCAGCCTCCGCGCTGTGCTCACGGCGCCCCCTCTCTCCTTGTGTCCCCAAAGATCATATCGGACTCGCAGGTCACCAGGCAGGCGCTCAGCGAGATCGAGGCGCGGCACAAGGACATCCTGAAGGTGGAGGGCAGCATCCGCGAGTTGCATGAGCTGTTCACGGACATGGCCATGCTGGTCGAGACCCAGGTACGCCGGCCGCAGGGCGTGGCGGTGCGCGTCGGGACCCAGGTACGTGCCGGCCACGGGCACGCTGCAGGCTCGTGGGGTCCACCTGCCTGGCGCAGCATGCTCTGGCCCCCACCTAAGGTCACACGGTACCTGGGCCGTCATGTGGAAGGCTGGGTGCTGCCCGCCTGGAGCCCACGGCAGCGAGAGGCTGCTAGGCCTCCAGATAACAGCATTCCTGGCCGTCCTGACAGGCATGCCTAGGATACAAGCCTTTGTTCATGGAGGGCTTTTTAAAAGATTATTAATTTTTGTTTTTTTAGTTGCTATGGCACTTTTTTTTTTTTTTTATAAGTCTCTTGCTCTTTCTCTTTATTTATTTTTTGGAGAGGTTTTTGCTATAGGGCACGTGCACTCACCAGAAAGACAGAGAGAGGCAGAGAGATGGAAAGCGAGAAATCATTCCCCAGGGGAGGTGGCCACGCCGCAGTCCCTTCTCCTCCATTCTCCTCTCGGGATCTTTGGCATGTACACACATGCGCCCAGCGTGAGTTTAAGCCACCTGCTCTGGGACTCGAATCGTGGTCGACTACATGGGTGTCCAGCAACACAGCCATTATGCCAACTGCTGGTCCCACTGTAACACTTTGGTGCTCACCAGAGAGAGAAAGAGAGAGGGAAGTGAGAAAGCAAGCTGCCAGGTCGAAGGCTCTACCCGTGGTCTGTCGTGTAGGAGTCAAGCAACTTAACCACCACACCACCTGCTGGCTCGTGTTCACGGAAAGTTTTAAAGGATCCAGACAACTGTTTCTGCTGGGATTTTAAGAAAAAAGGGAGACACAAACATCTTATGCACACATATGAGTAAGCACAAACACGTATATAGACATACATGATGTATGGCTAGCTACTTAGCCTGACATTCCCAGAGGGGGGTGTCCACACAGTGCTGAAGGTGGCACCATGGGACTTGCGTCTCCTCTAAATGGCTGTGTTTCTAGTTTGGTACACGGAGCATACAGCACAGTAATGGGAAGGAATGTCTGTCAGACAACAGAGACACAGCCCACGGCAGAAACAACCCCATCCCTGCCACATGGCACTTCCACTGTCCAGGTACCTGGCAGAGGGTGCGGAGGAGTGGGAAGGGCCCTCTGAGAGCTACAGAGTCTGTCCCACTTTGTAAGTGTGAAGTTCAATGTGGCTGCCGGGCAGTGCGTGCCAGGGGACGGTGTGCCCGCCCCGCTCTGGGGGCTCTGAGGGGCCTGCCAGGGGACGGTGTGCCCGCCCCGCTCTGGGGGCTCAGAGGGGCCTGCCAGGGGACGGTGTGCCCGCCCCGCTCTGGGGGCTCAGAGGGGCCTGCCAGGGGACGGTGTGCCCGCCCCGCTCTGGGGGCTCTGAGGCTTCCGTGGAGTCTAGGTACTGGGTGGGGTAGGACGCTTGGTTCAGTGACTCAGAGGCTGGTGACACTGCAGCTGGCCCCCAGGGAGCAGACCTTGACATCAGGCTGCCCATGGGGGTCCCTTCCCGCTCTCCTGAGGCTGGCCGAGGGCCTGCCCTGGCTGACCCGGATGCTCAGGTCTGGTGGGTTTCCTTCCTGTGCTTGCCTGGGCCGTGTGAGGGACGTGTTCCCTCATTTCACACAGATGTGCTGCCCTCGTAGGGGCCTGTCCATCATGAGTAACTTGGTCACTAAAGGTGTGTCGAGGCCAGCATGTGGAGTGGGGATTAAGGTGCTGGACTCTCACATGGCCGACTGCAGTTCAAGTCCCAGACCTGGTGACTTGATTTCTTTCCTTCTCTCTTTCTCTCTTCCTCTCTCTCTCTCTCTCTCTCTCTCTCATGAGTGTGTGTGTCCCATAGCAAATTTTAAAATAATAACAATAAATACAATTAATTATTTTTTAAAAATAACTTTATTTATTTATTTTAATTTTACCAGAGAGGGACAGAGTGATAGAGAGAGAGGAAGTGAGAAAGCAGGCTACCAGGTCTGGGACTTGGCCCACAGTCGGCCCTGTGGGAGTCCAGCGCCCTTACCCACCATGCCACTTGCCGGCCCCGAATTAATTCTTTTATTAAAAAGGGTTTGGATTGTGTGTGTGTGTGTGTGTGTTTTAAACATTTATTTATTTATTTTTATTATTATTTTAATTTGACCAGAGAGAAACAGAGAGAGAGGGAAAGTGAAAGTGAAAAAACAAGTCACAGGTCCGGGACTCAAACCACATTCTACCATGTGGGAGTCCAGTACCCCAGCCCCATGCCACCTTCCAGCCCCATAAAATTAACCCTTAAGAAAAGGGAAAGGTGGAGAACTCAGGGGCGGCGCACTTGCTGGAGCAGTGACGGCCACAGCCCCTGGGCGGGGGACAGCTGTGTGCCTGCTTGGTCTTGGGGGCCCTCAGCATACAGAGACAGCGAACTCGCCCACGATGCTGTAGGGAGACGCTAGCGGAACTGTCGTAGGCCGGCCGTCTGCATCTGAGGTGGGCCCTTGGGTCTTCCGTAGCACCCACCCACACGTGGGGTCCTCGATGGGAGGGGCTCCCTCTCACTCAGGAGCCGCATTCGGGGGAAAGCAGGGTCTAGCTGAGCATGTTCCTGGGCCAGAACTGAGACTTACTTTACTAAGTAGGGGTTTCGTGAGAACGCCTCTGAAGTGTGTGTTTAGGAAGTATTCCAGTAGAAGCTGGCAAGACAGCAAGAGTAGCAGCTCGTTCTGTAATTACACGGCCCTCAGGGTGCCCTGGATCCAAGTCTGCTCGCTCTAGCGGTGCACCAAGAGGTGGCTGCTGCTTCGCTCCGCCTCGTCACCTCCCCCACGAGCCTGTTAGTATCCCCGTAGACTGACTCGCCGGTTCCCATTGGCGTAGGCACACTCACTGGCAAGTGCAGTCGGAGGTGACTCCTGTCACCTCCCTCAGTGCTCTGTGCTCACCGCTGCAGGTCACATCCGCGCCCGGACAGAGAACCAGGTAACGCACCTTCCCTGCGGACACCCGCCGTCCCTGTGCTCGTCCGTGCTCACGCATCAGCACAGGCGGACGTGCCTGCACGTAGCTGCCGATGCCGTAAAGAGCAGCAGCGGAGCCCCGCCTTGGGGCGTCCTTCATGTATGTGCTGCCGAGCGCGCCCCAGAGCCTGCCTGTGCCTGCGTCGCCTGCATCGCCACCACCCATTCAGTTCTTGCTCAGACACACACTGGGCCGTCACTCCTCTGTGTGGATGTGTTCATAGTGGTCTCACCCGCACCTCTGTCGATGTAGAAGCCGACCCGGTGTTCCTCCTCCATGTCACGCCCATCCAGAGCTCCGCATGTGGCCGTCTGGGGTGTGAGAGGAGCCTGCGGGTGCGGGTGCCTGCCGAGCTCACACTTCCTGTTTTCAGGGCGAGATGGTCAACAACATAGAGAAGAACGTCATGAATGCCGCCGACTATGTCGAACACGCCAAGGAAGAGACTAAGAAGGCCGTCAAATACCACAGCAAAGCAAGAAGGGTGAGTTTGCTTTTAAGAATTCAATAGGGGACCTGCAGATGGCGTAATGATTATGTCACTGGACTGCCACATAATCGGCTGCGTTTCGAGTCCCTAGACCCGGTGGCTTAAACCTCACGCCGGGAGCCTCTGCGTGTTTGCCCAGAATCCCAACAGAAGGACGGAGGAGAAGGGATTGCAGCGTGGCCATCCCCCGCGGGGGCGTGATTTCTCCTTTTCTGTCTCTCTCTGTCTCTGGCGAGCACACATGCCCTATAGCAAAAATCTCTCAAAAAAAAAAATTAAATATGTTAATCTCATTTGGATCCAAGTCGTAGTGGATTGATGTAAGCCTGTCTAAAAGGTGTCGTCCCCCAAATAAATATTCTCTAGACAGATGTTTCGTTTTAAAATGGAAAAGGCCCTTTTTGCTAAAATGTCAGCAGTTTGGGTGCGCTGGCCGCCGGGTGCTGTGCGTAAGCCCTCTGCGCGGGGTGAGGCCCTCCAGCCCGAGTCCGTGCGGCCGCCTTCCCCTCGGCCAGCTGTGCCGTGAGTCAGTATTCAGAAGGAGGTACAGAACTGCCCAGGTTGCACATTCTAAAAACCGTTGTGCATGTTTTGGGTGGTGGTACTTACTCTTCATTTAGGTTATTTGCCAATTCTTTGGTTTGGAAGAGAGAAGAGGATTTCCTTGACTTATGAGGGTTTTTTTCCGTTACACCCGTTGTAAGTCAAAACGTATTCAACACCCCCGTTGAGAAATCATAAACCCTAGCATTGTCGAGTCCAGATGCTCCCAGACTTACCGTGGTGTGGCACTGGCCTGTGTTTGAGCCTGTGACTCAGAATCCCACGGAGCATCCTCTCACGGTGATCCTTAGCACAGAGGTGCCTCTTTCACTTCGGATCCACGTACATTGTGTACGGAAGGGTTGGGGGAAGTCTGAGTGTTTGTTACCTTGTCAGAGTTCAGAACTTACTCTGCTAATTGAGGTATGTTGCCAGAATGTCTCTGACACTTGACAGGTTACAGTTTCCATGTTGTCATCTTTTGTCGCTAGACACAGATGCCGAGGGTGACAAGCCTGTAAATGACCTTCAGAGTGCTGGGTGTGAGTGAAAGATCTTCTGAGCAGACTCTGAAACTGGGGCCTGGGGGCGCTCTGGCAGTTCTTCGCCCAAGTACCTGCGCCCCTGGCATGTCCCTACCCGGCAGCTCTGTGCCCGTGTCTCTGCGCAGCACTGAGCCCTGGGTGCCTGTGCCTCGGCCTCCCAGCTCTGGAGGTGGCCTTTCTTGGACACCGATGCCCACTGTGCACGGGGCGTTGGGGGTGACTCGGAGCAGGCGCCTCACAGCGTTGGGGGCGAGCCTGACTGCAGACGGTTGTGTGGGGGCCTTGTCTGTCTTCGTTGCCAGTGGACACATGGGCTTTCTCTCCAGAGAGACAGAGGGAGAGAGCCCCCCAAGAGGGCACAGGCGCTCCGCAGTCCCTTCTCCTCCGCTTTTCCACCTCTGGGATGTGGGCCGGCAGCTGACGTGGGCCGCGGTTGGCCGTGGGATCTGGCTCCCTCAGTCACAGGCTGCAGAGCCGCCGTAGACAGGCAGGTGCAGACTCGCGACACACGCATCTGACAGCGAGGCCGGCGGCAGGGTCCTCTGCTCCCTGGGCACGTCATGCTGTGTGCACTGTCTTCGGGGAAGAGTGGCTCCGCGGTACCCTGTGTCCCCGCTCCCTGACACGTCGCCTGGCGGGGAGGCGAGGACACGGGTCCACATTCATTAGGAAGGCAGTCCTCTTCCTCTTTACACCTGCCACGGCAGTCCAGGGAGCACATTAGTGGGGAGACCCCTGCTTTACAAGGGGGGATGATGGTGGATGCGCCTGCGGGGTGAGGTACTTGGGGGTGCCTGGAACCCCTCTCTCTGTTGGGTGTAAACTGGTCACGATGGGAGGCCTGTTGCTGAAAGGCCCGACCCTGAAGCCCAGACACTTGTCCAGTGCTCAGCTGTGCCCGTCCCGGGGTCGCTGCGCCCCCATGCGGCCTGGCCCCACCACTGTAACGGTGCCCTGGGCTGGCAGCCAGGGTCTGGGAAGCCAGAGCTACCCTGGGCCCGAGGCAGATGCACTCCGGCACGCCACAGGGTCCAGGGGCTTCTGAGTGGAGGGGACCTAGGGTGCTGGCCCTCGCTGGCCCTCGCTGCCCCACCCACTGCCCCTCGCAGTTCAGCCGTGGGGCACGCTCTGCAGCACTGGCCCTGGGAGGTGAAGGTCTCTGAGAACTGAATGCTGCCCGGGGGGTAGGCACAAGTCCTGTAACTCAGACGTTGAAGCGAGTCTGGGTAAAGCGTGTCCTCTCGCGATATAAACGAGCTACAATGAAGAGGGCTTGCTTTCCTTTGGCAAGAAAGTGGGTAACGGTTGCTGTGTCGGGGTCCTAGTGGCTGTAATTGCTCTAATGATTGGCTTATCAGTTGGCAAATGATGGTGCGGGCCAGGCCAGCGTGTCTCCTCTGCCGGGCGGCACTGAGTGACCATCAGGTCGTCTACTCAGCTTCCGCGGCTAGCCGGTGCTGGCGCTTGCTCGACCTAAGTCTGCCCAGATGTAGCAGAAGCTGGCCGAGCGGGGCTCGTGGCCCATCTGGGGGAGATGCCCCTACCCCAGAGTTCTCACAGGGCACGTGTGTTTCCTGGGGGGAGATAATGAGACCCCCTCCCCCGTTGGGGGAACGGTCCCTGCAGTCTCTTCTCCATGTCTCCCTCCTTTTGGGATCTTAGGCACACACGTGCCGGGGCGGGGACTTGAACCACATGGCTGGCTGGTGGGATCCGGCTGTCCACCACACCATGCACTTGAACCATGTGGCTGGCCGGTGGGATCCAGCTGTCCACCACACCATGCACTGACCCTGGCGTTAATTTGCAAATCAGGTCCACCTCATGTAGCTCTTCAAGCTTCTCTGTTTGCTTCTCTTTTTCAGAGAGAGATTTCTTTTTTTACACTATAGGACATGTGTGCTCGTTGGAGAGACAGGGACAGAGAGATGGAAAGTGACAGATCAGCCCCCAGGGGTGTGGCCACACTGCAATCCCTTCTCCACTCGTCTCTCACGCATACACTGTGCCCGGCATGAATTTTAAACCTCCTTATCCAGGACTTGAACTATGGTCTACTGTGTCGGAATCCAGCAACATAACCATGGTGCCATCGGCTGGCCCCTCAGTCTGCCTCTCTGGTGGGCCCGCAGCAGTTCAGCTTTATCTCGGACCCGTGTAAGGGTGATTGCCACAACTGTCCGTGGTGCTCATGCTGACAAGAACCAGGTCCCTGCGGCATGACTCCGTGGGCAGCCAGCTGCCCGTCCACCTCGTGCCTGGGGATGACACGGAGCACGAGCGAGGCTTCCTCCTGAGAGGTCAGGTGCACACGGCTCCGTGCGCGCACCATGGGAGTGCCGGAGGTTGCTGGCATTTCTCAGCGCGCCCCGGGCCAGCCCTGTGGGTGAGCGCAGTGCCCGGGAAACTGGCTCCCACGTGGCCGCATGCAGTTCCGTCCCCGCCGGGGGCCTTGGGAAATACGCCAGTGGGTATGTGTGTGCGTTCGTGTGTGCGTGCCTGTGATCCTGAGGGGTGGGGGTGAGGAGAGGGTGCGGCAGGACTGTGCCCACCACCCGCTGGGGGCACTCACGCTCTGGCGAAGCTCTGTCCTCTGACAGAGTTCGTGGACACACCTGGCCTTGGGGACAGTGGCGTGCAGCACTGGATCCGGACGCCCTGCAAGGCCAGCCCCAGGCCACACCCTGAGGACAGTGGGCACGCCCATGGCTGGCCTGGCTGAGGCTGTGGCCGCTGTCATCAGGGCCTGTGGGAGTGCTGTCTCTGTCTCTCTCATTCTCTGTCTCTCACTGATGAAAGAAATAAACCTAAAACAATTTACTCTGGGCCAGCAGGTGGTGTGGAGGTCAAGGCCCTGGATCCCACATGGCCCACTGCACGGTTCAAGCCCTGGACATGGCGGCTTGAAAATCACACTGGGTGAATGTGTGGCCCAAAATCCTGAGACGAGAGTGGAGGAGAAGGGGTTGTGGTGTGACCATTCACCCGGGATTTCTCACTTTCCCTCTTCTCTCTTCCTCCCTGTCTGTACAGCGAGCGCACGTGCCCTATTGCAAACTATTAGAAAACAAAAAACCAGGGATGTCCCCTCTCACTCCTTAGTGAGCACCTGCTGCATGCCTCCCGTAAGCCGGCACTGCGCCCACCAGGACGTCATTGGAAAACGCTTGAGGGGCCAGCGGGTGGTGTAGTGACAAGGCACTGGACTGCCACATGGGTAGCCATGGTTCAAGTCCCAGACCTGGCGGCTTGAAACTCACGCCGGGCATGTGTGCATGTGCGCCGAGATCCCAGGAGGAGGAGGAGGGGTTGTGGCATGGCACTCCCTGGGGTTTGTCTCCGGTGAACGCATGTACCCTGTAGCAAAAATCTCTCTCGGAAAAAGAAAATTCTCGAGAAGCTGTGGACACATGTGGGTAAGCCAACAGAATGGTTGGGGTTTTCCAGGAAATGGAGCGAGTCTCGGGGCCTCTCCCAGAGAGGCGAGGGCGTGACATGGCAGCGCGGCCTCCGTGCCGGCCACTGGGGCCTGCCGGCCTGGCCCAGGGGTGGTGCGGTCCCTGGCTCAGCAGGCTGGTAGCTAGATCTGCCCGGGCGCCCGGCAGGTGCGACGTGGTAGAGCAGGGCTGACGTTCGGCAGCTGGGGTGCCAGTAACAAGCCTGCCTTTGGAGAGGGCTTGGTCGCGCCCTGTGCGTGGCTTTCCTGTGGACGACTATCCTGGAGGCCACGACCGCGCTGACAGGGTGCCGCTCGCTGGCTGCCTGCTCGGGGCGTGGGCAGACACCGCCCTGCGGCTTTCCCGCCGCGTGTGTCACACCGGGGGAGAGCAGGGTCCGCTCCGTCGGCTGGCAAGAGCCGGGCTCTGCAGTGTGCAGGGCTGTGCGTTGGACCCCATCGCCAGCAGCTGGCCCCTGTGATGGAGGCAAGCACCCTCAGTGCCCACGTGGTCCAGTAACAGGTGCCCTAACCAAGGCGCTGCTTTAGCTGGGCCGCCGCGCCCAGACCCGGCCCTGCCCCGGAGCCCGGCCCACCTGTGGGCTCTCGGCAGTCGGCAGTCCGAGCCCACCGAGCCACTCCAGGCTCTAGAGGGTTTCCTTAGGAAAGGGTGTTGATTCTTTTCTTTGATACTTTGCAAATTAATGTTTTTCTTTATCTTGCAGAAAATGGTGTTCGTTATTATTTGTGTAATTGTTTTGCTTGTGATCCTTGGAATTGTCCTAGCAACAACGTTGTCATAGCAACTGTCTCCCAAGAGCCGTTTGTCCTCGGAGATCCAGACCATATCTGCAGCGAAATCCACGTCCTCCGTTTCCCGAGGGAGCCGTGGACACTGACTGGCGCCGGGTGCCGGCTTCTGTGAGGGGCTCGAAGGGGGCGCCAGGCAGCAGTCGGGGAGAGCACCGTGCCCAGTGGGAGGCGGGAGCTGACCCGGAGCCTCGGCCGCGGAACACGCCACGCTGAGTTCGCGGTGTGGAACTATTCCGTGGCCTCAGGATGAGGAATTGCTGAGCATTTCAGTTTAAAGTATTTCAGTGTTAAGATGTATGTGAAGTTCAGTCAGGAGCACGCTGTGCTCCGAAGCGCTTGGACTTCAGTGTGATTCCCTCCCCTCCAGCCGATGTATCTAATGAACAGACTTTTGTACTGTGTTTAATTCGTGTTTATTTCTTACTTGCAGATAATTCTTTTATAACAGAGCTGTTTTGTAAGCTATCTATAACTTAAAATGTTACTGAATTAATCGTTTAATATATTGTTGACACCCTAACCTACCCTGTTTTCTACTCAGGAAATGGAGCTTTGTGGTCAGGGCCATGTCTGTGCAGTTGTTGACAGCGTTTGCCACCAGCTAGAAACCAATGGCTGCAAAGCCCCTCCGCCCCCAGCGCCTCCTGTTAATGCCGACTGACAAAGCTGGGGTGCGCCTGGCACCTTAGGGGAGTCTCGAGTCTTGTATTTAGCTCCATTTCCACCTGTTCCGTTACTCCAGGCAATAAATAGTTCCTCGCTGTGAAGAGAAGGGTCTCTTCTTTGTTCACTAAAAAGGTTTGTTTCTTGATTTATAGAGTCTGGATTTGAGAGGGGCAACTCCGAGGCTTGGTACTCTAACCCCGAGGAAATCACCCTGAGTTGGGCCAGGCTTCCCCCAGGAGTGCACCCCCAGGCTCAGACAGACCGGCGGCGAGGGGCCGGACGGCTGTGTCTAGGCGCCCCGAGCCCAGGCGGGTGCCAGCGGGCCCCATGGAGCTGTGCTCAGAGCCCGGGCCCTCTGCTCGTGTGCAGCAGTTCCCGTGTCCGTCACCGAGGCTGGCTCTGCTCCTAGCACTGCAGGGGGCCTGTCCCCCATCCCTTGATGCGGCAGTGAGTGAGCGCCCCTCGGTCACAAACCTGCTGTCCTGCAGCCTGGGAGGTCAGACTCTTAGCAGGCTCCCGCCACCTGTTCGCAGGCCCCTCTGCAGGTGCCCGGGAGAACCCGGGCCCGGCTCTCCCGGCCTGAGCACAGCGGCGCTCACCTGGGAGCATTCCCTCCCACACCTGGCGCGAGTACCTCCAGAGCTGCCTCTGATCAGAGTTCGGGGCACCCTCTCTGAGTCGGGTCTCCCCCACCCCTTCCTGAGTGTGCCGTCACACCTGGCCCACCGAGAGGATGGCCCACTGGGGAAGCCTCCCCAGCCTGAGGCCCTCAACCCCTCACACTTGCTCAGCCTCTGGGGGGTCATGGCCGGGCGTCTCGGGCTGTCATCCACCTCTGCAGATCTCGGTAGGGACGAGGTCCGTCCTGACCTGCATCCCAGCGTCGTCAGGGAGGTGGTCGTGCACCTGGTAGGCCTTGCAGTTCACGGTCTGGAAGGACAAGGGAGGCCGCCGCCCACGCGGGACGGAGCAGCTCTGGGAGGGGCGGCGGCAGCGTCTCAGGACCAGCAGTGCCGCAGGACCTGGGCAGCGGTGTGCTCAGAGCCCCTGGAGTGCCCAGGACCCCATCCCCACGCGGAGCCACGCACGGGCTGTCTGGGCTCGGGTCTCCATCGCTGTGGCTCCGTCTGTCGCAGAGGAGCGTCCTGGGAGGAGGCTGAGCCAGGCCTCGCAGGGCAGGGGTCTGGGCCTGCTCCGGGAGGCTCTGCGTGGATGTGTTCATCCAGGGGGCGTCGCCTCCACGGGGTCGGCCGTGTGGTCGGACAGGCCGCACCTCTCCGCTGGAGAGGGTGTGGGCAGCAAGTGACCCCTGGGAGGGCCTGGCAGGGAGGGAGCCCGAGGACCTGGAGCTTAGCATGCAGTGAAGGGCGGCCCGGGGCCCAGGGTGTCCGACGCAGCTGCGGGGCTGAGGCGTGTGGGGTGATGCGCAGTGGGCTGGGGGACTGTTCTCGAGGGTCAGCGTCGCAGGCACGACCGGACAGGGTATACTGGTTAACCCAGAGGAAGACTGTGGACGTCTGCTCTACGTGACAGGGCACTAGCACCGTGAGAGACTAACCTCGCGTTTGCTTTCTCTTTATCCGCCATGTTTTAAAACTACCAGTGGCAAGCATCGAGTGGGCTTTGAATTCCACCGTGGGATTCCTTTCATAGCTGCTATTACAGCAAAACAGACATTGCTTGAAAAGTTGCTCATGTGGGACCAGCAGGTGGCGTGGTTTCTGAGGCTCTGGACTCCCACATGGGTGACCACGGTTCAAGTCCCAGGCCTGACAGATTGCTTTCTCACTCTCGCTCTCTCTGCATCTCTCACTCTGTATCTGTCTCTGCTGAGCACACATGCTTATAGCAAATTAAAGAAAAAAATGATTCTTTAAAACAGAAATCAGCGACTTGACACCCGGTGGTAACACCTGTCAAATCCTTTACTTGTTTTCTACAAACTGATTAGGGGAAATCACACCTGAGCTACCCACTGTAACCTCTGACAGTCTCGCTGGTTCGTGCTCGAGGGACGGGGTTGGGGGAGGTAGGGTTCGTTCGCTTGGGCTTCACGGGGCGGCCACGCTGGCGGAGGGTGGCCGGGTCGTCTGTGCCACGTGGGATCCCCTGGACGCAGGCCGTGCTCCTCCCCACGGAGCGGAGCGGCGTGCTGGGCAGAGTCGCCTCCAGGGACCGGCGGAGGGGCGGAGGGTGCCCAGGCAGAGGGCACGTCGAAGCGTCTGGGAGTGGTGCGAAAGGGAACAAGTGCACCTCCCCGAGGGCTTGCTGGGCGGCCACGCTGCCCTCGCTCGGTTTGCCTGTGGGCGTGGAGGCCTTCCAGGGCAAGGGGCCGTTAGCCCAGAGCTTCGCCCTGGCCCAGCAGGGTGTGTGCCAGCTGGGCAGAGCCCACTGGCTTGGGCCGCAGGCCCCGGGCATCCTCCCACCTTAGCCTCTGTCGCTGCACACGTGGAGCAGGGCTGGCCCCACAGTGCAGCCGGTCAGCCCTGTGTGCAGGGAACGCGCCCCACGGGGCCAACCACAGATGAGTCCTAGCCCAGCAGCACGAGGAGTGTCCAGGCACAGGCGTGCACGCAGGGTCCCCGGGTGGGGACGCTGGACATGGGTGTGTGTGCTCTGCTTGTACACATGTCCCCTGGCGGGAAAAGGAGCCCCCGGAACACTCGCTCAGTGGCTGCTTGCTGGGTCAGCGCGGGGCTGGCATGCCCAGGGTCTGTGCAGTCCTCGTGAGCTGACACCCTTTGCAACACCCTCAGTCCAAGGGAAAGCCCTCACTGTCACCCTGCCGCCACGGCTGCCCTTCACCGCTGTGACCTCGCCTTCCGGCAGGGCTCGTGGGTAAGGCCCCAGCTGAGCGTGGGTAGCCGGGCTGGCGGCATTCGCTCTCCTAGGCGGAGGGCCAGCGCGTCAGCGTTCTATGGGGACAGGAAGGCTGGGGAGGGCCGAGCGCAGCCGTGGCTGTCTCCCCCGCGTGCCTCTGATCCTGCCCCAGCTGGAGCATGGGGGATGGCAGGACTGTCGGTTCCTCCCCCCAGCAAGTGCCTCCCATCTGAGGGGACCTGATACCGGATAGCAAAGAAGAGCCCCTTGGCAGGTGGAGACGGTGGGGGATAGGGAGAGGCTTTTCTCCAGTGCCGGAGAGTGGACGTGAGAGAGGGGGAACGCGCCCCCAGGGAGGCCTGGTCACACCACAATCCTCCCTCCTCCAGCTCACACCCGTCTGGTCCCGGTTACGCGTGTGCCTGGCACGGTCTCCAAGCTGCTGGGGTGGGGGCTGAGCCCCGGCTGGCCGTGTGCGGCCTGGTTTTCTCCGCGCAGGCCTCGCCGCCCGCTGTGGGGCTGGCCTGGGAGCAGCTCTGCGTCGGTGGCCTGGTCTGTTTTCCCTGCCTCTGAACAAAGCTACCGCACTTTGCCCCACGCCCCAGCTGCCAGTGCAAGGCACGGGAAGGCTGCACTGGAGTGTGCGGGGAGCACCGTGACTCAGAGCGTCGCGAAAAGCCACCAGGACTCACGCCTGCGAGGGCAGACCGCCCCGTGCTCTGCGCCACCGGGTGTCCTTGCCCGCCCAGGCCCCTGTGTACGCGTCAGAGCCAGACCTCCCTGGAGGCAGTGGGCACGGAGGAAGGGCGAAGGAAGCCCCTCGCGGCCGCGCTGGGAAATAGCCCGGGCAGCAGTGGCCGTCGGGGCTGGCGGGGGCGGGCTCAGCTGCTGCCCCCCAAGGGTGCGGCGGGCGGGCCACTGCTGGGAGTCGCACTTCCATTTCTGTACCTCCATGGCCTTCTGTGTTTCTTTTTTTCTTTTTTTGAGAGGTTTCCGCTATAGGGCGCGTGCGCTCGCCAGACAGAGAGAGAGAGACATAGAGACAGAAAGCGAGAAATAACCCCCCAGGGGGGATGGCCACGCCGCAATCCCTTCTCCTCCTTTCTCCTCTCAGGATCTTGGGCACGCACACACACACGCACCCGGCGTGAGTTTTAAGCCTCCGGGTCCGGGACGCGAACCGCGGTCGACTATGTGGGAGTCCAGTGACATAGCCATTACGCTAACTGCTGGTTCCCGACGGCCTTCTGTGTTTCTGTGAGTGAGGGACTGGCAGGTACCCAGGGTTCACGCCATGATCACAGACACGCACCCGCATGCTCGGGGCAGCCCGTGTGGACCCGGAACCTTCCCGGGTGGCTCTGCCGCACACCGCCATGCTCTCTGCACACGCCCCCCACGTGACGGGGAAGTGGGCCTACAGCCGCAGTCTCAGTGTGGTGCCCCCTTGCCTTTTATGTTACTGCTGTTTTCTTACGATAGGGCGTGTGAGGCTGCCGAAGAGACAGAGAAAAGCGAGAAATGCCCCCTTTGCCGGGGGAATGGCTATGCTACATTCCCTTCTCCTCCGTTCTCTTCTCGGAATCTTGGGCATGCACGCACACGTGCCTATTGTGTTTTAAGCTGCCGGGTCCAGGACTCGAACTGTGTTCAATTACATGGGAGTCCAGCGATGTAGCCATCTCACCACCTGCTGGTCCCCATTCTGCCCTTTAAACTGCCAAGTGCGCGAGCACACACCGGATGGGGACGTCGGAGTGCGGCACAAGGGCGTGGCTCAGGGGCGTGGCTCAGGGGCTCAGTGGCGCAGGGGCGTGGCGCGTGGCGTGGCGTGGCTCAGCACGTCCTCTGTGGCGCACGTGCTGCCCCCTTCTGCAGTGCACACCCTTTCCCCGGAGAGTCTGCCCATTAGCTAGAGGCTGAGATGTTTGCTGTGCAGAAACAGGACTGAAGCCAGCTCCCGGGACAGGGCGGGCCCTGGGGTCCTGGGCCAGGTCTGGGCTCCCCAGGCCAGGGTCTCCCGCGCGTCTCCGTGGCCTGCAGGGCAGGGGCCGGCAGCAGAGGGCGCCCTGGCCCAGCTGCCGAGCCCAGGCATGCTGTCCAGGCCGGCCGCGTCTCGGCAGATGCTGTCCTAAAACCTGGGTCGGTCGTCGCTGTCAGTCATGTCCAATCTTCTGCTTGACGGTGGGCCTCTGAGAGCCGGTACCGTGGAGGCGGCGCCTTGAAGGTAAAGCCCCGAGCCAAGGCCATGCTGAACACCAACGATGCTGATGCTCACCGGGGAGAGCCAGCCAGCTGCCTGGCCTCCCGACCCCAGGAGCCCGGGCCTGCCCCGGGAGCTGGCTTCGGCCCTGTTTCTGCACAGCAAGTGTCAGCCTCCACCCAGAGGGCCCAGCCCCGAAGGCCCTGCCGGGGATGTGTCCTGATGCAGGGATTGTCCAGGCCCCAGGAGAAGGGGCGCCGGCCTGTGCCTTACTAAACAGGCCCCTCTGGCCCCAAGAAGCAGGTGGTGGGCGCTTCCCACAGTGCTTAGTGGCCCTGGCTATGCCCTGGACGTGGGGGAGGGGCAGAGAGGCTGGATACCCCGGGACCGAGGCAGGGGCTGGCCTCGTGGTCTGCTCGTCCAGAGCTCCGTGGGAGTCAGCCATGCTGGCACTCCCGAGAGTGGAAAAAATCGCCCCCCTTCTAATGGGCTCCATGCCCCAGTGTCATCGTGCGACGAGACCCCTCGTGAGCTGAGGGCAGCCAGGTGAGAGGGTGCAAACGTGGCTGTTTGGTGGGGTGGTTCGGGGGCACTCTGCCATGGTGCTGCTCCGA
This sequence comes from Tupaia tana, assembly GCA_026018925.1. Lineage (NCBI taxonomy): Eukaryota > Metazoa > Chordata > Mammalia > Scandentia > Tupaiidae > Tupaia > Tupaia tana. The sequence goes on along the minus strand of JAKSZU010000026.1, from coordinate 23,717,826 downwards.
CAGGAGGGGTCACTCTGCCCCTGCAGAAGAGGGCTGGCGGAGCTGCTGCCTGCAGACAGGGTGCCTGGAGCTCCGCGTCTGCAGTGAGGCTTCTCTGACCTGGGGCCAGGGGCGGGAGGCGGAGGCCTAGGGAAGTGCGAGGATGGCCTTAAATGTAAGATGCTCCTGGACCGTCCAGGGAGGGCTGCAGGCTGGGAGCTGCAGTGTGGGGAGGCCCAGGGAGGAGAGGTCTGGGTGTCCTGCAGAGCCCTTGGTGTCCTGGAAGGTGTGACTGTAGGAGAGGGCCCAGGAGAGGCGGTGTGGACGTTTGGGGCCAGTCAAGGAGGACAGGTCTCACTGGGAAGAGCGAGGTCCGTGTGGCGAGTGAGCCGGTGAAGTGTTGGCAGCTCCCAGCGGCAACCCCGTGGAGGTCGGCAGACATAAACGGGGTGGAGCATACGGCGCTGCAGACGCCGCCTCCTGGATTCCGCCAGGACTTGAGCTGTCTTTGTGTGGGCCCCGTCTGTCCACCGAGCCGTCCTGCGCCCACCCCGCAGTCCAGTCTTAGGCCCACGGTGGTGAGGGTGGTGGTGAGGACGCGTGCGTTCCCCACTGCGATGTCAGCTGAGGCTCCGCGAGCTGGACGGCAGAACAGGGATTGCGGTGTGGGCTCTGGGAAGGGGGACAGTTCCCCACGGATGGGAGCACGGAGTCTGGCCCAGCTGGCCCCATGGCTCCGAGATGACAGTGGAGGTGACGGCAGAGACCACAGCTGTACCGGCATCCGTGGGTCCTCCCTGCCGGCTCCCTGTGTGGCGTGGCAGCGTGACCGTCGTCCCCACATGGCGAACAAGCCGACGGGAGCGCAGAGGACAGCTTTCCCTGGGGCGCCGTGGCCAGGTGGACCAGATGGACGCACGGCTGCCCACGCCGTGGAGCAACAGCACAGTCCGCCGTGCCGCCAGGACAGCACGCCAGCCCTCCCAGCGGTTCGGACCTGCACGTGTGGCTCTCACAAGTCACCTGGAGGGCCCTGCCAGGTCTGGGACTCGGACCATCATCGGCCACGTAGGAGTTGAGTGCCTTAGCCACCGTGCCACCGTCGGCCCCAGCAGACCTCCAGGTGGCATCAAGTGGCGTGGCCGGCGTTGGGTCTCTGGGTGCCGTGCGTCAGGAGCTGAAGTGGCCAGGCCCCCTTCGCCGCTGCTGCGAGGTTGCCCCGGGGATCTGGCCAGGGGCCCTGAGCCGGCTGTGGGCTGACCGGCTGCGGCAGTGGCTCCATCGGAGCTGTTCTCGGAGGGCTGTGAAGGCGCCGTTGCCGCGGGCCACACTCCGCTCCCCGCACTGCTCTCGACCCAAAAGCTTGTTTATTTTCCACCGTCTCCTGAGGACTTGGCAATGCGGGAGTCACTTTCTGGAATTCTTCTCTCTTATAGCCACAGGGTATTAAGTCTCAGAAGGAAATTAGCCAAAATGGGTGTTTATATTTGGTGCCCCAATTAGCCACGTTCCCAGAAAAGAACCTTGGTCCCTGGGGCCCGCCCCGGCCTCCGACAGTGTGGCTGCGGAGGGTGTGGCTGTTCTGTACTGTGTTTCTGGTCCCTGGGGCAGCCCCGGCCTCTGACAGTGTGACTGCGGAGGGTGTGACTGTTAGGTACTGTGTTTCTGGTCCCTGGGGCAGCCCCGGCCTCTGACAGTGTGACTGCGGAGGGTGTGACTGTTAGGTACTGTGTTTCTGGTCCCTGGGGCAGCCCCGGCCTCTGACAGTGTGACTGCGGAGGGTGTGACTGTTAGGTACTGTGTTTCTGGTCCCTGGGGCCTGCCCCGGCCTCTGACAGTGTGACTGCGGAGGGTGTGGCTGTTCTGTACTGTGTTTCTGGTCCCTGGGCCTGCCCCGGCCTCTGACAGTGTGACTGCGGAGGGTGTGACTGTTAGGTACTGTGTTTCTGGTCCCTGGGGCCTGCCCCGGCCTCTGACAGTGTGACTGCGGAGGGTGTGGCTGTTCTGTACTGTGTTTCTGGTCCCTGGGGCCTGCCCCGGCCTCTGACAGTGTGACTGCGGAGGGTGTGACTGTTAGGTACTGTGTTTCTGGTCCCTGGGCCTGCCCCGGCCTCCGGCAGTGTGACTGCGGAGGGTGTGGCTGTTCTGTACTGTGTTTTGCTCTGTTTGGTTCTGCAGAGTGGGCCACGAGCCTGGATCGGGGCCATTTCTAGATCACAGTATCACAGGAGAGGTCCTCGAGCCCCCGGCTCCTTCCCCAGGCCATCTGGGGACAGGCACCCGAAAGCCAGCAGCTGGCGGTCAAGGCGCCAGGTCCCACGCAGCTGATAGTGGTTCAGGTCCTGGGCCAGGACTTTAAACTCATGACGAGCGTATGTGTGTGCATGCCCAAATTCCTGAGAGGAGAACTGAGGGGAAGGGATCGAGGCAGGGCCTTTCCCCGGGGCGTGATTTCTTGCTTTCTGTCTGTCTCTCCAACGAGTGCACACGCTTTATAGCAAAAATCTCTCTCTCAAAAACCCGCGAGGCAGAATTCACGTGTAGAATGAACCACCACGGAATGAACAGCTCTGTGGCTTTGGGCATGTGATTCGTGCCACCCGGGGGAAGCCTCTCCACTCGGGTTGCTCCTCTTGCTGTCCCTCTTGGCCCTGGCAGTCCCAGTGTCCCCCGTCTCGGCAGAGCTGCCCGTCTGGACCTCTCCTAACGTGGGCTCGGGTGGCCGCTCTGATCACTCACCCACATGGCAGCGTGGCTCTGTACTCTAACTGCCCCTTTTCATGGCTGCGTAATTTTCCACGGTGAACCGACCATGCTTCGTTTGTGGGTTCGTCCTCGATGCCTGCAGGTGGGCTGTGCTGCCTCGGATAGGTGCTGGGTGCTGGTGCCTCCACACCCCGCAGTCCTGAGCCCCGTCCTCCCTGGGCCAGAGCTCCTGGGGCTCGTTCTGCCTGCGGGATGGAGAGGAGAATGGGGAGCAGGCGCTGCCACGCCCAGAGGGGCCACGGGTCTGTGAGCGGCCGGACAGTGCACACAGAGCCTTCCCCTTGCTGCGGTTCTCAGGCACCTCGCTCAGGGGCTCACTGGGGAGAGTGGGGTCCTCGTGGGGAGACTCGCTCAGCTGCATGGCAACGGGGGTCCTCTTAGGGGGACGCCTGTGTCCGGCTTCCGATCGGGGCCCAGCAGCGGAACCACTGGGCTTGAGGCTCTGTCAGGTCTCAGCAGAGCCCAGAGACAGTGAGACACCACATCAGCCTGACGGGGAGACGCGGGCCCCCTCCAGCCTCCGTGCAGAGCACTGTAGACAGATGGACCCGCTTTCTGTGGGGCTCTCGTCTGCTTGCTCCTAGCCTGCGAGCCTCCTGGGGCATGGGGCGAGTGGGTGGGGCCGGCCTGTGCCCCTCAGGGCACGTGGTGGGGCTGGGGTGGGGCTGGTCTGTCGCTGTGAGCCTCCTCTGGAGGGTTCCCTTCAGTGCAGTGGAGGCAGCACCTTTGAAGGCCAGGAGGGGCTCTGCCCAAGGGAGGAGACCGTGGGAGTCTAGCTGTACCTCCTGCTGTGTCTCCTGCACTGCCTCACCTGGTTGCTAGGCAGCTGCACATCTGGCAACAGCCCGCAGTTGTGGAGGTCCCATGACTTGGGAAACTGGGATAGGAGCTGGTAGGGAGCTGGACCAGACAGTGAGGACTTAGGCAGTGTGGGAGGCCCCGCGTGCACAACCGCGTAATCCAGGCACCTGCTCAGGGAGGCCGGCCCTGATGGCCTCGGGGAAGACCCTGCACTGGCACTGTCACCATGGAGGGGAGCCAGCCCCAGCCCCTCGTGGCCTGGAGCCGCACCGTCTCCGTCTGTGGCCCAGCTTTGACCACAGTGCTGTGGAGAGAAGCCGGCAGTGCGGGCTAGAGCCATCTTGGTGCGTGCGTGTGCATGCGTGTGCGCTGTGTGTTTAGCACTGCCGTTTCATAGGCTCTGGCTACTGCTGCGTGGCGGACGGCTCTCCCTCCGTCTCAGCCTGCCAGCCTGCACAAAGCGCATGAATCATTTCTAGCTGATCCGAGCGAGCAGCAGTGCCCACAGGCCAGCGCCCGGCGAGGTGGCTGGGGACCGCCCCACCCTCCCGCCTGCTCGCTGCCAGTCCCCTCCCTCCGGCCCCAGTTGTAATCCGACACAGACACAGAGCGCTGCAGTCTCCCGGCAGCTCCAGCGCGGCGCCCTTGCGGCTGGCTTCTAAGGTAGGCTGAGGTTTATCTTTTCTCCTAAAAATAGCCTGCCCTCTCCCCTTAGCTCCCCGCACCCGAGCTGTGATGGCCTCCCTCCCTCGGTGGCAGGGAGAGGTGGAAACTCCTTGCAGACAAAGTTAATTTGCAGCTGCGAGGACCCCCTTGGTGGCGGGTATCTCCGGCAGGCCTGGCCGATGCAGGGACGGCGTGCTTAGCCTGTGCGGCTCCGCCGTTTGCAGCTGGCTGGTCCGTTTCGGAAGGTCTGGCTGACCAGGACCTTGCTCAGCGCGGTGTGCTGTCGGTGGCTAGGGTGGCGGGTGGCGCGGTGGCCCTGCTGTCCCTCCTGCCCCTAGCTTTGAGAGAAAAGCCCCTCCGGCAAAGTTTGGCATCTTGGCAAGCAAAGCCTTCCAGCCCAGCGGGTGGCGGGAGGGCGGGTTGTCAGGTTGCATTCCGGGCAGGGGGTGGCTGGGCCTTCACCAGCCTTCTGGGGGTTGGGGCTGGAGCAGGCAGGGCCAGGCTGAGGGCACTGGGCCAGCACTCCCACAGACCCACTGGAGCTGTCGGTTTGTCGGAGCAGATGCTCCTGGGCAGCCGAAGTGTGCACATGCGTGTGCCTGTGTGCACCAGGCTGTCCTGCACACGCGTGTGCCTGTGTGCACGCAGGCCATTTGCGGCAGCCTCTCCGTGGAAATGGGGTCTCTGCCTGGGACGGTGCGTTCACAGGACTTGCGGGAAGTGGGGTTTGGGCAGAGGTGCGCTGGTCTGGCTGCGGGGGCATTGCTGTCCCTAGGGGGTGGCACCGGCCGGGGGCTGCTGGGCTGAGAGCGTCTGGGACCGGACGGGGGAGGGCAGGGGGTGCCTGGTCACTGGGCCAGGGGAGCCGCCCTGTGGATTTGGGCGTGGATGGCGGCCCGCAGGGGCTCTGGGCCAGTGCGGTTTCCAGGTGGGGGGAGAACAGGTGCTCACCTCACCGTACGCCTGGTGGGGAGAAACCCGCACCCCAAGGGAAGGTGCTGCCTGAGGAGAGGAGCAGGCCGAGGAGCAGGCCCAGGCTCTGCCCGCCCCACCCCCGCCCCCAGCCCGCCAGGCCCTGCTCCAGCTGGGAGGGACGGAGGAGCCAGCGGGGTGGCCCAGCGCCACTCCCCTGGAACCTGCCTGGTTAGTCAGGGGGCAGCATGAGGACTGGGGGCAGGGGGCTCTGAAAACAGCCCCTCCCCAACCGTTCCCTGACAGCCGGCTGCGCATCGACTCCGGCGGGCTGCGAGGGCGGGCCCGGAACCCGGGGCCCACGAGGAGGGAGGCAGCGGACGGCCCGGCTGGTGCGGGTCAGGCCGGGCGGCCATCTGGCCTACAGCCCGACACAGAGCAAAGCCTTTCCAGGTTCCAGGGAAGGGACTGGCAGTGACCTTCCCACCGCCCCTTCTGAGAGCCCGGCAAACTGGGTCAGCCACTACCCCAGCCACACGCAGGGAAGCGCCAGCCGAGCTGGGGCCGAGCTGGGGAGATGGGGCTGACTGCTGGCCGAGCCTCCGCTGGGCCGCTGCGCTGCGCAGATGGGGCTGAGGACTGCGGGCCGGTAGGGGAGACGGGGAAAGGCAGGAGCGGTCCTGGCCGTCTGCACGGTCTCCAGGCTGCTCCGTGTGCGTGCGCAGGCGTCTGTGAGGACCCTGAGTGTTTCGGGCGAGGAGACAGTGCGGAGGCTCTGCACCCACTCTGGGCATCAGGGTCAGGCCAGTCAGGGCAGCGGCTCATGAGCGGATCTGGGGGCGCCGAGAGTTTGCATTTGGAAGTCAGGGGGGCTGGTGCTGCGGGCGCAGGGACCCTCCAGCCGGGAGCGGGGTGTGGCCCTGAGCCTGGGCCTCTGTGCCTTCTCCTCCTGCCACCTCCCCGAGTAGCTGCCCTGACTCGGAGTGCCCCCCCGGAGGGCCAGCCCAGGCTTCTGTCCCGGCCAGGGCTCTCGTTAGGGCACGGCCGGGAGCACCTGCCTCCGGTGCACAGGTCTTACTTGCCTCCTCGGCCTTCCTGTCCCTGTTCTGGGGCTCTGGAGGAGAGCCGGCCCCTCGCACGTCCGCCACTGACGGCTCTGAGAGCCGCTGTCCGTCCTCTGCTCCCACCGCGGTGCTGGGCGCTCGTGGTCACTGCCTGCTCCCACCCGTAGGCGCCGTGCCATGCAGCCGGCTCTGCCGAGGGGCTGCCCACTTCAGGGCCGATGGCGTGCAGGGCGGGACACAGAGCACCCCACTCCCGTCTGTGGGCTCTTCTCACCTGGCTGGTGCCACCTCACTGCCAGGGTGCCTGCCCCAGCCCTCTGAGGACGAGAGTGGGGGATGGTGATGGGCCGTGCCGCCCCAGGCCCCCAGACGAGGCAGCAGTGGAGGTGGGCAGTAGGCACGGCCCTGGCCACTGCGTGGGTGTCGGAGCCAGTACTTAGGGGCCCGCCTGCTCCTGCTCGCACGGTCTTGCCGTAGGAGACGCCGGCCACACGGCCAGGCGTGGTGCTGGGCACGTGGGCGACTGGCCCAGCCTCAAGCAGTCGAGGGCTGTTTGGTCCCTAGAGCCACTGAGAAGCCGTGTCCCTGCAGCTCGGTCCTGAGCCTGGACAGAGCACTGCCACGGGGACGCACCTGTCCTGGAATGTCCTTGCGAGCGGACATCGGGAAGTGTGGAAAGTGGAGCGAAGGAGGGGCGAGCATGCGGTCCTAGCAGAGCCACCACTGCTGTGTGTGGATAGCCAGAGCCTGCGGCTGACTGGGTTCTGACTCTGGCCTGGCAGTTTGGGAGCACACTGGGGTGCAGGTGTGTGTCCAGCCCTGCCGGGGTGGGGGGGAAGAGCACGCTGGGGTGCAGGTGTGTGTCCCAGCCCTGCCGGGGTGGGGGGGAACACGCTATGGTGCAGGTGCGTGTCCAGCCCTGACCGGATGGGGGAAGAACATGTTGGGGTGCAGGTGTGTGTCCAGCCCCGACCGGATGGGGGGGAAGAACACGCTGGGGTGCAGGTGCGTGTCCCAGCCCCGCCAGGGTGGAGAGGCCGGGGAGAGGACTGTGGCATGACCAAGCCCCATTGGGGATGCTGGGGCACATACCCCCCATGAGTACATGTGCCCTTTAGCAGTTAAAAAAAGGAATTAAATGATGAGTTTATTTTGCTACAAGAAGTGTGGAACCCACGTATAGCTTTATAATGGCACCCCACGAGCTTGCCGAAGGCCTGGTACGGCTCTCCGGACAGGCTGACTGCTGCGGGGGCTTCTCGGCTGGTAGCAGCCCGCGAGGCGGACTCAGAAGCAGGAACGCCTGCTGCGCCCGTGTGCCGCTCCGTCACCTCCCGCCGTGCCGGGCCTCGCGAGGGGCAGGCCGCTCCAGGACTCCTCGCCTACTTGAGAGGGGTCGTGCAGGCACCTGTGTGCGAGGTGCCTGAGACACGGGGCCTGGGGAGAGACTCAGAGCAGGCTGCCCGCCGCCCGCCGCCCGCTGCCCGCCCCAGGTATCCGACCTCGTCCTCGTTGACACTGGTTCTCACCAAACAAGCACTCGGCTCACAGTAGGTGCCTAATCAGTGCCCCTGGGAAAGTGCTTTCGGAACGAGCAGATGAGGGGACTGCCCAGAGCTGAGTGGGCGGCTGGGCTCTGCCGTGAGGCTGGGCAGCGGCTCCCCTCACATCCATGGCCGAGAGCCACGTCTGCCGCCGTGACAGCGCCCCGCATGAGCTCCTGGCGGGCTGTGCTGCGGCCCCTCCTCCGTCTCAGCCAGCAAACACGTGAGCCCAGGGACGGGGCACATCCCGGTGCCGGGCACAGAGCAGCGGGCGAGACAGGGAGGCCCGACTCAGAGACGGCATTCGCACACGCACGTGCACGGGTGTGTGTCAGACACCAGCGAGTGAGTGGAAGTCCAGCAAGAGACTCGCGGTGGGGCGAGCAGAGGGTTCCACGGGTTGGTGCAGGGGCCAGGGCCGGGGCCGGGGAGACCTGGGGGAGGCCTGAGTGTTTGCAGGCAGGAAGGATGGACCCGGAGCCCACAGCTGCGGCCCTCGAGGGCATGTGCGGGAAGGGCTCTCCAGGTGTTTGGAGCAGGTGGGACGGCAGGCCCGGAGCACTGACCCTCCCTGTGGCCTCTCGTGTCCGCCGTGAGCTCCCAGGAGCCTCCGCAAGGCCGTGGTGGGCTTATGGGCCGTCCCCTCCGTCTGGGCTGCAGAGGTCCTCCCTCCTCCCTGCCCCCTCGGGCGGGTCCCCACCAGCCCAATGCCACCTGGAAGAAAACCTGCTTGTCCTGCTCTTGGAGCTGGGGGACCATGGCATGGGCTCCTCCAGCAGCCCGGGTGAGGCTCAGCGAGGTTCCCTCTGATAGACAGTCTCCACACCAGCCCAGCGTGTGTGCGTGCCGAGAGCCTTCAGGGCTGGCGGCTGCCTGGGACGGCAGCCTGGCCGCGTCCACCTGGCGTGCCTGACCTTGCTCACCGGGTTCCTGAGAAGGCCGCGTTACGGTGTTCCGCTGTTGCCGGCTTGCAGAGGCAGGGGCTGTCACAACAGCTGTCTCTCTGGTTCCGTCGTCTCTGCCCACCCCCACCAGGCAGGGTGCTGCGGAACATCAGGAAACTCCGTGTGGTCTGCCCAGAGCTCCAGGGCGGTGGCTCTTGTTTGCTTCTGAGCGGGAGCTTCTGGGGAGAGGGTCTTGCGACCTGGGGGTGCAGAGCGCTGGGAGGGTGGGTGCTTCCGCCTGGGCTGGGCGGGCACTGACCCCACCCCAGCCATGCCTGGGCTCTGCGTCTTGGCCCGCCGGATCTGTCCATGCTGACACACAGCGGGTGCCCGCTCGATGGCTCTTAAAACACAGGTGGGTGGAGGGCTGTGGTCACGTGGCCTGCCGTGGGCTGGCTGGGCGATCTGCACCCCAGACTGGAGGGCTCCTGGTGTCTGCCCTCTGCTCCTGCCCCGCTAACGGCCCCTCTCCTTTCGGAACCACTTTCTGGGCCTCTGAGTCGAATAAAGACACATTGTAAACACATTTTCAACTGCTCCCGAAGGCACTGACAGCGTCTGTGCCCACACGCCACTATGTGCCTGCCACTGGCCACCTCGTAGACACCGCGCAGCCACCGGTCACCTCGTCACCTCGCAGACACCGCACACCCACCGGTCACCTCGCAGACACCGCACCCACCGGTCACCTCGCAGACACCGCACACCCACCGGTCACCTCACAGACACCGCGCCCACTGGTCACCTCACAGACACCGCACACCCACCGGTCACCTCGCAGACACCGCACACCCACCGGTCACCTCGCAGACACCGCGCACCCACCGGTCACCTCGCAGACACCGCGCCCACCGGTCACCTCGCAGACACCGCACATCCACCGGTCACCTCACAGACACCGCACCCACCGGTCACCTCGCAGACACCGCACACCCACCGGTCACCTCGCAGACACCGCACACCCACCGGTCACCTCGCAGACACCGCGCACCCACCGGTCACCTCGCAGACACCGCGCACCCACCGGTCACCTCGCAGACACCGCGCACCCACCGGTCACCTCGCAGACACCGCGCACCCACCGGTCACCTCGCAGACACCGCGCCCACCGGTCACCTCGCAGACACCGCACATCCACCGGTCACCTCACAGACACCGCGCACCCACCGGTCACCTCGCAGACACCGCGCACCCACCGGTCACCTCGCAGACACCGCGCACCCACCGGTCACCTCGCAGACACCGCGCACCCACCGGTCACCTCGCAGACACCGCGCACCCACCGGTCACCTCGTCACCTCGCAGACACCGCACACCCACCGGTCACCTCACAGACACCACACATCCACCGGTCACCTCGTCACCTCGCAGACACCGCACACCCACCGGTCACCTCGCAGACACCGCGCACCCACCGGTCACCTCGCAGACACCGCACACCCACCAGTCACCTCGCAGACACCGCGCACCCACCGGTCACCTCGTCACCTCGCAGACACCGCACACCCACCGGTCACCTCACAGACACCACACATCCACCGGTCACCTCGTCACCTCGCAGACACCGCACACCCACCGGTCACCTCACAGACACCACACATCCACTGGTCACCTCGCAGACACCGCACACCCACCGGTCACCTCGTCACCTCGCAGACACCGCACACCCACCGGTCACCTCGCAGACACCGCACCCACCGGTCACCTCGCAGACACCGCACACCCACCGGTCACCTCACAGACACCACACATCCACCGGTCACCTCGCAGACACCACACATCCACCGGTCACCTCGCAGACACCGCACACCCACCGGTCACCTCGTCACCTCGCAGACACCGCACACCCACCGGTCACCTCACAGACACCACACATCCACCGGTCACCTCGCAGACACCGCACACCCACCGGTCACCTCGCAGACACCGCACACCCACCGGTCACCTCGTCACCTCGCAGACACCGCACACCCACCGGTCACCTCACAGACACCGCACCCACCGGTCACCTCGCAGACACCGCACACCCACCGGTCACCTCACAGACACCGCACCCACCGGTCACCTCGCAGACACCGCACACCTACCGGTCACCTCGCAGACACCGCGCCCACTGGTCACCTCGCAGACACCGCACATCCACCGGTCACCTCGCAGACACCGCACACCCACCGGTCACCTCGTCACCTCGCAGACACCGCACACCCACCGGTCACCTCACAGACACCACACATCCACCGGTCACCTCACAGACACCACACATCCACCGGTCACCTCGCAGACACCGCACACCCACCGGTCACCTCGTCACCTCGCAGACACCGCACACCCACCGGTCACCTCACAGACACCGCACCCACCGGTCACCTCGCAGACACCGCACATCCACCGGTCACCTCGCAGACACCGCACACCCACCGGTCACCTCGTCATCTCGCAGACACCGCACACCCACCGGTCACCTCGCAGACACCGCACCCACCGGTCACCTCGCAGACACCGCACATCCACCGGTCACCTCGCAGACACTGCACACCCACCGGTCACCTCGTCACCTCGCAGACACCGCACACCCACCGGTCACCTCACAGACACCGCACCCACCGGTCACCTCGCAGACACCGCACACCCACTGGTCACCTCGCAGACACCGCACACCCACCGGTCACCTCGCAGACACCGCGCCCACTGGTCACCTCGCAGACACCGCACATCCACCGGTCACCTCGCAGACACCGCACACCCACCGGTCACCTCGTCATCTCGCAGACACCGCACACCCACCGGTCACCTCGCAGACACCGCACCCACCGGTCACCTCGCAGACACCGCACATCCACCGGTCACCTCGCAGACACCGCACCCACCGGTCACCTCGCAGACACCGCACACCCACCGGTCACCTCACAGACACCGCACCCACCCACACATCCACCGGTCACCTCGCAGACACCGCACACCCACCGGTCACCTTGCAGACACCGCACACCCACCGGTCACCTCGCAGACACCGCACACCCACCGGTCACCTCACAGACACCGCACACCACCGGTCACCTCGCAGACACCGCACACCCACCGGTCACCTTGCAGACACCGCACACCCACCGGTCACCTTGCAGACACCGCACACCCACCGGTCACCTCGCAGACACCACACATCCACCGGTCACCTCGCAGACACCGCACACCCACCGGTCACCTCACAGACACCGCACCCACCGGTCACCTCGCAGACACCGCACACCCACCGGTCACCTCACAGACACCGCACCCACCGGTCACCTCGCAGACACCGCACATCCACCGGTCACCTCGCAGACACCGCACACCCACCGGTCACCTCGCAGACACCGCACCCACCGGTCACCTCGCAGACACCGCACATCCACCGGTCACCTCGCAGACACCGCACACCCACTGGTCACCTCGCAGACACCGCACCCACCGGTCACCTCGCAGACACCGCACACCCACCGGTCACCTCGCAGACACCGCACCCACCGGTCACCTCGCAAACACCACACACCCACCGTTCACCTCGCAGACACCGCACACCCACCGGTCACCTCGCAGACACCGCACACCCACCGGTCACCTCACAGACACCGCACACCCACCGGTCACCTCACAGACACCGCACACCCACCGGTCACCTCGCAGACACCGCGCCCACCGGTCACCTCGCAGACACCGCACACCCACCGGTCACCTCACAGACACCGCACACCCACCGGTCACCTCGCAGACACCGCACACCCACCGGTCACCTCACAGACACCGCACACCCACCGGTCACCTCGCAGACACCGCACACCCACCGGTCACCTCGCAGACACCGCACACCCACCGGTCACCTCACAGACACCGCACACCCACCGGTCACCTCGCAGACACCGCACACCCACCGGTCACCTCACAGACACCGCACACCCACCGGTCACCTCACAGACACCGCACACCCACCGGTCACCTCGCAGACACCGCACATCCACCGGTCACCTCGCAGACACCGCACACCCACTGGTCACCCTCGCAGACACCGCACCCACCGGTCACCTCGCAGACACCGCACACCCACCGGTCACCTCGCAGACACCGCACCCACCGGTCACCTCGCAAACACCACACACCCACCGTTCACCTCGCAGACACCGCACACCCACCGGTCACCTCGCAGACACCGCACACCCACCGGTCACCTCACAGACACCGCACACCCACCGGTCACCTCACAGACACCGCACACCCACCGGTCACCTCGCAGACACCGCGCCCACCGGTCACCTCGCAGACACCGCACACCCACCGGTCACCTCACAGACACCGCACACCCACCGGTCACCTCGCAGACACCGCACACCCACCGGTCACCTCACAGACACCGCACACCCACCGGTCACCTCGCAGACACCGCACACCCACCGGTCACCTCGCAGACACCGCACACCCACCGGTCACCTCACAGACACCGCACACCCACCGGTCACCTCGCAGACACCGCACACCCACCGGTCACCTCGCAGACACCGCACACCCACCGGTCACCTCGCAGACACCGCACATCCACCGGTCACCTCGCAGACACCGCACACCCACCGGTCACCTCGTCACCTCGCAGACACCGCACACCCACCGTTCACCTCGCAGACACCGCACACCCACCGGTCACCTTGCAGACACCGCACACCCACCGGTCACCTCGCAGACACCGCGCCCACCGGTCACCTCGCAGACACCACACCCACTGGCCTCCTCGCAGCCCCAAGGCGCGCATGGTGGCCGTGAGCTGGCTTGGACCTGCTGGCAGGTGGGACCATGGCCATGTAGAGGTGAGGTGGCTTCGTCGGATGGCGGCTGCAGAGTGCCTGGCCGGTGTCCTGTGCGTGTGCCCTGCAGCGCCGTCCCTGGCCCCGGGCACGCGCGACATCTCTGGGGCTGTGAAGACCCCTGTACTTGGGCCCCTCAGGCCTCTTAGGGCTGGCGCTCTGGGACGGGCACGGCATCAGGATTTTCTGGACAGTGTCACGAGGTCCTCATTGCCGGTCAGCGCGTCAGTGGTCAGTCCTGCCATAGCAGCCATCCTCAGAGCGGCTTCAGAGCCTTCCTGTCACCTGTCACCTCTCCCGTGACGGTCCCCCAGCCCCTCAGCCCCAGGGACTCTCCCGTGACTGTCCCCCCAGCCCCTCAGCCCCAGGCCCCCCAGGCTCTGAGCCCCCTCTGGGGGGCATGGGGACGTGCACCGTGCCACACGGGCTCCTTCCCGACTGGCGTGTCAGCCCGTCTCCGGGTCATGCGTGTAGTAGCATGTCCAAGCACTGCCTGCCTCTTCCTGGCCGAGTAATGGCCGTCGTGAGGCTGGACTCTGCTCTTCACCCAGGGACCGCAGGGCTTCGTGTGCACTCACCAGAGGAGACGGGGGCCAGTGAGAACTCACCCGGGGGTGGCCACACCACATCCCTCCTCCTCCATTTTCCTCTCAGGATTCCTGGGCGTACGCACACACATGCCTGGCATGATTTTTCAAGTCACTGGGTCCAGGTTTCGAACCACAGTCGGCCATGTGGGAGTCCAGTGCCTTAACCCCTAGGCCACCCGCTGGTTCCCCTAAAGGGGCTGAGCACATGCCACAGCGGAGCCGGGGCAGCGCACACGTAGCTCCCCCGGTATCCCCGCCAGCTAAGCTGCTTCCCTGAACGCGTTTTCCTCCAAGGCGGTCTGGCCTGTCCCTCAGCCCCGGTCTACCCTCCCTCGCTCTGGCTCCACTCACTACCACTCGCTGGTTCTGACCCGAGCCCACGACTTGCCCTGGCCTCCCCCACGCCCCCCACGCCTGGTTACCCTCGGCACCTGGCCGCCGTCCTCCATGTGCAGGCCCAGCTGCTGGGTCGCTACCGCGGGTCGGGTCGGGGTGCACTTGCCTGGAAGTGCTGCCGGCCCTCGTTCTTGCTCAGAGCCTGCCGAGGTCCTGGTGCACCGGCCGCGCCCTGCACGTGTGGATGCACTTATTTCTCCTTTGCCTCTGCCTGGGAAGCTCTTCCCCAGCCGCTCACGCCTTAACTTATTCAGGGCTCTGCTCAAAGGGCACCGCCTCTGAGAAGCCTTCCCTGACTGTTGTGTCCTGATACGGTGGGGCCGGACGGGGAGCTGTGCACTCACGGGTGTGCGTCGCTATGGTGCTTGGGGCAAGCATCTCAGGGTTTTTGACGCTCAGCTCCATCTTGTCACTCGACAAGTTCGGCTATTCCGAGCTTTCTCGGGCGTTGTGGGATCTGCACGTTCATTCAGGACTCCCACCCCCAGGGCAGTGCAGGGTTAATGTCCCTTCTCCCCGGCCTCGCAGCAGCCATGCCAGGGCCAATGTGGCTGAGGTGGTTGGTGCAGTTTCCTCCCTACATGAGCGCCCGCCCCTGGTCCACCTGGGCACGGCTGCTCAGAAGGCCAGGCCCTCCGGCTCAGCCCTGTGGGGTGGTTCTAGTCCACTCTGTAACTGGTTCATACCTGCTTTTAAGGCTAGTTTTAACGTTGTCCCCTGGGTACTTTGGCTGGGCTCTGTGGCTGTGGGTGCTTTGGCCAGGCTCTGTGGCCGTGGGTGTGGTGGCCAGGCTCTGTGGCTGTGGGCGCGGTGGCTGGGCTCTGTGACCGTGGGCGTGGTGGCCGGGTTCTGTGCCTGTGGGCGCGGTGGCTGGGCTCTGTGACCGTGGGCGTGGTGGCCGGGTTCTGTGCCTGTGGGCGCGGTGGCCAGGCTATCTGTGGCCATGGGCACGGGGGCCGGGCTCTGTAGCCATGGGCTCTGTGGCTGTGAGCGCGGTGGCCAGGTTCTCTGTGGCCGTGGGCGCGGTGGCCGGGCTCTGTGGCTGAGTCTGCAGTCTGTTTCCATCCCCTCCTTGTGAGCTGGGCTGTGTGAAGTGGGACAAAGAGCCTGTGCGGGACCACCCACGCTGCTCGGGGCCCGAACAGAGAACATGCCCAGCCCATGCTGCAAGGCCTCCTGTGGTATTCCTGCGAGGAGACAGGCCTGCCCCGCCTCGTGGAGACCTCGGCAGCCTGGGTGCTTGCGGCCGGCAGCAGTGTGGCCTGCACCCCGGTGCGCACTGGGGCAGAGGGAGCGGCACGGCCTGGTCCCGCTTTGCTGCTGGCACTGGTGCCTTCCTGGCGAGAAGACGTTGGGATCCGTGTTCCCTGCTCGGGGAGCTGTATGCGTTCACAGGTGGGTCTGGCTGTTGTCCCAGGGATGGCCACGCCTCTGCTGCCACCTTGCCCTCCCGTTAGCTCTGTGGCCTGCAGAGGAGACAGCGTGTGCGTAGGCGGGGGTGGGTGCAGCTGCGTTCTCCGCCTCGGGGAGCACCTGAAGCTGCCTGTGGCCCTGAACTCTCGTCTTGGTCCCGCGATGGCTCCCGGTGGCTGTGGCGGGTCCTTTCACCCAGCTTGGCCCCAGGTTCCAAAGAGGGTGCTGACGGCGCGTCCTAGGGCCACCAGCTGAGTGCCTGTGCCTCAGCCTCCTCGGCCTTGGCCTCCTTGTCCCCCGCCCCCCCCATCCCTCCCGTCCGTCCCCGCTGCCCTCCTGCCTCTGTCCTGGCACCGAGTAGACATGGCCATGAGGTGACCCACCTGCCCTCCAGAGGTGCCCGAGGGTTCACCCGGCCCCCACCAGGACATTCCCAGTATAGGCGGGGACGCGAGGGGCCTCTGTTGACACCCCACAGGGCGGGGTGGGTGCGCTTCAGCTTACTTCTCCAGTGTGTGGGGGGATGCATGTGTACTTGCCTGAGAGACATAGAGACAGAGACAGAAAGTGAGAAATCACCCCCAAAGAGGGTTGGCCACACCGCAATCCCCTTCCCTCCATCTCCTGTTGGGATTTTGGGCACGCACACACATGCACCTGGCATGAGTTTTAAGCCACTGGGTCCAGGACTCGAACCACAGTTGACTACGTGGGAGTCCAGCAACGTGACCATTACGCCATCTGCTGGTCCCTGGCCTCCGCGATCCTGCCCTGGCGCAGGTCTGACAGGATCCTGAGTGCTGGTCTCGCACTGTTGGCAGCTTGGCAGACCGTCCAGACCCGCACGCTCCATCCCCCACCTAAGCAGTAAGTGTGGCTAACCGTTCCGGGAGGCGCCAGGTCCTGACAGGACACATGTGCGGATGAACGGGCGCTGCCGGGGGCTTCCGAGCCTGGGCCCCCCGTGGTGTGAGCGAGCTCCGTGCACCCTGCCCGTCTGAGCTGCTGTTCAGCCACCCTCAGAATTGCGGGTGGAGATGGTTTCTCATCTCCGTAAATAAGCCTGCCAAGCGAGCGGGTTAATGGACTTAATGAGTCGTGTTGTGAGAGTCAGACCTGGCCAAGAGCACGCCGACCGTCTCCCTCTGTGGGAAGTTCCTGAGAGGGAGGGCAGCGCGTTTCCGGGGGGCGACTCGAGGGCTCAGGAGGAGTTACCTTGGGGCCCTGCCCGCCAACCGGAGGCTGGGGTTCAGCTGCTCAGCCCCACTAATCTGCCTGGGAAGCTCCTTCTGGAGGTGGAGCATGGAGGGGAGACCCTTCCCCCGAAGTCACATCATAGCTCAGCTTGATCGTGCCCGGGAAGCAGCAACCCGCTACGGGACACCGGCCGCCGTCATGTGACCCGTCTGACAACACGTGACATCCTTCTAAGCGGCGTTTCTGTGTCAGACACCCGCGTCCACCAGCGTCGCTCCGGACGGTCATTTTTCGTGTCCTTAGAGGCGTGCAGGTGTCGTTCACTCCGTCGCACAGTGAACCAGCAGCTCCCGCGGGTGGTCCTGCCCCAGGGCACGTCGGGCAGTGTCTGGAGAGGGCTTTGGCCGTGGCGGCTGGGGGCTGGGTGTGGGAGCCGTGCTCCTGCGCCTGTGGGCAGAGTCTGGGGCGAGGCTGTCCCTGTCCGTAGCCCAAGGGTACAAACCCCACTGCAGCCTTGTGCCCTCCACCCCCCCACCGTGAGTCCTGAACCGCCCTCAGCCCTGTGCTGGGGGGGGTCACTTTAGGCCTCGCCCCTTCCTGCTGCTCTTTCCTTCCGAGGGGGAGGGTGGCCACAGCCCAGGACAACCCGACGCTGCCTCTGCCCCAGCTCACACAGCCCCTGGGCGCAGCAGCGGACAGGCCGGGAGAGCTGTGCCCCCCAGGGCTTCTCTGGGTTAGGGTGTAAAGCCGGCGTCCATCTGTCCTGCTGCTCAGACTGCCCCTCCGGGGAGCCAGGTCCTGAGTGGGCAGGGAGCTGTTCCCGGCCCAGGCGAAGGCCCTGCTGGCAGCGGCTGCTGCCCTGGGGCACCGGTGCGGGACCGGGTCTGTACCAGAACGTGAGGACGGCCCGGGGCCCTGTGGACTCGCTTGGTGCGGTGAGCTGCAGCTGCGGTGTGTGTGTTGCTCTTCCTCCCGGACTCCTTCCTGGGGCAGGGCTCGCCCATGGGATGTGGCCACTTTTCATTGAGGGGCCCCGCTGTGCCCACCATGGGCCCCGAGCGACTGTGGCTGGTGACGCGCACTTGCCATAAATGTTTTAAACGACTGTTTGCGTGCAGGCCAGGCACGTCAGCGGCCGGGGTCAAGCTTTTGGGCCTTTGGGAGTTTACTCTGAAATACGATTCTCTGGTCTCCTTCCCACGCTGTTGTCCGGCTCTGTTCGCGGGGAGATGGGCACGTCTTCATCGGCCATGGGCGAGGACGGGCGTGCGGACAGCGACACCTGCCCTGGCGTGGGTTGGCGCGGCTGTCTGCAGTTTCAGGGCCAGAGGCTGGGTGTGGCCAGGCAGGGCCGCAGAGCATCACCGAGCTGCTCCCCGTGGGCCCCGGGAACCCTGAACGCCGACGCCCAGCCTCCTCCCCGTGTGGGGCTGGGCCTCGCCAGGCCGCCTGGCTCCCGGGGCTCCGTCGTTGCCACGCTGCCTCTGAGCACAGGATGCTGTGGTCCGTGGAGGCGGCCTCCACCTGGACGCCCAAGACAGACTCCAGCTACCCAGCTCTGCTCCGGAGCACACGCGACATGCCCCCAGAGTCGGGCTGGCCATCTCCTCTGCCTTAAAGCAGAGAAAGGTTGAAAAGGGTGATCCGAGGGCAGCTGGGGTGCTTTGCCGCAGCACCGGGGGGAGGCTGT
Source organism: Tupaia tana (assembly GCA_026018925.1). Taxonomy (NCBI): domain Eukaryota; kingdom Metazoa; phylum Chordata; class Mammalia; order Scandentia; family Tupaiidae; genus Tupaia; species Tupaia tana. The sequence goes on along the minus strand of JAKSZU010000026.1, from coordinate 23,699,035 downwards.
CACGTCTTTGTCAGAGACCACGGGAGCTACATGGTGCGCGCCGTGGTGGGATGGTGGTGTGTCCCCGTATCCTGACGTGGAGGTGTCGAGGCCTTTAGGAGAGGCCTAGCAGGTGGCCTTGGGGTAGCCACGTGGCTGGATTAATGCTGCCCAGGGAGAGGCAGGGAGTCTCCCTGTCCCCCAGAAGGGCGACCCTCAAGGGGCAGGAGTCAGGAGGGCAAGGGAGTGAGTGTGGAGAGGGGCGTGCGTGTGTGCGTCCGCGCGTGTGCACGCATGTGCAGGCACACTCTCCAAGTCCCAGCAGGACAGAGAACTGGAGAAGGGCTGTCGTGTGGTGGTGTCCCACTGGTGGTGCTCCCTCCCTCCCTCCCTCCCTCTCTGGAAAATTAAAGAACAACCACCACCACCCAGATGACAGGCAGGCCCTAGTTCTCCAGGAAAGACAAGAGGTACGTGCCGGGAGTGAGAGCCGAGTGACCGCCCTCCACTGCCGACGGCCCGGGCCCTGGAGAGCGCGCTGCCGTCTGGGCTCTAGCTGTGACTTTGTGTGTGCGTGTGCATGCGTGTACGCCCACGGTGTTTTCAGACAGCTCTTTGCTGTGCACCGTCCTCCTCCCCCGGCCTCCCAGGGGCAGGGTCACAGCCTGCACCATCACATCGGCCTTGTCCTGACCTCAGGGTGCTGGGGACCCGCTGTTAGGGAAAAGGGAGATGATTTGTTTACGGAGGAGTTCTCTTAAGGAGAGGCCATGTCGCTCCTGATTGGCTGCTGTGATTGGGGCCCTGCTGTGCTGGGGCAGCTAGCGGGATTGGGGGCTGGCCTTCTAGGGTGTGAGGGACCCTTAGGCCCTGCACCGGGCAGTGACCCCGGCGCACCTCCTCGGGCTCCCCCGCCCGTCTTACTGGCCCCGACAGCCCCGGCTTCCCTCCCTCCAGCCACTCTTCTCCAAGCTGTGCAGCCCAAGGGGAGTCATCCGTGGGAGCCCACCAGGGCGCTGACGGGAAGGCAGGGGGTCGGCACACCCAGGCGCAGGCTGGCTCCTCTCATCCGTGTGACTCACCGTGACAGACGCCATGTGCCCAGCAGACCCGTCTGCAGATTGAATTACCGGCTGCTCAGTGGACACAAAGCAGGTCCCGGCCGGCTGGGGCAGCCCATGAATTAGTAAACAGCCTTCCAGTTCGACACCAGCTCGCACGGCGGCTCGGGGCTGTGTCTGCGAGGCGGGGCTGGAGCTGCTGGGCACCGGGCAGGGCTGACCCACGGCCCCTGACCCACGGCCAGGGCTGGCTCACAACCTGCTCAGTGGCTTGGTGAGTACCTGCTCCGGGCACGGGCGGGGCTGGCGGGTTATAGCAGGCAGGAGAAGGACCCTGTGTGACATCGGCCATGAGTGAAGGACGCTCTTCCTGCTGAAAGTGGGAGGGCTCTGTTTTCCAGCTCGGGAGTGGGGTGATAATCCCTGTTTCAAACCTTTGCATTTTAATGTCGGCTTTAATTGCTACCCTGTGGACCTTGGTCCCAAACCTGTCCGCAGGCAGAGTCGGGCTGGGAAGGCCTCTGATGCCCAGGACCAGTTCCTTGGCTGAGCCGTGAGCATTATGCCCGGGCGAGGAGGGCGGTGCAGGTGTGGCCGTCCGGCCTCGGGTGCTCACCGTGGCTCCCCCCAGGAAGCTGCTGTCCTGCTCCGTCGGGCACCCCACAACTGGCATTACAAACGGCACCCACTCAGTTTCCATGTCTCCGGTGGGAATGTTTCCTCCGGTTGTATTCGATTTGGGGGAGGATTTTCCAGCTCTTTAAGCCCCGCCAACAAAGCTGGGTTTAACAAGGTTTAACACCGTGCAAGCGTGCAAGCGTGCCCATGCTGGGGAGCGACTGGTCGGACAGCGGGCACAGTGGGGCAGTTCATGCCCTGTCAGTGGGGACAACCAGGGGGAACTGTGAGGCCTCTCACCGGCCAGGGACCCGGGCCCGCTCTCGCTTCTCCCGTGGAGTGAGGGCCTTGCAGTGAACCGGCAGGCGGGGTCTCAGCCAGGCCTCCAGTGGCAGGGCTCAGGGGCTGCGCAGGGACACGTCTCCAGGCAGGGCAGGTGGCGGTGTCCCACATGCTCACACTGGAGGGGGCAGTCCACTGCTCTGTCTGTCCCTCTGTCTGTCGGTTAGAACTTCCGAAGTGACGCTCGAGCTCTCCACGCTGCCTCACTGCCGTCACCAGGGCTGGCACCGCGTCCCCTCGAGGGCGTCACCTGGCACCACCTCTGCGTTGCTAGTCGCCTGTCACGACACGGGCGGGGGTCTCCGCGCTGAGAGCCCTGACCAGCTCTCCAGGCGGCTGGCGGGATGTCAGCGCCCTCGGCCCCCCTCGTGGTGGTGGTGGGGGTGGCACAGCGGCCAGAGAGCCCGGGCGGGAGTGGCCAGGACAGGCCCAGCCCTGGAGCCGGAGAGGTGCGGGGAGGGGCGAGCTTACCTGCTCTGCAGAGACCCCGAGGCTGCCGCCGGCATCGAGAAGCGGGACTGTCGCCCAGCTGTGGTTCGAGTCCTGGACTTGGCGGCTTGCTTTCTCACTTTCTCTCTCTCTCCCTTTCTGGTCAAAGTAGAATGGATAAATAAATATAAATAAAACAGTTCTTTAAAAAACTATTTTCCGGGACCAGCGGATGGTGTATTGGTTATGTTGATGGACTTCTACATGGCCAACTGCAGTTTGAGTCCCAGACCCAGTGGCTTGAAACTCACCTTAGACGCGTGTGCCCCAAATCTCGAGAGAATAGAAGAGAGGGGACTGAGGCGTGGCCATCCTCCATGGGGGTGGTTTCTCACTTTCTCTCCTTCCGTCTCTCTCTGTCTCTCTGGCTAGCACGTGTGCTCTATGGCAAAATTCTCTAAATAAATAAGTAAAATAAAAGAGAAGTAGAAGAAACGCTCATAGCTTTATTGTTGATGTCAATTCTATTGATTTAGTAATTTCTGTTATTTGTTTCCAGTCAGTGTTTTATTGCACATTTGTTTTTTTCCAAAGCCAATGCTGATCTTGCTTGACCTCCACGTCACACGTGGGCCTTAGAAACGCCGGGATCTCTGTCTCAAACACTCGCTGGCGTGCCGGGCTCTCTGTCTCAAACACTCACTGGCATGCTTGAAACGGGGCTCCCCAAGCGCTTGCAGCTGGTGATGGGCTTGCTGGGCTCCGTGTTGGTTTTCGGCCTTCATCTGACCTGCAATACCGCCCTCTGTGACCCGCTGGGCCTCTGTCTGGCTTTGGCAAGGAAGGCTGTGCAGAGAGGCCCGGGTGCGGACTGCCGCTCTCGGCTCTGGCCCTCGCTGTCACCAGCCGGAGCGGGATGACTAGCCCTGAGTGTCTCTCTTGGCAGATTTGGAAAACAAGCCCTCCCCAAGAGCCAGGAGGGTGAGCGTGCCCTGCTCCGTTCGCGGAGTGTGCCGGCACAGCTGGGCCTGCGGGTGCAGAGCCCCGGGAGACCTGGACCTCCCACTTCCTCTCGGGGCGGGATCTGTCCTTCCATCTTCTGTGCCCGGGCTCCTCACACCTGCAGGGCCGACGTTGGGGAGTCACAGCTGCGGGCGTGAGTGGTCAGAGGAGGGGTACCCCTTCCCACAGGGAGGAAGGGGCAGAGAGCTGCATGGGCCCTGAAGGGTGTGGCCGGGGACTCAAGGAGAGGGACTTGGGTGGGTGACGAAGGCGGTCCTGGACTGATGCCAGGTGGGCTTTCACAGCATCGGGGTGGCTCTGTTGTCACCTCCGGGTGAGCCGGCCACTTCAGGGAAGCTCAGGCAGCCCCGCGTTCTTCAGGTGGAAGTTTTCCTCTGATGCCGAAGTATTCCCCCCGGGTAGGTTCCCCCCACTGGGACCAGCCAGACCAGCCTCCCCACCCACAGGCACTCCGAGCTGCTGAGACCTGCCTCCCCCCCCCCCCCCCCAGCAAGCCCAGGTCAGAGACAGCCCAAGAGCTGATCCCCAGAGAGATGCCTGAGGCTGTGGGGAGCCCTGAGCATGCCCTGCACTGAAATGCTCGGGGCGTCTGGGGGCCGATGACCGCCTTTCACCATGGGGTGTCCGTGGGGCGGGTGGAGCAGGAGTGGCCGACAGTGTGGACGTGGTCTGTGACTTCACGGGACAGTGATGTCTCGGGCATGGCCGTGCAAAGGCCCCGTGGCCAGTGTGAGCCTGCCGCCGGACGGGCTGTGTGTCTGGAGCACGGATGGGGAGACGTGGCGGGGCAGCCCCTCCAGGACCTGTGGGCTGTGTCGGGACACTGAGGCTAACCTGAGCGCCTGGCCAGCCTGTATACCAGGGTCAGGTGGGAGAGCTCACCCAGGGTCTGGGTGGAGACCCAGGGAAGCCTGGGAGCAAGGAGAACGGGAGGCTCTGTGTTGTCCAGGTGAGCAGCAGTGGTGACCTTCACGGTGGTCACGGAGGGGCTTGGGGCATATCCGGGGACCCTGCCACCCTGGGGCTGGGCTGCGGGGACTCGGGCGGCAGAGCGGAGTGCCGGAGGGCCGCCTCCTAGGACGGGAAAGGCTGGAAGGGACCGGAAGTGCGGAGAGAAGGTGGGTTTTGTAGTGACGCCTGCTGTGAGTCCGCGCCCTGGGAGGTGCTGAGTACACGGGTGACGGGCAGTGAGAGCGCCGGGCCCAGAGCTCAGGAGAGCAGCCGGGCCGCTGTTCAGCGTCACACGCACGCCGTGTTTGTGAGGCTTCCCGTGGGCAGGCGTGATCTGGACCCAGGGCAGCGGTCTACGCTGTGTGGTCTAGAGGTGGGCTGTGATTTTAGATGGGGAGACAGATGCTGCTCTTGCTGCCAGAGGTTCTCACCCCACAGACGGCTGGCTGGGCCCTGGCTGCTGTGGCTGTTCCATTCACATTTGATCAAGAAGCAGAGGTGACCAGATAAAGCCATGGGTCTCTGCCTGGGCTTGGCACTGGTGTTGTCCAAGTCTGAGTTACAGATTCCAGAAGGCATGGTGGAGGGGGAAGAGGTGACGAAGGTGACGATGGTGGACATCGTGGAGGTGAGGTGATGGTGGTCATGCTGGTGGTAGTAGTGGGGTGGGGGTAGATGTGGTGGTGTTGGTGATGGTGATGGTGGTGTTAAAAAATGGTTTTGGAGTTGATGGTGGAGATGATGGTGATGATGATAGTGATGTTGGAGATGGTGGTGGTGATGGTGGTGCTGTGGTGGTGGCAATAGTGGAAGTGGTGATGGTGGTGATGTCCACAGTGGCAGTGATGGTGGGGGTAGAGCTGGTGGTGGTGATGATGGTAGTGGTAATGACAATAGTGGTTGTGGTGATGGTGGTGATGTCCATGGTGGCGGTGACAGTGGTGGTGATGATGCTGGTGGAGATGGTGGTGGTGATGGTAATTATGGACCCGGCTAGAGTGTGCTCAGTGGACCCAGTCCTCTGGTTTCTTCTTTTTGTGTTCCTTTGCCCCAGAAGGAGGTAGAACGGTCTACATGTGAGGCTCGCACTGGTCTCGGGCACGGACGTGCACCGCGTAGCCCTCTGCCCGCTCACGGTAGAGTCACACGCATCACCTTGTCAGTGAGAGCAGTCCTTGGAGGTGCGAGGTCCCTGGGATAGACTCCATGATCATCACCGCGGTGTGTCAGCCTCTCCCTTTATTTGTGTGCAAGCCCAGTGAAGACAAATCAGAGCATCACGCACACTTTCAGAGAGGGCGGGGCCCAGCGCTGCTGTGGCTACTTGCGTGAGCGCTTCCAGGTCCACTTACTCCATTCGGCTTGTGGGGCGAGAGGTCGCTCTCTTTTCTCAGGAATAATGAGCAGGTTATTTCAGAGCTTATTGCCTTTTTTATTTAAAAAAATTTTTGACCGTTCCAGGGTTGAGAGCTACAGAGTGGAGCGATAGGCATGTGCGACTCCTGTATTTGGAACGGCCGATCTTTTTTTGATAGACAGCCGCTGCTTGCAGTCACAGATGCATCATTAAGCGCTTGCATTTAAATTTAGCTCTCGTTCTCACTTTGGAAGGGAGTGGAACGGTGGAGCGATCCCACCAGGAGGGGAGCGCAATTAGAAACAGAGCGTGCTGACTGCGGTGGGAGCAGGTCTCACGGTGCCCTCCGAGGACGAGGACGCGGGTGAGGGCCTCGGGCTGGGCGGTGGAGCGGCCTCCCACCCCGCAGTGACCTCTGAACTGTGCGCTTCCCAGGCCTGCGCCAAGCCGCGGGTCCGTGCAGCCGTGGTCGCCGGCATGATCGGATCCGTCCCTGCCAACAGGGCTCGGGCCCTCGGAGAGAAAGCCTTCAGCTGCTTATTCCCACATCCGCGTGGGAGCTTAGGTCTCACGACACTCCTACAGAGGCTGTGTTGTGAGGGCACTTGGAAAAAAACGGCGAAACAATGAAATGAAAATGTGCATTTAGGGCCAGCCAGAGGCGCGGCGGCTGAGATGGCTGGATGCCACATCGCCGATGGCATGGTCCGCATTCTGGGCCCAGCAGCTTGCAAACACCCTGGTGTGCGTGTGTGAGCGCCACAGTCCTGGAAGGGGTGGAGAGCAGGGATCGAGGGGTGACCGTCTCCCGCGGGGCGTGGCTTCCGCTTTCTCGCTCTCTCTGGCGAGTGCATGGACTGTCTGGCAGAAGTAAACCAACGAATACATAAATCCAGTGGGGTTTGTTCTGGTGCAACATTTTGGAATCCGTGCACAGGACTTTTGATACGCATTTCCTGAACTTTGGGGGCCCCTCCTATGTGAGAGAGCTTCACTCATTCTACTTTGTCAGGTTTCAGAAGCAACAGATGCTCATTTTTAAAAATCACATCTTGAGGTTAAAATCTTCAGTGTATCTTTCCCACTCTTAATTCCCATTGACAGTTCCCGTGAACAGCTCGGCGCTTCTCTTCAGAATTTTCAGTCGCGTATGCACGAACACACACAAACGCGATGCCTTAGCATGTTATAAGACAGCTGCACGTGCACACACTAGACGGGATGGATACCCCCGTGCACGTGTGTCTAAGCACCCACAGCTCCGCAGCTCTCAGCTGCGTCGCAGTGCTCAGACGCAGTTTGTACACAGTGTCGCGAGGCTCTTCTACCCGGCCGAACAGTGTCGTCACCTGGTCTTTCCAGGGGTGTGTGCATGTGTCTGTGTGTGTGCAGGTGACCCCAGACATAGGCGCCTACGTATAGCTTGCATGTGACTTTAAGAAGACTGTGTTTCCGGCGGACTCTGCATTCCCGGAGTGTTCCCGAGTTCCGGCATTCCCTCCCAGCCCCTCTGCTCTCCCCCTCCACTGCCTGTTTCTGGAAGCACAGGTGCACCAGGGTCCCGGTCCGTGTCCCCCGAGAGCCCACATAGCAGTGGCTTCTTTGGAGGTGACCCGAGGACACCTGGGGTTGCGTGCAGGAAGCCCACCAGGTTGTGACGTGGAGGCCGCTACGGCGGGGGCAGCGGGCTGGTTCTGCAGGGTGGTGGGTGTGGCACAGGGCTCCTACCCGAGGGCGGGGCTGCGGTGCCTGTCCGCCTGTCCCTCTGTGCATGGCCGGGAGCTTCCTGGTGCCCGAGCACTTCCGCCGAAGGTCTTGTCTGCCCACACGTGGGCAGGGAACGCAGGTGCTGGTGGTAGGCAGGTGCGTGTGTGCGTGCGTGAGTGTGTGTGCGTGTGTGTGAGATAGAGAGAAGGGAGGCTGAGTGCCCGGGGCTTGGGGAGGCCCGTGCGCGTCCTGCTGACGGCGCTTGCTCCTGTCCCTCACCAAGTTTCGTGTACAGGGACACACACATGCACACATGCACACGTGTGCCCCAGCAGCACTCTGCTGTGGACGTGCTTGTCCACTCTCTCCTACACGTGCGTTCCTCTCGAACCCATGCGAGAGCGCGTGCGTGCGCAGCGTGGAGATGCGTGAGGACTCTGTTACCCACCACAGAGACTCTCGGTCTTTCACAGGGGCCTGGGTAGTCCCGCCTCAGTGCCCTTCCGCTGTGTGTGGGTGTACGTGTGTGTGTGTGTGTGTGTGTGTGTGTGTGTGTGTGCAGGGCATGATGCACTGGCTTTGTACACGCCAGGTGCTTGGTAAACGTTTGTGGAGATGGGGGTGCGAGGTGCGGACACCGGCAGGAAGTGGCCCTGCCAGGACCTGGGCTTTGGGCATGCCGTCTGCTCTCCCACTTCCTGCCAGATAAGTGATGTGCCCTGCCTCCTGGGCCTGACAGCAGGGCTGTCCCTCGGGGCTCCTGGGACAGAGGTTACACCGACCACTGCAGGGGGAGAGGAGGGGAGAGGGGAAGGGAGAGAGGGAGTTTGCCTCCTCTGCCTTGGTGGAGAACTCTGTGACAGCCCAGGAGGCGCTGCCTACGCTCACCGACTGACTGGGCTTCTCGGCGTGTCCACAGACAACCGCGCTCAATAAAACCCAGCGGCAGGCAGGCACTCGCTGGAGACGGTGTTGCTTGTTAGACAAAACCACAGCTAGAGCCCAGGTCATGACACAGGGTGAGCAACCAGACCCACGTGGGTTCGCGTCCTGGGGTCTCCCTGGGCACAGCAGGCATGCGTGACCACATGTGTCATCGGGCTGGAGGCGCCTGGGGGAGGACTGTGGTGGAAGGGCTTGGTGGGGAGCCTGCCTCTCCCCGCCTGTCTTCCTCTCGCTCAGAACTAATAGTGACTTCAGCTGTAGCCAGCGCAGTAGGACGGAACGCGGTGGCCATGCGACGTTGGCGAAGCCGCTAGGTGGCACGGTGGAAAACCGTGCCGATCTCTGACCTCAGAGCGGGTGTGGGGAGGCACGTCACTCCAGCCACAGCAGGCCCTCCCTCCAGGACCGCGCTCTGCCCGCAGGAGCCCGGGGCTCGTCTCCTGGGCCAGGCTGACTGCTGGTGCACTGCCACCTGGGCAGACACATCTGGTCCTCGTGACCCCCGCCCGCCGGGCCTTGCCCCTCACCCGGCAGTAACCAGGCAACAGAAGCGTTTGCAGCCAGCAGAGTTCCGGCCTGACCCACGGAGGCGCGGGCTGGGAGGCTGGACGGTTCCCATGACAACAGACCTCAGATTAAGGCCGCTTGCTGGCTGCCCGTGGAGAGGGGACGCGTGGCTTCCCCTGTCGCCTGAACCGCACGCCCTTTGGCAGGACGCGGCTTCCTGCTCTGCAGCCAGCACTCGGCGGTTCCAGCTCGGCGTAGACGGCCCAGGTGGAGGCCACACTGAACCGGGTGGCAGGGCCCTCTGGATCTGGAGGGTCGGTTTCCCAAGGAGTGGAAGGCAGTGAGGACAGATCAGGAAGGGCAGCGCTGCCTCAGTCCTGGAGGCCGTGGGGACGGGCAGGACGCATGCCCCGCACCTCCTTCCTTTCTCCGTTTTCAGTGATTTCGTTTGTGCACTTGCTGAGAGGGACAGAGGGAGGGACAGGGAGACATCACCCCGGGAGAGCGGAGGGCGGGGCATGTATGCACATGCGCACGGCCTGCCTTGCGAGCTGCTGGGTCCGAGACTAGAACCGCAGTCGGCCACGTGGGGCCCCGTCCGTGACCACCACACCACGGGCTGTCCCTGCGACCCGTCTGTCTGGTCTGCGGCAGAGCTTCCCTGCTCCCTGCGCCCCTGCTCCTCGGGGCTGCCGGTGCCCGGTGAGCGTGTGGGTGTGCTGGCCCGGGGGCCTGAGTGAGGAGGAGCACCCTGGAGGGAGGCTCCGCAGTCTTGCCTAGGTGGTGCCATCACTGCAGATCGCTGCCACGTCCGTTTCCACCCGCCCTGCCCTCCTCTCCTCTCCCCTTCCTCCTCTGCTGTACCGGCGTGGCCGTCACAGAGCCGCACCGGCTGCAGCCTCGCTCCCCGCCTCTCCACGGCAGCCTTCCTTTGCCCGATGGTGCCTCGACTGCTTTGAGGTGACTTAGATTCCAGTGCTCTAAAGGGGTCACCTCGAGGCGTTCGAGGAAGGTGTTTTGTCTGAATTTCATTCTGGGGTGCATCGCCGCTAGTAGCCCCCCGGACGCCCGTGCGAGGTGACCCTGCAGAAGCGAAGGCGCTGGGCTCCAGAGTGGCGGCCAGGCGGGCAGGTGGTGGTGCGGGCGGGGGCAGGACAGAACAGGCTCAGCTCGCCCTTCCTCAGCCCCGAAGTACTGGAAGACACCTAAGACCCAGGGGGATGGGAAAGAGGGCAGGCCTGTCCCCAGGGCTTGTGAGAGCAGCAGCCACCTGCAGAGATGAAGGCGCCGAGGGAACAGCAGTGGCGTAATGGCTATGTCGCTGGACTCCCACGTAGTCGACCACAGTTCAAGTCCCGGACCCGGTGGCTTAAACTCATGCCAGGCATATGTGCGTGCGTGCCCAAGATCCTGAGAGGAGAATGGAGGAGAAGGGATTGCGGCGTGACCATCCCCCCTGGGGGGTGATTTCTCACTTTCTGTCTGTCTCGCTCTGTCTTTCTGGCGAGCGCACGCGCTCTATAGCAAAAACCTCTCAAAGAAAAAAAAAAAGACCCCGTATGTGCGGCGCCCGCGTGCTCTTGTGGAAGGGCGGTTACCGTGTGCACTCGCCGGCCCGGCTTTCTCCGGGGAAGCTTTGGCGTTGACCTGATTAAACGGGGGGCTGTAACAGGGAGCGTCCAGTGCTGGGGCAGGGGCAGGGGCTGCCTTGGCTGCATGTCAGCGTCATGGACACGGTCACCCACCACGGGCACGGTTATGCCGTCACGGGCACGGTTACCCCGTCACGGGCATGGATACCCCATCACGGGCGCGGTTACCCCGTCAGGGGCATGGTTACCCCATCACGGTCACGGTTATGCCGTCACAGACACGGTTACCCCGTCACGGGCATGGATACCCCGTCACGGTCACGGTTATGCCGTCACTGACACGGTTACTCCGTCACGGGCATGGATACCCCGTCAGGGGCACGGTTACCCCATCACGGGCGCGGTTACCCCGTCATGGACACGGTCGCAGGCCACGAAGCTGCTAAGCCGCCTGGAGGGCGTCACCGATGCATTTGCAGAATTGCTGCAGAGCTCTTGAGTTCCCACTGAGGGCCACTGCCTGAGTCCCAGCTGCGATGGAAGCTTCCGCACGTCCCCTCCGTCAGCTCTGCAGGCTGCAGGTGCGAGGTCGGTGTGCTAGGGCTGGGCTCCCGGGGAGGGCTTTCTTCCGGCTCACACCAGCTGCCCCCTGGCGTGTGCTCAGAGGCTGAGGGAGGAAGGGCTCTGTCCCAGCACCCCTTGGGAGGTCCCCGTCCTGCATGAGGGACCCCCACCCTGCCCTGTCCTCGTCTAACGTGGATCACCTTCCCAAGACCCCGCCTGCGCACGCCGTTGCCCCAGGACATCACCGTGTGCTGGGGACATAGACATGCAGCCCACAGCATGTCCCTTCCATGCCACGGCAGACATTGGGGCAGAGACCAGGGTGTGGCGCAGGCCCGGTGCAGGCCGGCACCCACACGGTAGGGCAGGAGAGAGTGGGCCGGAAGCCGTGGTGCAGACGGTGATGAGGAGCCTCTGGCCAGTGAATGGCAGGGGCAAGTCCTGGGCAGACCGTCACTGGGCTTGCCATGAAGTGGATCGCCAAGGGGCCCCGCCTGTCGGGTGGAACTGGGAGCCGTGCGGGTGTGAGCTCCCCACCCCGCGCCACGCCCCTCTCCGACGCCAGGGCGGGCCCGCGGCAGGGGCAGTGGTGAGACGTGGACTTCGGGAAGGTGTCCTCACCACCGTCTTACTGTGGCAGCTCTTCTGAAACAAAGTGCTGAGAGCAGAGCGCCCACCTGCACGCTGCTGCCGCGTGGGCCGCAGGCGGGACCCTGTCTCACAGGCTGTGCCTGCGGCTGTCCGTTGCTTCGACTTTCGAAGTCAGACACTGACCTTCCCTTTTTAACTTTTTCTTATGACAGACTTTAGACACACAGAGAAATGGCAAGGTAGTGCAGGGCTTCTCACGCACACGCCAGTAAGACGCGGTCCTTGCCCGTCTCTGCACGTCTGTGCTCTGCATTCCTGTCGCCCCGCTGCAGGCCGGGGGCGTGGACCTTGTGGCCACGACCACGTGGGCCCTGGCTGCCCTGCTCGCCACCAGCAGTGGGGCTGGGATGGCAGCTGGCTCGCGCTGGGCCAGTCGGGCTTGTCCCTTGGCGAGTCCATGGGCGAGGGGGGACAGTACAAACGCGGCAGAGGACAGAGACGTGGACACGGGAGGTGGCCAGAGGACACTGTCCAGGTCTCAGACCGGTTTCTGGCTGCACGTCCCCCTCTCCCTGGGGCCTGGCTCCATCCTCACCTCTGGGTTCCGTGTCCGCAGAGCAAATCTCCCCTGTAGCGTGAAAGAAGAGGTGCCATCCTTCAAAATCCTTCGCACTTACTGTCCGCGCATCTTGTACGTGTGCATGTGTCTGTGTCATCTGTCTGTCTGCCCGTCTGATCTGTTTGTATGTATGTCTGTATGATCTGTCTGCCTGATCTATATGTATGTATGTACGTATGTCTGTATGTTTGGTCTGTCTGTATGGTCTGTTTGCGTGTCTGGTCTGTATGCATATATGACTGTCTGTCTGTCTGGTCTGTGTGCGTGTATGGCCTGTCTGTCTGGTGTGTGTGCGTGTATGGCCTGTCTGTCTGGTGTGTGTGCGTGTATGGCCTGTCTGTCTGGTGTGTGTGCGTGTATGGCCTGTCTGTCTGTCTGGTGTGTGTGTGCGTGTGTGGCCTGTCTGTCTGTCTGTCTGGTGTGTGTGCGTGTATGGCCTGTCTGTCTGTCTGGTGTGTGTGCGTGTATGGCCTGTCTGTCTGGTGTGTGTGTGTGTATGGCCTGTCTGTCTGTCTGGTGTGTGTGTGCGTGTGTGGCCTGTCTGTCTGTCTGTCTGGTGTGTGTGCGTGTATGGCCTGTCTGTCTGTCTGGTGTGTGTGTGCGTGTGTGGCCTGTCTGTCTGTCTGTCTGGTGTGTGTGCGTGTATGGCCTGTCTGTCTGTCTGGTGTGTGTGCGTGTATGGCCTGTCTGTCTGTCTGGTGTGTGTGCGTGTATGGCCTGTCTGTCTGTCTGTCTGGTGAGTGTGTGCGTGTATGGCCTGTCTGTCTGTCTGGTGTGTGTGCGTGTATGGCCTGTCTGTCTGTCTGTCTGTCTGGTGTGTGTGCGTGTATGGCCTGTCTGTCTGTCTGGTCTGTGTGCGTGTGTGGCCTGTCTGTCTGTCTGTCTGGTCTGTGTGTATGTATGGCCTGTCTGTCTGTCTGTCTGGTGTGTGTGTGCGTGCATGGCCTGTCTGTCTGTCTGGTCTGTGTGCGTGTGTGGCCTGTCTGTCTGTCTGTCCTGTGTGCTTGTATGGCCTGTCTGTCTGTCTGTCTGGTGTGTGTGTGTGTGTGTATGGCCTGTCTGTCTGTCTGGTCTGTGTGCATGTATGGTCGGTCGGCCTGTGTTGTCTGACTCCATCACCCCTGCCATCAGCTCTCTTGTTGTCAGCTACGAGATCTACGGCTAGCACGCTCCTCACTGTATTGACATATTCTGTTCACTTTGCTGGGTTCTTCAGTGACGTTAGGTGCAGATGCTTCAGACGGTGCTCACGAGGTGCACGCCTGTCCCCTGGAGAAGGGGCAGTGCATCCTGCCCACAGCACAGGAGCTGGGCATCCACTCCACAGGCACGGCGCCTCGGTGGACCTCGAGTCTGGAACACGAACACCCCACCCTACAGTCTTGGGAACTGCAAGGAACTGTCTCTGGACAGAAGGCCACGCGAGCACTTACCCAACCTCACACGGTGTCTGGGATGGTACCAGCCTGCCTCATGACGCCGAGTGCCCCTTGGGATGACTAGGGTGGCGAGCAGGTGGGTTAGGGTGTGAAGAGAGGTGGGCAGGAGAGCCCTGTGTCTGGCCTGCCAACGGGGGACTGTGAGCCCCACCGAAGGGTTTCTCTAACGAGCTCGGGTTAGTGCTTGCCGTGTCCTGCAGCCAGTCGGCACCACGCAAACATTTCTTAAAGAAATCTCTAGAGATCTGTTTGACCACGAGCTATGGGGGGCCGCCCCGGTGTTGAAGACCTATCTCTTTCACGCTTCTCACTGAAATTCCATTTAGTTCAAAGAATTCACCGTAAGCTTTAGAGATTATGTCATACCCACTTGCATAAGGAGCATATAGTAGCTACTCAATTAAATGTGTAATTAATTAATGTGCTTCACCAAAGAGTGTCTTCCTCAGAGACAGGATCAAGTTCTCTTATCTTTCTCTTTTGAGACTCAAGATGGTAGAGCATGTCTTTGAAGAAGCAGATCAGTAACTGCAGTCCTAGTTACATATGCATGCAGAACCCTGGATAAACTCAGAGCGACTTTGAGATAACTGCATCGCAGAGCTCGCGAGCCCTCCCAGACACAGAGGCCTCCAGACTGGGCTGTTATGCCTCAGAGCTCAGCACCGCTGTCATAACAGACGCAATTAAGGAACCGAGCTGGGGGCCAGGCCGGGCCGTAAATTCATCTGTAATCTGTGGGCATGGCTTGCTTCCCAGCATGATGGATGGACGGCAGCCCGTGCCTGCCAGCCCCACAGGAAATGAAAGCGGTGCTCACATCGCAGGCAGCTCCTTCCGGCTGCCTCGCCCTGCCCCAGGCTGAGCAAGGGCCAGTGGTCTGGCCGGTTCAGCGGCTTCTAATCCCCAGACCCAGCAGGAGTTCTGGTGGCCTGGGCTGACTCCGCTTCAGCTTGTCCCAGTGGCTTCTTGTGGTCCTGGGTGGTCACACCACTTTGAAAATGAGCTTTGACAACAGGAGGGCCACCATGCCCTAACGCCAAACTCGCCACACACCCAGCAAAGCACGTTGGACGTCACCGGGAGGGGATGCAGGGCTGCAGAAACGGCTCTGTCCAGGCAGGGGAGGGACGTGTGCCTAGCAAGAACTTCGAGAAGGCCCTGAGGGATACTGTACAGAGCTGGGGGCAGCGTTCAGAGAGACAAGGAAGAGGGAGACGGATACGTCAGAGCCCCTCTGCCCGGTTAGCAGACCCACCAGCCCCTCTGCCTGGTTAGTGGGCCCTCCAGCCCCCCCTCTGCCCAGTTAGCAGGTCCACCAGCCCCTCTGCCCGGCCAGTGGGTCCACCAGCCCCTCTGCCCAGTTAGCAGGTCCACCAGCCCCTCTGCCCGGCCAGTGGGTCCACCAGCCCCTCTGCCCAGTTAGCAGGTCCACCAGCCCCTCTGCCTGGCCAGCGGGTCCACCAGCCCCTCTGCCCTGGCCAGCGGGTCCACCAGCCCCTCTACCTGGTTAGTGGGCCCTCCAGCCCCCCCTCTGCCCGGCCAGCGGGTCCACCAGCCCCTCTGCCCGGCCAGCGGCCCTCCAGAGCTCCGAGCCGTGGTTTCATCCTGCTTTCCTGGTGGCGTGTCGGGTCGGCCGTCTCCCGTGTGCTGGCTGTCCCTGGCATCTCCGGATGAGTTCTCTGTGTCCTTTGTTCATTTTCCTACCGGCTGGCTCTGTCCCTTACTGGGGGCTGTTGGGGTTTTCCCGGGAGTCTGTGGGGACCCTGTGGGGGACAGACACACCGTTGCAAAAACCTTGCAGCTGTGGCTCTGCTGTGGTTCCCAACACGCCCCTAAGCCAGGGCCTCCCTGGAGCCCACGTCCGCAGTGTTGGGGGTTGTGCTTCGGGGCCGGAGCCGGCCATCTCTGCGTAGCCCGGGCAGGGGTCTTGCTGTAGAGCTTTCCTAGTTTCAGCGTTTCCACCTGGGGGTGGGGCTGTTTCAGGTCACCTCTGCTGTGACGTGGCATACGGGCTGCAGTGCACTCAGTGCCGCGGCACCCTGCTTGTCTGTCACCCGCTGAGCAGAGGCTTCCCGAGCACCGTGTGAAAGCAGGGGTCGGCACGTGGGGGCCTATCTGTGGGGTCTCCGCCCAGGGAGCCGGCTGCCCTGCTGCCAGGCACGTACTGTTCGACTACCGTAGCTTTAGTTCAGTAATGAGCCTGACAATGGTTTCAGCTCTCCCACTTGGTTCTTTTTCAACCCTTTTTAAAAGTGTCTATTTATTTATTTACAGTCATTCACTGTACTTCAATACAGGATGTAAAAGGAGATGTTCCACCTGGCATACATTGTGTACTGACTCAGTCGAGGGTATTACTGTGTGTTATCATCAGGAGTAATTTTCTACGTCTCGCTTCTTATATACTTTGCTCCCCCCGACCCCACCCTTCTCCCACACTGACTCTGGTATGTACAGTTGTCTTCCATGCTTTTCCCCCCACATTTTATTGACTCACTGAAGATCTTAATTAGTTAAAGGCTTTCAGTAGCAGGCATAGCTGATATGTACATATTTATGAACGCACGTCTGACTGTAAGTGTAACCTCAGTGAGTAAGGTGGGCGTACCATACAGGAGCACCTCGCTGGGGTATACAGCTTGCTGCGGGCGTTAAAGAGGTAGTCATAGGTATTCTTTTTTTAATTTCAAAAAAAAGTTTTAGTTTTAATAGATCAAAATCAAAAAATGTTAAGAGAAATTTGCTTAAAACTTAAAGCTAGGAAAAAGGTTAGGATTCAGTTCAAATAGTAGGCATATAAACCTATCATAGTTCAAGAGAAGACAAAAATCCTTAAATATGGAACTCAAAGCATTGGAGGAAATCAGTAATGTTTTAGTCCAAAGTCAAACAATTCCATTTCACTAGTTCAGACTCACGTAATTAACCTCTCTGCTATTGAATCTGCGGTGTTACTGTGGTCTGGTCTTTCCATTTCCACTCTGGAAGTTAGCGTTCCGCTCTGGACTTGTCCCTACCATCAGGCTGGCCATGCTCTTGGTTCTTTCTTGTACTCTTATTTCTGTGTGTCCAACTTTTATTTTCTTGATATAGCACTCCCTTCAGCACTTCTTGGAGAGCTCGTCTGGTGTTGGCACATTCTTTCAGGTTTTGTTTCTCTGAGAATGGTTTTGTCTTTTTTTCCCCACATGAAAGATAATTGTGCTGGGTATAATATTCTTGGTTGAAATTGTTTTTCACTTAACACTGAATATATCTTCCCATTCTTTCCTTGCTCGCATTGTCTCCGATGAGAGGTCCGACGTTAGCCTGATGGGATGTCCTCTGAAAGTAACTTGACGTTTCTCTCTTGTCAATTTTAGTATCTTGTCTCTGTCTGTAGTTTTGGTTGATCTGACTATGATGTGTCTCGGGGAAGATCTTCTTGGGTCAATTCTATGTAGAGTCCTTTGTACTTCTTGGGACTAAATATTTGAGTGCCTCTCTAGGTTTGGACAGTTTTCTTCGAGGATTTCATGGAATAGATTATCAATGCCCTTACTAGTGTCTTCACCTTCTGGGATACGAATGATCCAGATGTTTGGGTGTTTAATGGTATCTAGTATTACTTGTATATTACTCTCATTTATTTGGGTTATTTTCTTAGTCTTTTGGTGAAATTTTTCCAGGTCAGAGGTTCTATCTTCTATAGCTGAGATTCAATCTTCTGCATGATCGAATCTGCTTTTAATACTTTCAGGGGAGGCTTTGATTTCCTGTACTACAGCCGTCATCTCTGACAGCTCCGTTTGGTTCATTTTTATGATGTGCATCTCCTCTTTCAGTTTGTGCAAGAACGTCCTCACCTCCTGGAACTCGGCGTCTTTTCTCCTGCCTCTTCTGGAGTTCGATGTCTCTCTGCTCTTGCATTTCTGTTAGCTTTGTCACTATGAATACTTTAAATTCTTTTTTTTTTTTTTTTGGAGAGGTTTTTGCTATAGGGCATGTGCGATCGCCAGACAGAGAGAGACAGAGAGATAGAAAGTGAGAAATCACCCCCCAGGGGGGATGGTCACGCCGCAATCCCTTCTCCTCCATTCTCCTCTCGGGATCTTGGGCACGCACGCACACGCGCCCAGCGTGAGTTTAAGCCACCGGGTCCGGGACTCGAACCACAGTCGACTACGTGGGAGTCCAGCGACATAGCCATTACGCTAACTGCCGGTCCCAATACTTTAAATTCTTTATCTGACATTTCCATCAGTTCCCTTGTATTCTTTGTGGAGGAAGAGGAGTTATTCTTTTCTGTTAGAGGAGAGATATTTTCTTCATTTCTCATATTTCTTGCTCCTCTTCGGTGGTTTCTGGTCATCTCATGGATTATATTTTTTTCCTGGCTCCTGGCTGGACTAGCGAGCAGGGGTGAAGTCAGGGCAGAGGGTCCTCGGTGGTGGAAATCCCCGAGTGGGGCTGCTCGGAACTCAGATAGAGATGGCTGCTGATTGGCTGGACTGGGGAGCAGGGGTGAAGTCAGGGCAGAGGGTCCTCGGTGGTGGAAATCCCCGAGTGGGGCTGCTCGGAACTCAGATAGAGATGGCTCCTGGCTGGACTGGGGAGCAGGGGTGAAGTCAGGGCAGAGGTCTTTGGTGGTGGAAATCTTTTTTTTTTTTTTTTTTTTTTTTTTAATGGATTTTCCACATAGCTATTCCGCTTCTTTTCCGTCTAAGTGACTTGTGTTTTTAACCCCCATTACGGCATTGGCGTAGACTTCCAGTGAAATTCTGGGCCACAGCGAAGCCTGGGCCTCCTCGTCCTCCCCAGCTTCAGGAGGGACAGGAGACCTGTCACCGTTAGCAATGGCAGCTGTGGGTTTTCCACAGGTGAGCTCTGTCAGGAAGCAGTGGCCTCCTCTCCCCAGAGCACCGACGTCTGTGGGCAGTCTCCCTGCCTTTCCTCTGGTGCCGCGTGGACGCCCGTCCCCTAGGCGGGCCCTCTGGTGCCGCGTGGACGCCCGTCCCCTAGGCGGGCCCTCTGGTGCCGCGTGGACGCCCGTCCCCTAGGCGGGCCCTCTGGTGCCGCGTGGACGCCCGTCCCCTAGGCGGGCCCTCTGGTGCCGCGTGGACGCCCGTCCCCTAGGCGGGCCCTCTGGTGCCGTGTGGACGCCCGTCTCCCACGCGGGGCTCTTTGCCATTGCAGAAACAATGGCAGCTGTGAATTATTAAAGGCGATTGCAGGCGCTGGTTAAAAGATGACATTCTGACCACTGAGTTTCGCTGAAGGGCCCTGCTGTCTGGGCGTGGCCTGCAGTGGGGTTGTTGGGTCTGGCGTCTGCAGGACTCTGGGTGCAAACCAGCTGTGCATCCCGGCACCCCTCCACCGGGCCGTTCTTGGCGCACTCGCTCACGGGCGATCCCACGCAGTGCCTCCAGTGGGCTGGTTACGGGCCAGGCTGAGCGTCCCAGGCGAGGCGTTAGAGCAGGGTGGACGCGGGGTGCCGGTGTCCTGTGTGAGCGTGCACAGCCATCAGTGCTGTCACAGCGCTCTGCCCTGGGGTGCCTTCCAGGGGACAGCAGCCCAGCTGTCTTTGCTCAGGGGACGCTGTCATCCCATGGACAAGGTCGGCACCTGCCCGGGGGCGTTCTGTGAGCTGGGGCTGCCGGGGCAGGCAGGTGCCGACCTTGTGGGTTGGCCAGCCATAGTCCCCCTTTGCTGTCGGTGCAGGTCACCTTCCTAGAGAAGCTCCCGGGGAAGAATGTGGACACGCCTTCCTGTCACGGTGTAGAGAACTCATACCAGATGTCCCGGACACCGAGCATCAGCCGTTAACACGTCTACGCCCGGGGCACCTCCCCAACGGGGGCTGCGCTGGGCTGGGGAGGCCCAGGCCGCAATCCCCGGGGTCCCCGGGCGTGCTGGGCAGGAGGGACTGCACACGGCTGGTTAAGGCGGTCACTCCTGCCGTCTGGTCCGTGAGGAGGGCACTGACTGCCCAGTGAACAGGTGCAGCAGGAGGGCTGGTGCTTGCACTGTGCAGTGACTCAGGGAGCCCCTCAGCCCAGGGCTGGCCGAGCCCACACAGAGGCAGCTTCATACCCTGGCTCAGCCCGCTGCCGAAGGAACAGTGGCTGTCAGGACCACTCTGCGAGGACTCACGGAAGCCTGGTGCGTCCCACGCCCACGGGCCTGTTCTGTCACGGTGGCACGCGGGGACTGGTATTTGAACTTTCCCCGCTCCAGAACACTCTGAAAGGACGTGTCCGGACGGCGTCGGCCCACGCCCAGCTCCCTGGAAGCTGCGCGGGCGGCCCCCCTGCAGCCCTACCCCGGGCGTCCAAGTGTAGTGAGACCTGCTTGCCCAGCATGGAGCCCAGCCCGTGCCGCAGGAACTCTGGGGACGTCCGTCCAGGAGGCCAGCGAGCCCCGAATGTCACGAAGGGATCGGAGGGGGCTGGGGGAGGGGCCCAGGACCATCCTGACCCTCCGCCGGGCACAGAGGAGAGGTTGGGAGACGCAGGCTCTGGCTGCCGGGCACAGAGAGAGGTTGGGAGACGCAGGCTCTGGCTGCCGGGCACAGAGAGAGGTTGGGAGACGCAGGCTCTGGCTGCCGGGAGCTCCGAGATGAGCCGTAGTCACGAGGCAGCCCCACGGCCCAGGGCGCCACCCGGGGTGCTGTCTCCGTCTCTTTCTTGGAGGGAATAAACAGATGGCTCCAGCTCGGGGCAGCACAGAGGCGTGGGGGGCGGGGCTGCGATGGCTCTGGCACGCACAGGGGCATGGGGGCCTCGGGCGGGAGCCCCTTCTGCATGGGCAGGCCGGTGTTTGTGAGGGTGCTGTGAGCCTGACGCCGGCCGAGTCCTCGGGAACGAGTGGGCTCTGCGGGAGCCTCATGCGCAGGCTCTGTCTCCCCCAGGCCCGGCTGTGCTTCGGCAGAGATTTCCAGGGGCTCCGTGGGCGTGTCGGGGAGCTTCTTGCAGGAAGGAGAACAGCTCCTGAGTGCAGGGTGAGCGCTGTCCACCGAGACCTGCTTCATGACAGCGAGTGTCTGCTGACTCCAGCCCACAGCGGAGCAGAGAACAGGGCGGGTCTCCCTGGGGGCTCGCGGTGTTTCTCCGTTCCGCAGACGCAGCTGGGATGTGGGGTGCTGGAGGTCCACGTGTCGAGGCACCACTTACGGGTCGTTGGTCTGGCCGGGACTCCGAGTCCCTGACCCACTGGAGGGGCTCCGGGCAGACCGGCCTCCTGAGTGTTTAACCCTGCTGAGTCGGTCCTCGCAAAGCCCCGAGACGCGCAGACACGAAGAGCCTTCACCGTGTTCAGGGCACCGTCTGAACCCAAGTGTCACGGGCCGGCTTTCGGGGCTTGGACGTGCGGTCACCCTGAGGGAAGCTGTGGGGTCCGCTGTCACTCCATTTAAGCGAGCTGTAGTCGGGTCTCCTTGAAGACAGGTCGATTTGGGAAGACGTGAGCAGAGAGAGTGCGCTGAGACAGGGACAGAGATGGACGGGACACAGGCGTGGCCGTGCACAGACTGCGAGGGAACCTGCCGTCCCGGGGTGGGGACACGCGCGTGGGTTCTGAGCCTGGGGAGGGTCCAGCAGCTGGGGTGGGGGAGAGAAAGCCTTCCTAGAGCGGGGACTGGAGGTGGGTTTTGCGGCTTGGAGAGGAGCTGGATTAGGGGCCAGCGCGGAGAAGACCCGTTTCAGATGGGATGGGACTAGGGGCGGTGCCGGCGCGCTCTGAGGCCGGCAGGTCGGAGGCGGGGGCAGGTGCCCCACCGGGCGTGCGTCTCTCCGCCATCGGCAGGCGAGGCGGTGGGGTACAGCGCTTTTGTAGGGCAGTCTGTGGAGTGCTCCCTGGCTGATCACAGCAGTGCTCGTGCTCACTCGACTCACACTTGAAAATACTCTGACACTAACGTTCAGACGTGGCGGAAAATCAAGAGAAAGTGCCATGTTTCACCCCAGTCCACGTCTGCTCGTCTTTCCTCAGCCACGTCTTACTTCTAATAGTCTGAGGGCCTGTGGGGCCAGGCCAGAAGTGAAAGAGCGGACGAGGCAGAGAGGGCGGCCCACTGCGGGGCCTGGCGTGGCACCCACCAGGCCGTACCACCTCAGGGCTGCCCGGCCTCAGCTCCGGCTCGACGGGTGGCGTGGTGCTGACCCATGGCTGGACCTTGGAAGAGAAGGCAGAAAACCATCTTCCATGCCGTCTGCTGACCCCAAAGGCCGCCAAGGCCGTGCGGGTTACGGCAGAGACACCGCCGGCAGTGCTGGCGTGGCCGTTACAGTGAGCGCACTCAGCGGCCCCACCCAGCGTTCTCAGTGGTCACACACGTTAATGCAGCCAGAGCTGGCACCACACCTGCAGGGAGGCAGCCGCGGGAGCAGAGTGTGCTCTAGGTCACACAGGGGACAGAGGGCGACTGCGGCCCACCATCGGGCAGGGTCCGGGGAGGCTGTGGGCGCTACAGGACGGCAGTGAGGGCAGGCGGCCGCCCACCGGGCCTCTGCGCCTGGGGCAGCGGGACCTGTCCTCCAGCCCGGCACGAGGGGCTGCGGCCTTCCCCACTGTGTCCCCAGCCGGCCCAGAAGCCCCGCCCACAAGCCCGCCCACCAGTGTCCAGGCTTTCTTCTCCTCCAAGATCTTGGCTTCCAAACCCTGCCGGCTGCGCTGGAAACACGCCGCTTTGCAGTCTCGCTCCTGGTGGGATGCATTTAGGACTCGGGGCTCAATTTACGGCATGTGGTGCGCGCATATGGCGCTTGGCACGGCGCGGGCTCCTCCGGCTGCGCCCCGCGGCTCGTGCTAAGTGCTCTTCCACACCGCCTGCCCTGCCAGCGAGGCCCTAATCCTCTCCTTCCCACTCCCAGGCGCAGACGCAGGCGCACGGCCACCTGGCAGGAGGACCACGACAGTTTGGTTTGATTCTCTTTTCTGGGTGATGGCTTTGGCCCTGGGTGTGAGCGAGTGCACATATACGCACATGCACACGCACGCCCCATCTGGTCCTGCTGGGCGGAGCCCCCTCCCAGAGCTGGGCCGACGGTGGCTGGTTGCTGTGCAGCTCACGCGGTGCCAGACTGGAGGGCGGTGGCCCCCCGCCTCACAGAAGTGTGTGCGCCCCCTCCAGGTGGGCAGCCACGCCCTGGACAGGAAGGTTCTCCCTTCCTTGCCCCTTCCCGGGCTATGCCATGTTACAGTCCCTTCTGCCCCGTCTCCTGTTGGGATTCTGGCCTGCACATGTGCCCGGCGTGTTTGTCAAGCTGTCAGATCCAGGAATCGAACCTCACAGCTGGCCCTTTGGGATACAGTTGCCTTGGCCGCTATGCCACCTGCTAGTCCTCACCTTCTAATTTTTCTTTTTTACTTTTATGCTGGTCCTGTGGTTCAGACGTGTACACTGAAGCCACAGAAAAGTCCGAGGGTGCCTCCTCACACCCAGAGAGTCAGGTCCGAGGTCCCCACATGTCCATACCGTCCTGCGGGATCTGCCCCCTCCCAGCAGACTGCATGCCCGCCTCGTGCCCACTCTCACTGTGGCTGAGCTGGTGAGCCAGCTCTCTGGGAGGAGCAGACCCTCCGGGGTGTGGTTACCCATGCCCATGGCCTCACCGCACGAGGTCTCAGGTCTCACGCCTCCCAGGACAGGGGACGGGACGAGCCGCAGGAGCTCTGCAGGCCCGCAGGTTGTGAGCCAGCTCGGCACGTCCTTCCGTGGGTGGGGAGGCCTTTGCTGCCTAGTCCGTGGCTCCTCCTCTGCACCCTGGGCGGGCGGCTGGGCTTGCTGGTGCTGGTCCCGCACGTGCTGCGTCCCTAAAGTGACGGTTACTTTGAGTCCTCGGATGGTCCCGGGACTGGGTGATTTCTGTGCTGCGGGTTCCATTTAACCACAAACCTCCCTCCCCGCAGGCGCGTGCAGCATCGGCCAGCCCCACGCGGACCCCGAGTACTCGCTGCCTTCCCTCTCATCCCCGCGCTGCCCTCGCTGCTGCCTCTCCTTCACTTTGGAGCCGCGGCCTGGCAGGGCGCGGGCGGGCTGGCAGGCGGGCAGGTCGGTGCGGCAGGATCTGGCTCCGCGAGTCTGTACTGGGCCCGCCCGGTCCCTGTGGACCCCAGCCGCCGCCCCACCTGGCCACCCGGGCTCCCAGGGCCCAGTCTGACCTCTCACCTGCCGCCCGGTTCCTTAGACGCACGAGAACCACTCGCCTGTTTGTACGGCTGGGTCCTAGTCAGTGCACACAGGCACAGGCAGTGCACACACGGACACGGACCTAGACTGTACACACGTGCACACACGTTTGTCTTTGACAGTGTCATACGACAGTAAGGAACATTTCAAAGTGAGAACATGACCTCTCATCCGCCCCACCCAAGAGTTAGTTTACTTCACTTCGCTGTGTGTGTTCTACATGTGAGACTTAATGTTTATTGTCTTATGTGAAATAAAAATGCTTAGGACAGGTACCAGCCATGTAACCTACAGACCAGTGATGTAGAGGGTGAGCCCGTGTGCATGCACACTCAGCCCCCGCACACTCAGCCCCACGCACACTCAGCCCCCCGCACACTCGGCCCCCGCACACTCGGCCCCACGTGCGCCTCCCTGCATGCACGCGCGCTCAGTCCCCGCACACTCGGCCCCACGTGCGCCTCCCTGCATGCACGCGTGCTCAGTCCCCGCACACTCAGCCCTACGCGCACCTCCCCACGTGCGCGGTGCTCAGTCCCCGCACACTCAGCCCTACGCGCACCTCCCCGCGTGCGTGCATGCTCAGCCCCCCACACTCGGCCCCACCGCACCTCATCGGCAGTGCAGCCCAGCTGACAGCTTGCTCTAGTCTCCTTCGGAGGCTGTGGACCAGGAGGCCCTGGGTGCTGGGAGCGGCTGCTGGCTGAGCCCACGTCTCTGGGTTCCTCCCCACTTCCGGCCAGAGACTCTCACCCGCCCCCACCGCCAGCGCCGTCTGGCACAGTGGTCTCAGGTGGACGCAGCCCCCCGGCCACCTCCAGTGAATGGCGGCAGCCTGGCCGCCCTGCTGCCTGTGCCCCGGGGTGTGGCCCGGCTCCCCCTACCCCTCCCTCTCTGACTTGGCCGAGTCCAGCAGCCTTCACACCCGTCCGCCCGTCATGGGGCTCTGCGGGGATCTCCGTCACAGCTCAGAACTGTCCCGGCAGTTCACACCCTACATGAAACCGGCCCCCAGGTTCACAGGTACCCCTCGCAGTTTACTTCTTTGTTTGTTTGAAATTTCGAGAGGACACGCACATGTTAGCCAGAAAGGGAAGACACCCGGGAAGCAGGCACCCCTCCGGAGCCCTCTGTTTTGGCCCAGTGCCAGAAAGCCTCGGGCCTACAAAACCGTGTTGGTGTCTTTAATCCATTCTTGTTTGTTCTGAATACAGAGAATAAGTTGTATGAGCACGTCCTTTTCTCAGAACTTCAACAGGTTGGATATTTTGAAAGTTCCTTTTGTTATAAAGAACTTAAGTTTTCACTATTTTGTGTTTCTGGATTTTTTCCAATTTCTTTTAACTTCTTTAAACTTTCCTCTGAGCTCTCAGTCTTGGAAGGCTTTTTATTTTTTTTTTTTTTAAGAGGTTTTTGCTATAGGGTGTGTGCACTTGCCAGAAAGACAGAGAGAGACAGAGAGATAGAAAGCGAGAAATCACCCCCCAGGGGAGATGGCCATGCCGCAATCCCTTCTCCTCCATTCTTCTCTCGGGATCTTGGGCACGCACATGCGCCCGGCCTGAGTTTAAGACACCGGGTCTTGGACTCAAACTGCGGTCGGCTACATGGGAGTCCAGTGACATAGCCATTATGCTAACTGCTGGTCTCAAAAGGCATTTTCTTTTAAAGTTTTATTCATTTTCTCCATGAGAGAGGGAGAAAGAGGAGGAGAGAGGCTCCCACAGGGCCTCCCTGCCGCAGCCCACCGTGGCCAGCAAGTGTGGCTTACAGCGTGCCCACAGCCCGTGTGCAGGACGTGAACCCAGGGCCTGGCTCACCACAGCACCACCTGGCCCTGAGAGCGTCTCCACTCAAGCGTGCCATGCGCTTTGCTCTACACACCCTCCTCCCTCGCTCCTGTCCTTTGCCCCCACCCTGAGGCCCCGAGCTGTGGGTGTAGCCGTGTAGGAGACGCGCATGCCCTCAGACAGCGGGGAGCAGCCGTCCCCGCAGGCAGCCTGGGGGGCTGGGGGTGCAGAGTGCACTTCATAGCTTACCTTCTTTTCTTTTTAACTTTTTTTTTAATCCATTTATTTATTTATTTCAATTTGACTAGAGAGGACAGAGCAGAGAGAGCAAGAGAGCTAGAGAAAGTGAGAAAATGGGAGAGCAAGCCTCCAGGTCCGGGACCGACCCGGCCACGTGGGAGTCCAGCGCCCGTAACCACCATGCCACCTGTTGGCCCCTCGGTTACCATTTTAGAAAGAGTATTTGCTTATAGGGTGAGTACACTTGCCAGAGAGACAGAGAGACAGAAAGTGAGAAATCAGAAATCACCCCCGGGGGGGCCACGCTGCAGTCCCTTCTCCTCCATTCTCCTCTCGGGATTATGGGCGCGCACACACGTGCCTGGCGTGAGTTTTAAGGCACCAGGTCCAGGACTCGCACCACAGTTGACTACATGGGAGTCCAGCAACGTAACCATTATGCCATCTGCTGGTCCCTCCATGGCATATTTCTGAGGCCACCTGCCACCTCTTGTTCAAAGGGATGGGGGCTGTGGCTGTCCCTGCACTGTGGCTGCCGTTCAGGCCTAGGACCCGGAACTGTGGAAACGCCAGTTCCGTTTTAGAAACCGGAGTGCTGATTTTTTCTCTTTTTCTGTAAGTGGACAACAAATGAAAAGATTTGAGAAACACCGTTCGGCTTGCACACGACGGGTTTGGCTGTTGGGAGGCAGGACTTCGACCCTGGGAGCCGTCTGCAGACCCCCCTTTATCCTGGCGAACCCCGTTGCCTGGTTCTCGTTAAGGGTGTTATTTGTCAGGGTTGCCGGGCAGAGCAGGCGTCCCCTCCGGCATGGGTTTCCAGGTGTTTGCACTCACTGTTGAGGGTAAAAGCGATAATATTATTGAACAGATGCTCAACGGTAGCAGGGACTGGGCCCCACCCGCTTTTCCCAGCAAAATTAGAATATTGTGT
This sequence comes from Tupaia tana, assembly GCA_026018925.1. NCBI lineage: Eukaryota > Metazoa > Chordata > Mammalia > Scandentia > Tupaiidae > Tupaia > Tupaia tana. The sequence goes on along the minus strand of JAKSZU010000026.1, from coordinate 23,672,176 downwards.
CTGCACCCGGAAATAAATGGCTTCTGTTTATTCATTTACTGTACCTCTTGGGCTGCTGTGGGAACAAGGGGGACTCTTAACGGATAAAAGGACCCAGAAACAAGATCTTGGGGCCAGCAGGTGGTCGTGGACGCCCACATGGCCGACCTCGGTTGGAGGCCTGGCAGCCTGGAATATGCCTCGTGCGTGCACGCCCAAAGTTCTGAGAAGAGAATGGAGGAGAACTTTCCCTCTCTGTCTCTGCCTTGCTCTCTGATGAGTATACACACCCCTATGGCAGAAAAACCAAAGCAAAAACAAACAAAAAAGAACACAAAGACCTCACGCGTGTTCTCAAGCCACGACGGGGCGGGCAGTGGCGACCGTGGAGAGGGCTGAGCAGGCCGCTGGTGACCTAGAGTAGAGAAACGCTGAGCCCAGCTCTCCGTCACGGCGGGGCCGCGGGGACGCAGAGAAACCGGACAGGCCCACGTCCCCCTCGAGGACTCGTCCTCATTGGCTCAAACAGTCGCCGGCTCTCTCAGTCCTGGAGGCCGGCAGTGTGGGGCCCACGTGGGAGCAATGGCCCCTTTCCAGCTCTGAAGGTCGCTGGTGGCCTCTGCTTTCCCCAGCTGGAAGCATCCCGATCTCCACGTCCCCTTCCCCGGGCTGAGGGTGGTGCCTACGTGTTCAAATCCCCCCTCCTACATGGCCCCCAGCCCCGCTGAATCAGAGCCCCTGCTCCTGGAGGGCTTCACCCTAACCGAACCATTTTCCGAGGAAGCCCTGCTGAGATGTCCCGGGCGTCTAAAGGGTTGTTTACACTGCCCAGCGCCCGCTGGGAGCGGGGTCCTCACCTGTGAGTCACTCCCAGGGCTTGGATGTGCCGCGGCCCCAGGAAGCTCTCAGGGAGGGGTGGGGACAGACCCCACCCCCAGGACGCCCAGCCCCTCTGGCCCCTGGGGGAGGGCGAGGCAGGGAGGCCCCTCCACAGCCTGGTTCCAGCCAACGTGGATTGTGGTGAGGCTGAGTGGACAGGCAGGCCCAGACCCCGGAGGAGCTCTGCAGTGACACTCGGGAGGGGCGAGCCCTGGTCAGAGCGGGGCTGGGACCCAGAGCGTGAGCGCGTGCGCCGAGGCGCCTGGGTGCCGGGGAACGAGGTCCTCCCTGCAGTCCTGCCTTAGGGAGGCTCTGTGGGCGTCCAAGAGAACTCTTCTTCCTTTCTTGGAGAGATTTTTGCCATAGTATACGTGCACTAGACAGAGAGGCAGAGGGGGAGAGAGACAGAGAGAGAGAGAGACTGAGAAGTCACCCCGGAGATGGACACGCTGAAGTTCCTTCTCTTCCATTCTCTTCTCGAGATCTTGGGCACGCGCACACACACACACACACGCGCGCGCGCGCACACACAAACACACATGCACACACGCATCAGGCACGAGTTTGAAGCCATGGGTCCAGGACTCAAACTGTGGTCAGCCATGTGGGAGTCCAGTGATGTGGCTGCTGTGCCATCTGCTGGCCCCGAGAGTTCTACTCCTGTGACCTGTGTTACACAGACCCCAGACTGGGGTGTTGTCGTGTGTGGGGGGCTGTGTACGGTGTGTGTGTGTGTGTGTGTGTGTGTGTGTGTGTAGTGTATGGGGGTGTGTATGTGGTGTGTGGGGTGTGTACGGTGTGTACGGCGTGCACGGTGTGTGGTGTGGGGCGTGGTCTGCATACGTTCACGGACAGCACGTGTTATGGAATACCACGCGTGAATTTCAGACTCCTTTATAAACTCGTTCTGTCATCGTTTTGCACAGACGTTTGAAGACCCTGGTTCCCGCGGTCTACCTCAGCAGCCCAGGCCCCAGCATCCCGGGGAGGTGCGGGGCGGGACAGCGGCGCTCCGCGAGGAGGCAGCCGCCAGCTGTGTTCGCAGAGGTGTGTGTGGCGATCAGAAATATTATGATCCCATCTGTCCACACCCAGCGTAGCTGTGGACGCGTCTGTTTTCAGATTGATCCGTGGTGCCAATCGTCCCGTGTCATTAGCGAGCCCCGTCAGCCCAGCGAGGCTGGGAGGCTGACGCTGCACTCCCGGCGGCAGGACCGCGTGTTACTCAGCAGGGGTGACAGCCACGCCGTGGGCGCGAGCACACCGCACTGCAGCCGGGAGACAGGTGCCCTCGGCACCCTTGCTTTTCAGATGAGGAAACTGAGTCAGAGGACTCGGCAGCCCCCAGGGAAGCCAGGGCTGAGCGGTGCCCCGGGGAGGTGGGGTGTGGGACATGCAGACACCTGGGGGCACAGGGAGGCCCGGGGAGGGCTTTCGTGTGTCTGTCCGTCCCCTCCACGAGCGTGCCTGCCTTCTGCAACTGTGAGATAGATCGCCCTAGGGCCAGTGGCTTCAGAGGATGGCTGCCACCAGGGGTGCAGCCAGTGGCCCCTCGGTCCTGCCACTGCGGGTTGGGAGGGTGGACTGCTTCCCACTGGCCCCTGGGGTGGGCGGGACCGCTCTGAGGTCACGCATGTGTGTGTGGACAGCCGCGGGCAGGCCGAGTGTCTCCCACAGATGGGCCGATGGCCACATTAGAGCTGCCCGGGCCGCAGGGCTGCTCGGCACAGAACTCCGTCTGGTGGCCGGACGGCTCCTGTCTCCTGGTCCTGGAGACGGAAGACTGCAGGGTCTGGGGCTGGCTCCTCCTGAGGGTGGGAGGGGATCGCTCCGGCTTCGCTCCAGCCGCGGGGCTGCTGCAGCTTTGGCATGCCCCGGCCAGAGACGGTCGCCCCACCTCTGCCCCCAGTTTCCATGGCGCTCTCCCCACATGTGTCTGTGCAGGGCTCCCCCCTGGAACGTGCTCTTGGCTAGTGCACGGGCCCTGACCCGTTCCAGAATGCCGGGTCCTGAGGACGGCGCTGGAGCGTCAGCACGAGTGTGGCGGGGCTCGCAGCTCAGCCTGATGGACATGGCCGCCTTGTTTAGACTAGACCTAGGAAGCTGGGGTGGCCTCCAAGCCCAGGCCTGGGCTCCGGGAATGCTGGCTCACACGCACTGCAGTGGTGGCACCGCCGTCCCCTGCCCCCTGCCCGCCCAGCCCCTCCTCTCTGCTGCCCAACTGGGCCCCAGCCTCTGCACTCTGGGGACTGGCCAGTGGGTGGCACCATTGGGAGATGGAGGGTGGGAGGAGATGGTGGGGTTCTTCCTCTGCATGGACTGGCCCTGGAGCCCCGTGGCTGGGGGAGCCGAAGCCCACATGGCTGACTGTGGTTCAAGTCCTGGGAGGCACGTCAGGTTTGTGTGTCCCCAGCTTCGCAGGATGGAGGACGAGAGGAGGGACAGGGCGGGACATGCCCCCCTGGGGTGCTCTGCCCCTCCCCGGCAGCCCACTCGCCCTCCAGCGATTACACGTGTCCACTCACGGGGCTCGTCCCTCAGCACCTGAGTGGCCTGCACGTTACACACGCCCTCTAGCTGGACCTTGGCTTTCCGAAACCCCAGCTGGGGCCCATCTGTGCGGGCCGCCTCCGCTGCCCGAGCTGGGCTGCCGTCCACCCTAGACAAACAGCGTGGGCGGGCGCAGCTGGGGCTCTGCTGTCTCCAGGCATCTGTGAGCGTAGAGGGGCCTCTGCAGCTGGAGGGCGGGCAGTCGGATCTGGGTTCTGTCCCCGGGCAGGCCGGCTGGGCGGTGTGGGAACAGAACGGCTCAGGCCGGGAGCCAGCCCGCGGCCCGACCCCGCCAGACCGCACCGAGATTCCGCTCCCCGAAATGCAAGGGCTGGAGGTGCACCTGCCACTGCGGTTGCCGTGGCGACCGGGACATCCGTGCGGGCCCTCCTCTTTGTCCTGGGGACAGCCGCCGGGGCATCGAATGTGTTTCTGGGAGCTGGCGCAGGACGGGGCCCACGGAGTGAGCCCTGCTGGACACGGAGCCTCGTTCCCCCACTCGCCCCCTCCTCATCCCTCCATCTCTCCTCCTCACCCCCCTCCTCACCCCCTCCTCGTCCCCCCTCCTCGTCCTCTAGGGCTCCCAGCTGCCTTCTCCCGCCCCCGTGAGCACCTCTGCGCGAGCACCGGACGTCTCGGTCGTGTGTAGATACTCCCAAGGTCACAGCCACGCGCTCCTTAAAACCCTGGGAGCTGGTGTGGGGCTGCGGTAGAGTATACGCCCCACCCACACGCAGAGCTGCTTTTTCCCATTTCAGACATTTAGAACATTTCCGGGGAACAGACCAGGCGTTGCTCCGAGCCCTGCGTCACGCGTTTTCCTGAAACAGTCGTGAGTCTTCGGCGGGGCACGCCGCAGCTGGGTCCTGAGACCGTGAACCTGAGAGCGTGACCACGAGCAGGTGGTGGCCAGGACAGGGTGGCGGGTGCCGTGAAGACCGGGCCGCCCCCTCCGCGGACCGCCGCCAGGCCGAGCTATGCGGGCGCGGGCGAGCGCGCTCCTCCTGCCGGCTCTGCGCCGAGCTGTGGCCATTTCCTCCCCGCCCGCCGGAGCCGGGAGCTCGCCCAGGAGCTGGACCGGTGGTGGCCGAGGGCTCAGAGCGAGTCGCATCACCTGCTTCACGTCCGCCGCCTTTTACTTCTCCGCGCCCTCAGGCCGCGTCTGGCCTCTGCTTCATTCTAGAAAATGGGGTGACTCGGTGCCCGCCCGAGCCCTCGTCGCAGGGGTGAGCCAGGGCTGTCGGAGCGCCCAGGACAGCCCGGCAGTGGCTCGAAGTGCTCGTTCGGACCACTGAGCGCGAGGACAGGGCGGTGGCCCTTCCCGACGGCGCCCCGTGAAGAACCGTCATGCATGGGGTGGGGGGCTGCTGTCAGCGTGCTCCTGGAGGGGGCGGTAGAGGGCGCACCTTTGCTTTCTTTCCAGCGGGCCACGTGCGTTCACCGGAGAGGGCGAGGGCGCCGCCATGGGGCATGGTCACACTGCGGTCCCTTCTCCGTCTCCCTCCTCGCTCTGCCAGGACTTGGGCACGCAAGCGCATGTGCCGTGTGTCTCTCAAGCTGCCAGGTCGGGCACGAACTGTGTGCTTGGCCACGGGGGACCCGCCTGCCATGGCACCGCCCGGTCATGCCACAGCTGTGCCAGCCACGTCCGCTCACCTCCATGGCTACGTGTTCTTGTGGGTTCCAGGGGCCGCTAGCGGTCCTTGCTCGACGGTGGAGAAGGCCGAGCTTCTTGTCCCTTTCCCGATGAGGTCCCGGGTCCCAGGAGAGCCCTGGGAGCTGGGTGGGGACTGAGGGACAGATCGCACGGGAGCCGTGACTGGTCCAGGCCCTCACAGCTGCCCCGACCTCTGCTGTCACACACACCTCCTCTCTGTCGTCCTTGACACCCCCAGATGATGGGCTAGGCCCCTTGGTGTTTGTCCCCACTCTGGGAACGTAGCCGCCGTCCGTAACGCTGCTTGACACACGAGTCCTGCCCTCCGTGCGAGTCTGGGGTCCTCAGTACCCAGGCCTCCCTACGATGCTCAGTCGCACGCCAGCGGGGTGGCCTGGTGTCCAGACAGCGCCCCCGTTCCCACGGACTCTGGGTCACGTGTAGGCACTGCCTCGTGAGCTGCCCTCGGCTGTCATTTGGCCCCAACACCCAGGTTCTACGTGCTAGCTGGAGTATGGACTGTCAGACAGGGTCCTCGTGGAGGTTAGAGAGGAGGGAGGCCAACTGAACGCCCGCCTCACAGTACTGACCACCAGGGAGGGTTTCGGATGTGCCTCCTTGGGAGGCCGCGGATGTGCGTGGGGTGCCCAACTGCCTGACACGGCGGGGGCCCCACGTGTACAAGGAGGTGTCCGTTGCTCCAAGCAGCGTGGCGGCGTGAGCTCTTGGCCGGCACGTGGACAGTGGCCCGGGCTCAGCCGGGCTGTTCACAGCTCGCTTCTTCTTATTGGTTTCAAGGATCGGGGCGGACAAAACCCCAGTGTGATCCCGTTTGTCCCCAACTCGTCCTCGTTTCCCACCATACTGGCAGAAGCGGCGAGCTGCCTTCCTGTGAAAATACGCCCGTCGTAAGACGTCTAGGTGTCGGCATCAGCGACCATCGCGGAGCCGTTCCGTGTCTCAGGACAGGGCACGGCCGAGCGCGCACCCCGGGCGTCCGACTCAGTGGGCTCGCTCGTACCCCGACCCACCCTGCCGCGGCGTGCAAGGTCGCTGAGCGTGTGTCCACGAGCTGGCTTCTTAATGCACTGGCTCACGTCCCGTGTCACTTAGGGGAGGAGAGGGTGCCGAAGGCGGCCCTGCTGATCTCAGGGGCCGTCCTGGGGCCGAGGTCGTGCTCCGTCATCCTCCCGGGGCAGGAATGTGGCGCGCACGGCGTCCTGCCGACTCCCAGGGGCCGGCGTGGCCCCTCGTCCGTGGGCGCTCCGTGTTGACTCCATGTCTGTGCCAGGTGTTGGGGCAGTGGTGAGCACAGGCCCTGTGACCTGTGTACCCCTGTCTCGGAATTCCTCACCAGGGCTCCGGGGTCCCCCAGCCCGTGGGGCCTGTGGGGTGAAGCCTTTTGTAAGCTTGCAGCTGGTACTTCCCCACTGCTTGGTGAGACCTCGCTGTGTCCTGGGACTCGGTGTGGACTGAGCCTATGGGGTAACTGGAAGGCCCCATCGTGGGAGACAGGTCCCGGGAACGGAACTCTGGCTTCGGTGTCACGGCGGGTCTTAGCGGCCGGAGGGACCCACCGGCTGCCCGGTCTCTGCTGGGCTTTCTCTGGTCCCTAGCTGCCTCTCCTGTGCGCACGGCGTCTCGCCAGCAGCACGGCTTGCAACGGCAGACGGCTGGCCTCACGTGTCTCCCAGTGTCAGGACAGAGCAGCTGCAGGGACAGCTGGGAACGGCCGGCCGGCAACGCAGCCGTGGGCTGAGTCCTCGCCGTGGTGGAGCTGACGTGCAGAGCAGGCGCTCTGTTTCCTTCGCGGAGGGGGTGGGGGGCTGCGAGCTCCCACTCCCGTGTGGCTGGGATGCTTCTGTCGGGTTTGATTATGTCCCAGGCCTCCGACAGGGACTGCCAGAGAGCTGTTTCTGCAGCCGTGGTCACCCACGCAGCACTCTGTCCGCGCCGCGCAGTCTGCCGGTGGAGTGACGCACAGCCGGAAGGCAGCCCGTGCTCGGTCTCTGTCGCAGCCGGAGGTCACAGCAGCACGTAGGGACGTGTGTGTGTAAGCGCCACAGAACACAGCGGGAGACTGGTTTCTCCCACCCTCCGTCAGAGACGCCCAGCCTGGAGAGCCCCCGACACACGCGCACGCTCACATGTCTCTCATGGTCTCCGCACAAGAGCTTGGCTGTCTCAAGCTGCGCCGTGAAGCGGAGACCTGCCTGGTGTCTGTATTGGAGACTAGGCCAGGAAGGTCAGAGGGCACGGGGAGGACTGCGGATGAGAGGGACAGTTTTCCAGCCCAGTTTAATCTCTCCTCTTGGGGAGTGCTCCCACGACAGAACGGCATGTGGCAGTGACGGTGGCAGCTGCCCTGTCCTCGTCCTCAGTGTCGGGGAGGGGTGGGGGCCATGGTCAGAGGTGGATGTCCCCTCACGGGGCCACGTACCCCTCCAGCAAGTGCACCTGCAGGGAGGGGACCGGCCAGGAGAGGCCCCAGGTGCAGCTCTTCCATGCGAACTGTCCTGATTTTCAGATATCGGCAGACAACACATAAAAACCAAATGAATCTCTTTTAAAAAACCACCACGTGGGTCACACACCCACGTCCAGCTGTGGGCTGCCGGTGCGGCCGCTGCGGGCAGTAGGCTTAGCCTTGCCCAGAAAGAAGGTTTCTCTGGAGCAGAATAAAACGAGCACTTTTTCCTAAGGCCTTTGCCATAGGCTGCATGTGCTCTCTGGGGGGGTGGAGACAGTGAGAGGGAAAGGGAAATCACCCCCTGGGGTGGCTACGCCGCAGTCCTCCTGGGGTTTCAGGCGCGCACATGTGTGCCTAGTGTGATTTCCAAGCCGCTAGGGGCAGGACTTGAACCGTGGTCTGCCATGTGGGAGTCTGGCTGCTTAAGCACCACACCACGTGCTGGCCCCACAATCACATTTTCTTAATCTTTGACCAAAAGAAATTGAACAGTGAAACACAGCAGTGACTGTGCTGGCACTCAGGTGTCCCCAGGGCCGGCGTGGCTGTCCAGCCCAATTCCGAGGTCCCCACTGCTTCTGCTCACAGGTGTGCTTCCATCGGCCTGCCATGCCGGTTCCCATCTCCTGCCGCTGGGAGAGCCCCGGGCCCTGCCGCTAGCCGGTTCCCATCTCCTGCCGCTAGCCGGTTCCCATCTCCTGCCGCTGGGAGAGCCCCGGGCCCTGTCCGCTAGCTGGTTCCCATCTCCTGCCGCGCCGGGTGGCCCCAGGCCCTGCCGCTAACCGGTTCCCATCTCCTGCTGTGCCGGGCTGCCCTGGGCCCTGTCCGCTAGCCGGTTCCCATCTCCTGCCACTGGGAGAGCCCCCGGGCCCTGTCCCCTGAGCCCAGTCCTGGCATTGTTTCCCCACAATGTCGTAAACCACAGAAGGGCGGCAGCGTGGGATCCAGTATTTCTAAGTTCCGTATAAAACACAAGGACACCCACGTTCTCACGTGCCCGCTCTGGGGCTGGTGACAGCAGGGAGATGGCGGCACAGCTTGACAGGAGTGAGCGTGGGGTGTAAGAGCACACCGCCTCTTCCCCTTGGCGGTGACGTTTATGGCGCCCTGCGTCACCAGGCGGGTTCCTCTGTCACGGTTTCCTAGCCAGGGTCTCACTGGGGCAATCTGCTGGGTAGACGTGTGGGCTGGGCAGTGGCACCAGGGTGACGTAGCTAGACTCTCACAGGATCGGTCCTGGGCTCGAGTCCTGGGACCTGCCTGAGCACGCCAGGCTCATGCGTGGTCCGGGGCTGGCCGAGGGTGGGTATATACCTCTTTGTCTCTCATGGAAGAAAGGAACTTAAAAAAAAAGCCTCAAGGCAAGCCATAGAGATAACTTTTATTTTTCTGATAGCCACCTTACAGGAAGAGAAAACAAGTGAAATGAATCTGAATAATATTGGATCTTCGTGAAAGTCACGATGTTTCTTTTTTCTGTTTTTCTATGCAAAAATGCAGCATGACTTTTCTAACGGCCCTGTATCTGTACTTAACCTAATGAATCTCGAATGTGACCGCTTCAGTACGAATGAGAGTGAAATTATTGCCCTGACCTTGGCACTCCGTCCGGTCTGAAGTCCTGCGTGGCCGCCGTGTGCTCAGCGCTGCAGGACCCACAAGGTGGACACGTGGCACCCCCACGCCGGCCGTGCTGGCTGCCTGGGGCTCTTCCACAGAAGCTCTGCTTCGGGGACCTGTGATCTTGTTTTTAAGAATTTTCTAGGGGCCTGGAGCCAGCAGGTGGCAAGTATTGGGGCGCTGGACCCCACATCGCCGACTGCCGTTCAAGTCCCAGATCTGGTGGCTTGCTTTCTCACTCCCTCGCCAACCTTCGTGAATGCAAGTGCCCTGTAATAAAAATAATAGTAACATGAAGTGAAATTAAATAAATAATCCTATAAAAAGAATTTTCTAGGGGCTGGCAGGTGGTGTGGTAGTCAATACACTGGATCCCACCTGGCCAATCATGGTTTGAGTCCTGGACCTGCAGCTTGAGAGTCATGCTGGGCCCATGTGCACGCATGTCCAAGGTCCCAGGAGGAGAAAGGACTACGGCGTGGCCATTCCCCCGGGACGTGATTCCTCACTTTCCCTGTCACTGTCTCTCTCAGTGAGCGCACATGCCTTATGGCAAAAATCTGAAATGAAACAAGCATGGCCCCTCCAGACCAATGGCACCATGGTGGGGCCGCCACCTCGGGCTCACCTCCCCGGAGGACATGGGCAGCTTGGGGCAGGGGAGGAAGTGAAGCCCGGGTGGCGGGTGTGATGGCGGAGAGAGGCCGGGAGGCCACACTGTGAGGCCGGAGCCAAGGGCCGCGGTCCCAGGAGGTACATGCTCCCGGGATCAGATTCCGCCCAGGAGCCACGACGGGTGCCACACGTGGCCTGAAAGGCCCAGGAAAGCAGTAACTGCTGTCACTACACAGCGGCTCCCCCGCCGCACGCTCAGGGGAGGGGACTGCTGGGACACGTCTACGTCCGAGCCGGGGAGCAGCGGCCACGCTGGTGGCTGTGTCGAAGTGACAGCGGCAGCTGCAGCGTCTAGCTGGCCGGGGGCCACGGATGCGGGGCGCGGGGAGGTCGGGTGTTCTTTGAGCCTGGTGCACTGTCTTCCCCGAGGCTGCCACGTGCACCTGCCTCACACGCTGTTTCCTTGGGCTCCCTCGGACAGGGGAACGGAGGGACCATTCTCTTGAAGAAAGAGGGTCCCTCCATACTCACATGGGCCGGCTCTTTGCGGCTCCCTCCGGTTCCCAGAACCCAACTCCCACGCCCTGTCCCGTAGAGGAGCTAGTTGTCGCCAGCTAGCGGCCTCTCAGCCCTGGCTGTCCCTCCCGCCGTCTCTGCCGCCGGGCCTTGTCACGCAGCACTGTGGCATCCGAGCTGGGGTGGCGGCGTCATTTCTTTTGTCCAAACAAGTAATTTAAACTTTTCTTAGGTTTCCCATAGGGTGCTTGCGCTTGCCCGAGAGATGGGGGGGGGGGGCAGTGAGAGGGAAAGTGAGGACTCGCCCCCAGGGCATGGCCACTCCACAGTCCCTTCTCTTCTGTTCTCCTCCTGGGACTAGGGCACACACGCACGCGCTCCTGTGTGATTTCCCAAGCTGTTAGGTCCGAGACTTAAACTGTGGTTAGCCATGTGGGCCTCCAGTGCTGAAACCACCATGCCACTGCTGGTCCCAAATTTAACTTTTTAAAATGTATTTTTTCAGAACATAAAATGATTTCCAAGAGAAGTGGCCCTATTTTGGGACATGTAGACAAAAAGCACGTGTGAAGTTTCAGCCTTCCAGTGGCTGGAAATCACTGATAATAGCACGACAACATCTCTCGGCTACCAAGATGGTCAGGAATGCCGGTGCCTGAGTGGGCGAGGTGGTGCAGAAATGTCATTCTTTTCTTTTCTTTTCTTTTTCTTTTTAATCTGCCAGAGGGTGTGTGCACTCACCAGAGAGAGATGAGAGATGAGAGGAAGAAGGAAAGAAATCGCCCCCAGGGGGTGACCACACCACAATCCCTTCTCCGTTTCTTCTTTTGGGATTTTGGGCATGCACGCACAGGTGCCTGGCATGTTTTTCAAGCTGCCGGGTCTGGGACTCCAGTGGTAGCTGGCCATGTGGGATCCAGCCACCTTCACTGCCTGCCCCCGCTGGCCCAGGGCAACGCTGCCCCCGTGGGTGCTCGTGGGAAGGACTGGGTCACCTTTGGAAGGACGTCGCAGCCTCACAGCAGCAGGTGGCACGCATGTCCTCGTTGCTAAGCAGGCCCCGCCTCCTCCCCCGCCTGGAGTGTGTCCACCGCACGGGGCGGAAGTGGGGCTGGAAGCCCTGAGCCCGGCTCACCACCTCAGAACCGAGTCAAGAACGGAGAGGATGAGCCCAGCCGGGAGGACCCAGAGGCCTGGCTCCCACCAGCCGCCACCTCCCACAGCCCGACGGGGGAGGACGTTGGCTCCACTTCCTCCGTGGACGTGCTGGCCACGTGCGTGGTCAGGACTGGATCGGTTCCCGGCACCAACCAGCTCCCAGGTCTGCAGTAATGCCATCTTCAGGGCCAGGGAAGGAGAAGGCACTGCCCTGATGGGGTTCTGTTTTCAGAGCATCTTTACAATTTAGTTTTGCACCAACTTACAGTAGGAAGGCTGTTTTCGTCAGTCACCAGTTCAAAGATGTCCACTAGGAAGCGGGCGTCTCGTCGCGTGAACTCTGTGCTCCCCCAGGTGGAATGGCTTAGTCCATTTCATTAGGTCCGGAGTCGCGGGAGCTCCCAGAGGCCACACCTCTCTGGGCTGCGGGACCCAGTGTCCCTCCCTCGACTGGGTGTGAACGAATTCCTCTCGTAAGAGCAGGATTCCTGTGATAATTCTCTGAAACTGTGACGCTCGGGAGCTCTCCCTCACTCACCACCCTCTTCTCAAATCTCATGTACGGGTTTCCTTTTTGGTAACAGGATCATGTGTGTTTTCAAAAGCAACGGATTAAGCAGATACGCTGCGACAGAGCTTCACGCCCAGTTCTCACGGCGTTAGCCGGCTGCAGTGCCAGTTCGAAGTTGGCGAGGGTCTCAGACGGAGGTGGCGGCTGGTGGAAGCCAGGCCTCTGGGTCCTCCCGGCTGGGCTCATCCTCTCCGTTCTTGCTTTGGTTCTGAGGTGGTGAGCCCTGCTCAGGGCTTCCAGCCCCACTTCTGCCCCGTGTGATGGACACACTCCAGGCGGGGGAGAGGAGGCGAGGCCTGCTTAGAAATGACTCAGACGTCCCTAAGGGAGTAATCGGGCACGAGCTCTGGGTCTTAGCAGGTGTCACATCGGAGGGACGCTCCTGGGCCGTCCCACGGAGCTGGTGCTGCTACCCAGGCCCGATGTCTCACACACCCTGTTAGAGCTGAGCAGCCCCGTGGCTTCCCAGCGAGCCACGCGACATGTGCTCGTTGCTGGCGCCGAGGCCTCGCGTTGGGTAGCGGCGCCTTCTGCCCCACCCGACCCGCTTCTCACAGCGCTGCGGTTACGCCCTGCTGGCCGCTCACCCACCCCTGGTCTCCACAGGGCCTGTGCACTTGCCGGCCCTCTGCCTCCTCGGGTCGCCCTGGAGCCGTTTTCTTCATTCTGGTCTCTGCTCACACACTGCTGCACGGGCAGCCTTTCCCTTCCCTCTCTTGGTCATTACTTTGCCTTTTCTTCTCTGCAGAACATACCTTCCTCTGTTGGTGTCTCCCCAGCCCGGTGCTCCCTGCTGTGCCGTGCGGGGCGATGCCTGCTCGGGCCTCTGTGTGTGGCAGTATGAAAGGGTGCCTGGCCAACTTCCCGCGGCACGGAAGGGCTCGTTCTGGGTCCGCACAGAGGCGTTCTGTGAGCTCGTGCACCTGGCAATTTAGATGAGCGAGTGAACGCGACAATACAAATGCAGGGTCGGAGGCCTGGCAGGGCCTGGCAGGGCCTGGCAGCTGCTGCTCCTGACGACCAGCTGTCTCAGTGTCATGGTCACCCGATGCCCCCACCAAAACACTTTAAAGAAAATATTTCCAATGTCTCTGGGTAAAGAAACCATGGACCAAAAGGCTCTTACAGACATGGCATGAGATCACATTTTAAAATAAACGGATGAGTAAAAATCTACCCTCGATGAGAGGAAGGAAGTCACTCTCAGACTCAGCGAGGACAGCATCACGGGCGGTCCCTGCCCAACGTCACCCACAGGTGCCGTTACTTAGGGAGAGGGAGAGGCTCTCTGAGGCGCCTGAGCTGCAGACGGCCTCACACCGGAGAGCGGGCGCCGACCCGGCTCAGTAAGTGTCCGACCGCCAGTGGCCCGTAACCGCGGCCTGCGCACACCCGCAGCAGGAAGCCTGTCTGTGGCAGGGACGCCCACACTCCAGGCTCGCTGCCGCACCTCTGGTGGCAGTCGACGCCGAGGCAGCCCGAGTGTCCGTCACGGACAGGTGGGAGGAGAGGGTCGGGGTCAGGGTCAGGGCCAGGTGCGTGGCGGACACTGCTCAGCCATTGAAAAGGGCGAGAGCCGTCATTCGCGGGAGCGTGGGCGTGTCTGGGGGACATTATATTAAGTGAAGTAAGCGGGACAGGGACAGGGACAATGCCGAGTTCTCCCTCGTGTCAAGGCGAAAACGGACGAGTAACGGCAGGGGCTGGGGGACGGGACGGGCAGAGAGATGCTGGGTCCCACGTGGGCAGAGGACGCCCCGCGGTGCCGTCGTGCCGCGAGGAAGCCTGTGCCTCGCAGCTCTCCGTGCGGTCAGAGTGACGGCGCGAGCGCCCCAGCACGCAGCAGGGGACACGTTCAGGCGGTGGCTGGGCTCGTGACGGGCTTGATTACATTCGGATCCTGAAGAGCCACCTCTGCCCCAGGAATATATACTGCGTGTGTCAGTTTCACATTTGTGTTCCCAAAGCGACCCCACGGGAAACAGCCTCGCAGGGTTGTCCTGTGCTCCGGGAAAAGCACCAGCAGCGAGGCAGCGTGAGCCAGCCTGGAGGTGCAGTCGGGGACACAGCTCTAGTCCCAGTGCCAGAGCAGGGACCTGGCCGCTGGAGGTGAGGTCAGACAGCAGGGCTATGACCGCAGGAGCTGGAGAGCGTCGGGGCAGGGGCGGGGCAGGGGCAGGGGCAGGGCAGGGCAGGGGCAGGGCAGGGGCAGGGGCAGGGCAGGGGCAGGGGCAGGGGCAGGGCAGGGGCAGGGGCAGGGCAGGGGCAGGGCAGGGGCAGGGGCAGGGGCAGGGGCAGGGGCAGGGCAGGGGCAGGGGCAGGGGCAGGGCAGGGGCAAGGCAGGGGCAGGGGCAGGGCAGAGGCAGGGGCAGGGGCAGGGGCAGGGGCAGGGGCAGGGCAGGGGCAGGGGCAGGGCAGGGGCAGGGCAGGGGCAGGGGCAGGGGCAGGGGCAGGGCAGGGGCAGGGGCAGGGGCAGGGCAGGGGCAAGGCAGGGGCAGGGGCAGGGCAGGGGCAGGGGCAGGGGCAGGGCAGGGGCAGGGCAGGGGCAGGGGCAGGGCAGGGGCAGGGGCAGGGGCAGGGGCAGGGGCAGGGGCAGGGCAGGGGCAGGGGCAGGGCAGGCTTCGCCCGCTTTCTTTTCGCTGTGGCTGAGACTGAGCTCTGCTCAGGGCCCTCGGCCCCCTGCACCCCACGTTGCTCAGCAGGGAAGGACGGTCACCCCCTCTGGTACCCCTGCTATGGCTTGAATGTGTCCCCCCAGTTCATATGTTAAAACTGGGTTGTGACGATGTTAAAAGGGTGGAAACTTACCCTGTGGGACTTAGAGGTGGAGTCTGGGAGGTGAGGAAGGTGAGGTAAGGCCATCAGGCTGGGCCCCTGATTGAGTCCTGGGGCTCCGAGGGAGAGGAAAGCGGCCCGCAGACACAGACTCTGCTCACCTTCGGCCCAGGCCGTGGGCACCCTCCCCAGCAAGGAGACCTCCCCCAGCTGTGGCCTCGACACTGGGCCTCGAAAACGAGCTACAGAACCTCCGTTCGGTATAAACGGCCCAGCGTGTGGGTTTGGTTACTAAGCAACAGGAGCAGACGCCCCCGGCCTGCTCCAGCTCTCTGCACTCTGCCGACGGCAGACACCGTGTGCTTGCCAGGACGCGGGCCGGCTCCTCTCACCCACACGGTCTGTCCGCGCAAGCTCGTGGGGACACGCCCGGAGCCTGGCCCACTCCCCTCATTTCTTGTGGCCCCAGAGCAGCCTGGCCTCCTCTTCCTTGGCCAGCTGTGCCAGCCTGCCCATGGGTCAGCCGCTCCTCCCCGGGCCCCCACAACCCCACCCAAGGCCCCTGGGTTCCCTTCCTGAGCACCTGTCGGGCCGTGCCACTGCCCCGGTCTCTGCCCGCTGTCGGCTTGTTCAGGGGCTGATGGAGAACACCCTCCCCTCCCGCCGCAGCCTGGGCTGGCCACCACATCCTTTCCTGGTACCCCCCTCGGGGCCACAACCTGCTGCTCCCTCTGCCTGGCGCGTCCTCCCACGACACGGTCACGTGCTCCCCCTTCTCAGACACCTTCCCCGATGGCACCCTGGACGTGTCCGTCTGTGTCGCCCTCTATCTCCTGCAGGTGACTTTGTCCACCCGGTGACAGAGCACCCGAGACGGGGAACTGAAGGACAGAGTGAGTGTCTTCTGGTCCTAGAGGCCAGAGGCCTGAGATCGAGGGCTGGCAGCCGGCGAGGCCTCCTGTGCCATCCCACGGCAGGGGCGAGGGGCGAGGGGTGAAGAGGAGCAGGGGTCTGAGCTCGCCCTGTAGCAGAGCCACTCCTCGACAGAGGTGCCCGTCCGTCCATGGGACGGTGCTGTCATGGCCTGGTCGCCTCCCGAGTGAGACCTCAGCGTGGGCTTTGGAAGGGAGAGACCTCCCAACTGTTGCGACAGGGAAAGATTCAGTCCGCGGACCGTTTCTGCACCCCCTCCTCCCTCCCCTTTCCCAAGCTCTGCTGTAATAGAGATGGAGGTAAAAGGCTCCCCGTGGCTTCTGTAAATGGCTCACCGTGGTCTCTGTAAATGGCTCACCGTGGTCTCTATAAATGGCTCACCATGGTCTCTGTAAATGGCTCACCGTGGTCTCTGTAAATGAAACTCCTGAGGTCAGCGACAGCCGGCCCCGATGGGTCTAGGGCCTCGGCCTCAGTCCCCGCAGCCCCCAACCCAGCTTCTTAGCCATACTTGATGCCAGAGCCACGTGGTCCCCCACAGGGGCTGAGAACGGGAAGGAGAGGCCAGAGTGGCCCTGCCGTGACTGGGGCCTCACTGGGTGAGCACAGGACGACAGCTGGGGGACAAACGGATGGGTCTCTGTGCCAGCCCTGCAGCGTCTGTGTGCCTGCGACTTGCCGATCGACGTGTGTGCCGTGATGTCCCCTGCCACCTGGGGGTTGACGTGGGCGCCATAATGCCCGCGTGCCACCCGAGTGTCAATGTGGGCGCTGTGACAGCCCCTGCCACCCGAGGGTCGATGTGGGCGCCGTGACGTCCCCTGCCACCTGGGGGTCGACGTGGGCGCCGTTACGGCCCCTGCCACCCGAGGGTCAACGTGGGCACCGTGACGTCCCCTGCCACCCGAGGGTCGATGTGGGCGCCGTGACGTCCCCTGCCACCTGGGGGTCGACGTGGGCGCCATAATGCCCGCGTGCCACCCGAGTGTCAATGTGGGCGCTGTGACAGCCCCTGCCACCCGAGGGTCGATGTGGGCGCCATGACGTCCCCTGCCACCCGAGGGTCGACGTGGGCGCCGTGACGTCCCCTGCCACCCGAGGGTTGACGTGGGCGCCGTGACGTCCCCTGCCACCCGAGGGTCGACGTGGGTGCTGTGACGGCCCCTGCCCCTTGGGGGTCGATGTGGGTGCTATAACGCCCGCCTGCCACTCGGGGGTCGACGTGGGCGCCGTGACGTCCCTGCCCCCCGAGGACACGTGCTCACTTCCTGTAACCCAGGTGCTCACAAGCTCCGGCATGGGGGGCAGCACGTGGACGTGCCGTGACCACGTACAATGGGAATGTGGGGCTGGCACTGCATGGCACGGTGGGTGACGGTGTGGCAGGAGCGACACCAAGCAGGTGGATGAAGACCTGGCTCTGAAGCTGGGTCTCCGTGTTCCTTCCCGTCCTGGGCCCCGAGCTGCAGTTTTCCGGAGAAGCCGGGCCCAAGGAAGGCTGCTTGGGACCGAAGGCAAACATGCGTGTCTGCGACCACCCGCGGGCGTGGGGAGGGCAGACTGGGGATATGCTGCTCTGGCTGTGCAACAGCATGCAAACCCTCGTTTTCATGTTAACGTTAGTGTTCCTAAATGTCCACAGTGGTCAAGTGCCCCGGGGCCACGAGGAACCTCCCCATGGGCCACACCCCATGTGGGCCACACCCCACGTGTTGCCCCCGTGGCCTTCCTCCTGTGACACAGCGAAGAATGCGTGAAGCCCTGATGGTTTCACTTTGAGGGCTACAGATGCGCTTTTCTTTCGTCAGCTTCCGGTGAGAGAATAAAAATAGAAACAGTGAATTCGTTGACAACTCGGTCCAGGGGAAGACAGAGCCAGGAGTGTGCGTACCATGGGCAGTGCCCCACCCTGGGCCCAGCCTGTTTGCAGACGGTCTGGGCTGAGCGCTGAGCCCTGACCGCGACCTGCTGGGGGCCCTCCCTCCACGGGAAGCAGGCAGGAGGAGTTGCTGCGTCCTCAGGGCTGCCGCCTTCACGGTAGGAGGAGAGTCCCGGTGCATTTCCAGATCTGCTCTGTGCAGCTGGGTCGAGAACCCTGCCTGCGGGAGGGCAGGGGCCTCGGCGGGCGGGGTCTCCCGGTGACCAAGGGAGGGTGCCGTTCTGGGAGCTCGATTGTGCAGGGCAGGGAGGGAGCAGGTTACTCCGCGCTGCCGGCAATGCAGGCGGCCGCTGGCCGAGCTGGCCGAGCTGGCCGGCTGCCAGGGCCCTCCCAGCCCTCTGCTCCTCCCCTTTCAACGCTGCCAGCAGCCAGGTGGGGCCACGGGAAATGGGTCTCACTCTGAGGCCAGCTGTGCAGGCAGAGGGCCAGCCTCTGAGGGCCTCGTCCTCTCGGGAGTGTCCGCTGGGCCCGTCCGCACTGCAGATGGGCCGAGGCAGTGGGCCTTGGGCCCAGGGCAGGCTGGCGCGTGCTGCCCTGAGGCATTGTGGTCCTGCTCTGGGGTCCAGGACACACCCTGCCTTGGCCGCCTGGCCTCCCTCGTCTGCTTGGGTTTGTGGCGTTTCTCAGTCTCTGTCACTAGGACGGTGCTGGCTGATGGACTACGGCGTGCCCACAGTCTGGGGTGTCTTCTGTTTTCTTACGAGGCGTGAGGGTTACAGGTCTTGGAAACAAAGATACCAAGAGGTGGGCGCCCTCTTTGCCACGGCACGTCTGCTCCGTGACGTCACTGTGCCCTCTCTCGGGTGATGTCGGCCTCCACTGCTCGGGCAGAGGGTGCTGGCCAGCTGAGCCGCCCGCCCACTCGCTCGGGCTGCACTGAGTCAGAGCGCTGAGTCCCACCCTCCTCTCACAGGTCCCTGCGAGCGCGCCACTGAGCCCAGCCCTTTCTGGAGAGGAGGGGAGGTTCGTTCTACGCACTGGAATTCCATTTGATTGAAAGGAACGGGAATGAAACGCTGGGTGTGGGGGCGGCTACCGCAGCGAGTAACACGGGCCTAACGGTCTGCGTTAGGATCCGGCCGGGCTCGGCCGGGGCTGGGGTCGTGCCCAAATTGGCCATCCACAGTGCCCAGTGCTTGGTGAGAGTTGGAGTAAGGGAAGTCTAGGCACTGCCCCGTCATCGGGTGTGACAACAGCACGGAGAGTCATGGCGGGAGAATTTGAGCTGTCCCGGAGCCACGTCCTGCAGGAGGGAGGCCACCCTGAGGGGGCAGTACGTCTCTGTAACACCACCAGCTGTCCTGGAGTCACGTCCATGCTGCAGGGAGGAAGGCCACCCTGAAGGGGGCAGTACGTCTCTGTAACACCACCAGCTGTCCTGGAGTCATGTCCTGCAGGAAGGGAGGCCACCCTGAGGGGGCAGTACGTCTCTGTAACACCGGCTGTCCTGGAGCCACGTCCACGCTGCAGGAGGGAAGGCCACCCTGAAGGGGGCAGTACGTCTCTGTAACACCACCGGCTGTCCTGGAGTCATGTCCTGCAGGGAGGGAGGCCACCCTGAGGGGGCAGTACGTCTCTGTAACACCGGCTGTCCTGGAGCCACGTCCACGCTGCAGGAGGGAAGGCCACCCTGAAGGGGGCAGTACGTCTCTGTAACACCACCGGCTGTCCTGGAGTCATGTCCTGCAGGGAGGGAGGCCACCCTGAGGGGGCAGTACGTCTCTGTAACACCGGCTGTCCTGGAGTCATGTCCTGCAGGGAGGGAGGCCACCCTGAGGGGACAGTACGTCTCTGTAACAACACCAGCGAATCAGTCCTTGAAAGAAGGATGCTCTGCACAAACACTTAACTCTTCTCCACCGCTGTCTGTTACGTGTGGAAGCTCCCGGGAGGCTCGTTCTCCACACGGGCACTTCCTCTCGCAGCAGAGCCCAGGTCAGGCTAGCCGTGGCATTCAGTCAATGGCAGGTACTCTTCCACGGCATCTACTGGTGGTATTTTTTCTAAATATTGTTCTCTTTTCTATCATGTGGATATACACACGTGGAGTGATAGGACAGGGTGACGGCCAGGAGGCTCTCTCCTTTACACCCCTCTGCCAGCTCCCGGCCAGTGGGTTGCAGGGTGTGCACCTGTTCAGGTTGGTCCTGGGTTTGAACCTGTACCTTCCAAGCGGCCCCAGCCTTGGCACTCTGCTGCTTGTGCCACCGTGGCTGGGCCTGCCTCTTGGCTGTCACTTTGCGTGTTGCTTTGGAACGGTTGTCCCTAACGGCCTTACTGCACACGTGTCTTTATCTCGGCCCTTGGCCCCTTTCCGGAGGTTTGGGCATGTGGCCTGGAACGCGCGCTGAACGCACCCCGGTGCCGTGGCACTCTACAGGGACTCCCAAGTCCACCTGCTGGGTCCAGATCACATGTGGCCAGCGCCTTGGCGTCCCGGGCTGCGCAGGGCTGGAGATGACCTTGCAGGTCTCGTGCCTGGCCCCTGTGCCCTCCGGTGCTGCTGGCAGCTCCCCCACAGGCCCAAGCGTCCCCAAGACAACATCCCTTCACGTCAGAGAGGCACTCGGGGGGGTCTCGCACTGGGAGACTCTTGGAAACAGGCTGGGCACTGGCCTGCCTCTTCCCAGTGGCAATTCAGGCGCTTTTGCTGAAGGGCTGGATGGCTTCGTTGTAAAAATCGCAGCAGAGTTCATACAGTATGAAATTCACCTGCGCGAGTGAACATTTGGTGCACGTGGTCTCCACGGCGTGCTACGGCCTGCTCCTCCTCCCAGTCCCTGAGCGTCCCATGCTGTCACCCGGAGGAAGCCCTCCCCCAGCGGGCACTCGCTCTTCCTCCCTGCCCGCCCCGTCTCTGGTGACGCTGACAGGCTACCTCCACGGACGTCCTAGCTTGGATGTCCTGCATGTGAGGGCTTCCGTGGGAGGAGAGCTTCTGTGTCTGGCTGGGACCACATAGCACGTCATGGTATTGCGCTTCATCCATGTGGTAGCATGATTCAGTATGCATTTCTTTTCAGGCTGAGTGACGTCCCACTGCATGGGTGTACCACGTGTGCAGCCGTGCCTCCGCTAGCGGACGTTTGCGTGGTCAGGCTGAGTGACGTCCCGTCGCATGGGCGTACCACGTGTGCAGCTGTGCCTCAGTCGGAGGATGTTTGCGTGGTCAGAGTGAGCGAAAATCGCAGCGGAGGACGTTTGCGTGGTCAGAGTGAGTGACGTCCTGCCGTATGGGCGTACCACGTGTGCAGCCGTGCCTCAGCCAGAGGACGTTTGCGTGGTCAGAGTGAGTGACGTCCCGCCGTATGGGCGTACCACGTGTGCAGCTGTGCCTCAGCCGGAGGACGTTTACGTGGCCAGGCTGAGTGATGTCCCGCCGTATGGGCATACCACGTGTGTGCAGCCGTGGCTCTGCTGGAGGATATTTGTGTGGTGTCGCAGCTATACCCTGTGGATGACGCTGCGTGAGTGTCAAGTTCCACTGTTGTGGGACTCCTGTTTCCGTCCCGTGGGGCTGGCCTGGGAGCGGAGCGGCAGGTCTGCGGCTGCACTGTCTGGTGTGCGGACTGCAGGGCGCCCTGCTCGCTCGTGGGGAGGCCCTGACGCCTCTGTCCTGCCGCCGTGCAGCCCTCGCTGTCCTCCCAGATTGGCCCCAGCTCTGTGCTGGAGGAGAGCTGCATGTGGGCTGCCGTGACAGGGGTCCTGGTGTGAGCCGGCATCAGTGTGGCTGTGCCCGCTGCCACGTGTTGTCCCCAGGCAGGCGCTGGGTGGCACTGAGAGAAGCCTCATTTGAAATGGAAATGGGCTGTCACGAACCTGCCAGGAAGTGCTTCGTGAGTTACGGTTTTCCACCCGAGCTGGTCTCCACCCTGGTTGAGAAAACGGTTTTAAATAGCGCAGCACTCCCCGGAAGGTGTCGGGCACGTGTGCATGTTGGTGTCACGCTGCTCAGGGCCCTGCCGTGTACGTCACTGCCGGAGCAGAGCGTGTGCAGGCCTGGCCGTGGACAAGCAGGTGTCTGGCCTTCTGCACTCACTGTCCAGGCAGCCAGGGGCAGCCCGCCAGGCAGGGTGTCGGTCTCCATGACAACACCCGGCATTCACGTTGCCCTTTACAGCTGGGAGTGCCTCTCGTGGGTTCTCTCTTTTAAGTTTGGGGAATACTTAGGAGGCTGAGTGACTTTCCCAAGGGCAGAGCCGGTGGCTGCTAGGATGGGCCCTTTCCCGGCTCTGAGGGCCGCTCTTCGCACAGCTCTGCCTCCTCCCTGTCCTGGAGCTCGACCTGGAGGGGAAGGCGGCGCTGCACGGCCGTCAGGACCCTGGACAGCGGCGAGCAAGCCTGCGTCCTGCCTCCTCCGGCTCCGCCGGGCTCCCCAGCCCCTTCCTTCTCTTCTCCATTTACCCGTCTCCCCTCCAGACATTTAGGCCAGACCACTTATAAAGCCTTTTGAGAAAAAGAAACTAAGCACATTCCAGCGCTAACTAAGTCATTTTTATTCTGTTATTGTGAGTCTTGCGTGTGAAACGGGTCTCAGCTCCGTTGCCTGTTTCTGGACTCTGAGCCTAGAAGCTGTTGGAGCCGTCGTCACACTGCGTGCTGGGCACCGCGGTCCCTAGACCTTCTCTGACTTTGGAGCGTGCTGAGTCTTCACATCCCTGCCTGGTTACCACGGCGCTGGGCTGGTTGCTCTGCTGGGCGACTCTGCCTCCTGCAGGGCCCATGTGGTGCAGGGAGGTGCCCGGGCTGGAGCTGATTGCCCGCCGGCCAGGGCAGCGAGCGCGAGAGCACCTCACAGACCGGGAAGGGAAAGGAGCCAGCTCTCGGCTGCACACCGGTGTGGGTGTGGGACGAGGGCCGGACCCTGGGTCTCGCTTCCAGACTGGAGCAGCCGGCGCCACGTGCCGGGTCTCCGACCAGAGCACCATTTCATGACACGCTTTCCCTCCATCCTAGCGCGTGAACTGAAGGTGCTGCCGGGGAGAACCCGAGAGCCCGCGATGCAGGCCGTCCCGCAGGGGCTGGCAGCGTGACGAGGTGACCAGCACCCCCACCGACGGCCACCTGGAGCCCGGGCTGGGGCAGGAGGCATGGGAGGGCATGCAGGGAGGAGCCAGCGACTGCCCAGTGCGAGGGTGGCCCCAGACCCTGCCAGGTCTTTCATTCTTATGTGCGTGGCCACCCCGTGAGGCACGTGGCCACCACATGATTGCGCGTGGTCACCGCTTGGCCCCTGGCTTCTCGCTGTGCTGCCGGTCACCCCTTCGATGCCCACAACGGCCAGCTTTGTGTGTGTGCGGAAGGCCTCAGACGTCCCCCTGCCTTCTCGACCTGGCCTTTAAACAGGCTGGGTGAGGCGGCGTGAGGTGGGTGCTGGACGCCCACACGGCGGACTGCAGTCTGCGTCCCAGACCGGGCGGCTTGGGGACTACAGCGGCGTATTTGTGTGTGCCTCAGACCCTGAGGGGAGCACGGGGCAGAGGGACTGCAGCGTGGCCGTCCTCCCAGAGGGGCAGGTCCCCCGCTTTCTCTCTGTTTGTCACTCTCTGGAAGCACATGCACCCTGTCACAAAAACACAAAACACAAAATCAAAAAACCCCAAACACCTAAAACAGGACTGAGCCACAGAGAATGCGCTCGCCTTTTCTGCAGCTTTGCGGGGGTTTCTGAGGGAGCCGAGTGACTCACCGGGCATGGCCCAGAATAGCAGGGCTCTGGGAGGCGGCAGGAGATGGGCAGGGCACACCCGGTCCTCTGCCCGCTGGCTTGCTGGGAGGGTGCCTGGGTTAGGCACGCCAGGGCCGTGCAGACAGGAGGCGGCAGCTCCCAGACACCAGCCTCGGGGCTGAGCTGGGAGTGGGAGGGCAGGGGTGTTCCCTGCTCACAGGCACCTTCATCTACACCAGCAGACACGTGGGGGCAGTGGGCTGGGCGTCGTCACCACAAACCTGCAGCGACACAGAGGGCCCCTGGGTCCGGAGGTGACACCCGAGGCTCTCTAGCTCTCCCGTCTGGCCTTTGCGTGGATCTGCAGTCCGCATTTGGTGGCCGGGTCAGGGAGCCCCATGAACAGGGCAGGCAGGTGCGTGGCGCGCGTCCTCCCCGGGGCCTGTGCAGAAGTGCCCGGTTCTCAGTGTGAAACGTGCCGTCGCACTGCCCGGGACTTGGGGTGACAGCCTGGGAAGGGAACAGTCGTCCGGGACCCCAGGACGCCACGCAGGGACGCTGCGCGGGACATGGCCGCCGCGTTAAGCCTGCAAACTCAGCTCTTACTGACGCCAAGGTCATTCATGTCTCCACCTGGACTAAGTCCTAATGAGCAACTGCAGGGACTGAAACAGTGGCGTAGGACGGCAGGACACCACTGGGGACAAAGCCAGAATGGCCCCAAGGCAGAGGGTGGGGAGCCAGGTAGGGATGAGGGCTTCATGGTCCCCTGGACGGGGAAGTGTGAGGTGAGGGGCGTGGGGAGACTGGGGGGCGTGGAGGCGGGCGCGGGGAGACTGGGGGGCGTGGAGGCGGGCGCGGGGAGACTGGGGGGCGTGGAGGCGGGCGCGGGGAGACTGGGGGGCGTGGAGGCGGGCGCGGGGAGACTGGGGGGCGTGGAGGCGGGCGCGGGGAGACTGGGGGGCGTGGAGGCGGGCGCGGGGAGACTGGGGGGCGTGGAGGCGGGCGTGGGGAGACTGGGGGGCGTGGAGGCGGGCGTGGGGAGACTGGGGGGCGTGGAGGCGGGCGTGGGGAGACTGGGGAGCTGCCAGCAGGAGTGAGGTGGTGGGGCAGAAGGAAGGCCAGGATGTCCCCCACATGGTGAGGGGTGGCAGGGGTCTGGTGGGGAAGACTGGGCCCTGCAGAGCCTTGTAGACACCCAGGCCCTGCATCAGATTTGATTCTCCTGCCCATGGAAACCCCAGGAGGGCTCGTGTGGGGACAGGCGGGGTCCCACCAGTGGGCCGGTAGCACAAGCCAGCCACGGCGTGAACGTCACCCTGGGCTGACTGTCCTGAGTAGCTGGACCAAGAACGCTGGCTCGAGAGCCCTGGCACTGCAGGGGAGGCTCCGACGGGGGGACGTGGACTCTGAGTGAGCCGTGACCCCTTCACCGGGAGCCCGTGAACACTGCCCGAGTCGCTGCCTGGTGCACTGCTGTGCAGGGGATGAGACCTCCCGGTGACCTAGCCACAGTCGCCCTGTAGCTGCTCCCGTGTTGGAGTGCCACGCGGCGCCCGGCAGGCTGGCAGGCTGCACTGACTGTACAGGACTGGAAGCCTTCCTGGCCACCTGTCGTCGGGGCCCTGGTGACAGGGTCACGTTTGGGGAGGGTAAAGCCTGGTGCTCCCCACGCACCGTGGTGGGGACCGAGCCGGCCTGCCCTCCGCCACGGCAGGTGCTTCCCTGCCCCGCAGCAGCCACAGGGGACTCCACAAAGCGCTGCTCCGGATAAGCTCAGAGGCTGTGGCCTGACAACGGGGTTGGCCTGGCTTCTAGTTCGCTGCGGACTCCGCTCGATTGCACGTGGAGTGCTGTTGTGGTTTTCACCCACTCTTAAGGTGGGGTTTCAGACAAGGATGAGTATGCCTGCACCGCCCGGGGAACATTGTTGTATCGGTTAGGGCTCTCAGTTAGAGACAGGAAGCAATCAGCAATCGGTCCACGTACCTGGGAAGGGCGGGACGGTCGGCTTCAGGAACAGGCCGATCTGGGTGCTCAGATGAGAGCACAGGGTCTCTCCTGTCTGCCTCTCGTGGCTGTACCTCCATTCTGCCGTCTCCCTCCTCCCCTGCTGCTGGCAGAAGGCACCCCAGCACCAGCCTTTGTCCCCACTTCCCGAGTCCAGTGGATGAAACGAGAGCCCCTCCCTGGGTTTCAACCAGTCTAAGGTTTTATTTTCCATGGAAAAGGCTGGGCACCGGATGGTATTGCACTGATTGGCCAGGGTTCACATCCCCAGTCCTGAACCAATCACTGCAGTCGTGCAGGAGGTGGGCGGGGCGAAGAGGGTGGGTGGCCACGTGCTGATTGGCCAGCCCCGGTCCCGGTCCCCGCAGTCAGCCCCTGCTGGCGCGGGGCGGTGAAGTGCGTGGAGCGGCCCATGCTGCAGAAGGGGCTGAAGCCGCCCCACAGAGGAGGCCCTGGGTGCCGTGGGATGTCCCCACCGGCCGCAGGCTCCTCGTGACGGCCCTCTTTTCTGCCCCCCGTGTAGGTGACGGTGGACTATGCCTGGCCCAGCGGGGGCTCACCGCCCTGACCGGAGCGCGGCCGCTGGGAGCACATGCAGCAGCTCCGAGCCAAGCTGGAGAACCTGGGACAGGCCCTGACGGTAGGGAGCCCCGCACGCCTGCCCGGGAGGCTGGCGGATGGGTCCTTCCAGAGTGCTGGCAGCTCTTTGTCCTTTTAATAACGTGACCTGGAAGCCGTCCTAACCGTCCAGGCCTCTCGGCCCTTTCCCCTCTGCGTGGCATAACACAGAGTAAATGACAAATTCGAGTGTTTCCAGTGGGGCAGGCGGGCTCCCAGGTGGACAGGCTCACTCCCTGGAGCGGCTGCCTCGGCCGGCCTTCCCGCTGTGCTCAGAGGTGCAAGGACCTCGGTGAGCGCGGGAGAGCCGGAGCAGAGACGCTACCGGGCGGTGACTGGCTCTCCCCAGCGCCTTGCGGGGCCGGGAGCACTGGGGGAGTCCCGAGGTCAGCTGGGGGAGCTCTCGGTGTTTCATCTGTTTGCCCCGAATGCTAAAACCGTGTTGCTGTCACGGCGGGGAGTGGAGGGGAAGGAGTAGGGCAGCCGTCCAGTCCCCAGGTGGGCGCCACTCTTAGCTCCGGCCACTCCCGGTCAGGGGGGCTCCGCGAAAGCCTGGAGCTGGGGGCAGGCTCGCAGTCCCAGGACGGGCAGTGACCGCTTCGGGGCCTGGCTTCTTTCGGAGATGGTGGGGCGCGACAGGAGCAGACCCTCGCGGTAGACCGGCGTCACGGAGTCAGGCACTTAGTGCGTGTGATCGGCGTGTAGCTGTGGGCCACAGTGTGCTTGTTGTTTCTGTTTCTTAAGGTTTTGCCATAGGGCAGGTGTGCTCACTGCAGAGACAGAGGTGAGAACTCACCCTCGGGGGATGGCCACGCTGCAATCCCTTCTCCTCCGTCTGTCAGGGTTGGGCACACATGCACATGCCCAGTGTGATTTTCAAGTCGCCAGGTCTGGGACCCTCTCCACGTGGGCCCAGCCAGGGACATGGGCACGCAGGCGTGTGCAGTATGCCCGGGGGGTCCAGACACGCACCGGGACCCTCCCCACGTGGGCCCAGCCACACGACCGCTGAGCGACTGCCTGGACCTCGTCCTGCTGGTTCTCACCGTGTGTGCGTTGTCCGCCCAGGGCGTCATTCCTCGAGTGGGACGGACCTGGCATGGTGGACGGCACTGAGGTGAGCGTGTGCACAGAGCCCGGGAGCCGCCTGGGGGCTGGCATGGCCGTGGCAGGCCTTCTGTTTCAGGACCGCGGTTGCCGAAAGGCCGGGGCTCGGGGTGCTGGTCTGGAGAGAGCGCTCCCGTAAGAACTGGCCCACGAATCAGGCCGCGGTTTCCTCCTGGAGCAGACAGAGGCCCTCCACCAGGACGAACACTGGCGCGTCTGTCCCCACGCTGAGCTCCTTGTCTGTGCTGACGAGGCCGGCCTCCGCGTAGGGCCCGGCCTGAGAGCGAGCCTGGACGCCTGGCACCCGGCTAAGGCAGGGTCCCCGTTGGAAGTGCGGGCTCGTCAGAGGAGTGACCAGGTGCTGCTTGTCTTCAGCGCCTCAGACTCAAGTAAAGGTGGTACTTTCTCTCCTGCCAGAGAGGCCGAGTGTGTGCTCAGGGCCAGCTTCCTGTGGCCCGATGTTCGAGGCATCCTCGGTTGTTAGCACCTTTTAGCTCCTGGCCGAGAGCAGCACCCCGGGCCTCAGCTAGGGCGTTAGCCAGTGTGCGAGCCGTCACACGGGACCAGAGCCGGCAGAGGTGGCTGTCACGTGGGCGTCCTGGTGGGACCGCGAGGAGGGCACTTAGCCTGGTCGGGCGGCGGCCAGCAGGGAGCCTGAGCAGAGGCCACGGCAGCGGGGGCGTGGCTTCCTGGCACCCGACACCTGGGCAGCGGGTCAGAGAGGCGCACCCAGCTCCAGGCGCTGGCTGGGCCCTGCTCCTGTGGCCCTGGTCCCGACAGCAGGAGCCAGTGGGGCGTGAGGAACGCTGCGCTGGGGGAGCAGCACCTGTTACTGTGGTCAGGGTTAGCCAGGGTCAGACGAGGAGAAGCTCGTGGCTGGAGACAGACAGGAACCAGGGACGCTCGCGACTTTAGAGGACTCCTGGGTACCTGATGTGCCTGAGACGGAGATCCTGGCTGGGAGGTGGCTTGCACTCCCCCCTTGTTAGGAATGAGCGCGATGCCGCCGGCTGGCTTCGTGCAGCTCTGCCTGCTTTGTGACGGCGTCTCCCACACCCTCCTCTCCAGGGGCGGGCAGCGGTGCCAGCGCACGGGACTGCCTCTTGGTCTCTGTGCACAGCGGGTCCCACTGCCGGCGTCCGAGGCAGCTCCTAGCTCCTGCGAAGGGAAATTGCCCTCGCCTTCCTCGCCTCGCCCAGGCCGGGCAGGACGCAGAGCCGGGCCCAGCCTGGCCTGACCCAGCGCCCGCGAGGTTTGCGTTGCCCTCGTTTCTACCTCCGGCCTCACGCCCCGGCCGGGAGCAGCGCCTGGATGTCGGCAGGCTACGTAAGCGCCGGGTTAATGTGGGCGTCCGGCTATGGATATCCCTGCTTCAGAAACAAGCCCTGCCGCGGCCGGCGTTCCGACAGCGCTGCGCTGCGCTGCGCGTAATCCCCCGTGCTTTTCAGACGTGGTATGTGCCCCGAGAGGGCGTTTGTCAGGAGCAGGCGAGCGGCCTCAGGGCTTGCTGGGACTCTGCGAGCGTACAGAACGGGCCCTCTGTGCTCTGGACACAGCAGGGGCCCCTCATCCTGTGGGGCTGCGTCACCCGTGGAGGAGCGTGGATGGCTTTCTGTGCTGGCGCGTGCCCCAGGCTGCATGGCAGAGGCAGAGCGTGCTCCGGGCCTGGGAACCCCAGGAGGAAGACGGAGTGACTTGGGCACCGCAGGAGAGGTGGCCAAGTGCACTGTCATGGCTCGCCGATTGTTCATTTAGAAAGACGAGGCTCAGGTCGGAGCGGTGTGAGGCCTGACGGAATCGGGGATGCTCCCGGCGGAGCTGGGCCCGTCTGAGCTGAAGCTGGCACAGACCCATGTCAAACAGCGCTAGGGGCACAGTGGAACCAGTGGCTTCTGACGGGAGAGCTCGGTAGTTGGCTTTCGGTGCAGCTGATCCAGCCGTCCACACGCATGAGCGTGGGCTCTCCTCGGCCCAGCCTCTGGGGCCCGGTGGGCAGCCTCCCAGGCCGTGGAGCTGGGAGCCGGCTGTGGTTGGGTCTCTGGCTCAGAGGTGTGGAAGCACACCAGGCGTGCCTAGGAAGGGACCGCGGCATGACGACCCTGCGGAGGGTGTCTCCCTCCTGCCTCCCTCATCCATGGTGCCCGTGCTCCTCCACGAATAACCATGAGAAGACGAGGTGGTCTCCAGCTCGCGTCCACTTTCTATGGAGCCCAGTTCGGTGCAGCCCGGGCTTGCAGCTGCCAGTTAGGTGCTGTTTCTGTGCGTCCAGCAGATGCCCCGAGGTGTGAGCCGCTGGCATGAGAGCTGCCAGCAGGGATGCTCGGCAGCTGCCACAGCCGGACAGCGGGCCTGGGTGCACGCATCACCGCCCTGCGCCCACCCTGCGGCGTCCTCACGGGCCTGCGGAGGCGGCTGAGGAACGGGCTGCAGTGTCGTCGGCTTTCTTTGCATTATTTCTCGGTGAGAAGGCGACAGGCGCACGTCATAGAGGCCGGGGAGCCGGTGTCCCTGCCCGTCGGTGTCCGTCAGCCCATGGTGCTTGGGCAGGAAGCACGCTCCTCGTGGAGCTGGGCGAGAGACCGCGTCAGGGCCTGCAGAGAGCAGCGTCCACCCTGGCCACAGTCAGCAAGGCTGGGGCGTCCTTGGCTGAGGTGGTGGCCAGGCCGGGGCCAAGAGTGTGCCAAGGAGGACTGCCGGGAGATGTGGTCCCAGGGGCAGAGGGCGGCCCTGGCTCGGCGACGGGCTCCTCACCGTCTCGGCAGGGATGCGGAGCAGCCTTGAGAGTGGCCAGGCCCCGGTGGCCTGGGCGTCAGTGGGAGCGAGGCCGGGCGGGCAGCGAATGGTGGCCTCTGGGGAGTTACTGAGGAGGAAGCAGGTACCGGGCGCTGGCGGGGGCACGGGGAGACGGACGCCGACCGCCCAGCTGCGGGGCCCGCGGTGGCTGGCCCGAGCAGGTGGCTGCTCTTCCCACGCCCTTCGAGCCCCATCAGAGGGCGGGAGGTGGAAGGAGAGCCCTGGGCTCGCGGAGGCTCGGCCTCCGCCCTCCGCTCTCTCCACTTGGCCCTTCACCCTGCCCCAGGGAGTGGCCCCGGGGACCTCCCAGAGGGAGAGGAGCCCTCGGGGCCCAGCAGTCACCCAGGACCTGGCGCGCGCAGAGGCCCCACCGAGGCGTGAGCTGTGTGTGAGCCCCAGGCAGGTGTCCTCCCAGGGCGGCAGGGCAGGGAGGCGCCTCTGCCCCGCCCCATAGGAGGGGGCTCTGCACACCTGCCTCCTGGCATCCCGGGGGCCCGTGACGCATGTGCAGGTAAGGAGCTTGAGCCGGGCCCGGAGCCAGGGCAGGTCGGTCAGCCTCGGCTGCGACTTGCCACAGATCTGGGCAGGAGTGGAGAGACAGAGTGGCTGCTCTGAAATGAAAAAGGGGAATCTCAGCCCCGCACGAGAACCTCACTCCGTGCCAGCGCCTCGCACTGAAGGTGCTGAGAGTGGCGGGGGGGCCTTGTTCTTCCCAGGGTTTCCCCGATGTGCTGCCGCTCTCCAGAAAAGCCCAGGGAGTGGAGAGGAGGCGGGCGCCCGCCCTGCACGGCGCCTGCTCCCGGGAGAGGCAGGCGGGCGGCACAGGCTCAGCCACCTCCCTGTCCCCACAGCACATGCGAGAGGCCGCGGAGCGGCGGCAGCAGCTGGAGTCGGAGCATGAGCAGGCCCTGGCTGTCCTTCACGCGAAGCAGCAGGAAATCGACCTTCTGCAGAAGGTAGGCTGGCGGGCTGCTGCCTGCCTGGAGGAGGTGGCGGTGGCGGGTGGTGGTGGTGGCGGGGACAGGCGTGCTATCCTGCGTGCATGGCTGCTCGCCCCGGCCTGGTCCAGAGCTACACGGGACGGGGTGGCTGTCGCGCTCCTGCGTCCTGGTTTTATGGATGCTGGCGCGTAGCCTGTCGTCTCACACCTGGGGCTGGTGACAGTGTAGGGAGGACACGCAGACGTGGTGGGGTGAGGCTGCCTTCTGCTTTCACGAGAGCAGCGTCAGCACTGTTTTCTGCAAAAGGCAGGTGGGCGCTGGCCCTGGGACCCCTTCCTGGGGACAGGGCCTGCAGGAGGTGCAGGGCCCAGCTCCGAGGGGCCCCTTTCCTCTCTGTACTGCCCGTGGGCGTGGGGAGGGGTGGAGCCAAGGGCGTGCACCCAGCCCAAGGCTGGCGGGGCGTCATGAGTGGGAGCCGTCCTGGGCTCTGTCTGCGACCGTGGGCTGTCTGCGTGACATGTTCCCGATCATTCCAAGGGCAGAGCGGTAGTTCCCGCGTGCTCCTGAAAGAGCCCGGCTGGAGGGAGCAGGAAGGAGGGAGGGGAGACGGCGGGGAGGAGGGAGGCGAGGAGGGACATCAGGGAAGGAGGACCCGGGTCGTGGGCCTCGTCGTCAGCCAGGATCCTGCCTGTCCCTCCGTGGGCAGGAAGACCCTGTCACAGAGCCGAGAGGCGTAGGGGCGCCCTGTGGGGAGTCAGGAATGAGGCTGTCACCACGTCCCTCCCGCAGCTGCCTCACCCCGTGCCTGCCCAGCGCCCTCCCTTCACAGCTGCCCTTGCGGCCAGCAGACGGTGGGGACAGGTGGGAGCAGAGGCCACCTGGCCTAAGGCCCAACACCTGACACTCCGTGGGTGGCTGTCATGGCTGGCCCGGGCTCAGCGGTCCTCCCCTGTGGCCGTGCAGGCCCTGCACCCTCGGGAGCCCGGATGGGGCACACAGCCGCTGGCCTGGCTGCTGAACGGAGCCCACTGCGTGCCTCCACGCCCCGAGGAGAGGGGCAGGTCTGAGCGCCAGTGCGCAGAGCCGTGCTCGCCGTCCCTGGAGGCTGTGCCAGGCTGTGTCACGACGGCAGCTGTCAGGGCCGTCCTGGCCTCGGTGTCACGGGCAGCCGGCCAGCCTGCCGAGGGCGTTGCCTGGAGATGGCCGGGCAGGAGGGTTCCGTCGCATCTCCTGCGGCCTGGAGGGCCGTTCCTGCACCGGAGATGCCTGGTAGCACCCGCGCCCGCTCGCTGCCCCTCGGAGGCCGCGTCCGGGCCGAGACAGAGTCTGCAGGACGCGAATACTGCAGGGCCGCTTCCTCTCCGCCTTCCCCGGGAGCCCGGCCCCTTTGGGCAACTGTGCTGAGCCCACGCCCTGTCTGCGTCGGCCTCCTACACCCCTTCCACGGGATCCTGGCTTCAACCACGCCCCTCCTCATCACTCGGGCACAAAGGAGGAGGGCAGGGCACCTCCGAGCGCCCTCGTCCCTCAGACATGCCGGGAGGGGAGTTTGGGACGGGCGGGCCGGTGACTGCCTCGGGAGTCCACGTGTCCACCTGGCCCCACCGAGGACGGCTGTTGTGCTGTGCTTGCCACATGCACCCCTGTGCCACCTGCCAGTCCAGTGCACGTCGTCTGTCGCCTCCTCCCTGCCGGCCACACAGCCGATGTTCTTGGGAGCGGGGACAAATGGGATGAGGGAGGGGCTGCCCTCACAGATTGCGGTGTGGGATGGGTGGGCGGGACGCTGGGTCAGCCTGGCCGCAGGACGCCATCGGAGGCAGTGAAGCCGGACAGGCAGCAGCCGGGGGGGCGGGTGGCACGCGGACACAGCGCAAGCGTCAGACCTGGAAGCCCAGTCTGAGAGCGTCGGTCTCGGGCCCTTTTAGGCTTTCAGGACGCTGCCCTCTTCTGGCCTCCCTCCTGCAGCACGACCCCCCGAAACATGCACGGTCACCCCTCAGTCCTCACGCTGCGTCTCCTCCAGCCCCCTGCACCGCCCCGGGACACAGTGCGTCTCTGTGGCAACTCCCGGGCCGCGGTGTCAGGCCGGCCTCCTCGGGGCCCCTGCCCTCGCGCCCAGCACCGTGTGACCCCAGCAGCACAGCCCTGTGCTCCCCAGTCGGGCCGTGGCGGGGTTTCTGCCGAGCTGCCTGTCTCTCCTGGACGCCCCGTCCTGCTCGCTGGGCTGCCCGAGGCTAGAACCTCTTACCGCTGGTCCCGGCCGGGTGCGGAGCTGGGGTCTTGTGCCGGGCCGACCCGCGCAGGCCCCGGAACCCAGATCTGTGTTCTCCATGCACGTGTGCAAGGAGGCCGAGGGCTTTTCCTGACACGGGGCGGGGCTGTGCCACACCTTACGGCACTCAGAGGTTCCTTGTAGTATCAGCCCCCCAGAAGGTGCTGGGCGTTCAGGCACTTGGTGTGGGGACCGGCGACCCAGCGCCCTGTCCAGGGGCACCCCAGCCTGGGTGCCGGGAGAGCCTTGTGCAATGCCTGCGGGCGGGGGCAGCGTGGACTCCGCGCTCGGAGGACAGCCAGCTGCCCGGGTTGCCTGATGGTCAAGTTAGGCAGGAGCTCCCGGCCACCTGCCTCGCCTCGGGGAGCCAAGCAGGCGCACAAGCAGGAAGCAGGAAGCTGGATCCCGCCCCGTCCGCCCGCCATCCCCACCGAGCTGCAGTCGCTCAGCCAGCAGACTCTCCCCACGTGCCTCTCAGGGCCCAGGGCGAGGCTGAACAGGCCCGCGCAGGAATGGGGCCCCACCCGTGCCTTCGTGCGAAGAGCAGAGCGTCGGGCGCGATCTCCTGAAGCCACCTGTCGCCTCCCCTCCCTGTTACCCACTGCTGGCTGTGCCACGGCCACGCTGGCCCCGCCTCTGCTCCTCGACTGTGCCAACACCAGTCCTGTCTCGGGGTCTGCCCAGAATGCCTGGCCCCCCAAAGATCGCAGAGCCGCGCATCTGTGCCATCGGAATCGCCAGCTGGTGCGACCTCACTCCAGGCCCAGCATGGTGAAGACACGTTGCTGTCTGTCCGCCTGCCTCCTGTCTGTCTCCACTCAAACTTCAGCGCCGCGAGTGGCCTGGGCCGCTGCCTGGCCCTCGGCGGGACTCAGCGAGTACTGGGGAGACCGAGTGCCCGGCAACCCCAAAGGGGCGAGGAGGGGCGAGTGGGCAAGTCTGACTCCTGACACGTCTGTGGAGAAACGGTGCTGTCCACAGCGCAGTGACCCAGCCTGGTTGACACGCCGAAACGCCGCCCATCAGTGCTTGCATGGCGCGCCACGTGGGGACCTTCTGCCCCGGTGCAGACAAGGCCCCGAGCTTCAGTGTGGCTCCTGCTCCACGCGGGGCAGGCTGCAAGCCCTGAGCCCGCTCTTCGCTCTGGGTTTCAGGGCTTATCTACACCACGGGTGGGTTTCTGTGTGCACCAGTCGCCCGCAGACCGGCCAGCCGCACCGCTGCCTGACCTGCTCCCGCTCGAGACGGCTGCCTTCAGCCCGCCGTGGCTTAGGCGTGGCCAGGGAGGCTGAGCTTGCCCGTGGCCGCGGTCTGTGCTCTGGCTCAGTCCCAAGCACTTCCCTGGGCGTCCGGCATCTGTCATGTGCGCATGGCGGGGGCCGCTGGCCGACGTGTGGGTTGGCTCCTGGTGGCACCACCGTGGCTGCCTTCCCGGTCACGTCCCAGGTGCCGGAGTGGGCGTCTAGCTCCCCTGCTCTGCAGAGCGCCACGGCACGGGCGGGGTCCTCATGGCTCTCGGTGCTGTCCTGGGCGTCCAGTCCCTTTTGTGAGTCATCGTGAGCGTCTCAGCCCAGCCCTCACCCCAGTGACGGCCACCGGGCTGGCAGGCCACGTGTGTGGGCGTCCCAGCCCAGCTTGCCCGGCGCGGGCCCGGAGCACCGGCAACAGGGACCCACAGCCCCCTCTCCACACGCACGCCTCTCGACGGCTCCTGCTGCACTGGCCTGGCCCCTGGTGTCTGAGCCGCTGGGTAGCGGCCCCTTCTGCAGCACTGAGAGCTCTGTGGGCACCCACAGGACCTCCGAAGTTCGACCCCTCAGGGGTCGTGTCTCAGTGAGGGTCACGCTTTCCCACTGTGGGCTGTGGGCCCGGGAACGGGCCGCCCTCCAGCTCCTGCCTGATGCTAGCGAGAGTTCGGCGCTGCCCCCCAAGCTGTGGTTTTAGCGAGAGTTCGGCGCTGCCCCCCAAGCTGTGGTTTTAGCGAGAGTTCGGCGCTGCCCCCCGAGCTGTGGTTTTAGCGAGAGTTCGGCGCTGCCCCCCGAGCTGTGGTTTTAGCGAGAGTTCGGCGCTGCCCCCCGAGCTGTGGTTTTAGCGAGAGTTCGGCGCTGCCCCCCGAGCTGTGGTTTTAGCGAGAGTTCGGCGCTGCCCCCCGAGCTGTGGTTTTAGCGAGAGTTCGGCGCTGCCCCCCGAGCTGTGGTTTTAGCGAGAGTTCGGCGCTGCCCCCCGAGCTGTGGTTTTAGCGAGAGTTCGGCGCTGCCCCCCGAGCTGTGGTTTTAGCGAGAGTTCGGCGCTGCCCCCCGAGCTGTGGTTTTAGCGAGAGTTCGGCGCTGCCCCCCGAGCTGTGGTTTTAGCGAGAGTTCGGCGCTGCCCCCCGAGCTGTGGTTTTAGCGAGAGTTCGGCGCTGCCCCCCGAGCTGTGGTTTAGCGAGAGTTCGGCGCTGCCCCCCGAGCTGTGGTTTTAGCCGTCCTTGCCGACTGCCCGCACGGCCTCGCGCACGAGTGATGAGAGCCGGTCCTGGTGTGCATTTGGAGCCGGAACTGCGCCGTCACTGCCAACTTGGCCGGGTCCTTGCAGCCCGCGAGGGAGCTTTGGGTTTTTTTCCATCCTGCTGGTTGAAACCCTCTTTGACTCGCCTGACTCAGTGGGGGTGTTATTTATACAATCCTATATGTTCTGGCCGCTTGCCTTTTTTTCTCTTATTTATTTTTGCTCTTGCTGTTTTTGCCTTGAAAGGACAATTTTAAGCACCCGACGGCAGCGGGGAGTAAGGATGCTGTGGTTACTGTGCTGGGGGGGCTGTGCTCTCGCCCCCCTCTGGGCCGCTCGTTGGAGAGACGTGAGAACGAGATGCATGAACAAGCTCCCGGGGCCGCAGGGCCTTCCCGCCCGTCACTGCCGGAGAGCCCAGACCCCTCCGCCCCACGGCGTTCGGCAGTGAGAAGCAGCCGCCGTCGGGACTGCCCACTCGCTGTGTCTGCCACGAGGGCCCGTCCTTCACGGCTCCCCAGGCACCTGGGGGGGAGTTCTGGGTGTCAGCTCAGCGTCCGTGCCCGCTGTAGGGGACAGCGTCAGGAAGCGGTCCCCTTTAACATCCGTGTCCCCCTGCTCCATGGGAATGTCGGTGAGGCCGCAGAGAGCCGCATGACGGCACGGTACTGGCTCAGGGCACGGCCTCCCACTCCAACCTCACAGTGAGGAGGGCACATCCTTGGACGGTCAGCGACTGTTCATCGGGGTGGAAACGCCCAGAGGGAACTCAGCTCTCGTGTCCTGGCAGCTGACTTCAGGCACGGCTGGATCCAGGGCCCCAGCCCCGGACCGTGTGGAATTCCTTCTCTGTGGGGCGAAGGGCATGCTTCAAGTGCGGTGAAGTGGGTCCCCCTGCTGCCGGCCGGAGGTGCCCAGAGCCTGCTAGATGCCCAGAGCCCAGCTGTGCGTGACCCCCAGGGCCGGCCGAGGCCTCAGGACAACCGCAAGACACTTGGGGGTCACGGCTGCGGAGTTAGGTTGTGTCTCCTGGCAGTAGGGACACTGGAGGGTGAAGGTGCTGTCAGAGGCCTCGTGACAGCCATCTGCCGGTCGGGCCCCTCTGTGGTGACCCTCCCAGGAAGGTAACTGGGGTCCTCCCTGTCCCGCTCCTCGAGCCCCTGAGTCTGTCTGCTCTTGGCCAGGAAGTGGGGAGCACTTTCCAGTTTTCACCAAGAGCATCACCCCCCCAAGCTCCATTTCTGCCCGTCCAAGGCAGACTTGGCGGCACCTGATGGAGACCCTTTGAATCGGGGACGTGAAGGGAACAGACCTGGCACCGGGCCTGGCCGTGCCGACGCGGCTGCCCGCTGAGGCCCGCCCTCCCTCTGTCCTGCAGGCTCAGGTGGAGGCCGAGCGAGAGCAGGAAGGTGCCGTGCAGCTGTTAGAGGTGAGTGTGCAGCGTCGGGCGGCCGGGGTGCCCCGCCGAAGGCCCTGACGCCGCCTCGCGCCGGGCTCCCAGCACCTGCACGGCGCGTGTCACCGAGTCCCTTTGTGCATGTGAGGACGTGCGGGCAGCCGTGCCTGCGAAGTGTGGCCTGTGCTCTGCTGGCTTCTCCTGGTGGGGGCGGGGAAGGTCCCGTCACTCGCTGGGTGAGCTCCCGGGGCATCCGCCCTGCAGACCAGCCACCGGAGGGCCGTGTTCTAGGGAGTGGCACCGGGAGGACTTGTCCTCTCAGAAAGGAGGCTCGGGGAGTCCAGGCAGCCGCTGCCGTCCCGGCACTCCGTGGGCACAGTCCCCACAAGTGTGGGTGAGGGACTCCTCGGCCACCCAGAGACCTTTCTCCTTGGGCCCTGACAGTGGGGCTCAGAAGGGGAGTGGCTGCCACATCCCCAGGTCGGGTGTTCATCAGGAGCCGGCACCCTCGTCCTGCCCCGCTGTCACGTCCCCAGGTCGGGAGTCACCACTCCTGCCCCACCGTCACGTCCCCAGGTCGGAGTCACCCCTCACGTCCGACCACATCCGCACAGAGAGGCTTGGCCTCCTCGCTGTGGCCTTCCAGCAGGAGGGCCGCTTTCTGGAGGTCTCTACTGTGACCTATCTCGCCCGAGGGTGGCGGCCTCCTCAGACAGCCCTCTGTGCGGCCTGGGGCCATTTGTCCCTCCGGTGGGCTCCGCGGGGCTCGGGAAAGCGTCGTCGATGACCGTGCCGAGGGCCCAGAGCACGGTGAAAGCAGACAGGGACTGAGAAGGGAGGTGACCCCAGGTGGGGGAAGCCACCGTCGCCCCGCCCTGCGTCAGCCCCGCCCTGCCTCCCAGCTGCTCCCGCCCACCTGTGCTGACTGTCGGCCTCCGGCCTCTGGTGCAGGCTGCTCCTGACAGTGCGCTGTGGCCTGGCCCGGCGCCGTGGGCGGCCCGTGCTCGGCAACGTGGTAATGGCTGTGGCGTGACACGTGGGGCGGGAGAGGCCGCGTGACCTGTGGGGACCTCCCCCCCCCCGTCTCACTCGCGTCTCTGTCGTCTTGCTCCGCGCCCGCCCAGAGCACCTTGGACAGTATGCAGGTACTCCAGAGTGTGCCCCCTGATTGCCCGTGCTCCCTGCATGGACGCCCCGCCCCGGCCTGCTCAACCCTGCCCTGCTGAGCGGGGGGCGGCAGAAGGGCTTCCGATGGACACAGCTCTCCCCGGTGCAGGCGGCGGGGCGGGGCTCCTCAGCCCCGAGAGCTAGGGCTACTCTGGGGCTCCTGGGGGAGCGCGCCTTCCCGGGCGCCTGGGCGTGGCGTGCTGTGGGCAGTGTTGAGCAGGCCCAGCCCACCGGCTTCCCGTGCTGTGCCCAGGTTGTGCCTGTCCCATGCGTTCCGACGGCCGGGACAGTTCCTGGCCTGGGGACCCGGCCATCAGGATGCACCCGCTCCTGAGTGTCACCCCGCTCCGCCCGTGTCCTGCCTCTGCCGGGGCAAGGAGCAGGCTCCTTCCAGCTGGTGGGGGCGCCCTACTCGCCCTCCACAGGTGCTCCCAGCCATCCTGGCTGTCTTGGGGCTGGAGACGGGCTCTCCCTCGGCACACGGCTCTGAGCTTGGTCATGGCTTTGGGGTCAGCGGCTGCTCCCACTTCTGGGCAGTGGCCATCGGGGTGGGGTCCTGAGACCCAGCCGGGGGTCAGCAAGGGGCTTGCCAGATACGCCACGCTCCCAGCTGCGGCCGACCTGCCAGACCGGTCAGAGGGAGCCCTGGGGTCTGCACCAGCCCTTCGGGGGGTGGAGAGACTGTGGGTACAGGACGAGGGCACCCCGGGTCGTGGGCGTTATTTTATACCAGTTCTAAACTGCTGATTTTAGAGGAAATCAAAGCAGAAACCCTGGGTCCCTAAATACTTTGGTCCTTGACCGGGAGAAGGTGGCCCTGCCAGGGGCCTGCTGGGATGCTCGGTGCCATGGGGCAAAGGGACAGGGACGCTGTGCCGAGTCCCAGAGCCATGTTTAGCCTCAAGGCTGCTGTCTCGTCAGCCGCCCCCGCAGCTCCAGGCCCCCCGTGACACGTCCCTCCCAGGCGGCGGCTTGGGGACCTCTGCTTCTGCATCTGCCATCCGGACACGTGGCTTCATGGCCCCTGTGGCTGGTTTTAGAGAAAATTAAAGTGACGTTGGAGCTGGCGTGGCTGTTCTGGGCTGGACTGATGGGCTCGTGCTGACCTAGCCCATGGCCCCCCCACATCAGCGACGTACCCCTAAAGCCGTACTCTGCTGTCGCGGTGCTGGGCCTGCTCAGGTGAGGCCTCCCTGAGATGGAGGCACCTGCTTCTCCTGGGAGCCCGGACGCTTTGCCCAGGAGGGTTCGAGCCGTGCCTAGAAGACACTGGCGAGACACGCCTGCCCCGGCCCCAGCACCTGTTCCTGCCCACCCTCACACACCCCCTGAGACATCCCACGTGCAGGACGGATGGCAGCCCGCCCTGGGGATGCCTGCTCCTGGGACCCACGCGGTCGGAGCTGAGCTCGTGTTCTGGCGGGGCACGGAGCCCGAGCAGAGACACCCTCGGGAGGAGACGCTGCTGCCGGCAACCTGGCGGCCCTGGGGGGTGCTCGCCAGGAGCTCCTCCACGATGAGCTAGGTGCCGGGTGGCGAAGGGCTGCTGGGCGTGGCGAGGAGCCGCTGTGGGGACAGGAGGCTGTGGGCGGCTTGGCGGCGCCCCTGCCCCTCACGCCTCTGCCCTGCACCTGGGCTCAACAGCCACGTCCACCGCCCTTCACCTGCACACGCCCTCGGCCCGGCCAGACCCTAGGGTGTGCACGCCGCCACCTCAGATGGTGACGGTACTGATCGTACCAGCTGCCCTGCCTCTCCCACGGGTGGTAGTCACTGGGTCACCCCACAGCACCGACTCTGCCCCGGGCCGCCCCAGCGTGAAGGCTGCTGCCACGCTCTGGTTGCTGCTGTCCCGGGAGCAGCGGGCGCAGCCCTCCATGGTGGTGGGTCGGCGGCAACTTCTGCCTTTGTGGAACAGCCCTGCGGCCGCTCATTTGCAGCCCACGGATCCCGCACTTCACAGGCAGCCCCTGCTCACTCAGCAGCTGCGGCGTCGGGAACCGGCTGGACCCTGCTCTGGGCCAGGAGCCAGCGGTGGCCTTGCTGACAAGGGCCTCGGTCCTGACCCCGCAAGCCTCGCCTGCCTGTCTTGGCCTCTGTGGCCGAGCAGGGCACGGACGTGGCACGGACATGATGTGGGACGGGCCCTCTGGGCACGCAGGCCCCAGGCCCTAGCCGCAGCAGGTCATCGGCACAACTGAGTGGGGCCAGGACAGACAGACGGCCGCCTCCTCTCTGAGCTCTCCCTCCGCGGGCCCTACCCCCCGGGGGCCACGCCAGCTCCCTCCCCAGCACAGCACAGAGCCCCTGCCCCCTGCGGCTCCTTCCAGAAGTGCCGCAGTGCCGGCTGGCTGGGCTCACTGTCCGGCTGCCCTGGCGCCCCGAATCTGGCCCAAAGCCTCCCCAGTCTGTGTCCCAGGTCATTCATGGTCTAAAAAATCAACTTGCTTTTTGAGATTTTTTTTTTATCTTGAGCTAATATTAGATTTGCAAGAGTTTACACAAAGAGCGAGAGACCCCGGACCCTTGGCCGGCGTGTCTCGAGCCACAGCATGTCCCCAGGCCTGGATCCCGTGTAGAGTGTAGTTGATGTCACTGTGTTTTCAGTCCCTCGTGTGTGTGTGCCTGTGCGCGAGTGCATGTTGTCCTGAGGAATGTGGCCGCGAGCTTAGATTCCTGGACCCACGCACAATCAGGTGTAGATGGCTTAATGTCCTGGACAGACCCCTCTTGTCACCGCACCGGTCACGCCCTCCCAGCCCAGAGCCCACAATGCTGATCTGGCACCTTGTCATTCCAGGAACTCGCATGGAGGAACAGTCGAGCCACCTCCCTAGGTTCTGGCCACGTGCCCGGGCGTCCCCGTGTGCACATGCGCACACATGGCTCTGAGCCATGTCGAAGCCCTTCCGTGTTCTCCCGGTACCCGCTCGAGGCTCCTCTGGCTGCCGGAAGCCCAGGGCTCTGCGTGATTCCCTCCTCACCCACGTGGGCATTTGACAGGTCCCTGGCCAAGGACCCGGCCTGCCCGTGTGGGCCCCAGAGCTCTGTCTCGGGGCCCGGCCGCCATCACAGTGCAGACCCGGCCCTTGGGGCCCGAGCCTGGCCAGGGCCGCTCAGAGCCCCAGCCAGGAGCCCCGAGGGCAGCTCGCTCCTCCCCGGAGCGAGGGGGGGGGGGGGCTGTCTTGGCTGAGCTCATTCAGCTTTTTAAAAGAACAATCGTGCTGATTGTTTTAATGAATTGAAGAAATTAATTATAGCCTTGAGATCTGTTAGGTTTATTTTTAGAAATTCCTGCTCTCAGACACAAATAGCCCTTCATTCTGGACCCGGACACTGGGAGGCTTGACGCCTGTGCAGGGGTGGGGGCGGCGGGGAGGAGGAAGGAGCAGCCAGGGAGGGCCTGCCCTGGCTGGGCCCCTCTATCTTGCACGGTGGCCACTCCCATGCCCGCGTGTGCAGGGCCACCACGAGCTCCGGTACGGTGTCACAGTGTGCCCGAGGCTGCGGTCTGCAGGAAGTGAGAGGCGAGCAGCTGCCCTCGGGCTGTGACCTTCGTGGGGAACTGAATGCGTGTGGCATTCGTGCTGCCGCAGCGGGAGTGCCCGCATCCCGGGGTGAAGAGTGGCAGGCCCCGCTGCAAGGCCTGTTCGCAGGGCTCCCGGCAGCCTCCAGCACACGGCTCTTGAGTGCCTCTCGGGGCCTGAGCCGAGCTGTGCGCCGGGGACATGCAGGAGCCGGAAGGCAGAGGCTCGGCCTGCGGGGCCTGTGTGCAGAGACAGAACGGTGGCCTGGGAGCTCGTGTCCTGTTGGGGGTGGGAAGAGGGTATGCACCGCGTCTTGCATCTTGCATGACTCCTGTCACGGGAGATGACACCTTATAAGGACCGCGAGTCCCAGGAGGCCAGAGAGGGCTCGCTCAGGCACAGCCCACCGAGCGGCAGTGGGCAGCGATCAGTTGTGTCCTGACCCTGGCCCCCGCCGATTGGGCTGCTCTGCCCTGGGAGGAGCTCGGCTGGGCCCACTTCCTGCACACGCCCCCTGAGGATGCATCTTGCCCTCTTCTGGGCTCGAGAGAGGTTGTTGTGACGTCAGCAGGGGCAACAACGTCGTGACCACACCTAGCAGAGACGGGTCTCCTCGTGTTGCCCAAAGTGGGGTTCCCTGGCTCTGCAGTGCTGGGGCCTGGGAAAAGGCCGTGGGTGGGGAGACCTCGACTGTCCCCCACTCGGCACAGTCACACGCTCCAACTTCAGATGCTCGTGCAGGCGTGCCAGCCACCAAGTGCCCGGTTGTGCATGGAGCCGGAGCGAGCCGCAGTGGGAGAGAGGAGTGTTGGCACCATTTCTCGGTGCCCGTGAGCTGCTCGCGCTGGCCTGCAGCCAGGCTGCGTGGAGGCCAGGTTGTCAGACATACCCCGTGGGGGCGGGAAGCAGCCCCACCACGCTTGCACAGGCATGCACGCATGCGGCACACACGTGTGCACATACAGCACACATGGATACGTGCACACTGCACGCACACTCACGTGCACTCATTTACACTCACTCACG
The DNA here is from genome assembly GCA_026018925.1 of Tupaia tana. Taxonomy (NCBI): domain Eukaryota; kingdom Metazoa; phylum Chordata; class Mammalia; order Scandentia; family Tupaiidae; genus Tupaia; species Tupaia tana. The sequence continues at coordinate 23,629,499 of JAKSZU010000026.1, read as the reverse complement.
TCCCCAAGGACGGCCCGCGCTGCCCTGACCCTGTGTCCTCCTCTGCCGTCAGTGCAAGGTCCGGGAGCTGGAGGAGAGATGCCGGGTGCAGAGTGAGCAGTGCAGCCTGCTGTCCCGGGACCTGGAGCAGTTCCGGCAGCACGCCGGGAAGATCGACCTCCTGGCTGGCAGCCTGGCGGCCACCCTGGAGGTCCCCCCACACAAGCCTTTCCCACAGTTCATGAACGGACTGGCCATTGGCAAAGGTGAGTGCCCGGGCTGAGGTGGGAGGGTGCCCCCACCTGCCCTGGAGCCTGTGCGCAGCGGTGTGGGGCCGACACCTGGCGGGTACACAGATGCCCACTACCGCCACGCGCCGGCGAGGTGGCACTGACTTTACTACGGGCGTGGGCAGCACCTCCAGTCTCCGGGACGAGCCTTCATGCCTGATGGCCGCTGCCCTGTGGGTGGGCTCTCAGACCGGGTCCCAGGTGGTGAAGACTGAGGTACCCGTGGGGGTCACAGTGGTACGGTCTCAGCCGGGGCACGAGCCCGGGGTGCCCGCCGTGCAGACCTCCTCGGCCGGGCTGCCGAGCGCTGTACCGCTCTCTGCTTCTTCCTCCACCCCGCCGCCGGCTTCACGGGGACGTGTGTGGAGAGGCAGTGGCCGCGGCTGTGGCGGGCTTAGCGCCTAGCCCGCACTGGAAGCAGGGTGGGGTCGGGGGGGGTGCTGCCTGTGCGTGTGCGGGGCACGCCGGGACGACCCTGGGCATGCTCAACAGCCTCGCTGGAGGCTGCGTCCTCGCCAGAGGCCAGCCGGGGTGCAGAGGGTGGCGGGCTGTAGCCCTGCAGTGCCTCCCGCCTGCTCGAAGTTCATCTTTCTTTACCCTGGGGGGTCGTGTCAGCACCTCTCCTTGGCATTCCACACCCCTGGTTCTCGGCAGAGCCCGCGTCCTGTCGCACCTTGTGTTGCTGAAGGAGGCGACCCTGCCTGTGTCTGCGAACGGCCCACGGGCTCAGGCAGCCGGGCCATGCCACTGGCCGTCACCGCAGTGATGAGCGGGGAGAAGGCCTGAGCGCCCCGCTGCACGCTCGCCGAGCATGTGGCTCAGCCGTTCGGTGGCAGCGCAGCGGCGCCACGTTCCCCAGGTGGCCAGTGCCCTCGTGGTACGCCCGCCCGTGGGCAGAGGTGGGCAAGAGACAAGTGGACAGATAAGTGACCCAGTGGCCTCCAGCCCATACAGGTGCATGGGCAGACGACGAGATAGCGGTGACAGGCCCGTGCGGTTGGTGGCTGGGGTGGGTTCTGACGAGGAACCGTGCTGGGCAGCTCAGTACCTCCCAGTGGGAGCAATGCGTGCGTGGACTTCCGGTGCCTTCTCCCCCGGAAGGGCACACAGAGTGACCCCTATGCTGCAGAAAAGGTAGGGGCTCGGCCTGGAGGTGGCATGTGGCCCCACTGCCCACAGGTGCCAAATCGCAGACTCAGAGGGAGGCAGGTGCTTGTCGCGAGCTCATCGCAAAAACACTCCAGCAGGGCTGATGCCTGACTAGGGAGCGCTTCACGGCGGTGTCGGGAACGTTTTAGAAGCTGAGCTCCTGGGCGCCAGCCAGGGCCCAGCCTGGCACATCCCAGGCCTGCCCTGTGGGCCATCTCCTGCCTAGCACGTGGGCGTGCGACACTAGTGAACCTCCCAGCCTGTAGAGGCAGGACGTGGGTCACCTGAGCTAAGGTGGAGGCCAGTCTGGAAAGTCCGGGGATGTGGCAAGCGTAGGACGCTGGTTGGGAGCAGAGCTGAGTGTCCTTGTCACCAGCTGGGGCAGCGGAGTGGTGTGCGCCACGGCCTCTGTCCAGCCCCAGGGTGCGTGCTGCTGGCGGACGGGCCCCGGGCGGCCTGTGCAGGGCGAGGGAGAGCCAGCGCAGACTCCGCCATGGAAGACGCGGGGCGCTGCCGAGGAGGGGAGGGCCCTGTGGGCTGGAGGTTGGGGGAGCAGGTCCCTCGTGGCTGGGCCTCGGGGCACGTGTGCGTGTGCGCAGATCCTGACGGGGGAACCCAGGCAGGGGTGGCAGCGTGGCCGTGACCCGTGGGCGCCTCTTCTCTCGGCCTCTCTCCCGGCGAGCACACCTGCATCCTGGCCCTCAGACCAGCCGATGGTGGACACCCCGCCCCGGCTGACGCGCTCTGACCCTCGGCATCCTCCCAGGTCAGGACAGGGCCATCAGGAGTTGCCCTGTGGTCGGCGAGTGCACCCGGCTCCCGCTGCCCGCGGACAAACCGGCACCGTGCTCGGCGAGGCCCCCTTTCCTGTCGCGGTCCAGAAGCCCAAGATGCAGATTTGAGTCCGACGTGAGTCTCACCCTGCGGGGCCCTTGGCCTCCTGGACCCCCCGCCCCCTGGTCCCCGCTTGTCCCTGCCCCCCGGTCCCCCCCGCCCCCTGGTCCCCGCTTGTCCCTGCCCCCCGGTCCCCCCGCCCCCTGGTCCCCGCTTGTCCCTGCCCCCCGGTCCCCCCGCCCCCTGGTCCCCGCTTGTCCCTGCCCCCCGGTCCCCCCGCCCCCTGGTCCCCGCTTGTCCCTGCCCCCCTGGTCCCCCCGCCCCCTGGTCCCCCACATCCACCCTAGTCCCCCCTGGTCCCTGGTCTCCCCCCTGGTCCCCCCTGGTTCTCTCTGCCCCCTGGTCCCCCCTGCCCCCTGGTCACCTCTGCTCCCCGGTCCCCTCTGCCCCCTGGTCCCCTCTGCTCCCTGGTCCCCTCTGCTCCCTGGTCCCCTCTGCCCCCTGGTCCCTCCTGCCCCCTGGTCCCCTCTGCTCCCTGGTCCCCCCGGTCCCCCCTGCCCCCTGGTCCCTGGACCCCCTGCCTCCTAGTCCTCCCTGGTCCCCCCCACCCCCCTGGTCCCTCCTGGTTCCCCCTGGTCCCCCGACCCCTGGTCCCTGGTCCCCCCTGCCTACTGGTCCCTGGTCCCCCCTGGTCCCCCCTGCCCCCTGGTCCCCCCAATCCCTCCTGTCCCCCAGTCCCCCCTGTCCCCCTGGTCCCCCCGTCCCCTGGTCCCCCCGTCCCCTGATACCCCTTGCCTCCTGGCTCCCCCCGTCCCCTGGTCCCCCCTGGCCCCCTGGGTTCTCTCTGCCTTCTGGGCCCCTTGGCCTCCGGTCCCTGCGTCTGTGGAGTGGACAGCCCTTCCTGTCCTCCCCTTCCTCCTGGTGTCAGAGCAGTCTTGCCTGACCTCATCTGTGCCCGGAGTGGCCCCCCCTGCAGTGGTGTTGGGGCGGGGCATGGGCACCAGCACGACAGCGTTTGAGAGGTGAGAGGTGAGCTGCATGGCGGGCGCGGTACAGCCATGTGACACGTGTGACAGCAGGGCCTGAGAAGTCGAGGAGGACTCTCCCAGGGGGTCGTCGGCCCTTTGTGTCACGTGTTGATGCGAAGGGGCCGGAGGTCCCAGCTTGCAGTGGCGCTGGGGCGGGCACGCCCTGCTGTCTTGTCTCTGGAGAGTGGGCAGTGGTGTGGCCTGCCCTGTCTGGAAGGACCTGTGGTCCGTGGGGAGCGTGCTGTGGGAGGGACAGAAGAGCCAGCCAGGCCCTGCCACTGCCAGCCCAGCCCTAGCCCGTGAGAAGGGACCGTGGCCCCGCCCCGACCCCAGTGGTGACCTCCGTGCTCTGTGAGCTTCCGTGAGCCTGCAACAGCTGGACGGGAGGACACGGCCCCAGGCCACCTCTCCCATGCAGCCCTCCTGGCACTGCACACCGTGGTGGGAAAGGGGGTCCCCGTCCCAGGCTGAGCCCTGGGGACAGCCGCGATCAGCGTCTCTCGTTTCCTCCAGAGCCGCCCAGGGTCTGCCCAGGATGCCCCTCTCGTCTGGACGGGGGCCTCCCACATCCCACCTGGTCCAGGCTCTTCTGCCCATCCCCTCGAGGGGCTGCCTTGTCTCTGGGCTCAGACACGGGCTGAGGGCGGGGCTCCACGGTCGGGGGTACTGTCCGAAGCGCCCAGTCAGATTGTGAGGGTCGTCCCGGCGTCATGACCCGAGTCCGTCGGCAGCGCCCTGAGCCCCCGCCTTTCACAGATGGAGAATGAGCGGGACTCGAACCCCTGCAAGCAGAGCTACTCGGGGAAGGTCCGCCTGTGTGTGGCCCGCTACAGGTAAGGGCACCGCCCTGCATGTGTACGCGTGTGCCTGGCGGCGTGGGCTCGGGGTGCATGTGAGCGTAGGGGGCCCCTCAGGCCCCGAGAGGAGGTGGGCGTGCGGGCCAGGCCGGGCCGACGGTAGGGTGCTGCAGGCAGTCAGGGCGGGACTGTGCACTCCGTGGGCTGCCACGGTAGACTGATGTGTTACTGCCACACGTGTGACACGGTGACATCACCATCATGCATGTAACAGCCACACCAGTCACACGTGTGTCATGGTTACACTGCCACAGGTGTAACACACTCACATGACGTGTATGACATTGTTATGTCACTGTCGCACACGTGACACGCTTATATCATCGTATGTGTAACACAGCTATGTCACCACCGTACATGTAACATGGCTACATCGCCGTGTAATGCTGTTTCCTCAGTGTCACATGTGTAATATGGTTATGTCACTGTCATACATGTAACACAGTCCCACCACCGCCATGTGCGTAACATGGCTACACCACCACACATGTAGCATGGCAACACCATCATCATACATGTGAAACTCTCACATCACTGCCATGCATGGAACGTGGTTATGTCACAGCTATATCACAGTCATACGTGTAACACTGTGATGGCACTGTCACATGTCACATAGTTCCATCACTCTTACACGTAATGCTGCTCCGTCACTGTCATATGTGTGATACTGTCACGAACTGTCATGCATGTAACAGTTATGTTGCTGCCATACATGTGACGCCGTGATGTCACCGTCACGTGTGGCACTGTCGAGGCACTGTTACCTCACAGTGGGCGGGCGGGCCGGATGTGGCCTGCCGTGTCTCGGCGGTGCATCAGGGCACTGAGGTCCGGCGCGGCGTGCCTTTGTGCAGAGGAGCCCATGTCTGGGCTGTTGCACACAGCAGCGGTGAAGGCGCACGCTCACGGTCATGGCGGCATTGGGGGTGGCGCTGCTGATGTCGCCAGAAGGTGGACGTGGTGTCGTCTCGGCAGTCCCGTAGCCGGATCCCGCATGCTGACCATGGTTCGAGTCCTGGCCCAGGTGACTTGAGCACGCCAGCACGTGTGTGCCTGCACCTGCACTCTGACAGGTGGACACGGGGAGACGGTGCTGCAGCGTGCCCACACCCCGCTGGGGGCGCCATCTGTCTCCGTCTGCATCTTGCCATGCAGGCCACTCTGCTGACCGTCACCGTGTGACCAGCTTCGTGGTGGGGGACGTGGGGTGCCGCTGTAGGGACACTGCAGATGGCCAGGGGCTACGCTGCACTGTGAGCCCACCCCAATCACGTGTGCACACATGCACACACACATGCCCATGCGTGAATAACAGTGGGGTGACTCGTCTTCACGTCTGCATAGGAACATGAACCGGGAAATGCGGCAGAGCCCGCGTCCCCCAGGAAGGGCTGCAGGCGGTGCTGTGTGCTGAGAGCCCCGGCCAGCTCGCTAGCTCTGCACTGCCGCATGGGTCGTCTCCGAGCAGTGACCGAGGGCTCCGGGTGGTCTCCCGGGTGCTAACGAAGCTGTGCTCCCCCAGCTACAACCCCTTCGATGGGCCGAATGAGAACCCGGAGGCCGAGCTGCCCCTCACGGCGGGGAAGTACCTCTACGTCTACGGAGACATGGATGAGGACGGCTTCTACGAAGGTCTCTGCTCGGGCGTGGCTGCGGGGGCAAAACTAGGCAGCGAACTGGCTCGTGCAGCGTCCTGAGAGGCGGGTCAGGGTCCTGGTTGCACCGGAGGCCTGGCCCACTGCTCTGACCCCACTCTTCCGAGGTTCCACGTCTCCCCACCTGATGCCAGGCAGGAAAGCTGACGGGGTTCCCCACTTAGCGCGGGGTGACCTCTGCAGCTCAGCCCCTGCTGTGTGACGTCGACCTCTGCAGGTGCCCTGGGCTGGTGCCTGTTCTCTCCCAAGGCTGTCTCCTGCCCTCATGTCTCGGGCCCGGCCCCTGGGCATCCCTCAGGCAGGGCTGACCCTCCTTCCAGGAGCCCTCCCGTCAGAGTGGCTCTCAGGACCCGGGGTGACCCAGCCAGCCTGAGTCTGCTGTTAACTGGGAGGTCAGGTCTCGTGTTCTCCTGGTCACTCACTCCCCGCAGAAACCCCTGGGCTCTCTGGGCATTGTCAGCGTGAGGTCAGGCCGCCTCTCCTGACAGCCAGGAGCAGGAGTCCTGTGGGTGAGTGCCCACTCGCCTGGTCTGCCCGGGAACAAAGCAGTGTGTGCACTCTGTCGCGTGTCTTAGAGGTTTTCGCCTTAGTGTGTGCGCTCGCTGGAGAGCAGAGACTGAGAGGGAAGGTGAGAAATCCCCCCGGGGGTTGGCCACGCCGCAGTCCCTTCTCCTCCATTCTCCTCCCAGGATCTTAGGCACACGCACGCACCTGGCATGCATTTCAAGCCACTGGGTCTGGGACTCGGACCACACTTGACCACGTGGGAGTCCAGTGACATAACTATTACGCGATCTGCTGGTCCCAGTTTGGGTTCTTAGCATAAGTGCATACAGTCAGCGCCAAGGCACCCTGACAGGCCCACAGTGTAGAAATCTGAGCCTGAGGCAATGGCTGGGAAGCCAACCTCCCTGAGACCTGACTCAGCACAGGTGTAAGACTCAGGGCTGCATTGTTGGGTGACAGTGGGCAATGTATTTAACCTCTCTGTGCCATCACCTCACGGCACGGCCATGAGGAAAATTGAGGTAATAACTATGAAGTACTTAAAATAGGATCTGGCACATAGTAACTGCTCAGTAAATATTAGTTATCATCACCACCACCATCACCACTGTCATCACCACCACTGTCATCATCATCACCACCATGACCACTACCACCACCATCACCATCATCACCACCACTGTCACCGTCATCACCACCCTCACCCCACCACCACCATCACCACCACCACCATCACTGTCATCATCACCACCACTGTCACCGTCATCACCACCCTCATCACCACCATCACCCCACCACCATCACCACCACCACCGTCACTGTCATCATCACCACCATCACTGTCATCATCATCACCACCATCACCATCACCACCACCACCACCATGATCATCATGATCACCACCACCATCACCATCACATCACCACCATCACCATCATCACCATCACCGTCATTGTCACCACCACCACCATCACCATCATCATCACCACATCACCACCGCCATCACCACCACCCTCACTGCCATCATTACCACTGTCACCACCACCACCATCGTCATCAGTATCCTCACTGTCACCACCATCAGCACCACCACCACCAACAGTATCCTCACTGTCACCCCATCATCTTCAACACCGTCAGTATCCTCGCTGTCACCATCACCATCATCACATCACCACCATCAATACTGTCACCACCATCATATCAACATCACTGTCATCAGTATCCTCACTGTCACCTCACCACCACCACTTCCACCACTGTCGTCATCACCATTACCATAACCATTGTCATCACCACAATTGTCACCATCTCTCCATGTCAGAATGTGGATATTTTCAGAGTGTCCTAGGACAAAGAATGCGCTCCCTGAAACCCACCCTCTAGTTGGCAGTCAGTAGCAGAATGTGAGCCTGCATTTAGCCTGCTGGAACTCAGGACTGACTGAGTGGTCCGCGTGCCCGGCCCTGCGCCACGTCATAGAGCTCCCTCAGTGGGAGGGGCGTCTGTTGGGAGCAGAGTCCAGGTTCAGCACTTGGCAGTCCCTCTGAGTCCTGTGACCTCCATCGGCACCTCTCTGCAGATGCGCTGTGACTCCACGGGGGACCTGCCCTTCCCGGTCTGGGCTGTGAGATGACCCGAACTGCCTAATCTTTAGCTTCTCTACACACATTTTCTGGGCTCGCCTGCGGCAGCATTCAAATCCCACGAAGGAAGGGCACGAAGTTAGTTTTACACATCAACAAGGGGTTCCTGTCACGTCCACCACGACCACAGAGCAAACTTGGTTACTTTTCTTTCCTATAAACTTTTGGTCACTCAACCAATGGATGGTCCTGATACCAACTTGGTAGTTTTGCTTCACATCAAATGCCCTGGGAACCCACGAAGGTGGACCCAGTGTTTACAAGGGGAGGTGTGGGGACAGAAACCACCTTTAATTTCTGTTCATGTGATCACTTAATAAAAAGCCTCCACCACCACAGATCTGCCATGCTGGCTTCTCCTAGCAGGCATTTGCTGGGTACCTGCCGTGTCCCTCTCAGGCTGGACGTTCCGTAGTTGGGAGGTCGCAGCCCCCTGCAGTGTCACCTGAGCAGGGTGGGGACGGCAGTAGAGCACGCAGGATGGGTGTGACAGTTCGGGATGGGGATAGCTATCATACAGAAGCCAGCATGGTGCCGGAGGGGCATAGCGGACGTTCTGTTAGGCAGCGGGGTGGCTGTTGTCAAGAGCCGGGGTGCCCAGGACGTCCTGCCACTTGGCCGTTAGGTCCTGTCGGGGAAGTGCGGAGCGTGCGGGGAGCACAGGGCTCCCATGGGGTGGTGGGGAATACCCTGTCTGTGTCCAGCAGGAGAGCTCCTGGACGGGCAGCGGGGCTTGGTGCCCTCCAACTTCGTGGATTTTGTCCAGGACAATGAGTCGCGGCTGGCCAGCACGCTGGGGGACGAACAGGATCAGAACTTCATCAACCATTCCGGCATCGGCTTAGAGGGGGAGAACATTCTCGACCTCCACTCCCCCACTCACGTGGACTCGGGCATTACCGACAATGGGGCGGGGACGCTGGACATGAACATTGATGACGTTGGAGAAGACATCGTGCCTTACCCTAGAAAAATCACCCTTATCAAACAACTTGCCAAAAGTGTCATTGTGGGCTGGGAGCCCCCGGCAGTGCCACCGGGGTGGGGGACCGTGAGCAGCTACAACGTCCTGGTGGACAAGGAGCCTCGCATGAGCCTCACTCTGGGCAGCAGGACCAAGGCACTGATCGAGAAGCTCAACATGGCGGCCTGCACCTACCGCATCTCCGTGCAGTGCATGACCAGCAGGGGGAGCTCGGATGAGCTGCAGTGCACGCTACTGGTGGGCAAGGACGTGGTGGTGGCCCCCTCGCACCTGCGGGTGGACAACATCACGCAGATCTCCGCCCAGCTCTCCTGGCTGCCCACCAACAGCAACTACAGCCACGTCATCTTCCTCAATGAGGAGGAGTTTGACATCGTCAAGGCTGCGAGGTACAAGTACCAGTTCTTCAACCTCAGGCCCAACATGGCGTACAAGGTGAAGGTTCTGGCCAAGCCCCACCAGATGCCGTGGCAGCTCCCTCTGGAGCAAAGGGAGAAGAAGGAAGCCTTTGTGGAGTTCTCGACACTGCCTGCAGGTGAGCCGTGGCCTTCCAGGGGCCTGGGGAGAGGTCCCCAGGGTGGCACCTGAACGGGACAGGTGGGGGAGTGGGCAGGGAGAGTGGCACCTGTGCCGTCCTGTGTGTGTTCGAGAGAGGGTACTCGGGTCCTGTTAGGGCCACGGTGCTGGGAATACCTCCTTCGGCACATGCATCGGCCACAGGCTCCCTGTGTGAAAGATGGGGAGAGCCGGCTGCTGCGAGTGTGCCTTCCGTGTCGCACTTCCTCCGAGACCCGGGCTCATCTAGAGAGTAGCGGGTGGCACCCACATGCCTAGCAGAGCTCTTCCTTCCTTTTGTTCTTCCTCCTTCCTGCCCTACCTTCCTTTTTAATAAGCACACACAGACGGGTTGTATAAAAGGTGTGGAACTCTGCTCCGGAAGCCACCCTGCGTGCTCAGCTATAGACTGGGAGAGAGTGCTCCTGTCCCACGCACACCCCTGGGCATCGCAGAGAGGGGACCAGGTGTGGAAGCCTGGCAGACCTCGTCCTCCCGTCCGTCCGGACCCTGGTACAGCCAGGTCAACAGGCAGCTGTTGACTCCAGCTTCTGTCTGGAATGTCTGTTGCACTGGGCGCGTGTACGGGCCATCCTTCCGAGCACGGGCTCGGAGCCGGAATCCCTGGACCTAGGCAGCCTTCCAGAGCACAGGCCGTTCCCGCAAACACACGGAAAGGCACGGCTCGTTTCCTCTGCGGCCTTTCTCGGTCGTGTCCACTCAGGGGCTCCGGCTCCATCTTGCTTTTTGCATATCACTTGTCCTGTCTTTTCTTTTTCCTTTTTGTTCCTTGACTTCTTTTAGGCTGACTGAGTCTTTTTTTTTTTTTTTTTCCCTACTTTCTTTATCGGCTTTTTGTGGGAATAACATACTGTCTTACTATTTTGGAGACTGCCGTGGAGAGCACAGCGTGCATACTTAGCGTATTACAATTGACCTCTGTGTAGACGAAATGACTTACCTGGGAGGCGGGCCCAACCTTACAAGTCCATTTGTGCACCTTTGTTTTGCTATTGTGTGATATATTGTGCTTTCCTGTATTTTACAAGCCACTCACTGTGCTATTTTTAAAATTGAAATACTTGTTTTCCTTTGAAGAATTGGAGAAGTTGTCTTTCAAGTTTTCTAATGTACTCAGAGTTCTCACAGATCCTTTGCGTCCCTTCTTTTGGATTTAGTGTCTTTTCCTTTTGGCTATGACGTTTCCTTAAATATGCTTTTGTTTATCTGAAATAACTCATTATTTCACTTTCATTTAAAAACTTATTTGTCTGGACTAGACCTTTTTTCCTTTCACAGGGCTGTGAAAACGCCGTTCCACTTTCCGTTGGCCTTCGTTGTTTCCGTAGTGAGTCTGCTGTCACCCCCGGAGCCCTCCGACGGCTTCCAAGGCTTTTTTCTTGTCTTTTCTGTTTGGGGTTTAATGGTTTGACTTTAATATGCCTGTGCACATTTTGTTTTATTTATCCCATCTGGAAATTTACCGAGCTCCCTCGATCTTCAGTGGTAGTTTTCTGTCTGTTTCAAGCTGATCGCCACATGTTTTTCTGCTTGTTCTGTCTTCTCCTGAGACTCACTGTGTGTAAGTCAGGTCGCGTGCTCTTGTGTTCAGCCGTGCCCGACGGTGGCCGTTTCATTCCCACACTGTATGCTGGGTAGGGGACTTCTGCTCATCTGTCTTCAAGTTTATTGATTCTTCCCTTTGCTGGAAAAAACAGCAAATGATTTTCTTAAAAAGTTTAGCTATTGTGTTTTTCTGTGCTAGGACTTTTATTTTATTTTAAGTTTTTTTTTTTTTTTTTTTTTTTTTTTTTTTTTTTTTTTTTTCCATTCTTTCCATTCCTTAGCTTTTCACCCATCACATCCATCTTTTTCTGTATGTTCTTATCCTAATTATAAAATTATCTTAAAGATTTTTGTTTACTATTTCCAATATCTGGATTATCTGTGGGGCTGTTTCTGCTATTCTTCTTTTGATTGTGCATGACATTTTCTCTCTCTCTTTCTCCCCTTCCTTCCTTCCTTCCATCCTTCCTTCTTTTAAACTTGCCAGAGGGCGCATATACTCATGGGGTGGGAGGGAGAGAAGGCATCCCTCTTGGGGAATGGTCACACCACAGTCTCTTCTCCTCCATTCAGGATTTTGGGTGCACATGCATTAATGTGTTTTTCAAGCTACCGGGTCCAGGACATAAAGCGCACAGTCGGCCACCTGAGACCCAGCACCTTAACCACCATGCCACTGGCTGGCCCCACATTTTCTCATATTTTTGTCGAATGATTTTCACCGTATTCTGGACATGGTAGATTGCACATTGTAGACACTGGATTATGTTATTTTACCAGGAGCTTAGGGGTACGGAGTCCTGTGGTATCTCTGGGGACCCTGCAGGTCAGAGCCACGGTGGACATTTTTTTCCTGGCTGGCAATGAAATTATTTACAGCACAGGTCCTGCTTCTTGTTTTCGACACTATTTGGATGAACGTATTTCATTTCTGCCCACTGTGGCCCCTAGGCCTGCAGAGTGGTCCCAGCCTTGGGTTCCAGTGGAAAGCTCAGGCCCCTCTACTCCAGCGGACTTGACCTCTCCTTTCTCCCTAATGTGGAGCCACTGTCTTGATATGTGTTCATTCTCTGCCTTCCCAATGGTACCCCTGTTTGTTGCTTGGGGTCTTGGCTGACTTGCACATTTACAGTTTAGCAAGCACCTAATAATTTGAGGGGTACTTTTAGGTACCCTGCCATAGTGGCTCCCTCCTTTTGGGGACCTCTCTCCTAAATGCCCACCTGCTCTGTCAGCCATGAAGGCTGGTCTCTAACCCTGCAGTCTAGCAACCAGCACTTCTGCTTGGGCACCTGAGCTGGCCAGCACCCTCGGGAAAAGGCCACATGGGTGGAATTCACCCTGCATGTTTCCTGAGCCACTCAAGGCTCAGGTTGTGTCTCTGTCCCCGAGCACAGGGCAGGTGTCAGTGAGAGAGCTTTGGGATTACATTGAAGCTCTCTCTGCCATGAGGCGTGTGCTGCTGCTGTCGTGGTCAGACTTCTCACCAAGCAAAGGAGGGTGGCCTGGCTCTGACGAGCAGCGCGGGCTCTTTCCATCTTGTGAGCACCACGGAGTCACGAGGACAGGGAGTCGAGGAGCTTAGGGACACGGAGTCCTGCGGTGTCTCTGAGGACCCTGCAGGTCAGAGCCATGGTGATCTGCCGTGGAGTCCCGGGGAGCGGACAGACTGCGCTCCAGGCTATGGAGCTGGCGGAGTTTAGGCAGGATGGGCCATCCAGAGCCAGGGGTTGGCCTCATGTAGCAACCCCTAGTCTGGTGGGCTGGTGGGTGTATCCCAGCACCAGCTGCCACAACATGAGAGGTCCCCACACAGTGGATGAGTCCGTCGCCTCTGACCCGAGGTCTTTCACGGGACGGGAGCAGCCTGGTGCCCTCAGGCCCAGAGAGCAGGAGTGCCAGTGGCGAGTGCACACGCCGCTGCAGGGCGTGCTGACGCATGCCGTGAGCTGGCCGGTGTCTGGCCACCTGTGCAGAGGTTAACTGCGGACCGTGGCAGGTGTTAGACACGGCTTCTCGGTCGTCCGCCCCGGTGAGAGTAATTGCTCACGTCTGTCACAATCAGATATAGGTATTTCTTCTTTTTAAATGTTGTTACTTTTTATTTACACTTAGTCACCATACATCTTTGCAGTGTAAGCATGGTTTTTCCCAGCACGAATACGTGCGTCTTAGGCAAGTCAAACACATCACCGTATCATCAACAGACAACTCCTCCGTTTCGTAGCTATCGAATGTTTTCTTTGTTTAGTTCCCTGATTCCCTGATCATGTGACTGCTGGGTCAGGGGGTTCTGTCCAGGCACACGGAGCACAGGGGAGGAGGCAACTCCGCGGAGAGCATGCTGGGTTTAAGGAGGGTGGAGGACGCTGGGTTTGCGGACGTGCCTCCCAGAGACTGCCCACCGTCCGCTGGTTCTGCTTCCTGAACTTCCAACTTTGCCTTCTGTCTGTTGCCCGTGACTTTAACAGACGCTCTGGTTTCCAGGTGAGACGCAGAGTGCAGGGAGCCCACCTGCCTGCTGCCCTGACCACTCGTTCATCCCCTCCTAGGCCCTCCAGCCCCACCACAAGACGTCCTTGTCCAAGCCGGGACGACCCCGGCCACTGTCCAGGTCTCCTGGAAACCTCCCATGCTGACTCCCACCGGGCTGTCCAACGGAGCCAATGTCACCGGCTATGGCGTGTACGCCCAGGGGCAGAGAGTGAGTCTTTGGGGGAAGTGTCAGGCTCTGAGGCTGCAGGGACCGACCTGGTGTCTGCTCAGGGGAGGGGGATGGCCCGCTCTTCCAAGGACATCTTTGGAAGCATCTTTAGCCCCCAGGACTCCAGCACTTACTAGACGCCCCCACACCCTACCCTGGTCTAAGTGCCCAGGGCGCCCGTTCCTTCCTGGTCCCTGCCCCGTCTCCTGCGTTCTCTCTACTGCACCCCTCGCTGAGCACCTGCCTGCTCTGGGCCTTTCTGCTGCCCCCAGTAGCAGGGCCGCTCAGTGACCGGCTCACGAAGGCAGCTGGGGCTTGGGGCGACTCCTGGGAAAGGCGCAGGCGGGCGGGCTAACAGGGACCAGCCTTGCCTCCAGGACACGGGAGAAGCCCAGAGCCTTGAGGGGACCGGCCCTGCAGAGCCGCCCCGTCCTCGTGCGTGACCAGAGGCTCCTGCTGCGTCCCCACTGCTTCCCCCGCCCAGCCTGAGGAGAGTGGGCGACGGGAAGACAGGCAGGGCAACGTGTGCCCCGGCGGGGAGGCGGGCAGGGCGACGTGTGCCCCGGCTGCCTCGCTGTCTGCGAGCTCCTTCTCAGGCCTGCAGCACCTCGGCCCTCCACGTGGCGCCCCAGGGCAGACCCGGCCCTGCAGGAGAGGCTACAGCCCTGCCCTCTGCGGGCAGGGGACCTCCGGCCTCTGCCCAGACCCCTTCCTGTCCTCCAGCCTTGCACGTCACGGTTCAGCCCCTGCGAGGCCCCTGCAGTGATGGTCGAGTCCGGACAGGAGGGAGGACACAGGGCCCGCTCCGTCACGTCACCCGAGCTCCGGAGCTGGCCAGGCCCGGGCTCTGCGGCCCTCCCTGCCCCGACCCCGCAGGCCTGCTTCACTCCCAGTGGGGCGGGTGGTCTCGGCTGGGTGTCCACGGGCCCAAACGCTGGCCGTGAGTCGGGGACTGGTCGGCCCCCATCCGGTGTGGGGACGGCGTCAGCTGGTGTCCTCTGCAGGTGGCTGAAGTCATCTTCCCCACGGCGGACAGCACAGCCGTGGAGCTCGTGCGGCTGCGGAGCCTGGAGGCCAAAGCGGTGACCGTGCGGACCTTCTCCGTGCAGGGCGAGTCGGTGGACTCTCCCGCGGCTGCCGTCCCCCTCGACCTCCTGGTGCCTCCAACCCCCCACCTGAGAACTCCCATACCCAAGCCATTAGCAAGTGCCGGCGCCCCCGATACCAAAGATGAACACTTGGGTCCCCACGGCAGGCCGGACGAGCCCTGGGAGCAGGGCCGGGCACCTGTCCCGGTCCCCGCACACGGACACACGCTGCAGCCACCCAGCCTGCAGGACGGGCCCGGGAGAAGGTCGCCCTCGCCCAGCCGCATCCTGCCACAGCCGCAGGGGGCCCCGGTCTCCACCTCCGTCGCGAAGGCCATGGCCCGGGAGGCTGCACAGAGGGTGGCCGAGAGCAGCAGGGTAAGGTCCCCTCGGCCAGCCCAGTGGGCACAGGCGTCCCGCCATCCCTGCGGAGAACGGCTCCCAGTGCTCGCTGCACCCCTGCTAGACTCGGGGAGAGGATGCCCGGTGTCCCTCACTGTCCCCAACGCTCTGCTGACCCTGACCTGGCAGCAAGTGCCTTTGTCCCGTGAACACGTAGCGGGCAGGCTCCTAGCCTGCCTGGCCTGAAACGTGGGCTGTGAGACCACAGAGCAGGCTTCAGAATGGCCACCAAGGTCGGCCTAGGGGCACTTGGTGGGCTTGCTCCTCTAGAGCGCTGGTGTGCGGAGATGCACAGGTGCATGTGTCGGCACGCTGTGGACAGCACGTGGCTGTCCTCCCAGATGTGCACACAGAGCACGCACACAGCCACACAGACGTGTACACACGTAGATGCACACATGTAGCTAAGTCCATAGGTACACGCGTAGCTACGCAGACAAGACCGCGGCTATGCATGCAGCGCATGTGTAGATGCACGAGCAGATTTGCAGATGTTACGTGTGAGTGTGAGTGTGCAGAGACGTGCAGACGTGCATCTATACACTGGGAGCACGTGCAGAGACAGGCCTTGGCAGTGCAGTGCAGATGCACATGTGGATGTATGCGCACACACGCACACAGATGTGCGTGCACACCCAGATGTGCACGTCTGTGCATGCCGTGCTGGTGCGTCTGGGGTGGCCATGATGGCGACTGTGTCTGCACGGTCTGTGAGAGCGGAGCCCATCCTAGCTCAGCTCCTGCAGGCCGGCCGGGCGGGCAGGTGTGGGAGGGCACAGCCCAGACACAGGTGTTCCCTCAGCCCCACCTCCGGAGGCCCCAACGTGGCCACCTGGGGACCAGATAGAGACTTGGTCTCAGAGGGGACAGGCGCCTTGGAGACCTCAGGGCACACACACGGCACTGCCCGAGGAAGACCTCAGGGCACACACACGGCACTGCCCGAGGAAGACCTCAGGGCACACACATGGCACTGCCCGAGGAAGACCTCAGGGCACACACACGGCACTGCCCGAGGAAGCGCTCACAGGTCACTAGTGTGCATGTGGGCGGGCGTCAGCACGCCCATGGCTCGAGGGTCCTGGCTGTGGGCTGTTTGGGTTGTGGACGGGCCGTGTTCCGGACGGCACAGGACACTGGGAAACGGCCTCCCACTCAGGGTCAGGGAGAGGGTCTGCAGCTGAGGTGGGCGCCCCCCGCCTTGGACAGCACCAGGTCTCTGGGGTGAGCTTTCTGCCGGGGCTGGTCCTGCCGTTAAGGTGGGGGCGCTGCCTGGGGGGCTCTCACGTCGCTCTAGCTCATCCCATTTCCTGTCTCTCCCAAGTTAGAGAAAAGGAGTCTCTTCCTCGAGCGGGGCAGCATGGGGCAGTACGCCAACTCGGACGAGGAGGATGGCTACGGCTCCCCGGATGTCCACAGGAGAGGGATGTCAGTGGACGACTTCCTGCAAGGGTCAGAGTTGGGCAAGCCGGTGAGTGCTGACGTGGTGGTGGCTTCCGCCGGGCACCCGTGAGCTTGGAGAGGCAGCGCCACCTGCCCACGTCGGTCCCGGGAGGGACGGGCTGCCTTCTGGGCTGGCGGGCGCTCAAACTGCGCAATGCCTGCCCCTCCCACTGACTCAGGCCAAGCTCACAGATGTGGTGGAAGGCTGCCCCATGCTCTGTCCGCTACGTGGTCATGGGGCAACTCTGTAGGTCAGGCGCGGGCGAGGCCACAGGTTACCACCCGGTCCCAAGTCCCCACTTGTCTGGTCCCGTCAGCTGTGGCTGCCGATGTGCGTTGGGCACCGTGTGCCGGGCTCGGGGGAGGCAAAGGTGCAGTGCCCTGTGAGGCTGGCCCGCACGAGAAGGTTTCGAGTTCGCAGCCAGAGACCCCTGAGGACAGGGTGCTGTGCCCACGGCGTGGGGCTGGTGGCTGGGGTGGGTGGTGGCACGGACTAGGACTCACTGCACCTGGAGGGCTTGCACATCTCCACCAGGTTAGTCGTTGAGACTGGAGGGCTTTTAATAAATCCATCACGAGCGCCCTTGAGGACGTTGCCTTGCCACCTACAGCGAGGTGAGGAAACCGCCCTTGATGGGCACACGTAGCGAAGCGACCTGTGGGTGTGTTACACTCGCAAGTCCGCAGTGCGTGGCTGTAAACATGGCTGTGAACTGAGGCGCCGCCACCGGGGCTGCAGACCATGGCGGGGTGGTGTCACGGCCAGCGAGTTGTGCACCGCCCTCCGCCTTCTCTGCGAGCCGCCCCCATTTGCACAATCCCCATCTTTTGTGAGGGGCCGGGCTGGGCTCAGAGTAAGCACACATCCCACGTGGGCCCACGTCCTGCCCAGACCACACTGCACGCTGATGTCTGTCTGAGTGTGGATTCTGGACTACATGGTCTTTAACTTTTTTTTAATTAAATTTTAGATTTTTTTTTTTTTTACCATAGAGTGCATGTGTTTGCCAGAGAGAGCAAGTGAGGAAGAGGAGGGGAAAGCGGGAGATCACCCCTGGCCACGCTGCACCCCTCCTCCCTTCCGGGGGTTTAGGCATGCATGCAATGTGCCTGGCTGCTGGGCCCAGGGCTTGATATGGAGTTGGCCGTGCGGGATGGCCCATGTGGGCCTTACCCCCCACACCACCTGCTGGCCTCTACACGGTAATGTTTAGAACGAGCGCCTTTTCAGGTGTACGTACACCACTGCGTGGCGCCAGACCCAGTGTGCGTACACGGGCCTCTGACCCCTGCTGTCACCCGAGTTCACGGCCCCTGCCCTGAGCCTTTGTGCAGCCAGTAAGTTGGAGAGGCCGGAGGCACCTGGAAAGGGCATCTTGCCCACGTGTCTTACAAATCCGTGGGTCTTGGGCAGAGTCCAGGTGTTCCCCTGCCTTTCGGGGACGGGAGACCTGTGCCGGCCTGTCTGCACGTTCCAACTCCACACGTGGCCTGGTGTGTGGCCTGCCCAGGCCTCCTGCCCGCACCACTGACATGAGTGGCACACAGTCTCTGCGTCAGCACAGATGGCAAAGGGGCTGAGCAGGAGCTGCCCAGGAGCCTGAGGGTGCACGTGGGGCTGAGAGGCCGTCTCCAGCAGCTTCCCCGTCTCCTGGCCGCAGCCCCACTGTTGCCACGGAGACGAGTACCACACAGAGAGCAGCCGGGGCTCCGACCTTTCAGACATCATGGAGGAGGACGAGGAGGAGCTCTACTCCGAGATGCAGCTGGAGGAAGGCGGGCGGAGGCGGCCCAGCGGCACGTCCCATGGTGCCCTCAAGGTCAGTGTCCGGGGAGGGCCTCACCCCCATCCCTGCCTCTCGGCCAGGCCGTCGGGGCTCTGGCGGGCCTCCCCTGCAGCGTGCCCACGGATTTGGACTCGCCTTCCTCACTGGCCTCTGCTTCGGGGTTAGCCGCACTGCTGCCCCATCCGCTGTGGTCTGGGGAGCATGGGGTCCCCTTGGCGTCCCCTGGTGCGCGCCCAGCGCTGTGCTGGGAATCGGGCTGGAGGCATAGAACCGGGCATGACCCGCCCCGGCCTCGGCGCTCTCTGCAAGCCGGTTGGCAGCGTGGAGGGCCCGAGCTCGTCTGGTCAGACGAGTCGGGCAGGGCCAGGCCCCTCGGGGGCGGTTGAGGTGAGGCCTGCTAGAGCCACGTGGTGAGGTCAGAGGGGGGCACACTGTAGGTCGTCCTGGGGGTCCAGCCACACCCACCCTGGAGGGCAGCTGGAGGCCCCCAGGGCCTGCTCAGACCACCTCCCACCCAAGACCCAGGCACCCTCTGCTCCTGCCTGTGGCCGAGGCCGTCAGGGAGGGGCTCCATGGAGGCCACGTCATGGCAGGGCTCGAGGCTCCCCTGAGTGGCACCCCAGGGGACGGTGTCCTCCGCCCTTGTCTTGGGGAGGTGTTTGCCGCCGCTGCTGCTGACCTGCTGTGGGTCCCGGCTCCTGCACGAGCTGTTACCACGCCCTGTCCCCTGCCCGGGGCCTCAGAGGGTGTGGCCCCGTCCTCCCGCAGCTTCCAGTCAGGCCCTCCGAGGGTCACACAGTGGGGCAGGCTTGGGAGAAGGTGAGGGAAGCGTCCAGCTCAGCGAAGTCTGGGCGCCGAGCGTGCGTTTCGAACGGTGGGCAGAAGGCAGCCTCCGCACCTGCCGCCACACGGTGCCTGCCTGTGCGTCAGGGCTCTTCTTCAGCAAGGGCCTCGGCAGGCCGGGCGTGCTGCTGCCACGGACATGCCAGGTCCCTGTGCACACCTGCATGGCCTGCCCGGCCCGGCTCTTCCTGGGCTCCCCCCGCGCCCCCCGGGCTCCCAGTGACCCGAGGAACGGGAGTCACACTGGTCTTTCCTGCGGCGTCCAGGCTGAGCCTGTAGCTCCCCCAGACCCAGACCCAGAGCTCCCCAAGCGTGCCTGGTGGGGCCAGCGAGGCGCGCACCTGTCCCAAGCCTCTGCGGCCCTGGTCCTTGGGACAGGTGGGTGGGGAGGCTGCTGACAGGGAGGGCCACGCGGAGGGCAAGCCATCAGAGAGCTGGAGGGTCGAGGCCCATGTCCCTGCCTCTTAGAACCCGCGAGGCAGGTTGCAGGCGTGAAGTGGGGTGGCCATGGCAGCCACTTCACTGCCCTGCAGTGCTCTCGGTGGTAGAAATGGGGCCTGTTACAGACTGCCTGGGTTCTGATTCTCTGTGCAAATCCCAGGTGCCCGGCCTGGCCATGTGGCTCACGTGCCCACAGGGCCGCCAGCTGTAGCCACGCCCGCCATCCCGCTGCGACGGGCACACGTCCAGCCCTGTTGGCTCCTGCACTCGTCCCACCACCGTCACCTTGGAAGGCGCCAGGTGACCGTCCCGGTGCCCCACAGACGGTTCTTTCCGGCTATCTTGTTCCCCTGAGTGTAGCGTTAGTGAGACAGTGGCGTCCCGAGCGGTGGCAGGCCTGCAGGTGGCACACTCAGCGCGGTCCCCGCTCCCGGAGCTGGAGTCCCCGCAGTCACAGCTGCTGCCTAGCGTCTGGTGGCCATGAGTGGCCCTGAGAGGCAGCTGCATCCCCCAAAGGGCAGGCCAGTGCAGAGTGTCCTTCAGCATGAGGGCACGTGGCGGAGGTGGCTGAGGGCTGTCCTGGCAGAGGACGCCTCATGGAGCCTCGCCACCTGGCGCTGATCCCGAGTGATTGGCATGGCCAAGTCCGGCCAAGCGCACCAGCCGGCTCAGATGGCCCTCGGGACCGCAGGCGCGGAGCAAGGGCAGACAGACCTGGCGTTGTGCTGACACCGAGGGCAGACGGCACTCCAGGCGTGCGGGGTTGGCGTGCGGGGTTGGCGTGCGGTCTTAGCCACCGTGCGCACCATTTAGACAGGGTGATGGGGAGACGTTGGCAAGCCAGGGAGGGCTTTGGAGGGTGCCAGACTAGATGGGGGTCGGTGGGCAGACAGGCCGCTATGCCCGCCACATCCAGCCCCGTCCACGTCCAGTGGTCATCGCCTCTGGGCTTGCTGAGGGTACAGCTGGTGGCAGTGAGCGCGCGGCGCCCAGGTGTGCAGGGCCACTGTGAAAACCCCCGTCCCGCCTCCCCGGCTGCACCCCGTAGCCCCCGTCTCTCCTGGGTCTAACTGCATGGGGGCGGCTCCCGCGTGTCTCCCGCGCTCCGTGCACTGTCCCTGCCTGCGCCCTGGCACCATTGCGCCCCAGCCGCGCTCATCTGGAGCCCCAGAGCATGCGTCCCTGCACAGAAGCACGTGTCCCCGAGGCCTGGAGGACTAACTCTGTCTGTCTTTTCTCCCCTGCCCCCACTCACCTGCGACCACCCCGTCTGCCACCGCCCCAAGGAGTGCTGTAGGCATAGAACCTCCGAGGGCACCTTCCTGCAGCCCGAGACCCCCCAGCAGCCCCTCCACAGCAAGCGGCTGTCCAGCATCCCCGAGGTGGCAGAGGAGGACGGGGAGTGCTGTGGCCTGCTGCACAAGCAGGGCCCCAGGGCCAGGGCCAGGACTGTGCTGGCCAGAGAGTCACGGCCTGCCCGGCCCTGCCGGGGGCATGAGGCCCTGCCGGGCTCCTGGGTCCCTGCGAGGCACAGGGCTTCAGGGGCCGCCCCCCACCTGGAGGACTTCATTCTCGAAGACAGAGGCTGTCGCTTCAGCCGCTCACTCACCAGGAGCCCGGACAGCGGCCTGGACTGCGGCAGTGAGGAGGAAGAGTCACGCTTTAGTTTCCGAAGCCCCGTGGCCAAGTGCAGCCCAGGCCCGGGTCCCTGTCCCTGCAGGAGAAGCCTGAGGCCGCTGCTGGCCCGGCGTCGGACCCTGACGCGGCAGAGCAGCATCGAGGAGGACTTTGGGGAGCAGGACCCCGGCGGCGTCCCCGGGAGCGAAGCCCAGCCCAGCCCGGACAGAGCTGTCCCCAGGAAGCATGGCTGGGACGAGCCTCCCGCCCACGAGGACCTCCGGGGTGTTTGGAGGAAAAGCGTAGCCACGCCCGACAGTAGGGCAAGTGTCCAACAGGCCAGACCGCCGCCCCGAGTCGCACAAGGCCCTCTGGTGTGTGCAGCCGCCTCTCAGCCCGCTTGCCAGACCGGCCCACCCCGCCCCACGCCGCTCGCTCGGCCCGTCGGGTGCCTGCTGGAGCCCCCTGCACTTTTGATTTGTTGAGCTCCACGCTTCCCAGGCTCGGCCGTGCTGAAGGTTTCCTTGCGTTGCTTTAGAGTAATGATTTTGCCCCCACAGAATCAGTAATGATCATGGCTGCTTTAATTAAAGGACAACTGAATCTAAATTTTAATTAAGGGTTAGCTGAACTGACATTACCCCAGAGTTGGGCAACATGTCATTTTCCAAATAATCCCTAGGGACTCACGTGTGCGTAGTAGGGCGATGGAAGGGTTTTCCTTTCTTCTTTGTTATTTGGGATTTTTCATTTCATTTCATTTCATTTTTTTTTAGCCTCATGCTTCACCGCAGAAACAAACAAACAAAAAACCGGAAACATAGACGCTTATTGGGGAAACCCAGTTCTGCACTTCCCCAAGTCTTTTTTCCTCCATTTCCTGTCCGGGCCCAGTGTCCAGGACAGACTCCGCTCTCAGCCTTTGTCCTCGCGTAGCCATGCCCCGGCCGCCGTCCAGCTCGCTAGCTGGGTTCCGAGAGCCAGGCCGCTCTGGGCCACGTTCACCACTGTCTTGTGACTGCTTTTCAGGGCACTTGGTCCCATCAGCTGAACTTTTCACTGAGGACCCGGGGGGGGGGGGCGTCCACGTGGCGCCCGGCCTCCGGTCTGCACCTCGCCCCGCGATGGGCGCCCCGTGTCTCCACCCAGCGGCAGCCGCGGCCATGCCCTGACGCTCACTTGGCTGTTCACTGCGCGGAGGAGACCTGCTCGGTGCTGGCAGCCAGGGCTAGCCCTCGCCCAGAGACGAGCTTGCCCGAGCTTGCCCGAGGGTAGTCTCGGCACCTGCAGGGTAGGGGTAAGACGTTGCCAGGAGTGTAAATGCGGGTGGATCCAGAACCTTCGGTCTGGGGTTTCCGGAAACCTCCCATCCAGCTTTTCAAGTGGGATGTTTGGAACTGCAGCGTTTTCCCCACTCTGTGACAGCTGGGGTCAGGGATGGGCCAGTGTGGTCAGAGGCGCCCAGGTGTGACGGCTGAGTCCAAACCGCTGTCAGCTGGGCCCACACTCTGGTCTCAGCAGCAGTAGCAGCAGCAGAAAGATATTCCCAAGGAGCCGTGTGTCCTGCCCTCCTGACGTGTCTCAGAGTGAGCCTACGTGGGGCCCGGGTGCCGGCCAGCAGAGCGCCCCCCCGCTCATTCAGCCAACCTTTCACCCGGTGCCAGGCCAGCCGAGTGCCCCCCTGCTCATTCAGCTAACCTTTCAGTTAAAAGCTAAGTTTAGTTGCCTTTAGAGCTTTGCTTCGAACCTGAACCAATCTGGCTACCTTGACTCTCGGCCCCGAGGTGGGAAGACTTCTGACTCTCATTCTCTCTCAGATTTTAGGGAACCCGGCATCCGCAGGGCGGGCCGACAGGGCAGAGCACGCAGGCTGGAGGCTTGCCCACGGCGGTGCTGGCCCTCAGAGGGCCCGGCTGGCGGTGGTCCCGTCTCCCGGTGAGTGGGCCGATCGGTACCCTCCTCCTGCCCTGAGCTGCTCGGTCCTCCAGCTGGGCATTCTTAAGGGATTTTAGAAATAGCGTCTCTACTAACTGCAGAAAACTCTCAGCTCCCCGTGGCAGGAAAAGAAACAGAGGACGGGTAAGAGCTCTCTTAAGTACAGCCGCCCCTGGTGCCCAGGCATCGTCCCGGGGCTGCCGGCAGATGCCAAGGTCCCCGGAGGCCCTCGTCCTCCATGGAGGGGCAGGGTTTGCAGGCGGCCTCTGTCCCCCCACGTATGTGACTCACTCCCGGTTCCTCATGGTGCCCACATGGGGTAACCGCTGGCAACACGCACACAGCTGGGGTGCTGTCTGTTCGTTCGTGTTATTTATTTACTTTTAAGAGAGTTTTGCTGTAGGGCACATGCACTTGCCAGAGAGACGAGACAGAAAGTGAGAAATCACCCCCAGGGTGATGGCCACTCTGCAGCCCCTTCTTCTCCACTCTTCTCTCAAGATTTTAGGTATGCCTACCCACACGCCGGGCATGAATTATAAGCCTCCGGGTCTGGGACTCATGGTCTACCACGTGGGCATCTAGTGACGTAACATCCTGCCACCTGCTGGTCCCCCATTGTATCGTTTTATTGTTACTTTTTTCCTCAGATAATTTTGACCCACAGCAGGTTGCGTCTATGGGTGCCGAACCCGTGGGTAGGAGGGCCGGGTGTATTTCCGAAATCTCACACCAGCCCTCCTCACTCTCCTGCTGGTGTGCGAGAGCTCCCCTCCCCAGTGTGCGCACAGGGGACACTGCCCGCTAAGCTCCACGCTCAGGGCAGGCTCAGGGCAGGAGCCTCGCCCAGGGGCAGTCGTTCACATGCCCACGGCCTTGGGCAGCCGGAGCTGAGAGTCACAGAGCACTTACAAGGCCCAGTGTGTCCCCGGCATGGGACCCCTCGTCCACCCTGTCAGCCTGTCACCATGCCCTTCGTAGTCACAGCCTATTTCCGGCATCTGAATTACTTTTCGGAATGCAGCCAGTCATGCCAGATGCTGTCGTCGGAGTCGGAGTGGAGAGGGGCCCTGGGGAGGTCTGGTGGGGCACTTGGTGATCAGAGAGCGTCAGGATGGCCACCCCAGGAAGCATTAGCACACGGGAGGCACTGGGTCTGCAGCACAAATGAGGCAGGCTCTCATGAACACACATGCCTGCACACACATGCCTGCACACAGGCCCCCACACATGCCTGCACACACATGCCTGCTCACATGCACCCGCATACACACAGGCCTGCACACACACGCCTGCTCACACGTGCCTGCATACACATGCCTGCTCACACGCGCCTGCATACACACAGGCCTCACACACACCACACATGCCTGCTCACACGTGCCTGCACACACACGCCTGATCACACACTTGCACACATGTGCCTGCTCACATGTGCCTGCTCACATGTGCCTGCACACAAGCCTGCTCACACACACATGTTCACACATGTCTTCACACACACCTACACACACACCTGCTCACACACACCTGCACACACACACTGCACACACATGCCTACATACACATGCCTTCACATGCGCCTGCACACACGCACCTGTACACACAGGCCTGCACACACACCTGCATACATGCGCTTGCACACACACCTGCACACACACACCTGCACACACAGGCCTGCACACACACCTGCACACATGCACCTGCACACATAGGCCTGCACATGTACCTACATGCACATGCACACACACACCTACACACACACGCCTGCATACACGTGCACACGTGCAGAGCAGAGCGGCTGATCCACCAGAACCCATGAGAGCAGAACTTCTGGGATCTGGCCCAGAGGAGACGTCGCAGAGGTTGTCGCCCTCGGCCCCTGAAAGCTGCCTCTGACCCCAGGTCGTAGCCGAAACCGAAGCCGAGCGCACAGCCGTCTTTCTCTCCCGGCAGCTCGAAGGGAAGAGGGTTTTATGAAGCAAAGCAGAGCCCTTGAGACCGTGCTTCCTGATATCTTCTTCCTCTGCTGGGCCGTTCTTTTTTAAAGAATGTACCAGTATTTTTGAATTTCTGTTTCCGGGTGTGCATGGTCACAGAGAACTGGGGGGGGCGCGGGAAAGCCAGCTGTGGGACTGACTGCCGTGGGCACGGGGGAGCTCTGCACCTGAGTCTGCACCTGCGGGTCCCCCAAAAGACCTTTTCCATTTTTACAATTTTTGAATGATCTTATTTTTATCAGTAAAAACTTCACAAAATGTTAAAGATGCTTTAGAAACAGAATTTTCAGGGACTGGAAGGTAAAACATGTATATTTGAACTTTGATCCCGCATCAGAGCTCAGCTAGCAGTGTGGCGGACGCACGGGAGCCCACGTGCCCCATCTCCCGCATTGTGTGGCTGACGCATGGTCACCCCTCCGCAGCGACGCCAGGCCCACGCAGGGTCTCTGTCCTGTGAGATGGTGGCGGTGGCCACCCCGTCCAGCCTGCGAGGCCGGCCTCCCCACTGCCAAGCAGGCTGTCATGTCCTCGTTGGCCATAACGGTGGAGGGGCCAGCTACAGCTCCTCCTCAGTGAACGGCTTTGCCTGGCCCTGGGCAGGGGACGCTGTGGGCACGAGGGCGCTGGGCCTCGCTGAGGGCACCCGGCCTGCCGGCTCGACCCCTCAGTCCCGAGAAGTGAAGACAGCCTGGCAGGTCTCAAGTTGAGCAAGGAAGGAAGGGGAAAGTCGCCCTGCGGGTGGCCTCGTCAGAGCACTCCTGACGCCCACGTTTCTTGTAGGGTCAGACGTTCAGACGGCCATGAACGTGTCTGGATTTCAGTAAGATGCTTGTTAAATTGGTGGGAAGAGAGAAACTGAGCAGGACGTCACTAAGCAGGTGTTACCCACGGACCGGGGTCACTTCAGGCGCCCTGGCTGTTCAGAAGCCACTGAAACAGTTAAAGCCGAGCACGCCCCGTGCGTGGACGTGTGTACACGTGTGTTCCACTCCGTTTAGGAAAGTAAAAGTGCAGGCACTTGTCACCTAGTGAGGAAGAGGAGCACCCGGTACCTGACCCTCGGAGATGAGTGGCCAGTGCCTGTAAACATGGTATTCTCTGGTTCCGTGTGCTTAGTTCTGTTTTCCTTGTGAAGATATGAGTGTTAATGGTTTAGAAACCTACTGTTTCCAAGATCATCAGTTCTTTCCCCAGCAGCAATTACGCCCATCCAGCTACACCCTTCCTCTAATTAGCGATGAGCCCACAGTGACATGAAAGTAATTTTAACTGTTTCAGGTGTTCCCCGAGGGCATGCACGCTTGCTGGAGAGAGAAGGAAAGTGAGAGTTCACCCCCCAGAGGAGACGCCCGCCCTGCAGTCCCTTCCCCACCAGTCCCTCAGGATTTTGGGCACACATGCCCGGCATCGT
The DNA here is from genome assembly GCA_026018925.1 of Tupaia tana. Classification (NCBI taxonomy): domain Eukaryota; kingdom Metazoa; phylum Chordata; class Mammalia; order Scandentia; family Tupaiidae; genus Tupaia; species Tupaia tana. The sequence goes on along the minus strand of JAKSZU010000026.1, from coordinate 23,602,771 downwards.
CTTCATGCCACCAGGTCCAGGACTCGAACTGCAGTTGGCCCTGCGGGAGTCCAGCACCTTAGCCACCATACCACCCGGAGGTTCCCGATACTGTAGTTTCTAACATCCTGTAGGTTTCCAAAAAGAGAAAAAAATACCTTGCATGATTCAAAACCCCAAAATTATATAACGCCACGTCTAGTAAACTCCAGACCATGAATTAGCCAGCTGAGGGTCTCTCAATGTTGGTAATGGCCCCGAAGATATAGTGGGCCATGAGAAAAGTCATGATGAAATTTTTTTTTTTTTTATGTTTTTCTGTGCAAAAATGTATCATGACTTTTCCGATCACCCGTGTTTGAGTCTGGTTTCTCCCCCTGGAATTTGCGGACTCTGCGTTTGCCTATCAGTCTGATGCGACTCCCACACGTTAGGGTTTGGAAAAGCATTGTCCTTCGAAGCGGGGCAGGGCAGATGGGGTCCGGCTGAGCCAGGAAGTCCTGAACTTGCCAGGTACCCGCGAGCTGAGAGCCTGGCCCATCCCCAGTGCCGGCCGACGTGCACATCAGCCTTCGGCCTCACATCCACCCTGGGACGTGTAGGGCCGCGTCGTCCTGGGCACCACCGCAGCGCTCTGGCGTGCCCTGGACTGAGGCTGCTCTGCACAGTGCGGCCCCCAGGTTGAGAGCGAGGCTGTTGGCCATCATGGTCTGCTTCTCCAGCGCCCCCGTCCAGGCCGCCTGGCCTGTTTCCACCTGTGCATCGGCTAAAATTAAGTCATACAAGACGAAATGAAAGAGGCCACTGCCACCAATTCCCTCCCCGCCACCTTGCCCACACGCCGCGCTGCGGGTGAGGAGGGGTCACCAGCCCTTGCCTTTCCCTCTCGCCCCCAGATGAGCACGCCGGGCGGGACCGCCTCTCTCCAGACTTCTACGAGGAGTCCGAGACAGACCCCGGTGCCGAGGAGCTCCCGGCCCGCATCTTCGTGGCTCTCTTTGACTACGACCCGCTTACAATGTCCCCGAACCCAGATGCTGCAGACGAGGAGCTTCCCTTCAAAGAGGGGCAGATCATCAAGGTGGGTGGGCGGGGCTGGGCGACTGGGGACGGTGGGCAGGGAGTCCACAGCCAGGGCCGTGGCCATGCAGGCCACGGGAGGTGGGGGCAGTCATGCCTCGTGCCCTGGAGGACGGAGCACACAGCCTGTCCTGTGGGCGTTGCCGGTCTGTGTTGTCCAGAAGCGCACAGTGCCACGTTTAAGAGCCCTCAGTGCAGCAGACCTGAACTGTAGGTGGGCGGGGAGGAGGTGTGTGTGGGGCGAGGGGGCAGAGAAACAGGAGCCCACCGGCCACAGAGCCCTGGCACCCGGAACCAGCTGCGTCTGTACCCTTCGACCCTGCCTTCTGGTCAGTGGAGACTGGCCCTGTGCCCGGAGGAGGGAGACTGAGGCAGAGTGTGCGGAGGAGAGGGGCCTGGAGCTCTGAGCTTGCTGGTCCCAGAAAGGGTCCTGGCGGCCGCACACGGCGTGTCAGAGTGCCCAGCACCTGGCACCGGTGGAGGGAGCGGCCCCGTCCTCTGCAGGGCGGGGTCTCCTCCCCACGCCGACCTGTGTGAGTTTGAGCATGCGCCCCGGAGCCCCCGCTCGGTGGGCAGCTCCGTGAATCAGTGGCCGGGAGAAGGTCTGCCTTCGCAGCGTGCGTCCTCGAGTGCAGGTCCCGATGGCCACCGCGTGCGGGCGACTCTTGTAGACGGTGACAGTGTTTACAATGATTTGGACTGACACGAGCTGCTGGGAGGGGACCGCGGCCTCTGAGCCATGTCTGCTCCTCTCGCGGCTCTAGGTCTACGGAGACAAAGATGCCGACGGCTTCTACCGCGGGGAGACGTGCGCCCGGCTCGGCCTCATCCCTTGCAACATGGTGTCGGAAATCCAGGCCGATGACGAGGAGATGATGGCCCAGCTCCTCAGACAGGGCTTCCTGCCCCTGAGCACGCCTGTGGAGAGGCTAGGTAAGGGCCGCCGCTCACCTCCGCCGGGCGCGGGGCGGGGCCGGAGCAGGAGCGCGCCAGCGTCGTGTGGAAGTGACCGCTGACGCTTCGTGGGCAAAACCTCTGTGCCAAGCAGGGCCACAGCGTCCTGCAGGCCTGAGGCAGACGCAGCTGGTCTGTGAGGCCGACGACCTCGGGGAGGGGTCCGGCCCAGCTCCAGCCTGTCCGTCCATAAACCCACGGCTGGCTGCTCTGCAAGTGCGTGCCGACGTAGCTTACCCAGGACAGAGCCGGGGCCTGCAGGGCTCGCGCTGTGCCCCAGCCATGCTGTCCGCGGCGCCCCCATGCTCCGCCCTCGCCTTGGTTCCCCTGGGCCAGTCTCCAAAACCAGGGAGCAAACGGCAGAACCGTACTCAGCGAGTTTTAAGCAACAGGACATTTAAGTTTTTCATTTTCCACGTGAAAGTGAAAGGCTTCTAAAGAATGGTAGGAAGATCAGTTTAATGTCATTCACATTTAAGGAAAAACACTGGATCAACTTTTTTAAAAAAAAATATCTAAATTTTTAAAGTTGCTGCTTCAAAACCTCTGCCCATCAGGCAGGTCTCCGAGCCTCCGTGCCAGCTCCAGCTCCTGCTGCACGTTTCCCGGTGGGCACTTCCATGACACTCGGCACTCACATTCTGGAGACCTGGCACGCGCACGGGGCCCTGCTTCCACACTGCGCGTGGCCACCTCTCGCTGCGCCTGGTGTTGGGGGGCGCGGCAGCTCCGAGGCCCCTTGGACAAGGGCACCAACCCCACGCATGAGGCCCACCCTCAGAGCCCTCAGACCTGGACACCTTGAAAGAGGCAGTCCGTGGCCTGCTCAGACCCACCCTGTACCCAGCCGGGCTGCGGGCAGAGACCGAGGGGCAGCCCCTCCTCGTACTCCCTCCACGGAGGCTGACGGGGACACACTCCACCCACGGCACACGGCACACTCTGACAGCGTCTCTGCCCTTGGTAATTACTCGCAGCTGCACAAGTGTGCGTTCATGGGAACTTCCGCAGTGGCCTAACCGTGCTCTCCCGTCGTCAGGGAGACGCAGGCGGGCTGAGACGGGCTGCGGCTCACCTGCCGGGAGCGGGTGCATTGATCTTCCCATCTTACCCTACGCGTCTGTGAGCACGTCAGTAACTAGAGAGGGGTCCAGCGCGTCCGCCTCTCGGAGAAACAACTCCAACAGCTCCCCGTCCTGTGTCTGTGTGCAGAACTGAGGGAGGTCCCGAGGGTGGGGCAGTGAGGCCCAGCAGCGGCGCAGCCCTGCACCCCGGAGGGCAGCTCTGCTCACCAGCAGCTCCCCTCGGCAGTCCTCCATGCTCTCTGCCAGACTCTGAGCGAGGTGGCCATCTGTGCCCACTGGGCCAGCCCGGGGCGGAACTCCTGGCATATAGGGCGGCGTCCCCTCCACAGACAGCTGTTCCCTGAGGGGCTCCTCCAGCATCTAGCCCAGGTTGTCCTGTGGGGACCCCGTGGAGGACCCTGAGTGTGCTCCGGGACACAGAGCAGCCTGGGTTTGCCTGGGCCCCTGGGTGCCGGCAGAAAGGGCGTCCAGGAAAAGGTCTTGGACCCCACGGTGAAGACTTTGGGGGGTTCTGTGCTTTCCGGGCGGTGCATGGGCTCCTGGACTGGAAAGTGGGCAGCGGGGCAGCTCGTCCGGGGCCAGGCCTGTGCTCGCCGTGTGCAGCGGATCGGCCCAGAGCTGCTCACACTCGTCGCTGTCCCCCCGAGAAACCAACGGTGGCTCTGGGAGGCTGGTCCCCCGCTGTACGGGAAGGCCGCAGCAGGGCAGGTCTGAGAGAAGCCACCGTCCTCGGCGCTGTACGGGAGGGCCGCGGGGGGCAGGTCTGAGCGCGCGGTCCTGGGCAGCTGGCCGAGGGGCACCTGTGCGGGCTACAGCATTCCTGGGGGCTTTCGCAGTGGGTTAGCTGGCTCCTCCATGGGCGGGGATGGGCAGCACCCCGACACGGGCAGAACCCCAACACAGGCAGCACCCCGACAACACAGGCAGCACCCCGACAGGCCTCGTGGCTGGGTCACCCTGCCCCCCAGCTCTGGGTCCTGGGCACGTGGCTCTGGTGTGTCCAGATGTGAGCCCAGAACTCCGCGGTGGGCCCCTGGCAGAGCACTGGCCGTGTGGCCACGCACAGCCCTGTCACCTGCTGCTTGGTCTCAGTGACCCTGACAAGGGTGTGGAAGGAGGGGCGGCAGCAGTTCTGAAATGACTTGACGCTGGCTTTCGTCCCCTCGTGTTCCAGACAGAGGCAGGAGGGGCGGCCGGCGCCATTCCGTGCCGACACGGAGGATGGTGGCTCTGTACGACTACGACCCGAGGGAGAGCTCGCCCAACGTCGACGTCGAGGTACTGGCCGTCACCTCCCCGCCCAAACCCACACCCTGCCCTTCGCCCGCCGCGGCTCGCGGCCCAGCTCATGCCACGTGGCACCAGCTACCCAGCCCTGCTCGGGGAAGCGTTTTTAGGAAGGTTTGAGCCACCCAGTGTCCCAAGGGCTCTCAAGTTTCCCGGAAAATGCGCGTTATGAACATTACACATGGATCCCACATCTGCACCACTGAAACTCGTACTGTAATTCCATTTTCCACAAGCTTTTCCAAGTCCCCTTGGGTGGGAAGTGTGCAAACATGCCAGTGACAGTGTTCTCGGGCTGTCACTGACTGGTCCTCGTCCCCGTGCCCGGACCGGCCCACTGTGGAGGGCAGCGTGTGATCTGCGGTGCTGGTGACAGTGACCAGGTCACCTTGAGGGGAGAGGGAAGCCCATTGTATGCGGCCAGTGGACAGGAGCAGGCGGGCCCCCGCACCGTTGAGGAAAAGCGGGGTGCAGGGGAGTGTGCTCTGAGCGTGTCCGGCCTGGCGCAGCGGGTACCCTGGCGCCTGGCCTTCAGACTACGAGGCCTCCGCTCTGTGGAGTGATTTGCCCAGACGCCGCACACGGTGGCTGTCCACGGCGTTCCTGCTCGGTGCTGCCAGGGTCTGCACTCAGGCTCTGGAGCAAGACGGACCTCCCTTCTGCCTGCCTTCTGTTGAGCCTGGCTCTGCTAGACTCATCTCTGTGTCCTGCAGCACGACCGTGGACGGTGCCCCACGTGCTGTCTCTGGGGTACTCGTGCTGGGCGCGTCATGGACACTTGACGACAGACACCTAACTGATAGGGGGTCGCCGTCACGCGTGGAGAAGGAGTTCCGTGATGTCCTTACATCGCAGAGCACTGTGCTCACGTCCCAGGCTTCAGAGCCAACGGCGACTCTCTAAGGGACGTGCCCAGTGCAGCAGGATGGCCTTGGTGTGGCTGGGAGCGGCGCGTCGGGCTGTCCTTGCCGGCCACGCGTCAGGAGAGCAGCCCCTTTGCAGGTGGCAGAGCGTGGAGCCACCCCGAGCTCGGCACCTCCTTCCCTTGCTTGGGAGACGTGCCCCACGGGGAGGGGAGCCCTGGAGAACTTACTTTTGAATGCATGCTCTGCACAGCGGTGCCGCTAACACCGTGTCTCCTCTCTGCAGGCCGAACTCACGTTCTGCACGGGGGATATCATTACTGTTTTTGGTGAAATTGACGAAGATGGATTTTATTACGTAAGTTTTGGAGACATCAAGCCACGCCATTACATTCTCCCTCATCTCTTCTCTCTTAAGATGACAGATAAGCCTGCGTGACATGCTGATGCGGGCCTCGCTTGCCGCCCCTCTGCCGAGTCTCTTAGGGAGAGCCCAGCCTGACCGGTACAGCCTCTTTGTGGCTGCCAATGGCACTGTTGATGGACGTTCAAGACTCGCAGCATCTAAACGTTTACAGGACTAGTTAACTTTCTAGGTCATTAATTACGTCAGTCATAAACACGTTTTCTTACAGGAAAAACAAGGAAGATAAGCACCCCCCCCCCCCCCCACACACACACACAGACAGCAAACCACGGAGCGCAGCTTCTCCCTGACCTCCCGCCGGAGCCACCGTTAGCAGGATGGGCTCCGCCCAGCAGTCACGCCGCCAGCCCGTCCTGTTCCTTCGCAGGATGGCACTGATGCCCGGGGGAAAGCAGGGGGGGGTGCTGCCGGGTCATCGGGGTGTTTCTGCAGCTGGGCTCCTCGCTGCCCGGAAGCCCAGGGGATGCAGGGCGTGGTCAGCCTGACTGGCAGGCTCCACAGCGGTGCTCCCTCGGCCCGGCCCCCGTCCTGTCGGGACGGCCGGAAACGCGTCAGGAGTCCTGGGCAGCCGATCCTCCTGGAGCCTGGTGGGCTCCATGACTGCAGGCGTGTGTAGAATTGCTTTTGTCAGGAGGTGAGTGTGCACTTGCCAAAGAGCAAAGGGGGCAGGGGCTGGCACACCCCCATGGGCCATGGTCACCCCACAATCCCTTCTCCTCCATTTCCTCTGCTTTTGGAACTTTGGTTGCACACGCACATGCACACAGCGTGTCCCTCAAGCCACTGGGTCTAAGACTTGAACCATGTAGTCGGCCACGCGTGGTCGAGCCACCTTCACGTACCACAGGCTGGTCTGCGTGTGGCATTTTCAGGCTTTCCCCTTTCCGTAGTGTAGTGGCTTCTGACTTGGCAGAGTACAGTGTTGAAGGAGGAGTCATACCTTGTCACGTGCTGCAGATCTCTCCAGATCAGTTTGTTTCTTAACTTTGGCGTGTGCATTTGTTTGTTGGTTATTTTTGTTTTATTGAACAAAAGTTTTAAATTTGCTTACGATCAGTTTTTCCTACTCAAGGGTCATGCGTACAATGTCCTAGGTCATAGAAGTAATCACTTTGTTTCGTCAACATTATGGTTTCATTCTCACATGTAACCTCACAGGTCTTGTTTTCTTATGAGGACGGCTAGCATTTCAACAATATCAAGGCATCCACCCTTCCTCCCTTGTGAAAGTGATCACCCTATCACACACCCTACGTTCCTCTCGCACTCGGGGCTTCCACACTGCTCGCTGCTGCTTCTCACCCCCACACCCAGACACTTGTTTAGAGCTGCACTTAGTGTTTGGATTAAACTGGGGGAAACTGACATTTTACAATATTGTCTTTTTTTTTTTTTTTTTTAAGAGGTTTTGCCTTAGGGTGTGTGTGTTCGCTGAAGAGACAGAAACGGTGAGAGAGAAAATAATAAATGACCCCCCCAGGGGGGATGGCCACACCACAATCTCTTCCCCTCCACTCTCCTCCCGACATTTTGGGCACCATGCACACAGCCCCGGTGTCAGTTTAAGCACCAGGTCTGGGACGCGCACTGCAGTTGGCCATGTGGGCGTCCAGCGATGAAAGCACTGTGCAACCTGCTGGCCCTCGCAGGGCCGTCTTTCAGCTCTGACAGACGGCATGTGTGGCCTTTTTCAGAAAAGATGCACGAGTGACTCTCACAGAGGGGCTCCCTGCTGTTGTGCCTGGCTGTTCCAGTGTGTAGTCGCAGAGTACCAGGAGCCGTGCCAGTCACGTGTGTGTGCACGTGTCCCGCAGCCCACCTCCCCTGCTGCCCACGGATCTCTTGGGTCTGCCCCTCGCCAGTATTGGCAGCCGTCCCCTCTGTCACCCTGCTGCCTCGCTCAGTACCACCCTGTGTCGCAGAGACGGCATCGGGACTCGGTACAGGTCTTAGAGACTCACCGTTTTACGCGGTGATACACAGGGTAGACTGTCGACTACAGCGGCCTTGCCACGCGAGGAGGTGGCTCGGTTTAGTTCCCTAACCCTACTGTCCTCCGTAAGTTATTCGTCATGGTATTGGGTTGTCAGAAAAGTCATGACGCATCTTTGCATAGGAAATATATACCCAATATCTAGTCTGGCAATGGGAACGTGCACTTGCCAGAGAATCGCAGGGAGAGACACCCCCGTGGTGCGTGGTCACGCGTAGCCCCTCCTCCGTCTCTCCCTCCCGCTGATTTGGGACGTGCACGCACACACACACGCACATGCACATGCACACACACCTGCCATGTTTTCCAGGCTGTTGGAGGTGGGGAATGAACCATGGTAGGCCATGTGAAATCTGATTCCTTAACCATGAGGCTGTGGGCTGGCCCGGGATCCCACATGTACAGATGGCCGTGCTTTGTCATGTGTACCCCACATGTATGGATGGCCGTGTTCTGTCATGTGTACCCCACATGTATGGATGGCCGTGTTCTGTCATGTGTATCCCCACATGTATGGAGGGCAGTGCTCTGTCATGTGTACGCCCCACATGTATGGATGGCTGTGCTCTGTATATGCACACCCCACACGTATGGATGGCCGTGCTCTGTCATGTGTACCCCACATGTATGGATGGCCGTGCTCTGTATATGCACATCCCACATGTATGGATGGCCGTGCTCTGTCATGTGTACCCCCACATGTATGGACGGCAGTTCTCCGTCACATGTATGTCCCCCTTTGTCCGTCCCTTCACCTGTGCGGACACCCGTAGGGCTCCGGAGCCTGGCCGTGTGATCAGGGCCACCATGGACACGAGAGTGCACACCTCTTTGCCGTCCTCATCTCATCCGAGCACAAGCCTGGTTGTGGGCGTGCCGGGTCATAGCGCAGGTCTACGTTTAGCTTTGGAGGACCCCCATACTGTTCCCATAACGGCCTCACTAGTTTACATTCTCGCCAACAGTGTATGAGCCTCTCCTTCTCCACATCCCTGACAGCATTGGTTATTTCTGTCCGTTTTCCTTTGTGTTTCTGATACTGGCCATGCTAGGTGGGGTGCAGTGTTACCCCACTGTGGTTCTGAACTCAGTTCCGTGATTACTGAGGATGAGCCTTCTCTCACATCTGTCATCCATTTATTTGTCTTATTTTGAGAAACGTCTCTTCAGATCATTTGCCAATTTTAATTAGTTATTTGGGTTTTTTTTTTTTTTTTTTTTTTTTTGCTAATTTCCTCGTATATTCTGTTTAAATAATTTGTTAAATGTTTTCTCTAATCCTCTTCACTCTGTTGTTTTCTTTTCTGAACAGAAGCTTTTTAGTTTGAAATAATCCTTTTTTTTTTTTGGTCTGTATTTTTGTGATCTTAAAATTTTTTAAAATGCCCAGGCCAATGCACTTCTCTGATTTTGTGGTTTTGAGTCTTACATTTCAGTGTTCAATCTATTTTTAATTATTTTTGCATATGGTGAGAGTCGTCCAGTTTGACTTTTCTACAAAAGGCTATGTAGTTTTTTCAGCACCACTAGCTGAAAAGGCTTTCCTTTCTCCAGTGAATGTTCTTGTCACCTCTGATAAAAGATCAGTTAGCTGTGTACATGTCTGGTATGTGTCTGTTTTTATGCCAGCACCATGCTGTACGATTATAACTTTGTAGTACATTTCAAAATTTAATGGTGTGACACTTCTAGGCGACTCCTTTTTGTTCATAACTACTTTTTTTTGGGGGGGGGAGGTCTTCTGTGGTTTTGTACAAATGCTCTAATTTTCCCCCTATTTTTGTGAGGAAAGCCATTGGTATTTTGATAGGTATTGCATTGACTCGCTTTCAGTAGCATGGACACTTAAACAAGATCGACTCTTTTAATCCATGAACATGGGATGTCTTTGTTTTGTATTTCATCAGTGTTTCATAGTCTTCATTGTAGAGTTCTTTCATCTCTTTGGCTAAATTTATTACTAGATACTGTATTTTGTAACTACTCTAAATGGGATTTTTAGATTTTTTTCCCCAGCTAGTTCATTATTGGTGTACAGGACCTCTACTGAGTTTCTTATGCTGATTTTGTATTCTACTACTTCACTGAATTCACTTATCAGTTCTGAGAGTTTTTTGGTGGGTTTTTAAATGTTTTTCTATATATAATGTCATGTGCAAGTAGAGGGAGTCTGACTTTGTCCTCTTCGGTTCGGGTGTCCTTTCGTTCTTCTCTTTATCACTCACTGCTCTGGCCAGACTCAATCTCATGTTGAGTAGGAGTGGGAACTGTTCTGTCCTTTTTTTTTTTTTGGAGATGTTTTTGCTATAGGGCGCGTGTGCTCGCCAGACAGACAGAGACAGACAGAGAGATAGAAAGTGAGAAATCACCCCCCAGGGGGGATGGTCACGCCGCAATCCCTTCTCCTCCATTCTCCTCTTGGGATCTTGGGCACGCACGCACACGTGCCTGGCATGAGTTTAAGCCACTGGGTCCGGGACACGAACCACGGTCGACTACATGGGAGTCCAGTGACATAGCCATTACGCCAGCTGCCGGTCCCTGTCTTGTTTCAGTTCATCGGGAAACTTCCCACCACTGGAAGTGAGTCAGCACGTTGCTGAGGTTGCTCCTGTGGTCAGAAGGGTTTGGACACTGATCTGGAGCGCCTTTGGGTCCTACCACTTTTGAATGAATAAACTCATCGCGCAGAACCACTCTGAGCCGTGGTCCTTTCAAACAAGAAGAAGTGGGTTCCAGGAAAAGTAAGTCGCTCTGACGGCCACGTGTGTTTTCAGGGTGAGCTAAATGGGCAGAACGGCCTCGTGCCGTCGAACTTTTTGGAAGAAGTACCTGCCGACGTGGAAGTCTACCTTTCCGACGCGCCGTCTCACTACCCTCAGGACACAGCCATGCGCTCAAAGGCTAAGAGGGTAAGTGAACCTTTGTAGCCTTCTTGCCTTCCGCCCCAGTCTGCCGCATGTGGTCTGATAAAACCTCTGCACTCACATTTTGATGTCTAGGTCCCCAAAGCGTAAATCCTGAGTTTTTCCTCTGCCCTTCCATGGGGGTTGTGCCTAAAAACTGATTCTAAGTTCATTCGTTTCACAAAAAAAAAAAAAGAAAAGAAAAGAAAAAGAAAAAACAATGACCCACTTGATTCTACCTAGTCTGCCTTTCCTCACAAAGAAACTTCCCGTGCGCAGTCCAGACACACGCTTCAGTCTGACCACAAGTGCAGGGATGGCTCATCTTCACGTGCCGCGGGCACTCACGGGGACCTGCCCTCTCTGAGAGCTCAGTCCTCTTAGCAAAGATCCAAGAGCTCCTCACGCATTTTAACTATTAGATTGCATTCATGTCTAGTGTCTCATTTTTATTTTATTTCATCACTGCGAGTTTTTCTCTATTACATTTTTATATATATATATATTTTTATTTCTTTGCTCATCTGCTTGGAAACAGAAGAAGAGTGTTCATTTCACACCTTAATCAGGCAATGTAGCCTTCACGTAAGTGGGCAACTGAAGATACCTGTAAAGATACCTACTTAAGCTACCTTAAACGGACCCATGTGGTAGACTTAAGGCTTCACTGTGGGGTTACAAAGAGAAAGAGAGAGAAGAAATATGTCTCAAAAAAGTCGTTGGACCTAAAGTATTAGGATTTCCTCGGTCTCAGTTGTAAAGCAACTGTATTCGTAGTGAGACCACCCGTCTGTAATGACCACTTCCTACGATTTCCGGTGGGGTCCTTGAAAGTCCAACGCTGGGAACATATTTCTTAATGAGCTAATTGTCTGTTTACACAGAGAGTGTGCCAATGTCTACTCATGATCAAAGCTGCATATTGCATTGTTAACCACTCTTGGAAAAGCACAACCTAACACATGTTTACTCGAGGGAGTTTTACCTAAAAACAAAACCATGATTCGAGATCAAGCAGATGAGTAGTGAGAGGGTGACCCACGCCGGCTCGGAGCTCTCCACACGCCGGCTTCCACCACCCAGACCTGTGCTCCTCAGTAACCATTGCTCCCCCTGACGAGGCTCGCGCCTCTCCTCAAAGCACAGCCACTCTGACCACCCAGATGCTGGTGTAAAACCGAACTGCTGGTATACCAATGCAATACCAAGTCTCCTAAAACGTGCAGCTCAAGTGATTGCATTAGACAACTAGACGGTATCTTCAGGTGTACTCTGGGGTTCTTTCTTAGGTGTGCTCCATTAGAAGTAGACCTTGATTTTAAATCTAAGCAAGCTTGAAAGCCCCTTGGCTTACAGCATTTGCCTGTTGAATATGAACGCTCGCATTAGCAAGAGATTTGCTCTGGAGAGGTGGAGACCGAGGGCCTGGCGACACTGTGGCCTCAGGCGTGCCTTCACCTGTAGCGGGTGAGGAGGCGGAGCCGCCAGGCGGCAGAGCGAGCAAGCCCGGCTCCCTGAGAGCGGTGTTGCTGACGCACGCAGTCTGTCCAAGTACTCCCGCCCGCGCTCAGGTTGAGCAGCCGCGTTCCCTATTGGAAATGACAACAGCGTGCAGCGAGGGCCTTGAAGCTTTCTTCGATTGTAATTAAGGTTCATTTTAGTTTTTTTCTTTCAACCAGTGTGCCATCTCCAGTTTCTGTAGTGACCCGCCCAGGGACCCACGCACCACTCCACGGTGCGGTATCACCCGGTAGTTTTCAAATGCAGGAAAACGCCCTGGAAGCATTTTTGCCTCTAAGGTCACTGATGGGTACTTGGCCAACTTCCAATCAGTGTGATTCCAAGTCAGTCTGTCCTCCTAACTTACAAGACAAACGATCATGCGGCTTTGTTTTGCCAAAGCAACAGCCACACACCCCCACCCCCCCAAAGGAAAGCCCTAGGGCGAGGGCCGGCCCTCCTCTGGCCTGCTGCGGGAGGGCGCTCTCGCTTCCCCGCATACTTGGCAATGGAGAGAAGAAACGGACCCCCCTTTGCCGTGCCGTGCCGTGCTGTGCCGTGCCGTGCTGGTGGGGACGGGCAGGTGCCGAGCGGGTGGGCGTGGCTGGTGCCTGCACTCAACGACCTGTCACACTGTACCACTAGGTTCCTCCTGAGGGTTCAGGGACAGCAAGGAGAGCTCCATCCCCCACAGCCCTTCTCCATTCGGGGTCACCTCCGTCATCTCTGGGGTCTGGGAGTCCTGGGAGAGGCAGGGAAATGTCCTCGAGAAAGAAAAAAGGGCTGCTTTCCAAAGGCAAGGAGCTGCTGAAAAGGCTGGGTACGGTGAAGTGACGCGTGCTCTCCGACGGCCTCCACCCGTGTCGTCTTTAGTCCCAAACTAGGGCTTTCATGACTCGAGTCCTTCCTGAAACCCACCTCCCCTGACACCAGCAGAGGGGTGCCCTGTGCACTCCCGTCCCCCAGCCCCCGCGGCAGGAGGCGCTGTTGCCCTCTCGGTCACCGTTGCCGGTCTGCTCATGCCAAGGAGGTGGGGTGTCTCACTAGCCGGCGGGGCGGACGGTGGCCTGTCGCTCCCTCCCCACGCCACGGCCCGTCTCTGTGCACTCGGCACCCGCCCCGAGGAATGGCCCCCGCTCCCTCCCCAAACGCTTGCCTCCAGACCGTCACTCTCACTCTCACTCCAGTCTTGAAACTCCTAGTTCAGTCGCCTCGATGTTCTGCCTTATGATGCACAATGATTTGTACTGTCGAATAAAACTGTGACCTCGTATGTGTGTGCGTTCCGTGGTCTCCGTCCTCTGACACAGTGCTTGAGATCTAGCTGGCCGGGCCGGGCGTTGTAGGACACTTGCCACATGGATGGCTTCCTTAGCCATTCGCGAGCGAGCAGGGGCGCGGGCACTGGTGCAGGGTCAGCGCCCCCTCCTGGCCACAGGCTGGTGTCCCCCTGCTGTCCTGTGACACTGGCATGCGGGCTCCCGTCACTTCACTCCGGCAAAATGCCATCCCCCAAGCCTGCACAGCGAGCAGCACACGAACATCACACATGAGGCCAGGTCAGCCCGACGCCCGAGCCTAGGCCTGCCGACGGCCGGAGCCTCACCCCTGCAGGCCAGCAGGTGCGCGGCCCCGCCCCTAGCGGTCCACGTCCTTTCTACTCTTTGTACGCCCCTCCCAGATGGCCTGGCTTTTGTCACTCCTGGAAGGTGTACACGCGGGTGCGAGCTTCCCCGTCTCCACACGGGCCTTGTAACTGTGACGCGGTGTATGTGACAGTGACATGAAAAGGAGTTACCCCTGTGTGGGCGAGCGCGGTGCGGGCGTGCATGTGTACCGTCAGTGTAAAGTATTTTCTAGAAATAAAGTTTGTTACTTTCTACGACGCTGGCTGTGCCGTCTGCTTCACACACACTCCTCGTCACGGGCGGAGCCCTCCCCCTGCACACTGCCACCTCACCTTCCAGGGCTACGTCTTCCCCTTTCCTGAGAAGGACTTTGACTTTGGTTTGGGAGTCAGGTACTCCCCAAGGCCACGACACGCCTCGCCCGGCGGTGGGGTCCTCGGAAGCACCCGGAAGGTGCTGGTGCCCGAGAACTCCCAGGGCGGGGTCAAACACACTTAACCTTTCCCTGGGGCGAGTTTAGAGTCTGAGTGAAATAGAGACCGATGCTGACCGAGGGTGGCATGTGACACGGCTGTCCCGAAAGCTGTGTTTAGGATTCTCCAGGTGACGGGTCTGCCGAGAGCCTGACGCCAGCATGCTCACTCAGGGTGAGCCAAGTGCACCGGACACGTGTGGGCACGGCTGCTGCCGAGGTTTGCACGGCCGTGGCATGGGACACGGAGCGAAGGTGAGTTCCCCCAAACGGAGGCGATGACCCAGGGAGGCTGCGCTGACAGCAACCAGACGCCCCAGAGCATGGACACGCGGCCACCCGAGGTCGCAGTGCACTGCCCTGGCCGCCACCTGCCTTCCGAGGTCAGGTGGTCCCCGTGCAGCTCCCAGCCTGGGGTGACGGCCCTGCCCCCACAGCTGAGCACACCTGGGCCACCCCCTCCGTGATGACAGACCGTTCTGTCCCCTATGAGCACCCACACGCTGCGTGCCCAGCGTGCCGCTGTCCTCGGGTGGCCTGATGGCCCAGGTAGGCCGCAGATGCCCGCCGTCTCTGTGGCCCTGGGCCCTGCCGCCTCCTGGGTCCTGGGCCGTGAGTGGGTGGCTCAGCTGCCCCCCAAGGACGAGTGACACTTCCTCCCGTGTTCCTCGCACCCCTACCCTGACGTCTGCGGACGCCATCTTCATCAACTACACCCGTGTCCCGGTCCCCTTTTTCCGCGTGACTTTCGAAACCTTCCGATTTTGCAGTCCCTTCTCACCCACCCACAGCTGCATTAAAACGTAAAAGGCAAAGACAGGCCCAGGAAGCCCCACCGTTCCCGGAAGCCCCACCGTGCCTTCTGTGCTGCGGACGGAGGCCCAGTGTGGCCAGCCTCCTGGGGAACCGTCCGGTAAGTGGGGGCCTGTCTGCCGGGTCTGGGCGAAGGCTGGAACCCCGCGGGGCAAGCGCTGGGAGCTGTCCTCGGAGGCTTTCTGCTGATCACACCTCCCCGGAAAACGGCCCCTTCGCGTGAGCGAGCAGAGGGCTCCAGGCCCCGAGGGCAGGGTGCGGGTTCGGTACCCCCTCCCTCCCGTGCCCCGCGCACACCGAGAACACCAATAACCTGAGTACCTAGTGCCGTGGCTGGAGTGTCAGGGCTCAACCCTGTAAGGGGAACAGCGGCCCGGCACCCAGCGGCTCCGTGTGGAGGCCGTGTCCCCGCACGGTGCCGGCGCGCGCAGGGTGAGGCTCTCACTGCGCTGGCGAAGGGACTCTCTGCTTTCCAGCACCCTACGAGGGGTCTGAGCGGTCTGGGCCCCGGGCCACGCGCCTCGCCCCTCCCAGTCAGTTGTGAGGTCACCAACCCGGAACGGCTCCAGGGCAGGTGCCCGGCCCACGGGGCAGCCCCGCGTGCTCGGCTCCAGCTCTGCCCCTTACACGTAGCCGTGGTGGTGGTTTTCTTTTTAAGAATCTTGTTGTTTTTTAATTTGACCAGAGAGCGACGGAGAGAAAGGGAATGTGGGAAAGCAAGCCGCCAGGCCTGGGACGCGAGTCGGTCACCCCCAGGCCACCTGCCGGCCCCAAGCCGGTGCTCATGCCCAGAGGGACAATGGTTGCATCACTGGACTCCCACGCAGACTGCGGTTCGAGTCCTGGACCCGGGGGCTTGAAACTCACAAACTCACAGCAGCCATGTGTGTGCGTGCCCAAGACCCTGAGCGGAGGGTGGAGGACGACTGCGGTGTGGCCATCCCCTGGGGGTGATTTCTCACGTTCTCTGTCTCCGGCCAGCCCAGCCGCCCTACAGCCCGAAGCTCTAAAACAAAGTGCTCCAGTCCGAAGCTGCAGCTCCCTCTGGGGGTCACCTGGCAAGAGGGGCCAAGGGGGGTCTGTGCCAGGTCTCGGCGTCAGAGTAATTGGTGGCAAGTGCGTCAGGGACCCCAGAGCGACCGGCACGGCACGGCATGCTGGCGCGCTGCCACTGCTAGGGCCGCTCCCGTGGGCGGGCCCCGCCTGGGCAGTGAGGATGCCGTCGGGCAGCCCACCCTGATCGCACCCTCCTGCTCCCGGCTCCCGGACACCGCCAGCCAGGGCCTTCGCCTTCCAACAGCCGGAGCCGGCAGCTCCCTCTGCCGGCCGAAGCTCTCGCCTACCTGTGCCTCTCGGGCTCTTGTCCCCAACTCCTGAAGGCCTGGCAGGATGCAGGGCGGTGGGTTTGGGGTGGCCCCACGTGCCCTGGACTGCGGCAGGGGGGCAGAGCCAGGGACGGAGAGGGCCAGGAAGGCCGCCTGCAGTGCAGGGAGCCAGAGCCAGCCCCACGGCCTCCTCCCTCCGGTGACAGTGCCCTGGAGCTGCCACTGGCGTGAGGTAGGAGGAGGAAGGAGAGAGAGGGGACAGAGGGGAGGAGGGGACAGAGGACAGGGCATGTGTGTGTGTTGGGGGGGCAACAGAAGGAACCAGAGACTCAAGGGCCATGAAAACGACCTCCGAACCGCGTCGTCGGGTGGGAACAGAGGCAGAGACGTGCCGTCCCTGTGTCCAGAGGCGACTTCGGAAGGACGGCCGCGTCCAGGGCTGCCAGCGGGTCAGCCGGCGGGACGGAGGCTCCACGCGGGCACAGGGTGGCAGGCCTTCGTCCACAGAGCCACGCTGGAGCTGGTCCTCCACGGCCCACTGGGCCGCCCCACACCGGCCCCTCAGAGTTGCGCCCCTCGGCTCTGCCTGCTCTGCAGGGGTGCCCCCTCCCTCACCCCTGCGACTCGGCGATCTCCCCCCGATGCTTTCTTTGGGTTTCATTTTCCTGTCTCTCTTGCTTTTTTGGGATGAAACATTTAATCACCAAATTTCCAGCTTCCTCTTTTTACAATATGTTGATTTCAAGCCTTCACATCTCAAACGACTGGGTTTTCTTTGGGAGAGATTTTTGCTACAGGGTGTTTACGCTCACTGGAGACAGAGACAGAAAGCGAGGAATAAGCCCTGGGGGGGGGGGGATAACCACGCTGCAACCCCTTCTCTGCTCTCCTCTCGGGATCTTGGGCACGCGTGCACTCGCGCCCGGCCTGAGTCTTAAGCCACCAGGTCCAGGACTCCAACTGTGGTCAACTATGTGGGAATCCAGCGACGAAGCCACCACGCCACCTACTGGTCCCAGCCTGATCTAACCGCATTCTGCAAGGTGCGGTACCGCTGTCGTGCTAGGGACCGCGCAGGCCCGTCTGCTGCGGTGCCCGGGTGGCCTACAGGTTCTTCAGGACGGTGCCAACATTCCGTAGTCACTGTTGTCACGCATTCCAGCTGTGTCCCACTGCACATGGCTTCAGCCCCGGCCTCCCGTTCTGCGTCCCCGGGTGCTCCGCGTCCCCGGGTGCCCTGCGTGTGCGCGGGGAGGGCCCGAGCTGCCAGCCTCCCGGTCTCCTTACCGACCCGGTCCGCTGCACAGCGTCTGAGAGCGGGGCTGTCTCCCCAAGGACGTGCACGTGTGGGCTCCCCGTTTAGACCTGCAGTTTTGGTGGCACGTGTTGTAAAGCTGTCGTTGGAGACCTACAGGCTTAGCGTGTGCACTCATTAGCGCGTCGACACGTATCCCTGTGAAACTGAAGCGCTTCTGCAATTCAGTACTTACTAAAGCCTAAAAGTCAGCTTGTCCAAACAACAGTGCGAGGGGGTTTCAAGAAGCACGTGGAAAATGTCCACTATGAAAAAACTGCACACACTTGAAAAGCTTTAACATCAAAATAAACTCATACACTAATTCCAAAATAAACTCATACTTTAATTCCATTTTTCCACACACTTTTGAAGCCACCTTATGTAACCACACCAGTTTTATTTTGGTTGGCGTTTCCAAAGATTTTATTTCCATCATTTCAGCTTTAATGTACATGCAAACTGCCCAGGAGAAAACAGAGAAGCCTGTTAAAGAAACCGTGCACTCAGCTTTAATGTACATGCAAACTGCCCAGGAGAAAACAGAGAAGCCTGTTAAAGAAACCGTGCACGGGGCCCAGCAGATGGCGGAGCGGTTACATCGCCGGCTGCCACGTGGTGGACCGCTGTTCGAGTCTCAGAGCTGGCGGCCTGAAGTCACGCTGGGCGTGTGTGCGTGCGTGCCCAAAACCCGAGAGGAGAATGAAGAAGGGGCTGTGGCATAGCCATCCCCCCCGGGGGGTGATTTCTCACTTTCTCTCTGGCAAGCACATGCGTCCTATAATAAAAATCTCTCTTAGAAAAAAAAAAGACTCTCTGTCTGTCTGGCGAGCGCACGCGCCCTATAGCGAAAAAAACCTCTCCAAAAAAAAAAAAAAAAAAAAAGAAATCAAGTATGGCAGTCTTCTTTTCATGGAGGGCTTCGTTGGCCTGTGTTTAACTGCTGGCAAAATGGGCTCGAGGCGCGATTCCTCCCTGCTCCTCCGGCATCAGATGCCATGTCTCTCAGTCCGTCTTTCCCCACCTCGGGCTGGCCCAGCACTGCCGAGGGGTCGGCGCGAGCTCCTGCTTGCCCTGAAGCGACCCTGCACTGCTACACGGGTTCCAGGTGTCTGAGTTGTCAGCATCTACCTTCAGCCGGAACCTTCGGGTCCCGGCACCGCAGAACTTTCCAGTGCGTTCACACCACGGTCTCACCTTGCCCTCGCGGTCAGTGCTGGGCCTGTGCTGTCCCCTGGACGACGTCACTGCAAGTGGCAGACACGGCTCTGCCTGTCACTCCCGCAGCCTGCCAGGCCCCTGGGTGTTGGCAGGACAGCCCTGTGCCGGGGACCAAGGTGTGGCCACGTGCAGTGCACACGAGGGCACCGCAGGCAGGACTGTGGTGGCTCCAAAGCTGGCTGGGTCCTGGCGGGGGAGATGATGAGGGGCCCCAGGGACCCCAGATTCTTTACCGGGGCAGGAACCTGGTCTGACCTGCGCTGCAAAGTGAGCTTCTCCGTGACAGTGGGTGGCACCTCTTCTGAGGCTGTTCACGCCACCGGCCTCTGTAGAGGGGCCAGCGGGGGGAGGTGGCCAGAGCCTGCGCTCGGGGTGGGGGGGACGAGGGAGCGGGCTGCCGGCTCCTGGCAGTCACTGGTGGAAATGCATTTCATTCAAAAGCCTGCAAACCACATCGCCAAGCCAGGCTGAGTGTCCGTCGGGCCTGCACAGCGGGGCCGGGGGCTGAGCAGTGGTGACACGTGCACGCATGCCGAGCCCTGACCAGTCACGCGGCGTCACACGCAGCTCAGCTGCTTCCTGCCCCAGGAGTCCCTCCCCCTCTGACCTGACACGGTAGACTTCCTGAGCCGTTTCTACAACACGCCTGAAGGACCCTGGGGTGAGGAGGTCCGAGGGGCCGCAGGGTGCAGGGGGTACACGGGGGGCGGGCGGGGCCCCCTCCCGGCCGCCCGAGGTCATGACATGGGTCACTGTGACGACCTGGTCGAGGCAGCCAGCTCTGTGTCGTGGAATAAATGAGTGGAGGACAACTCAGACTGGGATTTAAGACTCGTCTGGGAAGCTGAGTCCCAGCCGCCACGGGACGAGCTTCCAGGGTGAGGGAGGGCAGTGCTCCAAGGACAGCGGCACCGAAGAGCTCACCCCGAGAGGACAGAGACCTTCCACGGGAGTGGGAGCCGGCGAGAGGGGTCGGCCGTGGGGACTAACCTCTCTGCAGGGCCCAGGCCCTCTGCAATTAAAGTAACAAAGGCGGGTCGCCCGGTCGGGAAGCGGCAACGCACGGTCCCCTGGCTGGTGATGCGAACAATGGCAGTAGCAGCTATTTTTGTTTGGGGGGGACTGTCAGAAAGGCCCCCCTCTCCTGTGGCTGACCGACTGTGAGACGATAGCTGATACGCACACACTGGGATATTTATCCCCACGTCACCTGGAACACAGTTGATGCACGTAAGAAAGACCGATATCCTGGTAACTGGCATTAGGTCACAAAACGTGGTGACAGTTTCAATTTACACCCTTTACCAGATAACGTTTAAAGTCTGTTTTCCCTGTTAAATACATCTCTTTCCTCTTACTTACAGGCGTTGCTTTCTTCTAGACCGGTCAGTCCTGACATAAGTCGTGAGGGCCACAGCTGTGTCCCGGCACTCCTGGCAGGTTCCCGACTCGCGCCGCCAGCCGGAGGCAGCGGGGGCCGAGCGCCCGCTCACGGCTCGCTCCGTGGCTGGCTGGCATCTCTGCCTTTCCCTTCCTCTGCACTGAGACGCCCTGGTGGCTGTGTGAGAACACGGTGTGTAGAAGTGGATTTGGCGTCTTCCTGTTGCTCTTCCTTGGGGAAAGCAAAGGCTTTTGTTTGGTTGCTTTTCATAAGAGAACCCGAGCCGGTCTGAGCGCCAGGCACGGAGGCACCTCGAGCAGCGGCCGTGCAGCCCGCCCCACTTCTCAGCTCCAGGCCCGGGACTGTGGAGGCCGGCTTAGAAGACGCACCCTCACCGTCACGCCCTGCAACCACTGGCCGAGGGCACGGGTGAGGGCGGTGTTCACGGGGGACGTGTCCGCTGTGACCAGCGTGACGATGACGGACAATGAACCTCGGGGGACAGCAAGGAGAGCTGAGTGGACCGAGAGACTGAAGTCAGCCGGGCGCTGGCCCCTGGAAACGTCTTGCTGAAGACTCCGCCTGAGCCGGCGAGCCCTAACCCAGCACTGAGGGGGTGAAGAACCCGGGCGCCGCGACGATAGAACGCAGCTGGCAGCCGGCCGTCGAGGGCGGGAGCGGGCACACGCTGGCTGCTCACTGGCCCCTACGCAGTCTCTTCTCACCGGGAAGAGGGTCGGCGAGGGCCCGCACTGGGCCATGGCGCACCGGCCGTGAAGACAGCCTGGGCAACGGCTGGAAGGCTTGCAGGCACCGTCTGTACCGGGAACTGCAGTGGCTGACAGTCGGGGCCCGAGGTCCATGCAGCACAGCCATCTTCGGGAGCCGAGGTCGACCGGGCGGGCAGGGTGGGCAATCCTTGCTAACGCATTCAACTGCAAAGTGCCAGCTGCGATTCTAGCCAGTCAAGCGCCCCTAACCTATTTCGAGACTGTGGTTACCCTGACTTTTCAATGTCAGCAGGTACGTGTGCTCACGGAGCAGGGCACACTTACTCCGGGAGGGGCTGGACGGGGGGCTGGGGGCCCGGAGCTCAGCTGTGCGGCCCACACCATCTGCACGTCGGCCAGCAGCACTGCAAGTCCAGAGCTCAGTCTCATGTGTGGGGTTAACAGATGCTTTTTTTTTTTTTTTTTTTTTTTGGAGAGGTTTTTGCTATAGGGCGTATGTGCTTGTCAGAGAGAGAGAGAGAGAGATATAGAGACAGAAAGCGAGAAATCACCACGCCGCAATCCCTTCTCCTCCTTTTTCCTCTCGGGATCTTGGGCACGCACACACATGCACCTGGTGTGAGTTTAAGCCACCAGGTCTGGGACTCAAACTGCGGTCGACTACGTGAGAGTCCACGACATAGCCATTATGCCACCTGCTGGTCCCTGGAGTTAACTGATTCTTAACAAGGCGCTTTAGAACCATCCTGTGGAGAAGGGACAGTCCCCAGCAAGTGGTGCTGGGACAGCTGAGTCCCACACGCAGGGGGAGGTCGGCCCCCACTCCCAGCACATGCAAATGCCAACCGAGAATGAATCGGAGACCTAAATGGAAAGACTTAACGTTCTTACAAAGACCTGCCCATTTCCAGCTCACTTTGATCAGATGATGCTGAAGAAAGTGGAAGGAAGACGTTATGAAGGACGCAGACCCGTACTGAGGTCAAAGGGAAATCTGTCTGATGGCAGTACGCCAAGAGCGTCTAGCCAGAGCGAGAGAGGCATGGAAGACGCCGTCAGTACCAGAGCTGAGAGGAGCGTGGGCACAGCTCCCACGGCCGCTGCAACCCGTGAGGAGGTGCCGCGAGAAAGCCAGTGCGGGCCCAGCGGACAGCTACGGGAAACCGAGCTTCTTACAAGTCACAGATTACTGAGACAACGGGAAGAGAGACACCAAACAATCTCGAATCTATTAAAAAGTGGAATCTACAATAAAAAGCCCCAAAATAAAACCTCAAGCTTGCATTTATGCAAGTTGAGTATCCCTTATCAGAAATGCCTGGCTTTTTTTTGTTTTCCAGATTCTGAAATAACTGAAAAATTCCATTCGTCCATCCTGGGGCTGGGACTCAGATCTACATAGAAAGCTTCCGTGTCTCGTGCACCTTAAATCCACAGCTGGATGGCTCCCCCTTGAGAGCCCGCGTGTGTGTGCTCACCTGAGAGCCGGGAGGTGCCGGTGGGCAGGTCGGACTGAGCCCCTTCCCCGCCCTCCACCCCGTCAGGACTCGGGCACACCTGCACCAGCACACCCTCCCAGCCGCCTCGGGGGGCGTGTAGGCGCTGCCCCCATGTGCTGTGCCATGGGCTAGCCCTGAGGACGGCTCTGCGTGAGGCTCGGCCCGGTGGCACTTTCCCTGCAGCCTGTGACCCGAGGGCAGCCACCAGGGAGCTTCGTACTTACGGCAGCACGCCGGCTCCCAGGAGGGCTTGGTCGGAGCGTTTCCTAGTTGGGACGTCGGGTCAGGGTTGCTCAACCCGCACCATCGCACACTTACACAATAAAGATGCACGTTTTCCCCTTAGAGGGAGCAGTGCCCAGGCTCAGAAGGTCAGCACCGTCTCGATGCCAGTGTCAGACAGAGACAGTCTCTTACAGAGACTAAGAAAGCTACAATCCCGTGAGCCTCATGAACACAGAGAGCAACAACCCTTAGCGAACGCGTGAACGGGACCTGTGTCAACAGGGCTGACCCGCGTGCCTGAGGGGGCAGGGCACCTCCCAAGACTAAAGGTCGGTTTGTCGTTCTGGGGAAGAGCTGGAGACGCAGTACACCCACCGAGCTCCCAGAACAGCACGCATAGGCCGCCCGGTCCTCAGGGTCAGACGCAGGCACACACGCACGGCAGGAGTGAGGACGGGAGAGCAGAGCCCAGCGAGGCGGCAGGGACGGCGGGGCCTGCTGAGCGTCCCTGGCCGGAGACAAGACGAGGCCGTGCGCGTGGCCACTGGGACGCACCCCGCCCGCAGCCACTGCCACGGAGGCGGGAAGGCGCAGACTCACTGCGAAGCTGTGGCTGAGCCACTGAAGCGCTAACCTGCGGGCAGCGGAGGTCAGGCCGGTCCAGACTGCGGTGCCGTGGGCTGCGTGACCGCGACAGCCAGGGGATGCTCAGAGGGACACGCGGCAAGCACCACCGGAGGTGGCCTAAACAAACCTGAGCGAGTTTTCTGTCCCTTGCAAGTAAGTCCTGATTGATACACTGAGGGATTTCTGACAAGTTTTCTAAAGTTACCGCATCACCAGTTTCTCACGGTTAGGACATGGAAGCCTTCCAACTGTAAGGGGCAGCCTGAAACCTGCCAAGGATGAGAGGTCACGTTAGTTACTGACTAGCCACAGGGACCAGCAGTCGGCGTAATGGCTATGTCGCTGGACTCCCACGTAGTCGACCATGGTTTGCGTCCCGGACCCGGTGTCTTAAACTCACGCCGGGCACGTGTGCGTGCGTGCCCAGGATCCCGAGAGGAGGATGGAGGAGAAGGGATTGCGGCGTGACCATCCCCCCTGGGGGGTGATTTCTCGCTTTCTGTCTCTCTGTCTCTGTCTGTCTGGCGAGCGTGCGCCCTATAACAAAAACCTCAAAAAAAAAAAAAAAAAAAGGTAAAAAAAGTTACCGACTAGCCATAAAAACCTACAGGTGACAACACCCCGAATTAGCCTTTCGTGGTTGTCGGGGTAGCGTCCGTCTTCTGTAACAGCGGGACGACTCTCAGCAGCTCTGCCTCGGGGTCTCTGCCTCGGGGTTTGTGTCTCGGGGTCTCTGCCTCGGGGACCGTTCTGTAGGGTCACAGTCTCCCGTTTCTTTGCTCCTAATGCTTAGATAGTAACAGGCCGAGGCGCGGGGCCACAGCCAGCGCCTACTGGCCACTGGGACTGGCGCTGAGGATGGGAGGGAGACACCGCCACCTCACCCGCCATGCGTTAGCGACCGGCGAGTGCCCGACGGGAGCGCGTGGGTGTGATCTCGGCGCCGGCCTGTGCCACGGCTGAGCTCTGTTCCCGCACTAGCAGACAGTGCCCAGCCGAGCTCCTGGCTGCGATGGCTCGTTCACGCCACGCTCGCTCTCTGCTCCAGTTCCTGCACTGCGGCAAATGCGCGGCTGTGATGGTCACAGGTGCCAGTGGGCTGGCCCCGACGCGGCCCGCACTCCTCCCCGTCGCACCGTACTCGGCACTGGCGGCTGCGCCCTAGGGAGCCTCCCTGACGCTGAGGCCCTGAGCGTGCTGAGCCCGTTTCAGAAGTGGCTTCTGCTCCTGTGCGCTCTGCAGTCGCAGAAGCCGGCGGAAAGCCCAGGCGCATGTCTTCAGTAAAACAAAGCACACGGTGACCGCGCTGGCGGGCTCTCCAGTTTTATTTGGAACACACAGGATCGGGTCCCAGTGGGAGACGGAGTAAACAGCCACGCTCACACAGCCTCCCTGCCGCCTCTACACTACACAGCCTTAAAATCTTTCTTTGGACGGAAATTTAAAACTTTTAAACTATCTGTTCTACCCCTACCACTTAGCCCCTCCCCAAATGAAAAATAAGCTCATCTTTCCTGACCCCGCGTATAGCTTAGTGCCGGCTTTCCCTTTAAAACGCGCTCAGCCCCGTCGGCCGCAGGCACCGCGTGCCTCCCACGAGGAGCAGCGCCTCGGGGCGGTGAGCACAGGGAAGCGAGCTGGATGCGCTCCGGACACTCCGGAAAGCCTGTCACAGACAACGCACGCTACCCGCGTTCTCTCCCCAAACAAGAAAGTCCTGATAACATCCTTAACGAGAAGCAAAGGACGCAGAATATAAAACCTTAATTTTCACCTATAAAATAACAAGTCTAGTTAATACCAATGTCAGAAATAAAACTCTAGATCTCCTAATTCCCTCCCCGAGTCTTTCTAGAAAGATAAGTTAAACAAACAAACAAAAACCAAGCTTAAAAGCCCCGAAGCTGCCATCCGGTGAGGCCGCGGAGCCGGCGGTGGTCAGAGATAGTAGAGGCGGTTGGACAGCGACAGGTTGGGCTCCCTGTGGATGCTCTGGCCCACAAGGAAGGCCAGCTTGTGGGCGTACTGGCAGGGCGCGGGCACGCGGATGACGCCCTGCGGGGAGAGGGCGGCCGCTCTACACCGGCCGCCGTGCAGCGGCCCGCCCCGGCCAGCCCCGGCCCGCCCCGCCCCGGCCCCCCAGGATGCGGCCCCCCCCAGCCCCGGCCCCCCAGGACGCGCCGTGCCCGCTCCCGGTACCGGCCAGTTGTAGTAGACGTGGCAGAGCTTGTAGGTCAGCCGCTGGATGTGGTCGGGCTTCAGGCCGCTGCTGTCGTAGATGACGTTGTAGTGGGTGGGCGACACGCTGCCGCTCCGCACGGCCTGGCTCACGATGAAGAAGTCGTACCTGGAGCACAGCGGGCACGAGGCTGAGCCCCCGTGTCCTCGGGGACGCGCTGTGGGTGACGCCTGAGACACGGGTCCTCTCTGCCAAGCTGCTGCGGGCAGAGCTGCCCAACTCGGAGCCAGCTCCCGGCCACACGGCCAGCAAAGAGGGAGTGTCCGAGGCCCTGACACCCGACACAGCCCCGGCGCGAGCGGGTCGGCCCTGAGCACGGCCCCCACACAGCCTCCCCTCCCTTCCAGGGCTGCCTGACCAGAGCCACCAGCACCAGGAGGTAAGCGGGTCTTTCAGGAGAGAGCAGGGAAGCGTGTGCGCAGAGCCCGTGCAGGGCGCAGACCAAGAAACGGGACCACAGTGCGGGGTAAGGGATCTGCTCTCCGAGGGATTGCATTTCCTCAGCTAGTAACACGGCAACCCACAGACACCGTGTCTGCCCGGCAGGGACGGGAGCACCCGAGCGGCAGGGCTCAGCACCCACAGACACCGTGTCTGTCCGGCAGGGACGGGAGCACTCGAGCAGCAGGGCTCAGCACCCACAGACACCGTGTCTGCCCAGCAGGGACAGGGAGCACTCGAGCGGCAGGGCTCAGCACCCACAGGGTACAGCTCTCCCACGCCTCCAGAAAAGGGAGGGCTCAGAGACGTTGACTGCCTCACCAGAGCGGGACCAGGCCTCGGCACCCCTGGGTGGGTGCACCTCAGGGCCGTTCTCTGAGTGCCAGGCAGCGTGGGGAGCCGTCCTGCCACTGCAGAGCCGGCCTGGCTTTGCTGACTGCTGGCAGAGGCCATGTCTTCAGGCCAGGTGCCCGGCTCCTCTGAACACGCCTGCCCGGAGCAGCAGTGAGGCCCAAGGACACAGCCTTGCCCCGTGCCGGGTGCCCCAGGAGTGGGCATGTTAGAGGCACCCCAGCCCGGCCCTTCTATCCGGCTCCCTGTAGCAGTCGGACTCCTGAGCAGGTCTGCAGCTAACGCTTGCCCGGAAAGGAGCCGGGACCTGGGATACTGTCCAGGGCGGAGACCATCCAGGGTGGGGACCATCTAAGGGAGGGGACCGTCCAGGGAGGGGACCGTCCAGTGTGGGGACCGTCCAGGGTGGGGACTGTCCAGGGCAGATTCCACCCAAGCTCAAGGACACAGCTCTCGGGCACTGGCGACTGTCCACACGAAGCCGGGACAGGGCGGCCTCAGTGCCCGAGGCGTACTCCGGCCATGCGTCTCCCAGGACCGTGGCACCGGGCAGGGACTCTACCCTGACGGTGAAAAGGCCCCAGAACCAGCGCTGTGAGATCGCAGGCCGTCCTGACACGCTCTTGCCGGCGTTTAGACGTGGCAGTAGTGGCTTTCCGCCCATGTGCTTCCGGGAAACCCAGCGCGGGTTCAGCCTCGCAGCGGCCCCGTGTGCCCATGTCTCTGCCTGTGCTGGCGGAGGGCAGCTCCCGGGCACACAGGGCGGTCTGCCCACTCGGCAGCCCCTCTTCTCCTCGCAGCTGGGTCTCGGGTGAAAACCAGGCGCGCTGCAGACCCCAGGGCTTGCAGACAGCAGCGTCACGGGGGCCATGTGTGAGAGGCACGAGCCGCCCTCAGGGCCCCGCTTCCAGGCAGGCATTCACCCCAGTGAGCGCGGAGACCTGTTCACAGTTCCAGGCACGGAGGAACCGGGCTGCAGGGACCAGGGAGCAGGAGACACGGCAGGGGGAGAAGACGCCAGCGCGGGACGGGGCGGGCTCTCGGGCAGCGCAGGCGTGTCAGCACGCGGGACTCACCACTCGGGCCTGGTCACTTCCACGTCAATGACCGTTCCGGGGAGTGGGTTCTGAAGTCTCCCTCCAGACTGCGCGAAAAAACGGGCATTCACTCGCTTCTTCACCACGATGACCGTCAGCCTGGGGCTTGGAGAGGACGCAGTGCCCCCAGTCAGTCACGGGCTCAGGCCGGCCGCACACGCTCCTCCACCTGGAGGGGACACGCCCTCGAGGCACGGCGCCGACCGGCCGGGAGAGAACATGCCTTCCCTCTCAGCAGGAGTGAGGGCCGGGGAGCACTGGGGATGAGGGGTCAGGGCATGCGTGTTCAGACACACATGTGCACACGCACAGCCAGGGACAGAGAGCAATGGCATGAGCGTGTGTGGGTGTGTGTCCTGTGACACAGGTCACAGACATGTTTCATCCAGAGGCCAAACACGCACACACCTACGCACGGGGACGCTAAGTCCAGCCCGCCTCCAGGCGCATAGCTGAACGCACACTCCTGTGCGTGCGGGAGCAGGACCGTCTCACAGGTTAGATCCCCCCCTCAGCGGCCTCCGTCTAGCCTGTCATGAGGTACCCGGGCGGACGCACACACATGTGCACTGGGATGGACACACACACACACACATGTGAACTGGGATGGACACACACATACATGCGCACCGGGATGGACACACACACGTGCACCAGGATGGACACACACACACACATGCGCACCGGGATGGACACACACACACATGCACCAGGATGGACACACACACGTGCACCGGGATGGACACACGTGCACCGGGATGGACACACGCATGCGCGCAGTACCCAGACACCTCATTAGGGGGGTGGCGGGTTTTCACCCACGGTCGGAAGGCTCCCCGTGCCCCGCCGCGTCTGCGCGCTCTGGACGCTGGAACGGCAGGCCCCGCCGTGTGTGCTCCGTGGCTGCTGCTCCCACGTCCAGGATCCCGGCTCCCGGGCCGCCCGTCCCCTGCAGGTGCACGCCCTCGGCCCTGTCGCCCTGGGCCCAGCGTCACCCCGCACCCTGCCCCAGGGCCTGCTCGGGCACGGCCACGCCCCCGCCTACCCACCCAGAGGGTCCGTTTCCAAGCACATTTGCACACGACTCGCTCAGACCCAGCACCAAGAACATGGAGAGCACGCAGAGCCACGTGCCCGTGAGCGTGCTGGAGGGACCACCACCGTTGGGCCTCTGCTGCCGGCTCTGCCAACATGGCTGTGCCGGACACTGCAGCCGCACGGCGGCGGGCCCCACAGACATGGGCCAGCAGCTCCAGGTCCCCGTGGGAGCTGAGTAGGGCGGGCAGCCTCCAGAGCGCCAGCAGGGCCCCCACGGGGACAGGAAGGCGGTCTCTAAACGCGGAGGACGCCTTCTGAGCTGTCACCACCCCCGGCAGTGGGTGCTGTGCGGCCGCAGCGGCGTGGGTGTGGCAAAGCCCCCGTAGAGTGCTCAGCACCGAGCCTCACTTTCTGCACACAGGGCAGGGCGGGCGGTGGTTACCCAGGACTCGCACCATTCAGAGGAAGTACCGGATGCAGGTGCGAGGCGATGAAGTGGCAGAGTGTAACCCCATGTTGTCACGACAGGGACTCAGCAGACGTGGTGACCGACAAGCTGCGAGCACGCAGAGGGACTCAGAGCAAACCTAAGGTGGGCGGCCAGTCCGTGCCGCGCCTCCACGGGGGAGCGGGCCCCAGCGTCCCTGCAGACCGGGAGCCACGGACACTCAAGTGCAGACGGCATCCGCCACAGGCGCGCCGTGACGCTCGGGCGTGTCCTATGCCCTCCCACGCCGGCTGCCGTCCCCTTGCTGTGCCGCGCCCACACTGCGCCGTGCCCCCGACGCCTTCTCCACTGCGCGCACAGAAGTCTGCCTCGTGCTCACACCTGCATGCAGCAGCCCCAGCCATGGTTTATGCTCCCCTTCCCCACGCGTGTCCTCGCCGGCTACCGGGTAGCTAGCAGAAAACGACGATGACAATGAAGACCAGGACACGGACGCCCTCCGGGGGCCTGCCCCCTGCCCGCCAGCACACACACCTCCGGGCATGAGCAGAAACGCCAAGTTAGAGAAGAACGTGAAATACAACGCAAGCCCTCGATGCTAAACCGAGAAGCACCGCCGTCTAGGGGAGGGGACAGGAGCGTCTCGAGTTGTCAGGGGCCAGCACGGGGCAGCTACCCTGGTTTCCAGAACAGCCGACGCTTTGGCCTCACATGGAGACGGTTCTCCAGGACGGCAGAAGCACCCTCAACGTGCTGAGAGAACGTATGGCGTGACATCTATGGAGCGCCAAGGGCCAGGACTTGGTGGAGCCTTCTAGAATGTGGTCAAAGGCAACGTGGCAGCCAACTGGCTAGAAAGAGGCTTGCCGCACACCGGGGAACACAGCCGGGCCCAGCTCTGCGGCCGACAGCTCACGGATCCCTCCCCCTACGGCAATCCATGTGAGTCTGGCGTCAAGCTAACCGCGGGTGCAAACCGTCGGTGTTGGACGCGTGTGCAAGCACGCCCGCCGAGGCTCCCGGGCTGCCTAACCTCCCTTACAAATTGAAGCCACAAATCTGTATTCCCGTGCCAGGCCCTAGCGCACGGCACGGCACCTGGTCTGACATGGCACATCCAGTGAGCGCATCCCAGCGGCTGTCTGGAGCCAGCGCGGGACATGCACCCAGTCTGCAGGAGAGGGGGCGGCGAGGCTGGGGTGGGGGACGGAGCCCAGCACGGCCCTGGTCGGGGACAGCGCTGTCTGCGGCTGGCCATGTCACCCAGCAGAGGGAGACCCACCCCTTCCGGTGGGACCACACCTGTGCCGGCTGGCTCACTCCTCAGCCGCTCATTAACCCACAAAGGGGTCGACGGGAGCTTGTCCACAGCAAGGCTGGGACTGTCCGATGTCCTTGGGTCGCCATCCTGCGGGGACCCGGGTGTGCGGAGTGGCCATCCTGCCCTCAGGGCTCCAGGTGGGGGCAGTCTACCGCGAAGTCTACCTCCCATGCAGGCCCGCCTGCCCTGCGCCCCGGGAGCCGGCCCTCGCCGCTCCCTGCAGCCCCGCGGTGCGTGCTTACTTGTAGCTCCTCCCGATGGACTTGAGGCAGTCCAGGAACTGCGGCACCTCGTAGTTGACCAGAGTCTTGAGCTGGCCGTCGCCCACGCCGTCCCGGTACACGACGATGCGGCTGGGCATGTATTCGTTGTAGCTGTTCCAGGCACGCAGGGCGGCTGGAAGAGGGCGGGTGGGCGCTCACCCCCAGCACGGGCACGCACGCCTCCCGCCCGTCCCCGCCGTCGCCGGCGCAGGGCCGCTCACACGGGACTCACCCTGCAGGCAGACTTTGAGCCCGTCCACCAGCTCCTGGCCTCGGTCCTGAAACACGCAGCGTGAAAACCAGCTGTGTGAGGAGAGCACGGGGCACTGTCAGAGGCCTCCCCCAGGGGCCTCCGAGCACAGAGTCCGTGGGCCCCTTCCAGGCAGCAAGCCACGGCACAGCCCGTGTAACCCTCACAGTCGAGGCTTGGTACAGAAACCAACGCCGTCAATCTATCCTCAGGGAAGAGACCTTGGCCTCGCCCCCGGAGGTGCCACGTGGGCTC
The DNA here is from genome assembly GCA_026018925.1 of Tupaia tana. NCBI lineage: Eukaryota > Metazoa > Chordata > Mammalia > Scandentia > Tupaiidae > Tupaia > Tupaia tana. The sequence goes on along the minus strand of JAKSZU010000026.1, from coordinate 23,571,778 downwards.
CTGAGGGCACAAGCACCCCGCGCGGCCTGCGGCACCAAGAAAGCACCGTGTGGCCCTCACGCTCCTAACGGGACGGACCCAGAGACAGTCCTCACGACGAAGCGGCAGCTCCCTTCACGCCAGGAGCAGTGGTGCGAGATGCCCGCGCTGCCTGGGGTACAGCGCCCAGGCACAGGGGTGTGGGCGTCCACGTGAACACGCGGGATGTTCCGGTGGGCAGTGACAATGACCGAGTTTTCAGCCACTTTCTCTTCCTCTTTGATTTGCCGGGGGTGTGTGCTGGCTGGAGTCGGGCGAGGAGGAAGCACTCCCGTGGGCACGGCCTCGCCACAGTCCCCGCCCCTCCGTCTCTCCTCGGGCTTTGGACGCCCGTTCCTGCACCTGGCGCGTTCCTTGAGCTGCCAGATCCGGGCCCCACCGCTAGCCACGTGGATCCAGCCACCGTAACCGCCACACCACCGGGTGGCCCAAGGCGGTTGCTTTGAGGCAAAGAAAGCGGTTGCATTTTATTTAGGAACAGCGTGTGTGGGGTGGGGGGACAGGCACGCCCCGCCAGTGTCTTGTCGCACGGTTACCCCTTCTCCAGCCCTTTGGGATCTCAGGCACGTGCGTGACACCTGGCGTGTTTTCAGGCCTGCCCTGGGATCTGAACCTACAACTGGCCATGTGGCTTCCAGGGCTGCCCTGCCGGGCTGGGCCCCACATGGCCACGGGAAGTGAGCGAGGGAGGCCCCTCAGCAGCCCGGACACAGTGACATCGAACGTGGCCGTGGGCCCCCAGGAGGGCGGCGGCCGCTGTTCTCTGCACTCCTGCTGGGCACACTCTGCCAGAGCCCAGGAGGACCAGACGGAACCCACGCACCCTGGCCCCACGCGGCCCGCCGCCCCGACGTGCGCCCGCCCTGGCCGCAGGGCCCTCACCGGGTCATGCCCTCGTTGATGCTGGCCACGAAGCCCGCGATGGACCGCCGCCCGGCCGTGGTGTCGTGGTAGCAGTCGATGCCCACGATCATGGCCAGCTTCAGCTTGAATGAAGACACGCCGAGTCAGACATGCGGCGGCGTCAGCGAGCCCAGCCCTCCCGCCCGCCCACTTACGGGCATGTCCACCCGCCAGAGCTCGCCGCCCATCTTGCAGGTCATCTGCAGGGCGATCTTGGTGGCGATGGCCATGACGGTCTGCTGCTTGCCGAGGGTGCGGGCCACCACGCACTGGCTGGGGGTGGGGCAGTCTGTGCACAGGTACTTCTTAATGGCGTCATACTTGTCCTTCCGATTACTGGACAGCAGACACACCACCTGCGGGCCCGCACACGCCTCAGCACAGAGGGCCAGGCACCGCGGAGGGCGGGCGCCACTTCCCCTGGGCACACGCCTCGCGTCTGCTCTGCGCGCTCAGGCCCCGTCCGACACGCGGGCGGCCTTCCGGCGGAGCCAAGAGTGAGCGTGACCAGGGGCGGGGGTGTCTGCCCACCAGAGGCGCCCTGGCCAGCCTGGGGCACTCAGGGAGACGGTGGGCACCGCCAGGCAGGCGAGAACGGCCTTCTGCCACGATCGGCGTCTCCCGCACGAATCACCCAGGGCCCCGCTTTCACGGTTCTGAAGCTCTGGCCGGGGAACCAGAACCGGGTTCCTATGATCCTCCCAGGGAGGCCGAGCACCACGTGGTCTGAGGAATGCCTGCCCCGTCCTGGGGGCCGAGCTTCAGCTTCTGGGGCTCAGCGCTCACCTGACGCCTGCTGCACCTCCCGCGGGGACCCGGGTCTCAGCTTTCCTTCCCCGGCCCGACGGCAGCCTCCCCTTGGCCGTCTCTCGGCCCAACACGGCGCTCCCCGCCCGCTGGCTGCGGTGCCCGACAGGAGGCGACATGAGGCACGCGAGCCCGCTCACCTCCCAGGTCCTCCCTGCCGACAGGAGTGCGCAAGCGCCACCTCCCACCTGCTGCCGCTGGCAGAATGCTGCCGCCGGGCCAGGGGCATGGGCCAGCCGGCCTCTACGGCGGACAGCTCTGGGGACACGGGCAGCGGAGTGGAGGGCTGGCCTGGCCACCCACCGCTGCCCGCCCCGGGGCAGACAGGCAGCCTGGCCTGTACTTCGGGCCTCGGGCTGGCTGGCCTCACTCTCAGGGGGTCGGTGGTACGGGCCAATAAGCAGCTGGATCCCGTACGGGACGGCAGCTGCAGGTCAGGCAGTAGTGCCCAGGGCCTCCTGAGCCCACCCCGATGGAGAACGAGGCCACCTGAAGCACCTGTCTTGGGGTCTCAGCAGGCAAGGCCCCCCCAAACAACAGAATATTCCAACTAGGAGTCCCGGGAGGCTCTTCTCACAGCACGCACCCTGCGGGACAGCCCCTGCCACCCCAGGGCCAGGAAGGACAGGCAGGGCGTCCTGGGAGGTGCAGGAGGACGCGGGAGGGCACCAGGAGCCAGCAGAGGCCCACCGTGGGGGACAGGGGTGCCACGGTCAGCCTCCCCACTCCGCCCAGCGCGGAGCAAAGGCCCGGCATGGCTCTAAGGTCACAGCGAAGACTGATCGCCAGGAACGCTGACTGCACGTGCTGGGACCTGGGCAGCTGTGCGAGCCCACGCCGGCTGGGACCCACGGGCTCCTCACGGCGGGCGTGTGACAGCTCTCCCATCCCAGCCTGCGCCAGGAGACGTGCGCGCTGTAGAATGGCGTGTCCTGGGCGTGTGCAGTCGGCAGGGGAGACAGGACAGAAAGCACAGCGGTAGACTGAGGCGTCCCCTGGACGACAGCCCCCTCGGTGCTGGGGACGCCCCTCCCAGGCTCCTGCCCTGCACTTTCGGGCGCAGACTCAGTGCAGGACCAGACAAGCAGTGTGGCCAGGAAGGGCCAGGGGCCAAAGGGCTGCCAGTTCAGGAGGTGGGCTTGCCTTCCACCTCGCCCCGGGGCTGCGCCTGCCACCACCAAGTGCCCGTCAAATCTGCAGTGGAGGAGGAAGGGCCACCACAGCCGCCCCACGGCTCTCTTCCAGTGCGAGGACCTGCCCTGATCACACAGTGGCTGGGGCAGGACAGGGGCACCAGGCTCGGCCTGCTCACTCCCGGGACAGTGAGCACAGCATGACACGCACACCGAGACCCACCGGCCGACACCTCGATTTCAGGTCGGAGCTCCCTGTCGTGAGCACTGCCGTCGGCTCCTCTTCAGTCCCCAGCTCTAGCCTCCCTCCCGCACCTGGGGTGTCCATGTGACCCTCCACGGGGTCCTGCCCCTCCCTCCGTCAGTCCCCCCGGACAGGATGGCCAGCAGCGTGCACAGCCGGACGTCCAGAGGTGAGATCGAAAGGCCAGCCAGGAGAGCAGGTCCCTCTGCGTTTTCTAACTCTCCAGGTGGCTGCACACGCGCACCGAAGGGAAAAATGGCAGGGCCGGTCTGCTCCCTGACCTGCGCCCCACACGCTGCACCTTGCACCCCATAGCCTGCGCCCCCACACCCGGCACCCACTCCCCGATCCAGGCACCCACACTCGGCACCCGCTCCCGGACCTGGGCCCCCACAGCCTGGCCCTGCTGCTACCCCAGAGCCTAACTGAGCCCGTGTGAACTAGAGGGTCAGAGCTGACGTCAGCCCTGTCCCTGTCCCCAGATCCTCCAGCACAGTTAAAGCCTTTGAGCGAGAGAACATTCAGGAAGGCGTCATTTCCCTGCACCCCGGCCTCGTCCTCCCGCTCGCCCTTGCAGAGCGCAGTGGGGCCCCAGGCGCACAGCTGGCGTGGTGGCCTCACAGGGGCCACATGTGCACCCGTGGCTAGTCTAGAAACCCGGTTATGACGTCTAGAAGGTGGGCCCGGAGCCCTGAATTCACGAATGGCCCCTTTAGAACCGCTCGGGCACTGGGGAGGGGGCTGCCGGGGTGCCCGGCACTTACGATCTGGGTGTCGGACGTGACCTTCTGCTGCAACACCCTCAGGTAGGCTTCCGTCCTGTCGTCCACCTCGATCCTGGGAGGGAGGGAGAGCCGACACCGGGAAGCTGTGCACACGCACAGGCACACGGGCCCCGCCGCAGCTCCTCACACACGGGCCCCGGAGGTGGAAATACGCCAGCATTGCCACTGGCCGGGAGTCATTTCCGGCACGATGGCCGGAGCCTGTCGCGCCCAGTCTGGGAAGCTGCACGCGTGTGCTCTGCCGCGGGGGGAGTCGGGTCCAAGCTGAGCCCTCCGGCCCCGTTCTGTGCCCCCCACGCCTACCGACCAGCCCGCGGCCTGCGCCCAGACGCACATGGTGGCCTTCTTCATCTGTATGCCCATGGCCGGGGTGACTTTGAACAGGTTCTGGATCAGCGAGTTGGCTGCTTCGTAGTTTCTCCGCGTGTAGACCAGCAGCCAGTTATCCAGTGGCTTGGCGCTGATCAGCGGTGCACCCCTGGTCTCTTTGGACCAGTCGGCAAATTGCGGGTTGTAGTCAAACTGGAAGGGAGGTCAGAGGCCCGGGAGGTCCACTCACCCGCCTGACGAGGGCACGCAGCGACCGTCTCAGCACGGCACCGCCAGACCTCGGCGGACGCTGCGACTCTGATTCGAGTGACACCTTCGAGGCCCTCGGTGGGAAGAGGTCACAGACTGCACCCAGGGCGGGTGGCACTCGACCCAGAGCCGGTGTGGCACTCGACCCAGAGCCGGTGTGGCAGAGGCTGTCATCGCGCTGCTCAACCTCCGCTGAGCTCTCGCAAGGACAGGTGCCAAGTCCTCGTGAGAAAGCCACAGACGCAAGGCTCAACGCTAAATGGCCCGGTGGGGCGGCCAACGGCAAAAGTGAGAGGCCACGCCTGCGGGCGAGGTGCGAGGGCACGTCACAGCACGTCACTTCCCGGACCTCTGCACACGTGTGGGGGGAACACTTCCACTACTCGTGCGGGAGTGTGACGTGGCTGCGGTCCGGTGCCGAGGACGCCGTCCGCTCTGACCAGAGCTTCTCTGAGTCGGCAGCCGCGGCGCTCCAAGTGACAGCGCTACTTCGAGAACGCCACTGCTGCTTTTCTGAAGCTCGAACGAGGATCACTACAACCAGTGGTCCGGGCAAAGCGAGTCTAAGCTATGCGTTTTCCACGTGACGCTCCCGTACGTGGCGGGGCATGGGGAACCCCGTCCTCAAGCTAGGACGAGCACCCCGCCCCGGCTGCTCCCAGCTCAGCCTGAGCCCCAGGTCCCCTCTGCACCCTCCCCCCTCCTCCCAGAGTGTCGCTGCCTGAGGTCCTGAGTCCTCACCGCTGGCAGAATGGAGGAGGGGGGAGGGCCATTCCACTGAATCTTACCCCAATCCCGCTCGACTGACAACTAAAAATCGCCTACTGTTTTTCCGCCTTGGTGAATCTTTTCTGCTTGCAAAATTCTTCCCGAGAAGGACAGTAAGTTGGAGTCGAAGCTCAAGCCCCAGTCTCGAAGCTCCCTCTGAACATTGTCGTCTCTGTGAATTTAACACATTTCCGTCTGCTGAGCTTCAGGAGACGGGAAAACCAAGACACGCAGGCAGACGGGGGGCTCAGGACCTCCTGAGGTTGTCCTGAGGGTCCCTCCACGACCCCTTTAAACCTGATGGTCAGGCTGTGCCCCGCAGAGGGACCCCGCAGCAGGGCAGGGACAGAAGGTGCATGTCCATGTCCCAGCACTGCACTTTCCTGCCCCCTCGCCCGCTTCTACCAGAACCAGAAAGGCCAGAGGCCACCAAGTCACCGTGTCAGTCTCTGGAGGACAGAACTGGTGACCCTGCTGGGCCCACGGGGGACCAGGCCACCCCGATACGGGAAATGGAAAGGAGGTGCCCCTTCCTTGTGCCCCAATGTCACCCCCACGCCCACACAAGCCGAGGGAGGCCGCGCTGCGGGCGGGGCCCACCTGTGGATGTAGTCGATGAGCCGCCCCACCTCGCGCTGCCTCTGCTCCGGCGTCAGCCTCGTGTGCACAGCCAGGTCCTTCATCACGTTGAAGTCGTTGCGCATTTTATCCGTGAGGCCTTAGGGACGGTGAGAGGGGTGTGGCTGAACGGCAGGCACCGAGCGCAGTGCTGTCTGCGGCGCGGGGTCACAGTGAGCCCGGTGAGCCCGGGTGCGGTTAACGGGATGCCCGCTCCGGGAGGCGGGCCAACAGTACCTGTGAGGTAGCAGAGCTCGGGGATGAGCATGGCCGGGCCCGGCAGCGAGCCCCCAGGGCCCCTCCTCCTCTTGGGCTGGCTGACCAGGACCGGCTGCTTCAGGTCGGTGATCTCCTGGTTGTATTGCTGTCCGAGAAGGGCGCGTGTCACCGCACAGCGCAGCGGGCGCCTTCGGCAACACCGGCCGGGCACCCTAAGGATAACCGTTAGCTAGGCCGAGAGAGGGAGGGCCCAGAAAACAAAAACCAGGATGTGAAAGGGGCATTACGGCCGATGGCGCAGAACCACGCGCGACTACGCGCTAGCCCCTGGCAAACTCGGAAGAGGCGGACACGTTTCCGGACAATGCGGAACCAAGACGGAGCCAGGGAGAGCCCGAGCGCCCGAGGGTGGGGTAACAGCCAGGGGCTGGCTCGTAGGCCTCTCAGTAGGGAGCCGGGTCCTCGCGGCCTCCCCACCGAGTTCCACAAACCCTTCTCAGAGGGGGACCCTTCACACTTCTTCTGGGGAGCCACCGTCACACACGAGCACCAGGCCAAGAGCCCTGATGGGCAGAGACAGGAACGCCAGCCTAACCCTGGTCAGGCAAGGCCAAGCGCCCACCACGACCACGGGGCACCCGTCTCAGACACGCGAGGACTGCTCCACAGACAACATTAACTACGACATCACACTGGGGCGAGCAGGGGGCAGGGTGGCTGGGGCGCTGAACCCCTACACGCGGGCTGTGGTTCAAGTCCTGGACCTGGAGGGTTGATTTGGGCCTCACACCAGGCGTGAGTGCCCCATACCCCAGGAGGCGAATGGGGGAGAAGGGGTTGTGGCACGGCTGTCCGACCGGGAGGTAGTTCTCACTTTCCCTCTTTTCGTCTCTCTCTCCGGTGAGTGCACGTGCCCCGTGGAAAAACGGAACAAGCAAACGCCGCACTCACAGAGAGCCGACGTGCGGCGGTATCGACCGACAGAAAGCATTTGATCAAGTCACCGTCCCTTCGTGACTGAGGCTCTCGACGAAGGCGGTATGCTTGGCACGGCGAAGGCCGCTCGGCACAGCGAAGGCCGCTCGGCACGGCGAAGGCCGCACGCGACACACCCAGCTAGCCTCGCCCGCAGCGGGGACGAGCAGAACGCCTTGCTGCTCAAACCTGGAACGAGGCAAGTGCCCACGGTCCCCACTCCCATTCAGCACCTCCTGCCAGTCCTGGCCGACACAGCCCAAGAGGGGAGGGGAGCAAGAGGCAGCCTTTCGGGGCGGGAAGTGGCCACGCCACCCCACCTACAGGCGACACGGGCGCACAGAGGCGGGGAGCTTCTACCGAACTCCACTGTGCTCAGCACCTGAGCGCGGTCTCCAGATGGGAGTCCGCACGCGGTCCTGCAGCGAGCCGAGGCAGAAAGGGGAGCACCGTGCCCCATGTGGGCCACGACACGCCACACCCACGAGGTACCGCTCTAACCAACGGAAAAGGCCTTTCATGAAAGTCACACAAACTGAATGAAGGAACGGAAAAGACGGAACTCTGAGACAGCTCTCGTTCCTGGATTGGAAAACCAACACAGTTAAAGTATCGATTCTACCTAAAGCTACCTACACGTTTCCAGTGACTTTTTTTTTTTTTTTTGGAGTGGTTTTTGCTATAGGGCGCATATGCTTGCCAGAAAGAGACAGAGAGACAGAAAGCGAGAAATCATCCCCCAGGGGAGATGGCCATGCCGCAATCCCTTCTCCTCCATTCTCCTCTTGGGATCTTGGGCACACACCACCGCGCCCGGCATGAGTTTAAGCCACCAGGTCCAGGACTCGAACCACGGTCGACTACATGGGAGTCCAGTGACATGGCCGTCACACCAACTGCTGGTCCCACATTTTTTCACAGAAATAGGAAAAGGTCAGTTATAAAATCTGCCGGGAACCACAGAAGACCCCATATCACAAAGCAGTACCGTGCAACAAGAATAAGGTGTAGGGTTCCCAGCACCTGAGCCCCCCTCCCGAGGCCGGGGACCGAAGGCACGTGGCCGCGGCACAGAAGAGACGGGGGAGCCGAGCACGGAGCTCGGAGAGGGACCTGATGACACGAGCCAGACTCACTTCTGACGGAGGGCGAGAGCTACGCGGTGGGGAGAGCCTTCTCTGCAAACGGCGCTAGGAAAACGGGGACCCGCCTGCGGGGAAACGGAACTGCACCGCCATCTCTCGCCGTTCACAGGGTCGAAGTGGATTACAGACTGGAAGATAAAACTGAAATCCATAAAACCACTGGGGACAAAGAAGACACCTCAGACCCTGCGGGAGGCGACATCTCCAGAATAGGGCTCCTGCGGCGAGAGCAATGACACTAAACGGATGGCAGGGCACGTGGAGGTGAAGCACCTGCACTGCGGAGGGCACGGGCACCGGAGAGCGGCGGGGCGGGGCGGGGCGGCCGACCTCAGGGGGCCGACCGGCGGGTATGGGGCTCAGACCGCTCACCGGGAATGAGACTTGCCACGACGGGCGCAGCCATGGGCACCCGACGGGCGAGCTGAGCCCCCTTCAGAGGAAGACACGCGATGGCCAGGAGCCCACGGAAGATGATCACTTACTCTGAGGGGACACCGGCACCCCGGGGAGGACGGCTGTGACCCCAACAGCAGCAGGAACAGAAAGCAGGTGCTGGCGAGGCTGCGGGGTACATGTGCCACGGAACCTGCACCCGCGGTGGGCTGAGGGCGGCGTGGCGGGCCCTCCCGAAGCACAGGTGGCCCCGTGGCCCCACCGCCTGCCCGGACAACAGGAAAGCGCCGGCTGCAGCCCTGTGCGTCGCGCTCTCGAGAGCTGTCACGCTGTCACGGGGTCAGCCAGCGCCCACACCCGCCCAGCCGAGAGGGCTGGGTAGCACGTGGGGGGCTCTACTCCACCCGCCACAGCAAGAGTCCCGCCCTCTGACGTGAACGGGGGAGCCGGAGGGCACGGCGCTGACTATAACGAGCCGGCCTACGGGGACAACCGTACCAGACGTCACACCCTGTGCCGGCACCGACGCAGCCACAGGGATGGGGGCCACCGGGATGTGCACGGGGTGGGCTGGGGAGGAAGACGGCTTTGGCTAGAAGGCGTGTGCGCTCACCAGAGTGACAGCAAGCACTCAAGGGGACAGCCAGGCCGCGGCCCGGTTCCCCCGCTTCCCCGTCCTGTTGGAATCTGCGGCGTGCACACACAAGCCCAGTTTCTCGAGGCTCGACCTGCCATCGGCCGCCTGGGATCTGGCTCCCTGAACCTCTGGGCTACGGGACTGGCCCCCAAACACTTCTAACTGGGGACATTTTCACAAAACTTGAAGCGTTCGGGCAAACGTCCATTAAGTGGCACTAGAGCCCCACAGGCAACCGCTGCCCAAGGTGACTTCTGACACAGGGACGCTCGCAGGCCAGAGCCGGAAGGTGAGCCTCGGCCCTGACCCGCAGTGCCCTCCGGACCCCAGTCCTGCAAGCTTCTGTGCCCCTACGTCTCATTAGCACTTTCTGAATTCAGACTTGGCTCTGGGTCTAGACATCGCCCACCCCGAGCAGACCGAGGACTGTCCTCACGGCCACCTGAGCAGGCTCAGGTGCTCATGGCCAGGCCACTGTCACTCCTGGCACGGCCAGGTCCCGGCCGCCTCCTGCAATGCTCGTCAGTTAGGAATCACGGACTCGGGCCTGTCCTCAGCTCTGTGCTGTGTCGGACCAGCCCCCCGGGATGGCGGCCCTTCCCTCACTCAGCCGAGAGCCCACCCAGAGCCCACCACCAGCTCCGTGCAGCCACAGCACGGTTCCCTCTCCTTGCCCAGGTCCCACCGCTCACAGCGCCTCCCTGCCCCGAGCCACACGCGTGACCCTGTTCTCACCTGCTTCCCCAGAGGCCTCGAGAAGGTGGCTCCCAACCGCAGGCCCCTTCCAGGTGTCCAGGGCCTACCCGAGCTGTCCTCACTGCGTCCCCACACCTGAGGGCACAGCATGCCGGCCCCCAGCGCCTTGTGACCTTTGAACCAGCGGAACGTGCCAACCTGCCCTCCCCGGGCCTACCCCCTGCTGTCTTCCAGGTACCCCCGTCTTCCCAAACCACCTCCGGCTCGGGGCGCCGCGCGTCTACGATAGAGTCCCAGCGACACCTTGACTGCTTAACAGGGAATTTTTCTACCGCAAGTAGAGAAAGTAAGATAAAGTTTAACACTCCAAAGACAAGTGCTGGCCCGCCACAAGGGCACAGTGGTCACGTGGTGCCCCGCAAGGACAAGCCCCGGAAGGGCCCGGGTTCACAGCTGCGGTCTCCCGTGCGGACGGGCCTGTGTGCCCGTGACCGGACGCCCGAGGTGGGGCTGCAGGGAGGGGTGAGGCCCCAGCGAGGGCTGCCTCTGGCCACAGAGAGAATGAGCTGACAGTAACTATGGCTCCTGCCGTGTTTTCAGAGCCCAGTGGGTGTTGTGACCTCCAAGGGTCCAGGCCAGCTCGCTGTCTGACAGCAGCCGCGCATGCACAGGGTGAGCATCACTTCCCGCTGCGCGGCTGCTCTCTCTTGCTGTCTGTTTCTGGTGATCTTTTCAATCTGGTGATGACCACGCCCACAGTTAAATAAACCACCTTTCTAAAAACACACCAGCTGCTGCAGATCCAGGTGACACAGTCTAAGCCCCGGCCCGCCCTGGACCCCCACTGGAGCTGTCCCTCAAGGCTGACAGAAGCTCGGTCCAGCGCCGGGACTCACAGGACACAGCGGGCACGTGTGTTTCTGGGCACGCCCCAGACACCAACAGGTGGAGAAACGGAGAAGGGACTTGGCTCGACAGTGCTCGATGGAGGGGTGCTTTTTCCCTCACCCCGGCTAGTGCACAAGCCCTCTGGCAATTAACCAAAAACAAAAGGTGGACCAGGAGATGGCGTAATACTTATATAGCCAGACTCACATACCCACACAACCAACCATGGTTCAAGTCCCAGGCTCGGCAACTTGAAACCCACTCTAGGTGTGTGCCAATGTGTGCCCCAAATCCCGAGAGGAGAATGGAGGGGAAGGGATTGCAGCGTGGCCCCCCCCCCCCGAGGTGGGGTGGACTCCTCACTTTCTGTCTTTCTCTTTCCGCCTTTCCAGTAAGTGTGTGCACCCTATAGAAAAAATCTCTAAAAAGAAAAGAAAAAGGAAAGAAGAACAAAGACAGCCCATCAAACAGACCCCCCGGACGAGCACGCCTGTGTGAGCGTGGGCAGTCGGCCATCAGCAGCCGAGCTGCCCCGTGGACAGGAGACCCGCAGAGCGGGGGGTGCGGGCTCCAAGAGCTCTAATTCCGTGCCTGCCAGGGGAGGGGCTGAGGTGCCGAGCGCAGGACCGGGCGGCACCAGGCCGCAGCTCTGTCTGCACCTGTCACCCACATGTCCCACACACGTGCCAATTCACAGGTTACCGCTTCTCCCGGAAACCAATGCCCCAGGACGGCGCGTGAGCCAGGACACGAACGGGAGCCCTCACGACACTCGGGCGAGTCAGAATGGCTGTGCACCAGCGCCCTCAGACACGTGACCCGGCTTCCACGGCGACTCGCTCCACGTGCACCAGGAAGGGAAACCCCAGGACGGCACTCGGGAGCGCCCGCGGCCCCGCTCACCTTTCTGTAGTACTCCAGGAAGCTGACTTCCGAGCCGTCGGCCTTCTTGAAGGTGCTCTGGGGGCTCTGATCCCAGTCAATGTCGTCCACTCGGTAGGTTTTATTGTTGTACCTGCGAACGAGTGAAGTGGTGGTGGCTAGCGGGAACACGCACCCGAGGGCGGGCGGACGGCGGGACTCAGTGCCTGGCAGGGAATGGAGTGACAGGTGGGGGTCCTGGGCGTGTCCTCTACCAGGTGAGGCCTGTCCCTCGGGAGAGGGGACACGTGCTCCTCCCGGTCGCGTGCCGTCCCACGCTCGACGTTAAACCTTGTTTTCTCCTAATCTCAGACAACGTAGACGCTACGAGCCCTAGTCTCTCGGGTCACCTTGCTCGCTGCGCTGCGCCCTTACTTGGTGAGGACGATCAGGCCGATCAGCTCTTTGGACACCTGCTCCTGGAACCGGTGCTCCTCCGTCTGCTGGTACAGGTGGAGCATGAAGTCCAGCACCGTCTCGCTGCGCAGGACCTTGTGGCTGACGTCGGTGCACAGCATGATGCTGTTCTCGTACTGCCAGGATGGACGTGGTGAAGCCCGGCCAGATCACCAGCCTGCGGACACACCGGGCAGGGCGTCTGCCGCGGCCGGCCGGCTCTCGGCCCGAAGCTGACCAGTCCGTTCCCCGCTTCTAGGTTCTACGGGGCTCCAGGAGAACAGCGACTGTCAGGCTCGGACAGTGCTGTTGCGGTAACTGCAGCCGCCATGGTAACGGTGTGCCTCCCACGGCAACAGACTGCCACAAAGCCCCTCTGCATGGGCCTCGCCTCCCCGCCCATGACCCTCACTGCGGGGCGTGGGCTGCCGAGCCTCGTCGCCTAGGAAGACTGTACGAGGCTGGCTAGGGACTGCTGCTTATGTCTCCCCGGGGACGAGCAGGTGTCACGTGGCTTCAATTCCAGGTCGTCCAGATGCCTCGTTATGAAAGCCAAGTTAAAGGCCAGTTCAGGTGGGGGCCACGGACAGCCCCCGCAGCCCCTTCTCAGTCTGTGTGAGCCTAAGCAAGGGGTGGGGAGCTCCCCGCTCTGCGTACAGACCTGTGGTTTGGGATGTCGATCGGGTCGCTTGGGTTATAATAATTCCGTCCGATCTGTTGCAAGTTCATGATTTTCAAAAGCCTGGCAAGACAAGGTCAGAGTAGTCTGAGAAGTGGGCAGTGACGCGCACCTCCGACACCTGGCAGGACGGGCGGTGAGGGCAGGTGTGGCCAGACCACGGCCTGCAGCCGGCCACGTGCCTCCTGGGCCGAGCGCTCACAGAGCTTCCCGAAGTTGGCAACGATGGGAAGAGAATGAAAAGATCACGGCACGAGACAAGAGTGTAAGTTCAGCAGCGTCCACCGAGGCCCTGCAAGCACACGGCCTGCCGCGAGCTGCTCTCCTGCCGCCACGAGACCCCGGTCTGTTCGGTCTCGGGGGCTCGGCCAGCCCCCGCAGGCCTCTGCCTGCCCCACCTAGGAACACATCTACCAGTGTGACCTGTCTGCTCATCCCTGAGTCACCTCTGACCCCAGTGCTGTGCCCGTCATTCTCCCACACGTCAGCCTCACCTGGACCGCCGCCGGGGGAGGGGTCTGTGCGGAGCCCACGCCCACATCTAGGACGCAGGGGGGCGGCACACGCGAGGCCCACTGGGGAGCACACGGCGTACCCCGTGCCTGGACATGTGACCTGCGCCTTCCTGACCACGTCCCCGCTACGGAGAGGGCCAAGGCAGCGAGACACTCTCGAGTGCGTCCCAGCGGCACCAGAGCAGTGTCCACACAGCCAGGGGACCGAGGACAGGACACCCACAGCCACGCGCCTGTGCACGCCGGGGCACATGCCATAACCATGACCCTTAGCGGCCAAGTGCCAAGCCCTGGTCACACCGCTGAAGCCAGGTGCCAAGCCCGGGCTGCAGGTGCCGCCACCCACCGCCCCGCCGCGGCGCCCAGCACCTCCTGAAGATGATGTTGTAGAACTGCAGACAGGTAGGCGACGTGGGCGGCAGCTCGCTGGTCAGCGTGATGGTGACCCGCACATGCTCCCCGCTCCTGGTCTGGCTGAGCACCTCTGTGACCTGCAGCCAGAGGCAGGCCCGCTCTCACCGCTGAGCAGAGACTAAGCCCAGCACACGACCACCCTGTTCGCTGAGCAGAGGGAAACCAACTCTGACGGTAAAAGGAATTTAAACCCTGCGCGAGGGGGCCGGTAGGGGGCCTAGGGTCAGGACGCTGGACTCCCACATGGTCGACTGCTTCTTTACGCCCTAGACCTGTGATTTACACCAGGCCGTGTGCCGGTGCAGCCCCTGGAGAACGGGGTGATTTCTCACTTCCTCTCCATCTTCCTGATGAGCACACGAGCCCTCTAGCAAAATCTCTCTCAAAAAAAAAAAAAAAAAAAAAAAAAGGCTGCGAGGACAGAGGGGCTCAGCGCACTCTCCGGGCGTGGCCGCGAGGACAGAGGGGCTCAGTGTGCTCTCCGGGCGTGACCGCGAGGACAGAGGGGCTCAGCGCACTCTCCGGGTGTGGCCGCGAGGACAGAGGGGCTCAGCGCATCCTCCGGGCATGGCCGCGAGGACAGAGGGGCTCAGCGCGCTCTCCGGGTGTGGTCGCGAGGACAGAGGGGCTCAGTGTGCTCTCCGGGCGTGACCGCGAGGACAGAGGGGCTCAGCGCACTCTCCGGGCGTGGCCGCGAGGACAGAGGGGCTCAGTGCGCTCTCCGGGTGTGGCCGCGAGGACAGAGGGGCTCAGCGCATCCTCCGGGCGTGACCGCGAGGACAGAGGGGCTCAGTGCGCTCTCCGGGCGTGGCCACCAAGTGCTGTGTGGATCGCACAGTGACGGGCAAGGGCGAAGCACCTCCGGCCTCCCCGCGACCTGGGGCTGACGGTCACCTGCCCCCACGCCGGCTCTGCGGCCGAATGGGGGCCCCGCCCCACTGTGACCTTGTGCTGCAGCCTCTTAGGCAGGAACAAGATGGTGCCGTCGAAGGCGTGGCATCGCCCGATGAGGTCCTCGTGCTGGAAGAGCAGGGCGGAGCGGAGCCGCCGCGCCTCCATCAGGGGGTTGTAGTCGACGTGGTACTGGTACAGGGCCCACTGCGGGCGCGACGTCAGCCGGAAGTGGTTCGTGCTCAACCGCACGATGATGCCCGAAGAGCCTGCAGGGCGTCCCACCCCGTCACCGACGCCAGCCCATCGGCTCTGACGGTCGTCCCACCATGACAAGGGACAAGGCAGGCGCGAGCCCATAGACACGCCGTGGGCAGAGGCCACGCCCGCATGAGTGCCCGGACACTCACCGTGCGGCTGGCTCCCTGCCTAGAACTCCTGAAGGAATTCCCTTCAGCTACACGGCGTGGACCACCAGCCACGCCCCCTCACGAAGTCGTCCACGTGAGCGGCATGGTGGTTAATACATCGCCAAGTGTGCGCTCAGACACGTACGCCTGGTCGTCACAGCCCCGAGGGACAGAGACAGGGAGCAGCAGTGGAGGACACCTGACCCAACGTGCTCCCCCCAGGAAGGCGCTGCAGCAAGTGCTCAGCGGCCGGCCTAGAGGCGCCCCCGCCCAGGAAGGCCCCGCAGCAAGTGCTCAGCGGCCGGGCCTCGAGGCGCCCCCCAGGAAGGCGGGCAGCAAGTGCTCAGCGGCCGGCCTCGAGGCGCCACACCACCTGCATGCTTGCTGGACTCCCGCAGAGCCGTCAGCCCACCTGTTTTTGATTCTTTCACATGGTCGAGGTTCTGCCGGGTGTTCACCCCGAGGTCGTGGACATCTCGACGACGACCGCCTCGTTCTGCTAGCGACAACTCCTGAAATCCAGCAGATATCTGGAGTTCTTAACGAGAAAGGAAGAAAGGGGATCATGTACTTGGGCAGCCCTGCCGTGCGTGGAGCCACCCGCCGAGACCCGCACGCCTCTGCACTAGAGGCCGCCCTCGGGTCCCACACGGCCACCCTGGTGCCCGAGCCAGCTCAGCTGCTGCATGGACACGACAGACGCCGCAGGAAACCGAGGCCACCGGGGACCAGGAGAGCCTGGGGCGCCCTGCGGACTCCTCCGTGTTAGGCTGGTATGCCTACGGGTCCTGGTGCAGGCTGAGGAGACCCGGCTCCAACACCCCAAACCGGAAATGCTCCGAATCAGAGGCACAGCGCCACACTGCAAAGTCCCACAACCACTTCACAGCACAGCACCTCAACAGGCACTAAAAACGCCGTGCGAAACCATCCTAGGCTGTGCCGACCAGCTGTGGCGGGGACAGAGCTGAGTTGTGTGCTTAGACTGGGTGCCCCGACCCCCACCGTCCATGGTGGGCACACGTGTGGGGGCTCTGCACGTCCCTGTGCACCTGCCCTGCCCCGTCCACGGGGGGCATGCGTGTGCGGGCTCTGCCCTCGCCTGTGCACCTGCCCTGCCCTGTCCACGGGGGGCACGCGTGTGTGGGCTCTGCCCTCCCATGGCCCTGCCCGCCCTGCCCACGGCTGCTCCAGCTCCAGGGCTCCCCGCGCGGCTCACCTTGTGACTTGGCTGCTGCTCCTGCTGATCCACGCTGGCGCCCCCTGCCGACCAGCTCCCCCTCTGTGGGTGGCTGCTGCAGTCTGGGTGGGAGGTACCCGGGCTGCTGGCTCTGCAGTGGTCGGGGCAAAGGACAGCACTGGTTACGTCAGGAGGTCACCTCCCAGGCACTGCCCGGCCCTAGTCCGGGCCTTTAACCCAGGCCGTCAGGCTAGTGATGCCGACGGCCAGAGCTGGGCAAGGCATGGCCTCTCAGAAGAGCCCCCCTTCCGAGCAGACTGCTGTGTAGTCAGGAGCCCGCCGCTGAAGGCCTCGGAACCCAGCAAAGCTGCTCGCCTGCCCTCCTCTGCGGGCAGCCCCGGCCGGCCTCCGGCCTTCCAGCGGAAGAGAAGCACTCACCACGGCCACCCCCACATGCTGCGCCGTCTCCTGCCCGCGGGCCCTTCCTCGGGCTCTCGCTCGAGCACGCCCCGTCATTATCCTTCTGGAGGAAAAAGAAGCGCAAAGGTGACAGTCAGTGTCCAGCCCCGTCGGCCACGCCAGCACGTCCCTCTGGGCGTAGGCGGGCTCCTGAGGACGCTTCCAGGCCAGCCTCTCCCCAGCGTTCCCACGTGCCTGTTTCCGCAGGCGGCACGGCAGTGCTCCCAGGGCAGGGCCGCGCAGAGCCGACCCACCCTGAGGGTCACTGTCCATGCCACCACGCGTTACACACATCGGGGCGGGCAGTGTAAGAGCACACGCAGGTGCCAGCTCTTCCTGTCCTGGTGACGCGTGCCCCCACGGCTGACCCTGGGCGCTGACGCACGGCTCCTGCCCTGGCCCAGGTAAGGCTGCACAGCGAGTCGTCCTGGGCCTCCCGTCCCCGCGCAGCTCAAGCCCACACAGCACACCCAAACTAAAACCCCGTCTGTCCCCTCACAGTGGGGTGCCCTGACGCCACCTGGGAGGGGGTCACACTGACTGAAATGACAGCTGTCCACCCGAGCCGCACCGTCAATGCTCCCGGCCTGCCCCAGTTCCTCCTCCCTCCAACTGCACGTGTCCCGGCGTGCCTGTGGCGAGAGGGGCAGTGCCAGCGTCGCATCCGCCACCCTGCGTGCACGGCAGGAGAGCGGGCCGTCAGGCCATGGAGAAGGCGCAGGGCTCCCCGGCCTGAGCTCGGCCACTTCCGTCTTGGGCCAGGGACTGAGCAAACACACACTCACATCCCTGTCGTTCACGGGGAGTCAGGAGAGCCACCCACGGGAGCCAGCCCAGGAGAGAACAGGGCACGCGGGGGCTCCGGACAATAGGGGCCGACGAGGAAACGCAGACGAGGTGAGGACCTCCTGCTCACACGGTCACGAAGGGGACGGCGGGACGTGCTCCGAGAGCAGGAGCTGCCTTCCACACGACAGCGAGGGACCAGGCGGCGGCTGGGGACACCCGCGCACTGTGCTAAGGGCCCGTCTCGCGGCAGAGCTGAAGCTGCCCAGGGTGAGCGAGGGCAGGGGGCAGATGCAGGCGGCGTTAGGGAGCCGCAGAAGGCTCTGAGGGGAGAAGACTCAGTCCACGTGCTGAGCCGGCCCCCAACCCGCGACGCCCTCCCGGACAGGCCTCGGCCGTCCCCCAGCTCCGACGACCTCTTCCACTCCTGTATTGAGACCAGCCACACTGGCTCGCCACAGGAGACCCTCACGATCGGGCTCTGCACGGGTGAGCTCCAGAGACCCCTGTCCCCTGGCCAGCATGTTACAACCGTCCACCTCGCTTTAAGCTACTCGTTTGATGTCACCCTCTGCGTCATGACGGCCGCCGTCTCTGCACACACTCCAGGGTTCATGCCCACACGCCTCGCCCCGAGTAACGTGGACCAGATCGGACCACTGCTGGAGGCTGAGCCAGCCGTGGCCCACGGCTCACCTGCAACCGCCCGCCTGCCCCTCCTCTCCACAGCAGGTGCCTCATCTGCCCTTTGCTGTCCCCGCCCATCCTCTTCTCCAAGCTGCCCCCCAACACAGTGGTCAGGATGTCGGCTCTCACGTGCACCCTCCCCAGCTCCTGCACCAGGGTGCTGGTCACACTCGGGCCCCAGGCACCTTGGCAGTGGCCACGCCAAGGGGCTTTTGTAAAACTCGAGTAAGCTCAACTTCACTAGCAACCTCTGAAAATGGCCAGGGTTTCTCAGCCAGAACCTGCTGGAATGCAGGATTACAGGGAAGGACCCGCCCCCAGCCCTGCTGAGTCCCCCAGGTGCTCTGGCGGAGCAGGAGCAGGGACGCTGGGGGTGCTGTTCTCAGAACCACACGTGCACAGCAACACCGAGCTCGTGGCCAGCGTGGCTCTGGGTCCCGTGTCACCCCTTTTCATTACAAAGAACCCCAGTCCAGGCGGCACCAGCCAGAAGGCTGAAGGTTTGGCCACTGAGACAGAACACAGTACTCGGGAGAGACTCAGGGAGCTCACCGCCGACCGCTGAGAAACCCCCCCCGGAAGTAACTGAGGCGGGGTCAGTACCGGGAATGACGGGGAAAGATTTTATGGAGCACGTTTTTGCCACAAGAGGAAAGGAGGGCACAGAACAGGCTGCTCTTGTACCAGGTCACCCAGACGGTGGTGCGGTCAGAAAGTTCCCCAAAGCTCCACCCAGCGCCCCCCACCCCAGCCACAGCAGGCCCCACGCTGGCAGCCGCCCTTGGTCCTGGGGCGGCGGCAGCTCAATGCAGCAGCTCAGACGAGGTGGGGAGACAGGGACAGGTGTAGATACTGGGTCTGTGTGCAGGCAGGGCGCAGCAGGGGTGCAGGACGGGGACAGTGGGCTGTGGCCAGGGCGCAGGCACAGGACTGGGGTGTGGGTGGCGCAGGAGTGCCGGGCCTGGAGTGCGGGAGCGGTGTGGACACGGGAGGATGGGATGCAGGCGGGGTGCAGGGTGTGGAGTGCAGACTGGGTGTAGACGCAGGTGCAGGTGGGGCAGGAATGCAGGGTGTGAAGTGCGGGCTGGGGTGCGGACACAGGTGGGCAGGCGAGCGGGTGGGGCAGGAGGCTGCAGGCAGATCGCCCCGCGCGAGTCCTGCGCCTGCAGCCCCGCGCCCGCCGGGCGGGCAAAGTAGCTCGCTGGTGGCGCCACGTCGGGCAGGCGGGCGGATCCGACCCCAATCCCAGCCCCGTTCCCGGCCCCGCCCCCGCCCCGGTGCCGGCCCGCGCCTGGCCGCCCTCCCGCTCACCCGGCGCGAAGCCGCGCAGAGCCGCCGCCGCGGAGCAGGTCCGGAGCGAGCCGCCGCCGCCCTCGCACCTCGGCCAACAGCCCCAACGGCCGCGATCCCTCCGCGCACGCAGCCGCCCGCACCCCGACCTCCACCCCGGCCCCGGCCCCGAATCCGCATGGCGAGACCAGGCTCTGGCGGATGGACATGGCCAAGGGGGTGAGACGGCCGGCACGAGACGCCGAGCTAACGACGCGGCCGCGCGCTCTGCGCCCTGATTGGCTGAGCGCGCACGGCGGTTTTCGACGACGACGGGGCGGGGCCAAAGAGTCCCGCCCAGCCGCAGGCCCCGCCCAGCCCCACTAGACCCCGCCCAGTTCCCCGGTCCTTCCCAGCTCCGCCAGGTCCTGCTAGCTCCGCGGTCTTGCTGTGCCCGGTGCTGGCCCCTCTGGGCTCCTGGATTTTCGTTCCTGCTCGTGAGACACCGCACTGCGCTTAGCAAGAGCTCGCTAAACGTTGAAATCGCGCCAGGTGGGCTTTGAGCGTCTTTTGTGAAAGGTGGACTTCATCTGGGGATAGCCCGAAATGAGGGGCCGTTTCACTCATTGAAAGCAGACATGAGAGTTGACTTTTGCCCCCAAAAGAAATAAAGCGGCCTTCGACTCTCAGAGTGGCTCATGCCTAAAACCATGC
Organism: Tupaia tana; assembly: GCA_026018925.1. NCBI lineage: Eukaryota > Metazoa > Chordata > Mammalia > Scandentia > Tupaiidae > Tupaia > Tupaia tana. Next base: position 23,551,625 of record JAKSZU010000026.1, on the reverse strand, counting down.
CCTTCCAAATCAGCAAACTGTGTTGTGTGCGTGCACACCGAGCGAGCTGCAGCGACCTCTCACCCTCACCCACCCACCTGCAGGGCTGTGGCGCACACTGGAGGGCCCTCCTGCAAACCCGAGGCTCTGGTGATGCTGTGCCGCGGGCTGGCCGACGTACTCGTGAGACAGAAGCAGCACCAACAGAACCCTCGGAGTGTGTGAACGGGACGGGCCGTTTGCCACGCCTCAGGTGGGGTGATGCTGACCAGTTAGTGTGGTAGAGACCTGTGTGCCGGAGGGAGGAGAAAGCAGTCGCCTCTGTCCCCTTGTTCCGAGCTGCACCTATGCAGCAAACCTTGCTGGTTTTACTCCTCCTTGAGAGTGTACACTTGGGGTGGGGCCGGAGAGGGGCAGACTGCAGCCACCTCGCAAATCCTGCAGCCTTACAGGCGGGTGAAAGGACAGCCTCGGTGTCAGTGTTGCCCAACTCGCGTGAATGTGGAAACCCACCGGGGACCGTAAGAGAAAGGGAGGTTCCCAGAGCACCTGCTGCAGCTGCTTCTGGGGTTTTCTCCCAACAAGTGACACCCAGGGACTCCGGCCCCGGAGAGACCAGTGCTCGATGTCCTTGACGTTCACAGGGCCTGTGAGCGAGTGAGACCTCACAGGCTCAGTGCGGCTTGGGGTCCAATGGCTTCGTGTTTGGCTGCAAGGTTCATAGTGGGGCGGGCAGGGAGCCATCGTCCCGTGGGGGAAGGCCAAGCTGCAGGCCCCTTCTCCTTTCTCCTGGGACTTGGGGTGCTCAGGCTCACAGCTGCTGCAGTTTCCACGCTGCTGGTCTGCGAGTTGATCCGTGACGAACCTAGGACCCAGCCACCTTAAGCCCTGCCACTGGCGGGCCCTCGGTTTTAAAAACGAAAGCGCACAATCTGGAATACGAAATGAAGTTTTTCCCAGGCGGGATTTAAAATGTTGACAAGAAAGATGTTCTGCAATCCTTCCAGCAGGTGGCGAAAGGGAACAAGAAATGGCCGTTGAGGGCCGCGGCCGGAAAGGGTTAGGCAGAGCTGGCCTTGTCCCCTGGGCTGTGTGCTAGAGCTCCTGCAGCAGTCCGAGCTGCGGTCCCGTGGGTGTCACTGGGTGTCAGTGTGGTGAGAGATGCTGGTTTCTGAAGACACGGGAAGTCGTGGTAACCAGATATAGGCAAGGCCCCACCCTCCAGATGGTGTGACAGCCTGCCCCGGGCTCCCTTGCAACTTCCAAATGAAAGGCACAGGGCAAGGGGGAGACTTAGTTCAAAGTGTTAGTGTCCACAGCGCAGCCAGCACCTGGGTGTCAGTCATCTGGCACGACTGCTGACTCTGGGCTTCCAAAAGAGTAGGTCGCATCTCCTTCCAGGAGCAGGGTCTGCAGGGAGCGCCTGGGGGAGTCGGCAGAGCACTCAAACCCTGGGATGCTGGAGGAAGTCGGCTGGAGACGCTCCGGGCACAAGGAGGCAAGGCCCTGAGGGCGAGAGGGTTTGCTGCAGGGAAGATGGGCCAGGCACGTGCCAGGGCAGTGCTGGTGTTTAGGGATCAGGGAACAACACAGCGGGAGTCTGGCCCAGGTAGGAGGTGGCGGGTGGTGAGCCAGAGGGACAGAGTGGCCCCTGAGGTTGGCTGCCAAGGCCAGGTGCGTATCCAGAGACCTGGACGTGCCCCGGGTGCGGAGGCAGGGCCTGGGGCTGTCTGAGCCCACCCGGCCCTGGGGCTCTTACCGTGCGCGGCGAGGCTCAGAGTCGCTGGGGCCAATGCTGTCTCATCAGCGGTTTACTGTTCTTAGTCACAGAGAGCGAGCGAGGGCCAGACAGATAAAGCACCCCAATGACCACGGCGGTGCCCCCGTTTCTCCTCCACGTCCGCCCTGTCGGGACTTGGGGCGCTCACGCATACTTGCCCCTCCCATGTCTCAGTCCGCCCGGGCACTCACGCGACTGTGGGTCCGGTGCCCTCCACTGCGCCCGCAATGGGCCCTTCTGCTTTGTGGCTGGGTGAGTTTGCAGGGTGCCCCGCAGCGCGCCCGCAGTGCCGTGCACCCCACCTCCAGCTAGCCCCGGGACACACCAGCCCAGAGCAAACCCGTCCGCACTGGCAGGGACTCTCAGAGGACCATTCCCCTCGGGGTCCTGGAGACCCCCGGTTAGCTCCTGCCTGCAGACCGGCCTGCCCTGTGCATTTTGTAGCAGGGGCACGCAGCTGCGGGCGTGTGGGACGGCCCCGAGGCCGCGCGTTGGCGGCTCCCGCACCTCGTGGCAGGGCCAGGCTCTGTCCCTCTTCGTGGCTTGGTGGTGTTCTGTGGTGTGGACCGCTGCATTTGCCCACCATGCCGTTCTCCACAGAAGCAGGACCAGGGCCACCCCGACCCTGCATAGCTGAGGCCACAGCGTCCCCACGTGTCTGAGAGCTGCGCAGAGGGACAGCAGCCCGAGTCCGCTCAGGGCAGGGACGATGCAGTCTGGGTGCTGGGGGCAGCGGACCCAGTGGCTGGGAGCCCTGAGTGCGACAGGCAGTCCCGACTGAACTCTAACCAATCAGCGCCCAAGGTTTCTAGAGCAGAAAACCACATAATCGCAGTAAGCTTTGACCTAGTTTCTTTCATTCCAAGATCTCAAAACCCCTTTAAATTCAGGATCGAGATTTTTGTTGGTAAATTGACAGCTGGAGTAGGCGTTCCCGTGAGTCCCTTACTGTAGCTCTCACAGATGCCCTCCTCGGTTCTGTTACCGTGTCCTCCGGCTCGAGTGCCCCCGGGACAGTCCCGTTTCCGCACCTCCCAGACACCTGGCCTCTCTGAGGGCAGGTCGGGCGGCGCATGCCTGTGGCTTCTCTGGGAACGCCCATCCCAGCAGAGCGCCTGCGCAAGGCTGCGGCTCCCGGCTTGGACTCCGAGCCTTGGTCTGGGCCGGGGAGTGTGGGGTGCGGGGCGGACGCTCGCTCCGGCTGCCCAGGGATGCTCTTGGGCTCGTCCCCCACAGGAGCAGCAGGTCGTCGGACTGCGCAGTGCTCAGCAAGCCGGCAGGGCGGCTGGCCTGGAGGTCAGTTAGGGTTAGGACCCAGGCCCTGCCCCGTCGCCAAGTCAGGGTCTCGTGGGGGTCAGCCCGGGGTCTGCAGGTCTCACGCCCTCCAGGTGGCTTCGTGCTGCGCAGTGGGGAGTGCTGACGCCCCAACGCCCACCCCCAGCTCTGCGCAGCGAGTCACTGCCTGGCGGTCCGCACACGGGCTACACGGGCCCTGCGTCCTCCCCTCGTCCCGGGGCTGCCTGGCAGCTTCTGCCCTCGCGTGCCCTTCCTGCTGAGGGTGCCAGTCATTGGATTTGGGGTGCTCCTGAAACCCATGCTGACTCCATCTCAGGACCCTTAGCTGACGATGCCCATGAAGGTCCTGTGTGCACACGGTCACATCGGCGGTGCCAGGGCCTGACCCCTTAGGGCGCCCGTCTGAGTCTGTGCCACTGTGCTAGTCCCACTCTGTGTGGTCTCTGACACGGGGCCTGCTGGGCGCTGGGGGGACAGGCAGGACCGCCAGGAACAGCCGGTGTGCTCCGGAAACTAGAAAGCACGTTCAGCTTGAATACAGGTGAGACGTGGTGACCCCTGCTTGCTCCTTGGTCCCTGTTCTGGTCGGTACGTGGGTGCCCGGGATGGCACGGGAAGCCCCATGTGGAGGGTGGCAGATGCCCTGGCTGGCCAGTGTCAGCCGCAGGACCTGCCGCGCATGCCTGGCCCTGGTCCGTGATCGTCTAGCTTTAAACCAACGCCACAGGGTAGAGTGTGGCTGAAAAGACCCCGCAAAGCAAGCACAGGTGGAGAGAGAATACGAAAACCAGAATCGTGGCCAGCGGAGAGGCAAGAGCTGGCCTCCAGCTGCCGTGGGCCTGAAGGCTGAGCGCGCCGCGCCGAAGTGGGCACGCTGGAAACAGTTCCCTTAGACGCTCGGAGAGGAGAGGCTCCTAGCCAACACAGGCGTGAGCGTGCTCATTTCCAGTCTTTGTTCTGGGGTTCATCGTGCGTGCCTCGAACCTCACCCCCGGTGGCACACAGAGGAGCCTCGAAATCCGAAAATGAACCCGGGTGAGCCAGCGCCTGACTCCCAGGGCTTACCCGAGGTCGGGACCTACGGAGACCGGTGTGTGCAGTCGTGTTCGGAGTCAGCCGAGGTGCCCAGTGGCCAGTGAGCGGGCTGGGGAGCGTGCCTCTGTGAAGGCGGGGCCCTGACACGTAGCTCTGACGCTCCATCCCAGCTCTGTACCCAAGCTCACAGGGTCCTCGCGTCGGTGAAGTGAGGCAAAACGCAGGAGATGCCATGAGGGTCCCCGCCCTGCCGCAGACACGCTCGCTCAGCGCTGGGCTGCGCGTGGGGGTCCGAAGCCTGTGGGTGGGGACACAGTCCCTTTGGTTTTATTTTAAGGAACCCCAAACCTTGCTCATTTGATAAGTGATGGTGCCTGGGAAAATCTCGCTCTGTTACCTTTGGTTAATGAGGATACGGGATAATGCGATCTTCATCGGGTTGACGTTTGTCTTTGCACTTCAAGGAGGGTTTCAGATACAACTCGATCTTCTGGGCAAGCTGCCGGGGCAGAGTTTACCTATGTAAGGAGAAACCGCCCACAAAGGGCAGCCTACTGCGTGCCAGCTGCTGGCGGCGAAGCCCGGGGTCCGGGAGGGTCGAGCCTTGTTCATGGGCTTGCCACTCACGACGGGTCCTTGCCCGGGTTCACCGTCGGTCACATCACTTTTTAGAGAAAACCTTCAAAATTCTTTTTTTCTAAGATAAGTTTTATAGGATGCGTGTGCTTACTGGAGAGACAGAAAGTGAGAAACCGTCCTCGGGGTGGGGGATGGCCACACCACAATCCCTTCTCTTTGGATTTTGGACATGCATGCACACGTACCCAGCGTGAGTTTTAAGCTGCTGGTCCAGAACTCGAACCATGGTCATCCATGTGGGAGGCCAGTGATGTAACCATTATACCATCGGCGGGTCCCAAATTCTTTTCTTTTTTCTTTCTTTTTTTTTTTTATTAAAATTAAATCATTTGTCTTCCCATTTAATCTTGATTAATAACACTTAAGTAATATTTTATGTATTTTAAGATAGTCAAAATAAAAGTGATGCTATAAGAAGTTGGGGAAATAGTGAGAAAAGATCATCTTTTTTTTTTTTTTTTTTTTTTTTAAGAGGCAGATTTTTGCGATAGGGCATGCTCGCTGGCCGGAAAGACAGAGACAGGTCGTCAGAAAGCCGGAGATCAGCCCCCGGGGGATGGCCATGCCAATCCCTTCTCCTCCGTTCTCCTCTCAGGATTTTGGCATGCACGCACATGTGTAAGTCTTAAGCCACTGGGTCTGGGACTTGAACCGTGGTTGATGGCGTGGGAGTCCAGCAACGTAACTATTACGCCATCTGCTGGTCCTGAAAAGGCCCTGTTACGCTTTCCGTGCCGCCCAGGGTGTCAGTGCTGTCCCCGATATCTTGCAGTTTACCTGCAAACAAACCGATGTCCCACCTTCTTACCACGCAGCAGTTACGTGACTTTTAAGTTGCCGCAGGTTGAAAACCTCCTCCTTGTGATTGGGTTTTTATATCAGCTCTGCGTTTTCAGCGACGCGAATGGGTGCCACTGATCTGCAAGTTCCCTTTCTTCCCAAACGGCCTTGATGAAGCCCCGACGCTTGCTCCCCTCGCAGCCAAGTTTCGCCCTGATGGGCCTGCACGTGGTGAACATGCCTGGCACGACGGTGGGGCTAACGCCACGGCCCCTGGCCAGGCAGTGCCACATGGCTGACTGTGATTTGAGTCCTGGGTCTGGCAGCTGGAAACGCATGCCGGGCGTGTGTGCCCACAAACTGAGGAGGAGAATGGAGAAGGGATTGCTGCGTGGCCATCCCCCCTGGGGGTGATTTCTCGCTTTCTGTCTCTCTGTCTCTGTGTTGCCAGTGTGCACATGCACCCGATAGCAAAAAATCTCAGTCAGCAAAAAGAAAAAGAGAGGAAAAGTGCAGCAGACCCACAGCAGCGCTCCTCCACGTCCCCCAGGACGACTGCAAGGGAAAGGCCGGCGACCACGAGTCTCAGAGCCGGGAGACGAGTCCCTGGGCTGAGTGTGAGACGGCGCGGCTACCTCAGTCCTCAGAAGCCTGAGCACAGCTTCACCATGGGGCCCAGCAGCGGACGCCTAAGTGTGTGCCCAAGAGGTGAAACCACACGGCCACTGACGAGCCTGTGCCCAGGGCTGGCTGGCCCCGCAGCCTGGTGGTTAAGGAGGCCAGATCCCACATGGTGGACCATGCGGTTTGAATCCCGGCTTTGGCAGCTTTAAAATCGCAGCAAATATGTGTGTGCACATCCGGAAACCGCTCCGTGGAGAGGCGGGGCAGAGGGGTTGCAGCGTGGCCACGCCTGTGGGCGGGGCAGAGCAGAGGGGTTGCAGTGTGGCCACGCCTGTGGGCGGGGCAGAGCAGAGGGGCTGAAGCGTGGCCACGCCTGTGGGCGGGGCAGAGCAGAGGGGTTGCAGTGTGGCCACGCCTGCGGGCGGTGGCGTTCTCCCACTCCCCTAGCTGTCTCCTCGTCTGGCGAGCACATGTGCCCCCTGGCAAATAAAAACAAAAGCAAAAATCTCGTATCTGAATGTTCGTAGTAGCCCAACGTAGAAACAAGCCCCGTGTTTGTCAACAGAGGGTAGAGGGAATGTGGGCTGTCCGTAAAATGGGTCGGTATTCAGCGGCGCGGACTGGCACACAGGCGGCAGTGTGGATGTGGTTTGCAAACGCCTGGCACGAGGCCACACAACCGACTGTCTGTAAAATGTCTCAACTGGCAAATCCGCAGCCAGTCACTGGGGAACGCCCAGCCCGGGAGAGCGGGGTGAACGGGGAGTGTGCCTGTGAACGCGCCTTCTTCGTGCGGGGTGACGGTATCCCCGAGCCAGCCCTGGGGAGGGCCGCCCGGCTGTGTGGGTGGACTGCGAGCCACGCACCTCATGAACGTCACAAGGGCGGCTCTTACGGGATGTGAGTTACAGGTCAATAAATCCATTTTAAAAATTCCAGCCTCCCGAAAATAAGTGGTTTTCTTATGATCTTGCCAATATTTTCGTAATAAAAACCAAAAAAACAAAAAACCAAACAACCCCATGTATTTTACTAAAATCATTAGAGGTCTTGGAATGTCCCATGAGAATCAGCTTGCATCCCTGTCCCTTTCCTACGTGACGGCCTTCTCCCGAGCTGGGCCGCTTGTGTTTACTTTCCCGAGAGCTGTCCTCAGCGAGGAAAACAGACTGTCTCTGTTCTGCACTAGGGTGACACACGGACGTGCCGTATTTATAAAAACATAACGACGACTTTTTAAATGATTGAGATCGCCGCACTGGTCTTTGATTCTTCTTCTAAATACGTCTCAGTGTCTTAACTTCTTTTAATCACCTCTCAGCAGTGAAATAAAGTATTTTTGTTTGTAAACATCAAAGGCTCTTTTTGAAAAATTTTCTGCCTCTCACATACTGTAAATCTTCTTTAATACCTCTGGTTTAGAATTAACCAAACGTGTAATATGATCTATAACATCCCATCATATAATAAGGGTTTGATCTCCGGGGCTCTGTAGGAAGGGGTAGAATATTTGTCACCAAAGACAGCCATTTATCAAAAGAATATAAATTAAAAACCAAAAGTCTGCCTGCTCCAGAAATGCATGACTCATTTATGAGCGGAAAGAAATCTCCATGATAGGATTTTTTTCTTCAAGGCTAGAAGATTTAAAGCTGCATTTCACAATGGAGTTTAGTTTACAAGGGTATTTAAAATGTGAAAATATCTGTGGGTGGTTTTAGGCTAAAAAAAAAAAAAATGTCGTCTAGTTCTAAAACCTTGACATTGGGTTGTATCTGGCGGTTGAATTTCCTGGCTGTGAAACACAGAATGCTGCCGTGGTAGTCCTGACTTCACGATTCTAAGTCCTGTGCCTGAAGCAGGCTGCGTGGGTCTCTCCTGCCCGGGCTCACCTCTGGGCGTCCTGCAGCTCTCTCCAGCATGGGCTCACCTCTGGGCGTCCTGCAGCTCTCTCCAGCACGGGCTCACCTCTGGGCGTCCTGCAGCTCTCTCCTGCCCGGGCTCACCTCTGGGCGTCCTGCAGCTCTCTCCAGCACGGGCTCACCTCTGGGCGTCCTGCAGCTCTCTCCAGCACGGGCTCACCTCTGGGCGTCCTGCAGCTCTCTCCAGCACGGGCTCACCTCTGGGCGTCCTGCAGCTCTCTCCAGCACGGGCTCACCTCTGGGCGTCCTGCAGCTCTCTCCAGCACGGGCTCACCTCTGGGCGTCCTGCAGCTCTCTCCAGCCCGGGCTCACCTCTGGGCGTCCTGCAGCTCTCTCCAGCCCGGGCTCACCTCTGGGCGTCCTGCAGCTCTCTCCAGCACGGGCTCACCTCTGGGCGTCCTGCAGCTCTCTCCAGCACGGGCTCACCTCTGGGCGTCCTGCAGCTCTCTCCAGCACGGGCTCACCTCTGGGCGTCCTGCAGCTCTCTCCTGCCCGGGCTCACCTCTGGGCGTCCTGCAGCTCTCTCCAGCACGGGCTCACCTCTGGGCGTCCTGCAGCTCTCTCCTGCCCGGGCTCACCTCTGGGCGTCCTGCAGCTCTCTCCTGCCCGGGCTCACCTCTGGGCGTCCTGCAGCTCTCTCCAGCCCGGGCTCACCTCTGGGCGTCCTGCAGCTCTCTCCAGCACGGGCTCACCTCTGGGCGTCCTGCAGCTCTCTCCTGCCCGGGCTCACCTCTGGGCGTCCTGCAGCTCTCTCCTGCCCGGGCTCACCTCTGGGCGTCCTGCAGCTCTCTCCTGCCCGGGCTCACCTCTGGGCGTCCTGCAGCTCTCTCCAGCACGGGCTCACCTCTGGGCGTCCTGCAGCTCTCTCCAGCACGGGCTTCATTTCTGCAGGACAGGTGCGCTCCACTCTCCCTCCTCCAGGGGCGCTGTCCCCCGAGCAGGTGATGGTGGGCAATACATTTGCGGGCTGACGTGACCCAGTGAGAGGAGCCAGCTGCCCCCGAGTGCACAGCGGCAGGTCGTACGCCGGGGCTGTCCCAGCCCACTAGTGCACACCACGCTCGCCCTGGGTCCCCCCACGAGGGTGAGCCCCACGTCTGGGCTGTCCAGCGTGTGCCGAGCTCCACGTTAACACGCTGCGTGTGGCGTGGTCATCACTTCCTGCGACAACCCGGCGGGGCGGATGCCGCAAGGTCTCTACAGAGGAGGCACTGAGCACACGGTCCGAGACCCACCTCTGCTCGCCCTCCTGGACACCCCACACTGTCTGCCCCCTGTCCCCGTCCTTGGCCTTCCCCTGGGGCTCTGCCTGCTGTGACCCGAGAAGAGAAGGGAGAAGAAAGGATTGTGGTGTGGCCATACCCCGGGGGGTGAGTTCCCACTTTCCCTCTCTCTGTCTCTCTCTCTGGTGAGCACCCATGCCCTGTGGCAAAAACCAAAAACCAAAAAACCCACAAAACACCCTTAAAGAAAAGTCGCGGGCGGCGTAGCTTACTCAGCGGCAATTTCCTTCTCACGGTCTGCATACTGGGACGCCCAAGGCTGGGGCCAGCATGTTCTGGGGGGCTGTCTTCTGGCCACAACACCGCCATCTCCCCACACCCTCACCTGGCCGAGAGCGAGAGCCGGCGGCCCTCTGTGTGTCTCTCTTTTTTTGGTGCGGAGAGGTTTTTGCTATAGGGCATGTGTACTCGCCAGGAAGACAGAGACAGAGAGGCAGGAAGCAAGAAATCACCCCCCAGGGGGGATGGCCACGCTACAATCCCTTCTCCTCCACTCTCCTCTCAGGATCTTGGGCACGCACGCACATGCGCCCGGCATGAGTTTAAGCCACTGGGTCCGGGACTCGAACCGCGGTAGACTACATGGGAGTCCAGCGCATAGTCATTACGCCAACTGCTGGTCCCTCTGTGTCTCTTCAATGAGGGTGCTGATTTCACCCAGGGCCCACCCTCATGACCTCACCAACCCTGATCGGCCCACGGCCCATCTCCAAACCGCTCACACGGGGCTTTAGGACCAGGACGTGTGGCTCGCAGGGGCCGCGATGCAGGCTGTACCGAGCTCCCTTTTCTCTGGTTTTTGTTGAGTGGCATGTTCGGTTTTCCTTCCCATCTTTCTTTCGCTGTTAGGCTGCTTCCACTGGGGGCCCTCCCCTCGCTACAGAAGAACGGGCTCAGATCAAGTGACACGTCCCTGCAGATTCGGTCAGCCTGGAAGCCAGCGTGAAATGGGACAGCAGAAGCCGGGTGGGGCGGGGCCCAGCTGTCCCAGCCCGCAGTCTCCGTTACTCTGCAGAGCAGGTCTACTCCGAAGCCCCGAACGACGCCAGCACCATGAGGGCACGGGCCCTCTGCGTACCCGTCCTCTCTTCAGAAAGCGGGGTTCCTATCAACGGTCTGCAGCACAGAGGGGTTTTCTTTTCACCCCACGTGTCGGTACTGGAGAGGGTCGCGCAGTGTCACCCCACGGGCTCCTTGGCAGGGACGGGCCTTCCATCATCTCACGCTCAGCGTGGCTGAGCCTACGCCGCTAAGTTCCAACAGGACGGGGGACGGCCCCCTCCGGGTGCTTCTAGGGCTCAGCCAAGTTCTTAATCGCAGACGACAGAAAAGCCACTCTGGCTGATTGACGCCGGGGAGGGCAATGGCAAATCCCCAGGGACAGGAAGTGGAAGCGGTTCGCAGGGGCCAGGCGAATGGAGAGAGGGAGTTCTGGTTCAGTGGGAGCCAAGTTTCAGTTTTGCAGGGTGCAGGGTTCGGGAGACGGGCTGTGGTGCAACGCCATGTTCACCCTTACAGCTGCCGAACGGCTCTGGTGCCGTCTCCAGAGTAGTTATCACCATCGGCAATAAGAACCACGGGCTGCAGGCTTTCTGGGACGACCAGAGCAGGAGGCGTTGAGGCTGGGTGTGCAGGAGCATCGAGCGGGTCTCGTCACCGGGCATGGCACTGCCATCTGTCCCCATGGCCTGTCACCAGGCATGGCACTGCCGTCTGTCCCCATGGCCTGCAGCTGACTCTTGGTGGACTCGTAACACGAACAGGTTGGGGGGTTTGTTCTTTGAAGCCACTGGCATTGGGGGCCTATTTGTTACCGCAGCAGGCTCTGGACTGCCCTGACTGAGACAGCCCGAAGGAACCACAGTGCTTGCTGCTCGCTTAGCGCACACTCCCAGGGGGCTAGAAAACGGCAGAACCTGCTGTCCCTGGTGAGAAGCGTCAGCTGAGCTATAAGGTCTTCCTGGCGCTCCACGCGTGTCAGCGTAGAAGCATTAACCACCTGAACCGCCCCGGCCGACTTAGCACGCAGCTGTCACGGCTCTCCAGGTAGCCTGATATAACAAAGACGTGCCCAGGCTCGGAGCGAGATGCAGATCAGACGTGGCGTTTGAGGAGAGGGCGCGTGGAGGAAGCGGTAGTGCAGACCCTCTGCAACACACGGCTTCCCTGTGGGAACACTGGTGAGCTAGTGCAGACTGCAGCCCCAGGTCCAGACGGGCCTGGTCCCAAGGAGCTGGATGGGGAGAGGGGTGGCCGGAGCAAGCGCTGTGACAGAGGGACAGCTGAGTGGGCGTCAGCCAGAGCGGGCCCGACAGACAGAGCTAGAGACTGGTGGGCGTTCTCAGTGTACACGCGTGCGGGACAGAGCACAGCCCCCTCCAGAGCGCTGGCTCTCAGGCTGCCCCAACGCTCTGAGAGTCTCAGCCGTGGTCTTCCCTGCTGGACCGCGGGCGATGGGTGGGCTCACGGCTTTGCCCGCGTCTGAGGCCCTATGAGCAACGTCCCGGATGGGGACCTCTGGGACGGGGAGGCATCGCAGGCTCTGATTATTCTGGAGAAACTGGCCCCCAAGGCGACCCCCGTGCTCGGAGGGACCCTCATCTCCAGCAGGTTCTGCCAGCCCTCCATGGCCACGTCCTGGTTACACACAAACTCTCGGGGCTGCAGGGGAGCCTTCCTGTTTCCTGAAGGACAGAGTTTAGACGGCTGCGTTGCAGAATCCACCGGACCCGTGTCTACAAACATTGGCGGTCCGAAACCCTTCAACCTGGATGTTTGAGATGCTATTGCTTCATAATATCAATAACATCACAAATAAGCTTTAATGTTATTTTGAAATTACTAAGAAATATAGGCGAATGTTAACCACAGATGTCAACCTATACATGATATAACCTACATTATATAGACTTTATACTCGGTGTATCTAATTGACATAATTAAAATAAAGAGGTAAAATCTAAATATATTTTATGGAGAGAATCAGCTGGTTAACGAAGCTCTAAGCGAAAGCAATTCCATTGCAGAAGGGCCCGGTGTCATTCTCAGCCCGTTTTAGGGCCCAGGCTGGTGACTGACCCACGCAGAGAGATTTTGGGCCCAAACCTATTTAAATGCTTTCGACCCCACTGGCCTAATGAGCCCCGTCTGAAGTCACCCATTTGTGTGCACAGAAAGCCCAATCTAACCGTCCCCCTAACACCCATCCTAAAGGTTACTCCCAGGGAGACACAGGCGTGAGGGGACTCGGGGATAGTGCACTGTCCACCTTAAAGCCGCTTGGTGTGGCTCCCCGTCCGGAGGCGTGTGCACTGTCTTACACAATTCACACACGCACACGGGGAGACGGACAGCTGCCTGCGTGCTGTGGTCTGTCCTCACCGCCCACCGAGGCGTGCGCCTAAGTGGATGTGGCACCCTTCATAACAAAGAGGTGCCCCCTGGCTCGGAGTGAGGAGATGAGAAGTGTCGCGTTGAGGAGAGGACGCTCGTGAGTCAGCAGCGGGCCGGGTCTGCTGTCCCGAGCCTTTCAAAGTCCAGGCCCGGCTGGGCAGAGTGAGTCAGGCCCTCCGAAGGGTCTCCGGCCTGACCCTGGCTTCTGCTCTCCGGCCTCTGCTGCTCCAGGGCTGTCTGCTATGCACCTCGCTTTCTCACTTCTAAGGGTTTTTAGCTGAGAGTGTGTGAAAACAGTTCAGAAAAAGGAGAGAACACAGCGTCTACTTTGAAACGGATTCCTTTGTTAAATCCCTCTCCCGGGAGGACCGGCTCTAACACCCGACGGCCCTCGGATGGGATGACCTCACACGCTCCCACGGCTGGCCAGAGTGCTCGTGCCCAGTGGGCTGTTTATAGCGAAGTTGTCCAAGGAAAGGAAAGGCCCTCCGTTCCCTACGTAATCGGGCGAGCTTCCGGAGGAGCGGCTGAGAGTTTTTCTAGACAGCTGAACTGAAAAGAATTCTCTGTGTGAGCGCAAAGTAGATACTGAAAGTATCTTTTATTTTTTAAGAAATCATCTCAGCATTTAAAAAAAAATTGGGGCCAGGAGGTGGCATGGTGGTCAGGGCACTGGACTTCGCATTGCTGACCATGGCTCGAGTCCTGGACCTGGTGGTTTGAAAATCACGCTGGGTACATGTGTGAGTGCCCGGAGCCCTGGGCGGCGAATGGAGCAGAGCTTGCACTGTGCCCACCTCCCTGTCTCACTGTCCCTCGGTCTCTGCTGGGTGAGCGCCCGCGCCCTATGACAAAAACCGAAAAAAAAAAGAAAAAGAAAGGAAAAAGGGAAGGAAGAAGTGACTGCAACTGGGCACGTGGCTTTAGACCACGCTGCGCCACACAGGCTCGGCGTGGTGGGGACAGCACTCCACATGGAGGGGAGAGCTCGCCGTTGTCCCAGCCTCCCGGCGCTTTAGCTCAGCAGAAGCAGCAGGACACGGCGCCCTGCTCGCGTGTCCTGGAAACTCTCGAACACACGGAAGAAACGGTGCTCTAGGGAGGACGCCCAGGCCCCAGGCCCGAGCTTGCCCCAGCCGCTGCTCCGCTCCGGCCTGTCCCGTCCGCCTCCCCTTGCCTGTCCCACGTTTGTGAGGTCGGGGCCTACTGTGACCCGCCAGCACTCTCCCCGGGCAGGGTCTGACGGCGCCCCCCCCACCCGGCGTGTTCAGGGCACGAAGAGGCGCCCCGCCCGGCAGCACGGGGCCCGGCCGAGGACTAGCCCTCACAGAGTCGGCCTCTTCCCTGGGAGTGGTCCCACCCGGAGTGCGCCTGTGGCAGTCGCCCTTCAGACCCGGCTGCAGATGGCCCTCCCCGACGCGGCGGCGTCCCCTCTCTGTCCCCGTGGCCTGCCACCTCCCGGAAACGGCCTCGCTCACTCGCACGACCTTCCCCAGGCTGTGCCCACAGGAGGACGGGGCTCCATGGTGGTAGACCCTTGGCCGTCAGGCCTGCTCTCTGCCGGCCGAGAACAGCGCTGTCGCTCGTTTCTGGGTTGACAGCTACGACCCCGACCGCGCCAGGCCGCCCCCCGGGTGTGCACCGTCCCCTCACAGCCCCGGCCCACTGGGCTTAGACCCGACGGCTAGGAAACGCCCTCGCGGGCAGCGTGTCCCCTGCGCGCTCCGCCTGGAGGCTCCGTGCACAGCAGACGCCTGTGGGTGGTGAGCAAGACTTCTGACCCCACTCATTTCTCCAGTCTAGACGGTACGAGCCGCGACCGCACGCCACGTGTCACCCAGCGCCATCCGCGCCCTGACGGCCCGACCACCAACGGCAGAACTGAGGCTTCCGACTTAACCTCTGACCTTAACCACCCACGGCGAGACGGACAGCCTGGTGCCTTGCGGGACGGGGAGACAGACCAGGACTCCGCCCAGCTGGGCCACCTCTCCTGCTGTACGTGGTCATCATTCGGGGGATTTCCAAGCCCGCCGTGTAGACGTGAACGCTGCAGGGAGATCGAGAGCTTTCAGGACGGCATCCAGGCTTCGCCTCCTCTGGCAGTGCTCCAGAAACGCACCGCGCCCCGCGGGCCTGCCGGCCAGGTGGCCTGCTCTTCAGAGGACAGGGAAGACCGCTGAGAATGTCACTGGCACGTAGGAGCAGGGAAACTGAGCCCCCCACCGTGCCCAGTGCTGAAGGTCCTGCTCGGACCGGCACCTGGTGGCTGCCGTCCTGGGTACTCCTGTGCGCGCCTCCCACGGCCCCAGGGTCTCCCCTTTGGCGGTCCTCGGAGGGGGCAGAGCCGTGGGAGGACTCCCAGTCCCCTGCACAGTCCCAGTGGCTGCGGGGCCGCCAGAGCCTGGGAGCAGTTCAGAGCAGACCGACAGATGGGGAGAACCCGCCTGGCACGCAGGCCCACAGAAGTCAGAGCCTGACCCAGTGTCCTGCAGCGGGGTGCCCTGGGGGGCAGGGGCCTGGGAGCCGGTGGGGGTGGGGAAGGCAGACTTAAAAAGGGAAGGGATGGCTGAGCCAGCGATGTGAGCCTCCCCCCTGCAGGGCAGCTGATGAATAGTCTCTGCTCTGGGGCTGGGAGGGTAATCCAGGGGGGCTCAGCCATTCTAAACGCAAATGAAGGGGCCCTTTCCACCCAGGCCAAAGGGGGAGGATTAGAGAGGGGAGTTCAAAGCCCCAAAGTGGCTCATTCGTTCTTTCTTGTCCCCCCCCCCCTTTATTTTTTAAAGGGGCCAGAAATATGGCTGGTTATTATCTCAAGTTATTGCTACAAAGAATTTCGAAATTAAAAGATAAGCACACTGAGGAAGCTCGGTAATTTTCATAAAAGGGGACTTAAAACAGATGTGCCCTCTTTAATCGAAGCATGCTTGAAAAAATAGGAATGCATTTTTAGCAGGGCAGGGGGAGCCACACGGCCGCGTGTCCCCGAGTGTTGCCACGCAAGGCTCCGCGGGCCGGAGAGATAGCGCTCAGTGCTCACCCCTCCACGCATGGCGAGCCTGGTCTTTCATCTCCCGCCCCGGGCTGCGGCCGGCGTCTGCACGCCAGACCTCTTGCTAACTAGATCATTTAATTTTCTGAATCTGTTAAAAAGCTGCCATTCCCCATGCATGATGGCGCACAGCGGCAGCCGGGTCGGGGCCAGGCGCGGTTGTGTTTGTCAACAGCTTGCCCCTTCTCGTCCTCTCGGCGTCGGCACGAAGCGACTCCCTGTCCCTACACGTCACGTCGTCCGTCCTCTGCCCCGGCCTGCCGAGATGCCAGCCCCAGCACGGCGTCCCTCACTCCCTCCCGGCTGCCGCGTGTGGGTCACCTCCCACCCAGACCCGCTGTTGCCATTGCTTGTGTCCAGCCTGGCCAGAAGGCGGGGGCGTGGCCAGTCTGTGACCCCGCAGGACGAGACAAAGGCCATCGGGCCAGCCTGGGGCTTTAGCCGGTCCAGAGGTGGCGCTCCCGCCTCCCTGGAAGTCGCAGGCCTGGCGGCTTCTCTGCGTGTTCCAGTGCGTGGAAAGGTGCGTCCCGAGGCTCGCACACCGCTTCCCAGGTTACACAGGACCAAGTGCTTTAGATGTTCCTTTTTATTTTCCGCAAAACCAACTTCGTTTTCTGTCTTCCCTACGGAAGGTAAACATGGGGGGCAAATACGGCTCCTCCCAGCTGTGCTCCATCCAGCGCACGGTGGCTCTTGGCGTCATTTGGTCCTTTACTGTGGGAAGCTGGGCCACGCAGCTTCTGGTGGCCGGGCAGTCCAGTCCAGCCTGCGGCCGGCCGGTGGGAGCGCAGGTGGGAGACAGAGGTGCGGGCAGGGCGCTACATATTGACCTTCCTCTTGTGACAGTCCTTCTTACGAGATCTAGAGCCACGGAGTGTCCGAAACACCGCCAGTCCACTCAGGAGACCGTGGCCTCTGTGGCACGCGCACCACGGACCAGGCTGCCCGGGAGGCCTCACCTGGGACACCAGACAGAGGTTCAGGCTTCACCTCATACCCGCACGAAGCAGGCAGCACCATCAAGCCCAACACGTGCACCTCCGCGTTCAAACCAGAGAGATCGGAGGTTTTGCGGGGATGAAAGGCCAGGAGAGCCAGCGTGGTCCGGGAGGAGTGCCGCGTGGAGGGTGGCACGCCCCAGCTTCCACGCTTCGGTAAAGCCGCAGGAGTCAGGGCAGTGCGACGTTGGCCGAGAACACACGGGCCAGTGGGGCAGCACGGAGCGCCCGGCTCTGCAGCCCCTGGCACGTTCACAGCAGGCGCAGAAGGCGGGAGACGCTGTCGTCCCATGCCGCTCACGCAGCGCCACCTGCCCACGGCGACGGTTCCGGAGGGCAGGTGCCATCGGCCAAGGCACGCACGCGGTGTGAGAGAAACCCAAGAAAAGGACTAAGAAGCCTCACACTGGGCCTTTCAGTAGCTGTCTGACCCCTCCACAGCCGTCGCCCTCTTTGACCCCCACTTCCTTACCTTTGAATAATAACCGGGACGCCAAGATGGAGCCCTCTGACCAGACGGGGGCCCAGCAGGGTCACTCCTGGCCCACAGGGGACAGTCCCAGCTGGCGTCCGGGTGCTGAACATGGGGGTGCATGTGGGCAGGCTGGGGAGGAGCACGCCCCAGTGCCCGTCTCTTGGTCTCTGTCTCCTTCGTGGAAGAGTTAAGTATTGAAGTAAAAAATTAACCCGACAGCTGTGAAGCTCTCCGTACCCGTGAAGGACTATTATAACTAACACAGAAAGTCTCTAAGCGGTGATCCAAACCTCCCGGTGCCACTGCCGCTAGCAGGCCTCATGGCCTCCTCTGGCCCATGCAGTGTGGCAGGTGACGAAGCCCGAGGAGGTCATCCCAACTGGCTCTCACCCCGTGGCCAGCTGAGGCCGCAGGCAGCTGGAGGGCTCCGGGCCGGTCCCTGACCCAGCTGCCCGGGAGCACGGGGACTTCCAGAGGTGGAGCCGGCACCTGGTGCTGAGCTCGGGGCTGCTCCCGGCTCGCGGCAGCCTCGTCCCACGCTGACCAGCACAAACAGGGCTGCGGGATTGCTGCGAATCACGTCATGCCAAGTTCTTAACTACCCTTTGCGGGAGGAACGTGAGCTGTGTGTGTCTAGCCTTTCAAAGTCGGTAAAGGCTGCTTCCGAGGCCAAGCAAGTCGAAGGGTGGGTGGGGAGCTCTAACGGGCTCTGTGAACCCTGACCCTGAGAGAGGCCCAGGGTCCACTCGCCTTGGCTGCTTACAGCTCTTCCCACGGGCGGGCTTCCTCCCACGTGGCAGCCCAAGGAGCACCTGAGGCCGATGGCCCAAGACCTCGGTGCCGTCCCCAGGCAGAGGCGGCCCGTGCCTGCGCCCCGACGCTTGGCTCTTCCCTGTAACTTAGAGGTCACGTGAGTGTGCAAAAGTCCTGGCTGGCCGGACGCCGGGTGGAGGGCTGGCTGCTTGGATTCAGACTGGCCTGTCACTGCCCACGGGTCGGATCAGTCCTGCGCTTCCATTTCCACAGCTAAAAGCAGATTAGAAACAAACCTGATTTGTCGAGGACGCTGACCTCCACTGAGGTGTGCATGTGTGTGTGTACGCGTGTGAACATGAGAATCGATGGAATCCACTCTCAATTTCCGTTTGAAGCAGGGTAAGGACGATCACTCTTCCCCTCTGACCCAGAATGGCACCTGTAACACTCCCAGGTATCGGCTGTCTGCTGTTACAGAGGACTTACCCAGAGAAGTGAATTTCAGGAGCTTAGAGTGATGCTATGGAGTACGTCCACCGACGTGCATAAAAATAAGGTGCTTTTTAATAATTCCAAGCATGACTTTGAAAAGAAATGAGAAAGTCAGCACTGGAAACCTGCCGATCCCACTAAGCGTTTTGTTATTAACGGAAGCCCGCGCCGGTCCCAGGCGATGGACAGCATTCCGGCGGGCAGGTTCCCCGACGGTGCGAATGTCCGATTTCCCGCTGAGGAGAATGCGGGCAGTGAGAAACCAGATCCTCACCGAGCAAGGGTGGTAGCAGACAGACCTGTGCCAGGTTACGCCAATAATTGCCAGCCCCCCAGGATCCCGGCTCAGAGATTTTTGTGTGTTCTCAGGAGACAGAGCGCGACCATCAAAGGCTGCGGCGCTCAGCAGGACTGTCATAACCCTGAAGTTACAACTTAGACATGCAACAGAAAATACCATCGGCACCTCTGCAGCGCTTCGCCCGCAGTAATTAAAAACTCGATCCCTGCTGTTCTATCATCTCATTAGCAATAGGGGCACAGGACTTTTATCCTTGTTTGTCAGGAATCAAACATTCCAGAGGAACTCTGATTATAAATTGATGAAAGTAAAGTTAAACTTTTAAATAAGAGAAGTGGCTGTTCCCCGTGTTTTTCTAAAGCTGATTAAAGAGACCTATTTTTCCTATGAGAGTAAGGGCCCCGTCCAGCCTAGGGGTGCAGAGTTCACCTCCGGGATGGCGATGCGCTGGCTTTTGTACCGGCTTCGCTTTGTGAGCAGAGTTCTGATTTAACATGAGTACCAGGCCTGGAAACGGGCAGAAAGCGCGGGTACAAAGGCGGCTTCCTTCCCAAGGCTTTGATGAGCTGAAAGGCCTCCTCCCCTCTCGGTTCTGTGCACTAGGACGCCTCTGATTCGGGGTGACCGGCCTCACCGCTTAGACACGGGCCAGCGTCACGCTTGTTTTAATGACTCGTTTTCAGCGGAGGACAGGTGAAGGCCCCGGGGACCTTGTGCAGCTCATTTCTCCGACATCTGTTTCCAAAATGGAAATCTGCCTTCAGAACTTACGTTGTTTTCTTGGGTCTGAGAATGCCAGAGCTGTAGCCCTCTGTGGGACGTTGGGGGTTCTAACCTGCGCCGCGGGACTATCGGGCTGCCCGGATTCCAGGGAGGAACACCTGCATTTCTCTGAGCTGTCCCTCGCCCACCATCGGGGTGCGCCTCTGCACCAAGAGCACACGGACAGAGTCGGCCCGGCCGTGAGCTCCGCGGGTGCCGGGGCTCCGACAGGTGACACCAAGCACCACTTGCCTGTGGGGGAGACTTGCTTCCCTCCACTGTCTAAAGAAATCCAGGGCTAGGTCATTTGGGGAAGAATAGTCAAAACAACCTAGGAGGTAACACGCACATACGGAGCTAGGTGTTCTGGCGTGACGTTTCCTTCCGAGAGACAGAGCCCCTCGCCCCACGTGGCCCTGCCGCCGAGGTCTACCCCGGCCCAGCCAGTCACGGATCGCGGACTGCACACGTGCATGGCATACTCAGGGCGGTCCCTGGACACAAACACGGGACCTTTCTATGTGGGTGGCCTCGAGGGACACGGTGCTGTGTTGCCATGCCGCCATGCCGCCCTCGGTGCCCTGGGCGTTTGGGTCACACCACTGGGTCACACACACACTCGCGCGTGTGCAGGGTGCTGGGCAGCCTCTCTCGTCTCTACTGACGGGTCCCTGCAACACTTACCTCCGTCAAAACTGGAGTCAAAACTGTCCCTAGCTGAGAGTGACGGGAACAGTGTGCAGCACATTGCCCGTCGTGTGACACTCTCTCCCACATGCACAGTCTCTCTCACACACATCCCCTCTCACACGCTCACACACACTCACACACGCAGTCTCACACACACTCACATGCACTCTCACATACACACACTCACACAAGCATACAGTCTCACACATGCACACTCACACATGCACACACTCATGCACACACACTCTTGCATGCACACACTCACACACTCATATGCACTGTCACACATGCACACACACAGACACTCGCACACGTGCACTCTCACACTCACACACCCTCACACACGCACACTCTCTCACACACACTCACACACGCACGCTCTCTCACATGCACACATGCACGCACTCTCACTCACACGCGAGTGCAGCCCCACTCTGCGAAGGCGCACGCCCTGACCTGAGTGAGGGCACTCTCAGGCCGGCAGCAGAGGAGCACACGCATCCTCACGCTCCACTCCTCTGCTCAATCGGCGGCCCACGCTCATCGGCTCCTGGCACACGCCAAGAACCACGCACGGCTGACTCCAGCAGGGATCCCCAAGGTAAACAGGGGGCTGTGACTTAACCGGTGAGCAACCACAGGAAGGAGCGCTCAGCCAAGCCGGCGTGTTCCCCACCAAGGTCTGTCCCCACAAAGGAGCTGGCTGACGAACTGCCCCTGCCCGAGGGCTGCCTTGGTCAGAACAGCCCAGCAGCCAGGGAGGGTGCGGGTCCCTGAGGCAGGCGGGGGTTCTGACGTGGCCCCAGCACGGGGCGCGGGCGGGCACAGATGCTTTCCCTCTGGCAGACGCGAGGTCTCTCAGCTTCCACAGCCTGCCAAGTCCTCGGGGGACGTGCAGGACAGAGGGACTTTCTGGAAGAGTGGCAGTCCGCACCGCGTGGGTGTGGGTGTGAGTGTGAGTGTGAGCTTACACGCGAGCAGTCCCCTGCAGCTGGAGGAAGCTTCCTCCTGCCCCTGACGTTCTGGAAGTCGGCGTGCCCCAGGTAGACCGAGCTGCCTCTGAACGGAACGCCCGGTCTACAGAAGTCCCTGAGCAGAGGTGAGTGAACGCTCGAGTGGCACGTGGGGCACGCGTGGGCACAGTGTCTGTCCTGCAGCTCCTTCCCGGGCCGGCTCGCTGTGTCCTGGCCGCCACCGACAAGGTCGTCTAAAAGCAAAGCGGCAGGGTGCAGCCCGTGAGCCCCCGCGGAGCGAGGAGCTAGCCAGCTGGAGCCAGCGCCCTTCCTTGCAGGGAGATGAGCTTGCCCGTGCGGCCCTGGGGCTCACGGGCTCTCACGTTCAGGGAATCTGTGTAGTTGGCACGTCTTGGGCCCGTCAGGGCGTGGTACCATGGCTCTTGGCCCCGGGGGAACCTCGCGGATACCAGTTGAAGGTTCCTCCCATCTTTTTTCCCTTCAAAGTAAAACGTATTGGTTTCTCCCAGGAGTGAATGAGAGAGAAGGCTATGAGGACGTGACCCTGGCATGGCCCCGTGCCGCGGTGCACGCCCGCCTCACAGCCCATCACAGGCACGGCCTGCTGCACACACACGGGGCTCTGGCCACGCACCCGGCTCCCCTCGTCGCCTTCTCGGCTGTGCCGTCTGCCGATCTCTAAGCCCTGGTGCTGTAAGTCCCCCGCCCCAGGCAGCCGCACCAGCTCCTCTCCCGCAGGAGCCCCTGGGAGAGGTCTCCACGTCCCCTCTTCCGTTCGGCTCAGCCCTGTCTTCTCCCCAGCCATGCCCTCGGACACGACCACGGACCAGCTCCGGCCCACTCCCCCAGGGCCCTCTCTGCAGGTGCCACTCTGGGCTGCTGGGCATCGCACGATCCATGGCCACGCGCTCCGAGTTCTTTCCGCGGACCCCTTTTCTTCCCTCCCTGCCAGCAGCTGCCTCCCTCCACGGCCGCCCCGGTGAGACACGTGTGAGTGGAACTTCTTACCCCTTGGCCTCCTTGTACACGCGTGTGCCCCACCTGGGTGCTCTGTGCACAAGGACAGAGGCTGACGGTGCCACGGCTCAGTCGGCGCCTGCTGAGTGGGTGTGAAAGGCGAGGGTTCCCTGTGTGCGCTCACACCAGCCGGCCTTGCTTCCGGTGCTCCCTCGACCTGTGGTGGGGGCGCTGGAGCCCTCGGAATCCGGCACATCGGCCCTGGGGGACGGCTACTTTGCCTCATCTTGGAAACGTGGTGTGAGATTTGCAAACGTCAGCTCACGAATCCACACATCAGGCCTGCTCCCACGGGGCACGTGAAGAGGCCCCTGGTGGCAGGGGACACTTCTGACAAGTTGTCGACAAGCAGTACATCCTAGAAATGTGACTTCCTAAAACCACTGAGCATTGAAGGCTTTCAAAGCCTAACAAACGGGGGACAGGTCCCTTCGGAATGAGAAAGGACTTACTCTGTAACCTGAAAGGAGACACTTTGCACCCTGAATTCGGACCCCAAAGTTTGCAGATATTAAACACGATCAGGACCTGCAGTTAGCGTAATGGCTATGTTGCTGGACTCCCACGTAGTCGACTGTGGTTCGTGTCCTGGACCCGGTGGCTTAAAACTCACGCCGGGCGCGTGTGCGTGCGTGCCCAAGATCCCGAGAGGAGAACGGAGGAGAAGGGATTGCGGCGTGACCATCCCCCTGGGGGGGTGATTTCTCGCTTTCTGTCTCTCTGTCTTTCTGGTGAGCGCATGTGCCCTATAGCAAAAACAAACAAACAAACAAAAGCCTCTCTTAAACACGATCAGGCTCAGGTGCTAACGTCAGACAGGCGCCCCGCTCGACCAAAGAGCCAGGCTGTAATTTCTGTGTAACGCTGGACGGGGCCCGTGCCCGCTCGCCCTGGGGACGCCATTATCGCTCTTCAGTGGTGGCGTAGCTTTCCGAGTGAGAGTGACTTCAGTCCACAGAGAGAGCTGAGCTGACTGCCTGTCACCGACAGCCGATGGAAGAGCCCCTTTGTGTATGTATAAAGTAGGAGGCATTTAAGCACTTGGAGGGCCCACATCTGAGACAGCGGCTGGGAGGACTACATCTGACTTCCCCCATTGTAATGGAGCGGCACAAACGAGGCGTGACTTCGTTTGAAATATTGGACCGCGTCCCTTTGATTCTGTGATTTCCAAGCCGCCCTCTCCTGCGTGACTTTCATGCAAGGCCACTGCCGCGTCCCGGTGCGATCTAGCCACTTACGTGTGAGAGCAGTCCTTCCCCGCGAAGCTCAACTTTCCGGGAGACAGTTTCAAGGTGCTGCTTTCTGGATCGTGGGGAAGAAAGTACCCCAGTGGTGACCTTACCAGCAAAGGGAGACATGCAGGAGTTCAAATCCCATTTCAGACCGCAGTATTAAGGTGGAAATAAAAACATCTGCAGTCAGTGACGTGGGCTCTTGGGGGTGGAGACTTTCAGGTCGGCCACCCTGCAGGGTGAAGGCGGGCTTCCCTATGGTCTCTTTTCCAAAGGCCTTTCCTGAGCAAAGCTTTAGGCCACTCCAGAAGGGAAGCAGAGAAAGCTTGTGCTAGGATCTCCCAGGCTAGCTTGGAACCCACCGATGGCCCCTCGACACGGACCACACACGGTCTCTGGGCCGCCCAGTAACGCGTGCTCAGTAATGCCTGCCTAAGGCTTGCTCCATGAGGCTCACCTTCCAGGCCAGCCCCTCAGAGCTCCGCCTTCTCCTCCACTCCCACCTCACCATCACAGGCTCATGGAGCCTCCTCCTGCCCGCCACGGTCAGGGGCTGGGCTCCCCGTGTCCTCCCCCTCCTGCCCCCCACGGTCAGGGGCTGGGCTCCCCGTGTCCTCCCCCTCCTGCCCCCCACGGTCAGGGGCTGGGCACGCTGCTGTGACGGAGCACAGTGGACTGACATGTGCAGGAGAGGAACCAAGCTGCTTCTCTCCCCGTGGGTCGGGGGCCGTGCGGGCTGTCACTGGGCCAGCGCCTGGCCAGTCCTGCTACCTCTCTGCGAGGGCGAAGGGGCACGTGGGCACCAGCCTCTCTGGAAGTGCCTGCATCGTCCCTCTGGTGTCCATAGGCCTGGGTTAGCCCCGTGTCACACCAGCTGCGAGGGCTGGGAGGCCAAGTCTCTCGCTGGGTGCCTCTGCCTGGAAGACCTGGGGTTAACTGTGGGTGCAGGCGCTGGGCTGTGTGTGCGTGTGCGTGCATGTGTGTGTGCACGGTGCATGTGTACATGTATGTCCCACTGCCCATGCTCCGTGCCAGGGCTGAGCTCACTCCATCCTCTTTGCCACGCGCCCCCTCCCAGGGGATGGTAGGCACGTGCTTCCTGCTTGTCAGAGCTCTGCTATTTGTTGTCTCAACTTTTTAAAATAGTGATTGTTTTTCTGGAGAGGTTTTTGCTATAGGGCGCATGCGTTCGCCAGAGAGACAGAGAGACAGGAAGTGAGAAATCACCCCCCAGGGGGATGGCCATGCCTTCTCCTCCATTCTCCTCTCGGGATCTTGGGCACGCAGGCACAGGCGCCCAGCATGAGTTTAAGCCACTGGGTCCAGGACGCGAACCGCGGTTGATTACATGGGAGTCCAGCGACATAGCCATTACGCTAACTGCTGGTCCCTGAAAATAGTGATTCTGCCGGCCCAGCCTCCCACGGCCAGTGACTGCAGACCAGCCTCCCTCCCCTCTCCCCTTCCCCCCCCTCCCTTCCCCCCTCCTCCCCTCCCCCTCTCACTTCCCCCCCTCTCCTCTCCCCTCTCCCCTCCGCCTTTCTGCTGCCTCCGCCCTCAGGTGTATACTGCCCACCAGGGGAGATGAGGCACAGAGCCTGCTGGGGCCCAGGAGGGGGCGCTGCAGAGGGCCAGCCCAGGCAGTGTCGGGATGGGCAGTGCCTGGGTTCAGGGCACGGCATGGCTGCCGAGAGCGAGGGGAGTGGGGGCCAGGGCGCGAAGGGCCTAGAAGTCCCGTCAACCCAACAGCCTTGACACCGAGGGCCAGGGCAGAGAGCGGGAAGGCTCCGGGGGCCCCTGAAGTAACCCGCAGGAACAGCTCGTAGCTTTGTTGGGAGCCAGGCCGAGAGGCGCGAGGAGGGCGCTAGACAGTGAGGAGGGAGCTCCCACCATCTGGGGGCCTGGACCCGGCCGGCGGCGGAGCAAGGTCAGGGTCTGGGCGCAGCGGGAGCTCTAGTATCTGCTGCCGTTGGGATGTGGGACTAGAGCAGTTAGGCCTGGCCACGGCGGGGGACGGCGTTACCCCAGGCGGTGAGGCTGGGAGGTCTGGGCGTGTGCCACCTGGATGCTGCACGTGCAGAGGGAGGGCTTCAGCAGTCAGCTCCGTGGTCTGGAGCTCAGGAGAGCGCACCGGAGGAGTGGATCCGGTAAACCGAGGCACAGCGAGCACATTGGTGGGTCCCAGGTGCGAGGCCGGGCTTGCCCTGGGCTGACGAGGCGCTGTGGTCCCTGTCGGCCCAGTCCCGGGAGCGCTGGGCCCATCCTGCTTCGCTCTCCTCTGCGAGCTTGTCCTGCTCCAGACCCTCGCGCACCTGCAGCCCCAGCGGGTGTGGGGTGTGGCAGAGCAAAGCGACACCCCAGGAGCAGGAGCGGGCTCAGCCACCAGGCCTGCCTTGGCACCATCCTCCCTGCCTCCCGCTCAGCTCTGTCTGCTGAGGGGCCCCGTCCCGGTCGTGCACGGAGGCAAGCTATGGCGAACGCCTGCTGAAGCCTGTGCGCTGTGCTTTTTATTTACCTGTTCAGGGTTCTGCCATGGCGTGTGCACTCCCCACGTGGCTCGCCAGTCCATTCTCCTCCTGGATTTTGGGCACACACACACGTGCACCCTGGGTGATTCTTCAGGGCGCTGGGTCTGGGGCTCAAACCGTGGTCGGCCATGTGGGAGTCCAGTGCTTTAACCACAGTGCCACCTGCTTGACATTTTAAAAAATGAAACCACAGCATCCGTCCTTCTGAAGGAGGTAATTTGGCAACTGCCCCTGCCTCCTTTCCCCACTTGTGCTCAGCAGACACAGTCTGTGTGTGGGTGACACCCAGCCCCAGCACGTTGCACCCCTCTGCGCACCGAACACCCTCGCCCGGTCCTCGCCGTGATGGCAATGCCTGCTCCCGCTTGCCGGACGGACACGGAGGCCCTCAGCCGCCGAGCAGCTGGCCCAGGGTCTCACAAAGAGCAGCTGAGCCAGGACTCGACGGGGCTCATCTGACGCTGAAATCCCACCAGGGTCGGTGACAATTCCTGCAGAAAGCCAAGTCCCAGCTGTCGGAGGCCGCTACCCCAGCAGATTCCAGGGCAGTGTGGGACAGGGGCCACTGGTTACCTTCTCTCTGAGTCTGGAAGACTGACCCATGGTCGACAGGGCACCCCGCAAGCAAGGCCACACTGTCTCTTCAATCTCACCAGGTCCAACTCACATCTGTCCCTTTAACGCCCCTCTTGTCTGTCCCCCCGCCCCTCTCCCTCGCTGCTAGCAAACCTGGAAGGGACACTGACCGCGGCCCTCCAGCGTGGCCAGACATCGGCGTCCACCTCCAAGCCACTTTCGGACAAGCGCTTGGCCCTGGCTTCCTCCAGGGGGCGTCACCCCTGCAGACTGGCTCGGCCTGTGCCCTGCCCTGCACCTGCTCCCGAGAGGTGGGAAGGCCTGTCTTAACACCTTGGCCTCAGGCGCTCAGAGCCGGGGCCTGCCACAAAACCTGGCCCTAGAGGAGAATGGAGGAGAAGGGATTGCGGCGTGACCATCCCCCCTGGGGGGTGATTTCTCGCTTTCTGTCTCTATGTCTCTCTCTGTCTGTCTGGCGAGCGCACGCGCCCTATAGCGAAAAACCTCTCCAAAAAAAAACCTGGCCCTCACCCCAGTGAGCTTTATTCTCGGTATACGGCACTGCCGTGAAGAAAAAGACTGCCTCCCCAGACGCGGTCTGCGTCCCTCCTGCCCACGCAGGTGAGTCCGGGCCTCCGCGCCTGCCCCGCCAGGTGGAAGTGGACGTCTCGCTCGTGTCCTTGCAAAGCACTCTTCACGGGGGCCCCCAGAGCCAGGTGTCTGGGGGTGTGGCTGACCGGACAGGGGCGGCAGGCAGAGCTGGCCAGAACGCTGGCCCTGCCTCCCGCCTCTGCAGGCTGTCCCTGAGGGGGCTGCTCGAGTCCTGCACCGTCGGCACTGCGTTGCGGAGCGTCTCCGAAGGCCTCGCACATCACACAAAGACGCCCGCGCGTGTGCGCCTCCCATCCACGAGGGCCCGACCCTTGTGCTTTCTTTGTTTAAAAGGAAAAAAAGCTCCTACTTAAGCAAAAGTAAACCACAGCCTGATACTGTGCCAACAATATTAACCAACTTCTCCTCGGAGCCTTTGAAGTTGGCGGGGGGCAGCGTGCTTGCCGAGCAAGGGAAGAATGATACTCTAAGCGATTCCTTTTCATCCCTTTAACCTAATGAAAGATTAATGGCCTTGTTATTTTTGTTTCTGCTCCTTTTTTTCTTAATTTCCACCCCCACGCCCCCTCCCGGCTGGAGTCGAAAATCCCTCCTCATAATGGTTTTCTGGCTCAGTGGGTTCAGTGAATACGACGCCTACCCTTTGCCGCCATCTGCGAACGGGCCGAGGCAGCCTGGCCGCCGCGTGCAGGTGCGCACCGCGAAGGGGCTCGGCCAGCGGGCAGGCGGAGGCAGCCAGCAGGACTGGGCTTCCTCTCACAGGCCCCTTTTCTGAAACAGGCCGGCTTCCTGGGCCCGACTCCTACTGCTCCAAGATCCCGCACGCCGTCTTCTGGCGCCGTCTGGGAAGGCTGGCCGTGGCCCACCAGGACAGTCACCAGCCAGGCATGGACACGGAATCGCCGTGGCGAAGAGCTCTCCTGGGGCCCGTCCGCCGTCTCCTGGCTCTTCCCCGTCTCCCTCACGCTGCTTACCGGGCAGGCTGCGAACGCACCAGAAACGCAGGCTCCCTCCTGAGCCCGCCACGGTCCCCGTCCCCGTCCCTGTCCCTGTCCCCGTCCCGGCTGTCCTCACTCACCCGGCCGACTAGGTTTCAGCCCAGGGTGGAGAGCAGGGACAGCGCTCCGGCCACACCCACCCTGCGGTCTGTGGAACCTCCTACAGTTAAGATCACGCCATTTGGTGGCTTAAATCCCTCAGTGGCTCCTTCATCGTCTTAGAAGAAAAGGCGAACTCCCGACTGGGGCCCAGAGGCCTGAGCTGGGTTCTAACCCGGTTCTCTCGGCCCCGCACCGGCCCTCACTCTCCCCTGTGCCGTGTCGGTTTCTGCCTCCACCCCTTCCTCAGAGCCCCCACAGGCTTGATATTTGGGTCACTCCGGCCTTAGCGGCGTGCACCATAGAGACCCCCCACAGCACTCTCTGAGGTGTCCCCTCCCTGTGCGTTGGCACACCGGTCTGCACCTGGACGTTTTCGGTTGTAAAAGTAACACCCTCCACAGGGATGAGGTCTCGTGCCGTGGCCGGCCCCATGTCCTCTGTGGGGACGTGTCCCGGGCATGCTGCTGGGGGTGGAGGGTGGGCAGGAGTGAAGAGTGGCCCTCTGTTCACGGAGAACGGGGTGCTGTCTGCACGGCGGCGCACTACGCGGGCACACACACTGCGCGGCGGCTCCAGCTGCGCACAAATTGAGTTTCCTGAAACATCGTAGGTTTCCCCACATCCCTCAGTTCGGATGGAGAATTCTCCTGTGCAAATGCGGGCCGAGTCCTTCGGGCTTCGGGTCCTCAGTTTAGGATTTCCGGTCCATTTTAGTGTCTCCTCGCGGGCCGACCTGCTGCTGCTCTGAGACCAGGCGTCTTGGGGGTCCTCCGATGAGGACTGCCCCGCGAGCAGGCCGTTGTCCTGTTTCCAGCCGTCACAGCGGCTGTCACAGCAGGCCTGAGCCCGTGCATGGAAGGACGGGGTGGCGGGAGCGCGGCGGGGACGTTAAACGCATTCTCTTCTTTCGGTAACTCAGGAATCACAGAAGTCTGATACTATGAAAATTAAACAGAAATTTTCAGCCATTACACCAAGCAGCCTGCTTAATAAATCGGTAATGAAAAAGAATAATTTATTATGGCTTGTGGATTCTGACAGCTCTAAAAAGATGTCCTTCCTCTTCCCCAAAGGGGGAGCGGAATTTTCTTTTTACCTTCAGTGTGCCGGCATTAGGCATCATTTCTGTCTGTAGAACTTTACTATTGAAGAGGAGAAGGGATTAGATTTTTACATCACAACCTATTTTAAGCAATTATAATCCACAAGTAATCTTCCTCATTCATCCCCCCTGGGGAGAGGAAGATGGAAGGGAGTGTTCTCAGGCCTGGTGCGGACTCGCCACCAGCGGAATTAGCTCCTTCCGACGGCTAAGCCCCCAAGCCCCCGCATGGTGGCAACGCGGCCGCAGCTGGCCGACGGAGGTCCTGCCCGCAGAGTGCCCTCGGCACAGCCGAGTCACGTTCGTTCCCCTCCTTGGTACTCAAACTTTGCTTTATTTATTTTTTATTTTTGTCTTTCGCCTTCGTGTGCCGGTGAAAGAAGAAATGTCTTCCTCTATGTGAAGCCTAGGGCAGTTAACTGGCTGGCTTGCCTCCAACCAACCTGAATTCCTGGTGACGCTCAGACCAAGGCGCACAGGAACCAGTCCGGCCAGCTTGTCAGGGCGACTATTAACTATATTTTCAGGAAAC
The DNA here is from genome assembly GCA_026018925.1 of Tupaia tana. Lineage (NCBI taxonomy): Eukaryota > Metazoa > Chordata > Mammalia > Scandentia > Tupaiidae > Tupaia > Tupaia tana. The sequence goes on along the minus strand of JAKSZU010000026.1, from coordinate 23,521,692 downwards.
TTTGAACCAGTTATTAGATAGAATGTTATTAAAACTGTTATATCTGCTTGGCATTAAATGCGGACTATTAAAAGCAAGGTAGGGCCAGAGGGTGGCCCAGCGATAATGCATCTGGATTCCCACGAGAAGGTCCCTGGTCCACGTCCCAGAGCCTCTGTGTTCACACTGGAGTGGGGCTCGAATCCGGAGAGCTCCCACCTGGAGCGGGGTTAGCACCTGGGGCGGGGTTAGCACCTGGAGCAGGGCTCGTACCTGGAGCGGGGTTAGCACCTGGAGTGGGGCTTGTACCTGGAGTGGGGCTCGTACCTGGAGCGGGGTTAGCACCTGGAGTGGGGCTTGTACCTGGAGTGGGGCTTGTACCTGGAGTGGGGCTCGCACCTGGAGTGGGGCTTGTACCTGGAGTGGGGCTCGCACCTGGAGTGGGGCTCGTACCTGGAGTGGGGCTCCCACCTGGAGTGATGCCCTGGGCTGGCCGAGGGAGGGTGCATCCCAGATGCAGACCCTGTGGGCATGCTTCTCTTTCTCTCTCTCAGAAGAAACAAACTTAAAAAACAAAACTAAACAAAACGAAGGTAAGACAAGGGAGTTCAGTGTTCAGTTCACTACTTCCGAATTGCTCTCCTTCCTGTGGAACGAGGCGTGCTCCCGCGGCGGGCCCACCTGTCCAGCGTAGGGCCTGCGTCCCTGTCTGCATGGATGGTAGTGCCCTCTTCCCGGCTCCGGCTTGTGACATCAGGCCGGAAGCTTGACTGTTCACTTATTTATTTTAGAGAAAGCTTTTGCTATAGGGCACGTGTGCACCCTAGAGAGACAGAGAGACAGAAAGTGAGAAGTCACCCTCCGCGGGGATGGCCACGCCGCAATCCCTTCTCCTCCATTCTCCTCTCAGGACTTCGGACACACACGCACACGCTTTGGCATATTTCAGGCTGCCCGGTCCGGCCCTCTCACTGAGGTCGGCATGTGGGATCCAGCACCCTGACCACTACGATGCCTGCTGGCCCCAGCAGGGGGTTTCCACCATGGGAACTGGCAAACGTCACCGATGGCGTGTTGGTGTGTCTGTCCTAGCCCCCCGCCAAGTCTGTTGAGTATTTATCGGCATGCCCCTGGCACAGGGCGAGGAGTTGGCCTCGCTGGGCCAGCCTGTGCACCGAGAGCCATCAGGAGTCACGTGTGCCTTCTGAAGTCCCTGGGTTTGATCTACACAGTGTGCCTAAAGCAGGGGCAGGTCCACTGCAGAGCGGGCCTGGCCGCGGGCTAGGTCAGAGCTATGCTGAGCGGCCTGGAGAGTCGGGGTGGCCTCAGATCAGAGGGCCGGGGGTCCCTGACGTGAGCCTGTGCTATTTGCTTCCTAACACTCATAACAAATGAAAAGTTGCTTCTTCAGAGCCAGCAGGGGGTGTGGTGGTTCAGGGGACTGGATCTCACATGATGACTGCACAGTTCAAGTCCTGGCCCCGGCAGCTTAAAACTCACTGGTCACGTGTATGTGCACGCCCCAATCCTGAGAGGAGAATGGAGAAGGATTGCATTAGACATTCCCCAGAGGGAGATTTCTCACTTTCCGTCTCTCTTCAGTGAGTGCACGTGCCCTACAGCAAACTAAAACAAAGAAATAATCGCTTCTTCATGTATGTCCTACCATGGCCCTCACTCCCTCTGAACGTGTGCTCCTGAGAACGGGACTGCGTCCTGCTCCGCACCCCAGTGCCCGGCCAGCAGACGTGCCGAACGCATCTGGCCTGGCAGCGGGGGTGAGTCCTGAGAAGGGTCAGGGGCCAGACGTGGAGACCTCAGGGGCTTCGGAGCGGTTGCTGTGGCTAGGGCAGAAGACTGAAACTGTCATGGGGACCAGCTGCAGTGACAGTCATGGGGGCAGGCTCTAGTGACAGTCACGGGGCCGGCTGCAGTGACAGTCACAGGGACCAGCTGCAGTGACAGTCACAGGGACCAGCTGTAGTGACAGGGGAGGCCAGCTGCAGTGACAGTCACAGGGTCCGCTGCAGTGACAGGGGAGGCCAGCTGTAGTGACAGTCACGGGGCCCGCTGCAGTGACAGGGAAGGCCAGCTGGTTCCCGAGTCCGCGTCCCTGTGTCCCACTCTCTGGTCTCCGTGGGGACCCTGCAGGCGCTGCCCAGCCCGGTCCCGGTTCAGCGCGTCTCCTTGGCCCTGCCTGGTCCCGGCGCGTCCGTGTCTGCATCCCCTCTCTTCCCACGGTCTTTTTGGTCTGCGCTTTTTCTCAAGGGCTCGAGTCCTTTCCCGTGTCCGATACCCCCCTTTCCTCCCGTGCGGCTGCGGAGGCTCTGGGGCCCGTTGGGCTCTGGTGCGGCAGCCCACCCTTCGACACGATGCTGGATCGAGTGAGCTGATGTGTCGTGCTCGGGAAATCCGGGTTTGTACTCGCTGGCTCACACTCAGGCAGAATGTTGCCTGATTGTCCTTTCTAGAAGTAATGGCACCCGTATTCCCCGGCCTCGAACCCTGGACTCACCGCTGTGCCACGGGTGCGGGGTGCTCCTGGGCCGCGTCCGCAGGCTCCGTGTCGCCTGTCTTCCTCCGTCCCTGCCCTGCCGACGCTCTCCCGATGAGGCGCCAACCGAGCAGGGCGATCGCATCCTGACGCCGTCACACGTTGGCCTTATTTCTGTTTATTTTATGTTTCCTCTTCTTTGTGCTTCCTTCTTTTTTCTTTTACTTTTTTTCTTTTTAATTTTTTTTTGCCAGAGGCTGCATGTGCTTGCCAGAGTCAGAGAATGTGTGAGGAGCCGAGAGCACGCCCCGTAGGGGACAGCCCCGTTGCAGTCCCTCCTTCGCTTCTTCACCCTCTCAGGATCTGGGCACACACCCACGCGTTCTGCTGTGCCTGTCAAGCCACCGGGCCTGGGACTCGAACTGGGCAGTTTGCCCAGTGCAATACATGCCTTCCCACCACACCACCAGTTGTTTAAATTGAGCTAAACAAGGTTTATTTATCCCATTTACCTTACAGACAGAAACAAATGCGGAAGGGCCTGCTCTGTAAGTTAAATGCCCCGGTTATACCGTTCCAGAGGTGCCAGGCGTCTGGTGGCCACCTCCACTGTTTCCAGCAGCATCTGATATTAACCCAGCAGCCCCAGCCCTGGCCTGGGCTTCTGAGGGCGCCCCTGTCCAGCCGGGACCTCCGCAGGCTCTGCACTCTGATCCAGCACCCGTCCCGACTGCTTCCTCTCTCCCAGCCGTTTCTGGAATGTTCTCTTCTCCTGATGGGATCGTTCTTGTCTTTGCAGCTCTTAGACTTCAATAAATACATAATTACATTTTCCTCTAGTTCCCGAGAGTTTAGAGCAAGAAGGGGAGACAGGTGTGAACACGCTCGTTTGATCAAACGTCCTTTTTGAAAGCACTTTGCTAGTTTTAAAAAATTTAAATAATTAATCCCTCTGCTTATTTCTTATCAATAGTCGTGAAAAATAGATACAAGAATCTCTATCTTGAAGACGAGCAAACGAGGCCCGGAGAGTGGAGTGATTTGGGTAAGGTCCCCCTTGGTCAGAGCCGGCGGGGTCTGGGGAGCAGACGCACCGTCCTGCAGACACGTCCCTCCTCTCTCCTCGCACAAGTGCTCCTGTACACGAGGACCTCCGAGCTGGGAGGGCAGGGCCAGAGGCAAGGGGCCTCCGTGGTGCAGCCCGTTTTCTCTGAGCCTGCTCTCCCCAGGGCTCCCGGAAGACCTTTCCCTAAATCTGAGGGTGGAAAGGGCCCTGGGCCGTAGCACCCGTCGTCCGAGCGAGGACAGTGACCGTTTGGCCTCGAGATGAATTTGCAAGGCCGGCTTTCTGTCCGGGGGTGTGTGGCTGCCCTGAACCTGTGTGAATCCCCCCACAGAAGGCTCCTTTCTGCTCTCTCCGCGGGAGCACAGAGATCAGGCCTGCTGTCCCAGCTCCCCCACCCCAGCCCAGGGCCAAGTCCAGTAGGGAGCTCTGTCTTCTCCGGAGAAAAACAAGCCTCCCTCCCCAGACCTGCCTCCACCTGGGCAGACACGCGTCCCTCGCTCCGCCTCCGCGTGGCCTGCGCCCCTCCCCGGGCAGGCCCCGCCCTCCCTCCACGCCACTCCAGCCACTCCTCTCAGCCTCTCCTGTCCACCCCACCCAGGATGATGCGGTTACGGGGGCTCCATGACCAAAGCCTGTCCTGTCGGGTCCCAGGAGCCACCAATGCCCGTGAGATTGTCCCTCCACGCACTCGTCTCTGTCCCCATCCCCAGTGTCACTGCCTGGAGCCCGGTTTGCTGGCCTCTACCCGTTCATGGTGCACTCTGCAGTCTCAGCTACTCTCGGCTTTGGCCACACCCGGGACTCTGCCCTGAGCCTTCCTCCTGAGCTGACGGCCGTGGCCCGGGGGCTTCCCGACACACCAGCTAGACAGTTTCTGGCCCCTTGCCGGGCGAGGTTAGACTCACTGTCCCCCACCACCACCCCCCGTCTCCCCCTGCCATGGTTCCCAGCATCAGTAACCGCCACCCCTGCCTAACCCCGTCCACGACGCCAGGGCCTCTCTGACCTCCTGGGTCAGTCTGCCCCCCCCCCGCCTGTGCCCCCCAGCCCTGACCTGTCGCTCACGTCATGGCTTCTGCTCTCTCCAGCCGTCTTAGTTCCGGAAGCACCGACCAGAGTGACTCAGGATCCCGCGCGAGTCGCAGCCTTGAGTCCCAGAGCACCTGCCATTTTACAGCCAAGAGGAGGGAGGTGACTTGCCGAAGTCCCCGGCGGGCGGAGGAGGGTCCCGTCTCTGCTTCCACGTCATTTGTTACGCCCGGCTGCGTCGGCTGTGTACGTGTTGATTTAGACAGAGTGCGATCCGCTAGAAATTCTCCGTCTGTCTCTGCCACTAACTGCACTCACGGAGCACAGAACCGGGCTCACCCAGCTCGCCTGCGGCCCTTCTGACACCGACAGACACCTTAAATAGATAAACGTGCTGAGACGAGAAGTGCACGCAGCACTCGGCTGACTGTTCTACTGTGGGCTTCGGCCTGAATGACGGCATGCGCATATGCACACGCTAGCACACGTGTGCACGCGCATCTCATGCACCTACACACACGTGTGCATGCACACGCGCTACACACTCATGCACACGTGCCAGCCCACATGCACATGCACACACCCCTGACCTCTCGTCACTTCAGAATTCACAGCTGTTCCTCTGTCGTACTTGGATTTTCCTTCTCTTCTTGTCCAAAGTGCATCCAAGCGTGTCAGCCAATGACGCATGGGAGGGAAGACAGGCCTTGGCCAAAGCTCAGCTGTGAGGTTTGCGAAGTAATTCGACGGTGCGGACTGGTGGGAGTCTCTCCCGGGAACACGTGCTGTACTCTCTCACGTGGGCTGGTGGGAGTCTCTCCCGGGAACACGTGCTGTACTCTCTCACGTGGGCTAGTGGGAGTTCCTCCCGGGAACACGTGCTGTACTCTCTCACGTGGGCTGGTGGGAGTTCCTCCCGGGAACACGTGCTGTACTCTCTCACGTGGGCTGGTGGGACTCCCTCCCGGGAACACGTGCTGTACTTTCTCATGTGGGCTGGAGTCTCTCCCGGGAACACGTGCTGTACTCTCTCACGTGGGCTGGTGGGAGTCCCTCCCGGGAACACGTGCTGTACTCTCTCACGTGGGCTGGTGGGAGTCCCTCCCGGGAACACGTGCTGTACTCTCTCACGTGGGCTGGTGGGACTCCCTCCCGGGAACACGTGCTGTACTCTCTCATGTGGGCTGGAGTCTCTCCTGGGAACACGTGTTGTACTCTCTCACGTGGGCTGGTGGGAGTCCCTCCCGGGAACACGTACTGTACACTCTCTCACACGCAGTGCAAACACCATAGCACGCAGACATGGAAGACGCAGGAGGAAAGGCACCGGCCAGTAGAGGCGTTTCCACAGTCCCCCAGTGCTGGGACCGTGCAGCTAACACAGGCTGAGTGTGGAAGAACTGCCCCTCGTGCCTAGAGCAAGGACTCGGCTGAGGAGAACTGTTTGCAAGGTCAACAGTTTTACGAGTTCTGGACCTCACGAATTGTGTTGCTGTACTGTCCTGCACTCAATTTCTCTGCCATGGGCCTTATTGCCATACCCCAGTACCCCATAAAGGCACCCCCAGCCTTACTATAACTTTTTACAATAATCCTGAAAGAATGGGGATCCACTAAGGCGGCAGCTGCGTAGGGTGGCGGTTGCAAACAGAAGTTACTCCCATTAGACTCACCCCACCTTCCTAGAAAATGTCAATAGAGAATGCTACATTCACTTCTCCTACTGGGGATTACATAGATAAGCATTAGAAAGGTTTAGGTTAAAGCTACTAATGGGCAAAACGATCTCAGTAGCCGGGAGGGACTCAGGGACTCATCCATGAGGTGCTGTTACCCCAAAGACCATGAGCCACCCTTACTCTCAGGACAAGGGCAAATTGCCATTCCCCAAGCCACAGTCATTAGCAGCATGTAGACGATCCCAAGTACACAGCAACCTCCAGCTACTCACAAGACCACATTCCTTTCCTTTGTAGACTCACCCTCTTAGCTGTAGACTACCCCAGAGATAACATAGGTATTTCACTTTAGTATATACTAACCTTGTCTTGACTAAACCAGACAGGATTTATTTCTAGTAATTGCTACCACCCTAGCCTGAAGCTAAAGTTCTCAAAAAGCTGACCTGAGGCCAATCTGGGATTAAAGTGATCAAGCTGGTCTGACTGAAGTGGTCAAGATTCCTGGGAGCCGTCTCATCCAAAGACCCTCCCTGGTAATCAAGATCAAAGAAGAGAATGCACCCGAAAAATGGACTTCCTCGTTCTAAAAATTATGACTGTTTATACCTAAACAAAACAGACGTCATGTTTTATGATTATTGTTCCTATACTTTGAATGCCTTAGCTTTTAGAGCAAAATGTTTCACTTACTTCCCCTCACCCATCCCACTCCTGTAAAACTCCTTCTACAATAAATACGCAGGACTCCTGGCCATCAGGGCTGCAGTCTGGAGCTTACTCTGGCTGCAGCCGGCTGAGAACATGCTAAAGGGGCATGAGGTCTCAGTCTGACTCCTGTTCACCCGTGTTCCTTCCTGTGCACCCACCCCGGCTGGGGCACGGCTCCCGGCACCCCAGCCGCCGTCCGGTCAGTCACTGCCACTCGGCTCCCACGGACCCTGAGCGGCCCGAGCCGGGCGCATCGCCTCACTGTGAAAGCCCTCTCTGCCTGACTTCCAGCAGCTCCTTCCTGGCTTCCTTCAGAGGTCGTCACTCGAGTCTGCATCTGTGAACAGTGCGGTCTGGTTTTGCCCACTTCAGTATAGAACTTACGTCTTTTTTTATCGATAAATTCCTCTTTTACCTTTTTCCCCCCACGTGACTATTTCTTGAAGAAACCAGGTCGTTTGGCATGCTGGGGCCCTGGGCTGGGGTTTTGCCGACAGCATCCCTGCGGTGCATTTCGGCCTGCTCCTGTGTTCTCTGCGGCTCTGCACACTGCAGTTGGGTACACAGACACCAGATCCACGTGTCAGAGGTCCCTGCAGTAAGACTGGGTCACAGGTGGTGTCTGCCTGTTGGAAGCATGCCAACATGTGTTGACTCCTTTCCTTAAGACATTAGCGGCTATGGGGACCGCAGTTGGCGTAATGGCTATGTCGCTGGACTCCCACGTAGTCGACCGCTGTTCCAGTCCCGGACCCGGTGGCTTAAACTCACACCAGGCACGTGTGCGTGCATGCCCTAAATCCCACACGGAGAATGAAGGAGAACGGTTGCAGCGTGGCCATCCCCCTAGGGGGTGGTTTCTCGCTTTCTGTCTCTCTGTCTTCCTGGTGAGCACATGTGCCCTATAGCAAAAAACCTCTAAAAAAAAAAATACATTAGCAGCTGTGGATGCTCAGTGACTAGAACTGCTAATTTATTAAAAGTAGCAAGATGATACTATTTAATTCTGTCATTGGAGTAACTGGGATAATTTCACAAAGAGGCCGTTTCCCTTCTGCTTGATTACCGGGTGGCGCGGTTTCTTCCTCTGCTGCCAGTGTCCCCAGTAATCGGTGAGCTGGACACCCCGAGCAGCCAGCTCTACCTGGGAGCACTAGTGCAGGCCTCCACGTGGCCACCGTGCCTCAGTTCTTCACAGGTACTGTTCTCAGGGACGCTCGCGCTTGCTTGCTTGCTTGGCCGGGGGAGCCTCTTCAGGGTGGCCCCTGTCAGCACTCCTGCCTCTAACAGCCTTGGAGCTCCTTGCTCCATATCGTAAGGTGGAATGCCCAGGCTCACCCTGCTCTTCTCTCAACCCAGATCTGGAATCGGACAGCTGCCGTTTCTAAAAAAAAAAAAAAAAAAAAAAAAATCTGTTTTGCTTATTGGTTGGTTTTTGTGGGTATATTACCTTTATATTTAATCTCATTTATTTACTTTAAAATGATTTAATTCACAAATAGAACTGCGATGTGACCCAGCAACTCCACTCCTAAGTGTCTACCCAAAGGATCGGAATATCGTCGGTCAGAACAGTGCCCGCGTGTGCGTGTTTGCTGTGCCATTGTTCACGATCACTAAGACGAGCACGTCACAGCCTGAATGCTGCAAGTGCTCATCTCCGCAGTCCTTCATGCATTCTAGGTCTTGTCAGTGACGGAGCTAAGAAGTACTCATTTTCACATCCAGATCTCTGAAGCAAAGTATCTCATGGGTCCACACTGGTTCTTCCAGTTCATTGGCACTGTAGGTCTTTAACCCACGCATCCTGCTCGTTTTATGTTCTCTCTCACGGTATGTTTTCTGTCCACTTCACATTGGTTTTGCTTATCTTCCACATGGATAGTTCTGACTCTCAAAGACAAAGAGCATGACATGATCCTAGATAAAATCATATCAAGCAATTAGCCATTTTCTTTATTCCACATCACACCCTTAAGTATCTGGAAATATCGATATCAATATTACTTCCACTGAAAACAGTTTTAAAAACTTTTGCGTGTGCTTTCCCATCATATTCCATTTTTGACAGCTGCTCTGTTCACCCTGTCGGCACACAGAGGGACTCCCACTGCACTTCCTTTCTTATAGTTCTCCTTACTCTGCTCTGTAAAACTTCTGTTCACAGAGCACTCATTGCCAGCTCTCACGTTGCGGCTCTCTAGACAGTGTGGTTGTCTGACACCTGCTATGTTACAAGTTCTCAGGAAGAACTCTCAGGACCAGTATTCCCTGAATATTTAGGGGTTGAAACAGCTTGATGGCAACCTTTATTTTGGAAAGTCAGTTGAGCTGGATATAAAAATCTGTAGATTACATTTTCTATTTTTTTTTTTTTTTTTTGAGAAGTTTTTGCTATAGGGCGCATGCGCTCGCCAGCCAGCCAGAGACAGAGAGACAGAAAGCGAGAAATCACCCCCCAGAGGGGATGGCCATGCCGCAATCCCTTCTCCTCCATTCTCCTCTCGGGATCTTGGGCACGCACACGTGCCCAGTGTGAGTTTAAGCCACCGGGTCCGGGACTCGAACTGCGGTCGACTACGTGGGAGTCCAGCGACATTGCCATTACACTAACTGCTGGTCCCACATTTTCTATTTTTGAAAAGAAATCCTGGAAATGAAAGTTTAATGACTATTTTCTTTCTATTATAAGTCACTTCATATATTTTGTTGTATTCTGAAAGTATTTCATCTTTTTAAAAAATTAGTACAGTAGTAAGCAGGGTTTTTTTTTTTTTCCCCCATAAAGGGAGACCCCCAACAGGGTCTCCATGCCATGATCCACCCTCAGTCTTATCTGGCCTGGATCATGGGAATGTAGATGTTCACATGTGTGCTCAGGGAGCCCCCCGGACATGAACCCAGGACTTCTTTCATGTGAGTCCAGTTGCATTATCACTGCACCAGCACCTGGCCCCTCCTATGCTATGTCCTGTGGTTATTCTGTGTCAAATTTCTCAGGTATGTAACAATCCTTTTCAATATATAGCTTTTTAAATCTCAGACAAATTCTTATTGATTTACAGTTTTAGTGTTGATTCTCTTACCTTGTTTGGGCTTTTCTCTTTGGAGATTTCAATTTTGTATCCATGACATCTGCTTTGCCTATCTTCTAAAACTGTCAGTTTCCCGAGCATCTTTCTTTGCAATATATTCTTCATTGCTTTTTAACTTTCAAAAAATGTCTTCCTTTTCAACTTCTTTATCTGCGAAGACATTCTGCTGTGTTTATTCAGTACCATGTTTCTTGTAACACACTTTTCATTACTAAAATAAAAGTGCCTTGTATTTATAATTTTTCCTATGTTCTAGCATCTCATTTCTGAGTTTTCCTAATTTCCGAGTCATATTTTTCTTTTTATCTTGTATCACTTTCTAGGAAGAGCAACGTTTTCTTCTGATCTGTGGGACGTCTTCTGTGCGCTTTGGCTGTCGGGGGGTGCCTTCCAGCTTCTCCTGTCTTAGTTATATGAACTGTGCCTGGAGTTTCTCTCAGTCCTTCTGCTGCTCCCTCTCGTGTGGAGTTGGCTTTCTTCACGTTTGATAAGCAGGCGTGTCTGCGAGCCTCTCTGTACGCCAGCCACAGCCTCTGCTCCTGGTCTTCGTGCCGTGATTAAATGGGCAGCAGCTTGTTTCTGAGACTGCGTGTCTCTTGGCTCCCTACCCTTTTCTGACTGTCCCCGTGCACCAACTCAGGTCCCCTTCCCGGCAGCCTCTCCTCGCATGAAATGCTGTCCTGAAGAAGCTCTGGCTGGTTCGTTTCCAGAGCCGGTCCTCCAGCGGGGCTGCTGGCCTCCCCTCTCGGAAGTGGCTCTCCCCGCCTCAGCTCCCCTTCCCGACTGGCCCACGCCCCAGACAGGGCCCGCTGGTCCTTCCGAGACCCTCGGGCCAGCAGGTCCCTTCTCTTTCCTCTGCATCCTCCAGCTTTGACAGCCCACACCTGTGTGGCAGTTTGGGTGGTCCTGCCCTTCCACATGTCCCTCCGTGTGTGTTTCGAGGCCGAGGGGGACACCTTGCCGTCAGTTTCAGTGCAGTTTTGTCATCATCCGGTGGTTGTGAGACTTAGCAACAACGCGACATCCCAGAACTTGGACAGAGCAGGGTCCAACCCTATCCGTAACGTTAGAAGTGCGAGTGGGGTAGCAAAGTTGTTCCAAAGGTTTGATATAGAGTTTGCCCCTTTCAGGCTTTAGGGAAGAATTTCCCTCGTTTCACCATTTTCTGTGTATTTCTTCATCCTCTCAGCGATCAGTCACTCAACAAACTTCATCAAGTGCCTCCCATGTGCTGGAGTTTTAGGAAGATGACACTGCCCCCAAGATCTCATGTTCTAGGAGGGGTACAGACACTCAAGGAACAAGCAGAACTGTGAGCGAAGGGCCAGGGAGCAGGGCCAGGGCTTCACTCCTGTTGGAGGCAGCTCCCATGAGGGCCAGAAGGCCCCGTGGGGTGGGGGGCACGTCTGGGCTTTCTGTGCTCCTGGTGGGGGGCACGTCTGGGCTCTCTGTGCTCCCGGTGGGGGGGTACGTCTGGGCTCGCTGTGCTCCCGGTGGGGGGGTACGTCTGGGCTCGCTGTGCTCCCGGGGGTGGGGGGCACGTCTGGGCTCGCCGTGCTCCTGGTGGGGGGCACGTCTGGGCTCACTGTGCTCCCTGGGGGGGTACGTCTGGGCTCGCTGTGCTCCCCGGGGGTGGGGGGTACGTCTGGGCTCACAGTGCTCCCCGGGGGGCACGTCTGGGGCTCGCTGTGCTCCCGGGGGTGGGGGGTACATCTGGGGCTTGCTGTGCTCCCCAGAGGGAGAGCACACCACTTTCTAAGGCTGACTCACAGAGGACGGTCCCGGTTCGTGTCCAGTGGCCCCTGTGCACATGCCAGGCATGCGTGTGCCCGCTCTCTGGGGCCTGCTGTGGCTGGGGAAGCCTGTGTCTCTACCTCTCTCCTCCTGTCTCTCTCGCACGTGAGAGAAATAAAACGAAACGATTATGAACCGTGCATTCTGGGACATGCTAAATTGGAGACGCCCGTGTGACAGCTGGGCGGATGTGCCATGGTGGCCTGGGGCAGCGAGGCTGTGAGGAGGGGTCTCCCGTGCACCTCGGCCTGCGCCGCGCCCTGATCGGGGCTGGGCCGAGGGCAGTGTGAAGTCCCCCCGGGGGCCGTCACCCCTCCTGCTCTCTTGGAAGAGATAAGTGGACTTGCCATAAGGACGAGAACTTTCACAGACGGCTCGGAGGAAGGGCCCCGGGGCCAGCGTGACGTCTGGTGTTGGTGTGTCCCTGGGACCTGCCTCCGGGACACTTCTCCAGAAGTTGAGACGATTGTCCCCAGGCAACACCCACACCCCCAAGACCTCTGCTCCGGGGAGTCGAGCGCCTGCCACGACCCCGAGGGGTGGCTCTGAGCGCACACGGCCGTGCCAGCCAGGAGCTCGTCCGGGTTAGAGAGCCGCCTGGCCTGCACTGTACGGGAGTGTGTCCTGTGCTGAGAGGAGCCACAGGACGTGTCCCCACGGAAACCACCCGCTGGCCGTCTCTGGTGACAAGCGGGCCCTCGGGTGGCCTGGGGCCCATCTTGCTGGGTGTGCTGCCTCGGTCACCTCCAAACTTCCCAAAATGGCTCGACGGGGTGTTCGTGCTCAGGTGAGGCCAGGCCTGAGCCCCCAGCTCGCCGGCTTCTGTCTGGGCCACGGCCTGCCCAGAGCTGCTGTCCCCTAAGTCCCTCCTCGCCCACTGTCCTGGATCATCTTTGTGAACTCGCCGGGAGAGGGCTGTGAAGCGGGTTTCGGGAGAGACACGCGGTACGGTGAGGCCAGCGGACTTCTCTCCTGGCGGTCGGACTCCAAAGTGGCTGTTGTTTGAGGCTCCGCGAGCCGGGAAATGATCACCAGCGTAATTCAGCGTCCGAGAGAGGCTTCGTTAGCAGCGGCACTGTGCCGGCTTTACCAGAAAGCCGAGGCGAGCTGTCAAGTCGAGGCTCATTCTCCAATTTCATCTATTTAAGGAGCAAAGGGCCGGCTCCTGCACTGGGCGATTGTACTTCTGACGGGCCTATTTCTAAACCTGGGATTTAGATCTGAACCTTGAAAGCCCTCCAGACTTCAGCCGGGGCTCTGCCCTCCGTGGAGCACAATGCGGAGTCCCCACGTACCAGCCACTTTCCTTCTCCGGGAAGCGTTTCCACGGGAAGCGTGCCCTTTGAAGTGCTCCGTGAGGGCGGGCGAAGGTGAGGGCCGGTGGCAGTGACCCTGCAGTGGAGGGCGGGCGGCTCGTGATGCCCTGCCGATACGCAGCCTCCGACCTGCTCTCCAGGACCGCTGGCCCTGGGGCCACGGCAGGCACAGCGCACACCCCTCCCCACGCGGGGCTCAGGGCTTTCCTGCCCGGCCACAGTCTCCGCAGCACTGCCGCGTGGTCACCTGCCGGCCTTGGGGTGGGGACGGGGTGGGAGCTCAGGAAAGGAGGGATTCCTACCCGTCCCACGTCCCACAGGGCAAGTCACCTCGAGTAAGTCACCCGGAGATCTGTGGCATGGTGGGGGTTTTCAAAACCTCAAGCCAGGAAAAAGGAAATGAACGGCGGACGCTGCAGCCGGGACTTGAAGGGCACAGGCACAGAAAGGTGACACCCCGCTGCTGCTGCTTTCTTTGTGTTGGAAAAATGGCCTCTCCCCACTTTGAAAGTAGCTACTGCTTTTATTTAAAGAAAAAAAAAATCAAAGCCTCACGGATGTCTCTCTGACAATGGAGAGGGCCTTTTCCCCGGAACTCGCTGGTTCTGAACACAGCCCTCCCAGCCTTACCGAGCACACGCCAGGACAGGCCGGATTTGTCACAGAGACCTAGGCGGACAGGCAAGCGAGGGTGTGTGTGCGTGTCACATGTGCATGGCGGAGCGGGGAGAGGGTGCGGCCTGTGCATCCGGCAGGAAGCCCACCATGCCTTGTCCTTGGTTCTTTGCGGTGACCTGGACAGGACCCTCTGCCTCCCGTGACATGCACCTCGTGGTCCAGGGACTCCCACCGCCTGAGCAGCACCCGGGGAGGAACACGGGCTCCGCCGGCGGCATGTCGTCGCGTGCAGAGCCAGGGCCTGGCCTGTGCAGCACGGCTGTCATCATTGCGGCCTTCTCCGAAGGAGGGCCACCTTCCCGCTTCTGCCTGGAGCTGTCTCTTGCCAGCCTTCTTCACAGGCGGGCACCTCTCCAGGGCAGCACCTCCAGGGAGGTGACCACCAGAGGGGCACCGGTGACTCCCCAGGGCGGTGACCTCGAGGGCCGACTCTCCAGGGCGGTGACTCAACCTGGTTACCAAACCTGGTAACACAGAGTGACGTGTTTGGAGAGAAGGCCTTTGGAGAGGAAGTGAAGACGAGGTCGGCAGGGTGGGGCTCCAGACAGACGTGGAGGGACGGCCTTGCGAGAGCACCAGAGGAGGCGGCGGCCCAGGAGCGGGGGGACCGTTCCTGGGGCCCCCCTTCATGGAGCCTGCCTGTGGACTGCCAGCCTCCAGAACCGTGAGAGAACACACTTCGGTCTGAGCCCCCGGGCCGGTCCTACTTTGCTGGCTCGTTCAGCAGATGAGAAGAATTTAACTTTAAACTCAAACGTCCTTTCCACTTTAAATAATATATGGATCTTTCATTCCCTGATCCCCCACTTGAGCTTTTCGGCTGCAAAATAATTGCCTATTAAGCGCCATGGGACAAATCAAAGCAACTCCGAAAACTCCAGGACAGAAGTTGGCGGACAGTGTCGTAGGGGCCGGAGGGCAGTGCGGTGACGCGAAGTCTCTGTGCTCGGTCTCAAAGCCGTTGCTGCTTGGGAGACCTTGATGCACATGGGCAGGAAGACGCGAAGGTAGGCCGGGGCTGTCCGAAGGCTCAGCACCTCGGAGCGGAGCGCGGTGGCGAGTCTGGGCTTCGATGTGCAGAAGGGACTCACATCCTCGGGTCAGTCGTCTCTTTTGAAAACACCTCAACGTCATCCTCTTGCCTTCCTGCCGCGTGAAGACCCACCCCCTCTCCCTCGGATTCCTGATTCTGCCACAGGCACTGTTAGAATTAGAGCACTGATAAGGAAAAACTGGGCCAGGATTTAAATTAATGCTTTTAGACAAATATCCGTTCCATCTCCAATTCTAATGCTAATTACATTTGTGGATCAAAGACCGTTCCTTAAAGTTTTGCTTTTGAAAAACAGAGAGAGATTTTACTTTCTTGTTTGATATTTTTATGGGACTTGATGGGATAGTTAGGGGGGCCACGGATCCGGGGAAGCCGGCCTCCTGCGTGAGGACGTGGAGAGGACTGAGGCTCCCTCCCTGGGCCCAGACTCCCGAAGTGCTGAGGCTCCCTCTTCACCCCCCCTTCTTCTGTGTCCACGTTGGGCCATCTGAGAAACAGTCCGGGGAAAGCCGAAGCGCGCCTGGAAGACCTGGAGGAGAGGCGGGTTCAGAGGCCACCGAGGAGGGTGCACGCACCACCACTCCGACTGCGTGACCTTCGGGAAAAGGCGGAACTGCAGAGACAGGGAGATGAGGCTGCCCGGGGTCGGGGCGGAGGGATGCAGAGGGGCTCGGGCCTAGGGCAGCCACAGGCTTCTGGCGGACGTCACACTGGCGGACATGCCACCCACCTTCGCGGGGCTGCAGGGTGTACGATGGGCCTAACCTGGCTGTGCCACGGAAGGAGGCCACGTGTGGCCGATGCAGACCGTGGCCCGCATGACGTGCTCAGGCTCCTGGGCGCACTCTGCTTCCTGGTGCGGGCTGTCGAGGGAGGCATGTTCCGGGGCAGAAGGTGCGTGGGGAATCTCTGCGCCTTCTGCTCAACTTTGCCGTGAACCGAAACTTGCCCTGAAAAGAAGTCGAAATCAGGAACCAGCAGTTACCGTAATGGCTATGTCGCTGGACTCTCACGTAGTCGACCACGGTTCGCGTCCCGGACCCGGTGGCTTAAAACTCACGCTGGGCGCATGTGCGTGCATGCCTAAGATCCCGAGAGGAGAACGGAGGAGAAGGGATTGCAGCATGGCCATCCCCCCTGGGGGGTGATTTCTCGCTTTCTGTCTCTATGTCTCTCTCTGTCTGTCTGGCGAGCGTACGCGCCCTATAGCAAAAACCTCTCAAAAAAAAAAAAAAAAAAGTCGAAGTCTATTTAAAAAGGGGAAATAAGTGAGTGACAGAATTTTAAAACCTCAGCAAAGCTGCTTTTGCTCTGAGACCCGAGTCTCGGCGACATGGAACAAGGTTGTTTGGGAGGGAAGGAGGGAGGGTAGGTCCGTGGGTAGGACGGGAGGTGCCCCGAGAGGGCAGAGCGGGGACTAGGCAGGCCCAGCCGGGTCCGCCAGCGTGGGGAGGAACAGAAAGGGGCAGGGGAGTGGTGGAAGGCGCCGTGACAGAGACCTCCAGAAGCCGAGCTCTGCAGTAAGGGTGTACAAGCACTAAGAGCGGGGAGAGGTAAACCAGGAAGTGGGCAGCCCGCAGTCAGAAACGCACACACCAAATCGTCCCCCTCGTCCCTGGACGCACCTCCGGCTGCCTCGGGTGGAGGTGGCTCACGGGGCCGTGCCTGCGTGGGCAGGGCTGTGCCCAGGACAGCAGCCTGGTGCGTGTGCTTGGGGTCCACACGTTCTTGTTCCCCGACTCCCTTGTCCTGGCCTCAACACCAGCGAGACACATTTCTGACGCACTCATTCATTTATTCGTTCTTTGGATAAATATTCAAAGGGCTTTGCCTCCTAGAGGGACACACAGACGCTGACCAAGTACCCGAGAACCAGACAAAGCCGTGCCCCAGACGTCGGCCTCAGGAGGAGTAAAGGTGAGGGAAGTGGGGCAGGGGTCCTTTTACAGGGGTTAGCCAGGGAGGGCTTCCTGGGGGAGGTTAACATTGGAACTGAGGCTTGGACGCCAAGAATCAGGCTGCAGAAAGACTGGGCAAGATTGTTCCAGATGAGGGAACAAGGGCAAAGGCCCTCGGCTGGAATGTTCTAGAAACACACCCAAACTCCAAGCAGGGCTGCAGTCAGCCTAGGCATTCGACACCCTTCCTGAGGCTGGGCACTGGCTCTTCTACCCTGTTTCTGGAATGTTCCTGTAGTGTCTCTTCCTGGGCTCGCTTAACCCCCACTTCCTCAGCAAGGCCTTGATGACTTGGCTATAAACAGCAGGTCCACCTGGCTGCTCCTGGCACGAGGCTCTGCAACCCCTTCAGAGCATGCCGACACGCCGTGTGCATGGTGGGGCGTGGGCTCCGGCGCTCTCACTGGGGCTCAGAGTGCGTGGTTCCCGGCGAGGTCCGTAGACACAGACGTCTCCCCCTCTCCTGTGCGTCTTCTGCCTGGGTAGCAGTTTGCACCTATCGCTCCTTCGGCTGTAATTAGCCGGTGAGCAGCTGTCAGCTTTCGTACCAGAGCCGCGGGGGCTTACCGTCCAACCAGGAGACAAGCCTTCCACTCGGCCCCGTCCCTCGCAGCCTGGCTGGGACTGTGGGCATGTACACAGGGGGAAGGCAACACGCCGTGGTCACCCCAGCTCGACAGCAACGCATGTGCACGCCATCAAGGGCATTAACCCTACCTGGGGACGGAGAGGTGGGGGTGCGAATGAGGGAGGATGAAAAAGGGAGGGGCCGAGACGCCGGGCTCTCAGCCCAGGTGTGTGGGCAGCAGGTCCCCCCCCAGGGTGCGTGTTCAGCAGGGAGGGGGCTCGAGTCAGACTTGTGGAGCCGAGGTGCCTGCAGGGCGTCCAGGTGGGAGCTCTGACACCCGGTGAGGGAGCCGTCCAGGGCGGGGCTGGGAGTGAGAGGGAGCCAGGGACGGAGCCCCAGGTCGAACCTCGTAAGAGCATTCTTCTACGTGAAGAATATATTAAGCTGGGAATGCCGTTCGGGTGATTCAGACTTCGCTGTGCTTTCGTGTACCAACTTGTAGTAGGCTCAGGGAGAGAGTGTGAAGTAAAACCCCAGAGCCTCGGCACTGCTCCTGAGCGGGGACGAGGAGCCAACGCGGTTACCCTCCTCCACGCAGCCTGCTCTGCGCCTCGCTCCGCTGCCTCCTTACGGTGCCGGGCTGGGGTCCCGTGTGGGGAGCCTCTGTCTTTACGGTGTTGGGCTGGGGGTCCCATGTGGTGAGCCTCTGTCTTTACGGTGCCGGGCTGGGGTCCCGTGTGGGGAGCCTCTGTCTTTACGGTGCCGGGCTGGGGTCCCATGTGGGGAGCCTCTGTCTTTACGGTGCCGGGCTGGGGTCCCGTGTGGGGAGCCTCTGTCTTTACGATGCCGGGCTGGGGTCCCGTGTGGGGAGCCTCTGTCTTTACGGTGCCGGGCTGGGGTCCCATGTGGGGAGCCTCTGTCTTTACGGTGCCGGGCTGGGGTCCCGTGTGGGGAGCCTCTGTCTTTACGGTGCTGGGCCGGGGGTCCCGTGTGGGGAGCCTTAGCCCCGAAATCTCCAGCACTCCCGCTCCGCAAGCACCTCGTGACGCAAACGTAGCTTCCAGACAAGCCCCGGCTCCCTCTCTGCCCAGTGGGCTCCGTGAGGACCTCGTGTACGTGGGACAGCAGGCCGGCACGTGACCAAGCCGGACCGAGAGCGGGAGGGCTTTGGAAGCAGAGGGCGGAGCTGGGACTCCATTCCCAGCCCTCGGAGCTCAGCTCTCCGGTGCAAGCTGTGAGCAATCAGATGGTGTTCCGGTCTCAAGTGACAGATGAGGTCACTGTCCCCAAGCTCTCGCTCCTTCCCTGTCTGTGCCCCAACTCAGGACAGGGCTTTCACAGCCACCGCGGTCGCCCCGACTTGGGCGGTTAAAGGCTGCATTCACGAGGTCGGGGTCTCTCCGAGGGGAGCTGATCGGAGTGGGACACCCGGGCCACCTCTGCCAGAGCCCGACCATCGCCTCCCAGGACTGTCCTTGGAAGCCGAGTTAAGCAACGCTGAGGCAGCTCCGTGGCTTCTGCGACTGAGAATGATTAAATCCAAGATGAGCTCCCGTCGCTGTCCCTGTGGCGTAGCTAATCGTGTGCCACCTGGTGACAGGCGACAGTGGTCTCGCTCCCAGCCAGGCCGGCCCGTGACACGCAGGGGCACGTGGCGGGCCAGGCCCCGGGCAGGCCGAGAGGGACAAGGGGGTTGCGGCGTGCCCAGCCTGTGGGCTTTCTCCCTGTGTTCAGACACACCCGCCATCATGAACGGGAGGGAAGAAGGAAGAAATGAGACCCCATTGTGTTTAGTCCCAAAATAAAAGGAAGAATTAACATCAGGAACTTTAAAAACCTCAATTAGCGTATGTATTTTTATCTGTTGTTGCATTAAATCACCTCAAAATGTGACAGCTTAAAACGATAAATATCGGGGCCCGCAAGTGGCATGCTGGTTAAGGTGCTGGACTCCTACATGGCTGACGGTTCAAGTCCCAGGCCTGGCAGCTTGAAAGTAACGCCGGGCATTTGTGCATGCCTCAACTCCCAAGAGGAGAAAGGAGGGGAGAGGACTGTGGCATGGCCATTGCCCAGCGGTGATTTCTCACGTTCACTCCATCTTCCCTCCTCTCCAGCGAGTGCAGGTAGCAAAAATCTCTCTCAAAATAAATAAATAAATAAAATAAAGAGCAAAATACCCCCGGGCTTCCGTGGCGTTCGGAGCGGCTTAGCTGCGTGGTGGTGCCCGCAGTTTCTCTCGGGGCCACGGACAGCTGAAGGTGTAGCCGGGGTTGCCGTCTGTCTCCAAGATGGCGTCCTCATGGCCGCTGGCAGGAGGCCTCGGTTCCTGACCACTGGACGCCGGGGGGTTGGAGCATCCTCGGCACGGCCGCCACTCCCCGCAGCAGGTGATTCCAGACGTCGAGGCCTGGCTCGGAGACGCACGTGCTGCTCCCCAGTGGCTGAGCACGCGCAGCCCTCGTCAGGAAGGAGAGCTGAGCCAGGCGCGGCCATCTGCCACCGTAGCTGCCATCTGGCCAGTGCCCGGGTGTGGACCGTTTGGAGGCGACGTGACAATCGGCACTGCGTTCTCCTGGGCACTGGCAGTTTTCTGAACAGTAAAAAGTGTGTGCTGGAAACTAACAAGCGCAGGAGGGGCTGGCGCAGTACGGAGAGGACAAGCGAAGCCGGCTGCCGGTGCGACTCAGCAGCGTCCGGGGCGGCCGGCTCAGCGAGAGGACGGCAGTGGCACTCGGCAGCCATAGATTCAGAAGCTGAACAGAGGAAATAAAATGCTTGCGTATACACATCTGCTATCTCTACAGAGAAAAGCGCGACCACCCCCAAAGAACGGGGACTCGGTGCTAAGACGGCGTGAGCTGAGCTTCGGGCGTCCAGCCGGCCTCCTGGCGAAGCGCGACGCTCACTCGCCGTAGTCACCGACGGTCACCTGGAAGTGAAGCCGCACTGGCGTGGCCAAGAGTTGCTCCGACAAGGAGGGAAGATGTGTCCCAGGCAGTGGCAGGAGCGCCACGGCAGCCACAGACGCGGCAAGCGATGCCAGCACGGCGGGTCCGAGGACCGGGGAGCAGGCGGGCAGCTCTCCACCCGCCTTTGGAAAAGCTTCCCTTCCCAGCCCAGGTTTTCAGCTTCGTAGGCCTAAAACCGTTTATGCAGGACTGTCAGTGATGACAGACGAGAACGGACACGACTCCAGTGCCCGGCGGACGAGACAGAACGCGTGGGCCTGCTGAGGCCGCCAGGCCGACCTCACTGCCGCCCGGGGTGGCGGTCACTGCTCACCAATAACGCCTCCATGAAAGCGAGCGGCAGGACAGTATGCGTTCCATAGTCACTTTAAAAATAATGGTAGTGAACTGAATCTTTTTCAAGAATATAAAGAAGTTTATCTGGGGCCAGCCCCAGAGCCAGATCCTCACATGGGCAACTGCAGTTCAAATCCTGGCCTCGGCAGCTTGAAAAACACACCCAGTGCGTGTGCGTGTGCGTGTGCGTGCCCCAAACCCGGCAGGACGGAGAAATGGAGAAGGGGTTGCAGCCCGACTGGAACCCGCTGGGGGTTGTCCCCTCTCTCTGTCTCTCTCCGGTGAGTGCATGTGCCTCTGGCAATTAGAAAGAATCCCTTCCATAGCAAGGGACCCTTTCACTTTTTACTCCATATTTTTGTCAAAAAAAAAAAAAAAAAAGAAACCACATTTTATTTTTCAGAATTTTGAAAATTATTCTTGTTTTAAATAATTATTTATTTAATTTGATTTGTTAGTATTATTTTTTAGTTTGATCAGAGAGAGGGAGAAAGCAAGCTGCCGAGTCCAGGACTAGAACCGTGGTCCAGCACGTCCGCCATCACGCTGCGTGCCAGCCCCTTGAAAATGGCTAACCTGAGATCGGATACACATTTGCTCAGTCTCGGGGTCCTCTGTGCTTCCCCCTCAATGTTCTCTGTGAGGAGGGGAGTCCTCTCGAGCCCTGGAGGTGAGACAGAGACCTCGTCGGGGGCAGCCGTGTGGACGCGCGCGCGGTGCTCTTCCTTCAGGGCCTCGGTTCCATGGTTACTGATGACGGTCACCCTCTTCGTGGTCTGAGCCCCTCCCCAGCCTCGTCCTCTCACCCGCGCACCAGGAGTGTCCTGAAGCAAGTTCTGGTCCATCAAAACCCTGCTTGTTCCAAGGGACAGAACCAGAGCCGGCCGAAGATGACGTGGGAAGGCAAGTTGCTGGTCACTGGTGCTTGGGACCCACACCCCCAGAGGATGTGGGTACCAGGCACGGATTCGGGAACACAAAACACCTCATCATGACACAGGCACTCTCACACACCCGTCCTTCCGTCATGCCCTCATCTTATGGTGACAGATACGTCTAGAACTTTCTAACTGCCTTCCAGACTCATAGACTAAAGTTGAAAGCGTGGGGCTGAATCTCACTGGGCCAGTCTGGGGCCTTGTCCACCTCGTCCGTCCCCTGCCAAGACCAGTGGGTAGGGAGAGAGCACACTCCTGCTAGCTGGGCCGAGGGCCTTCCTGCTCTGCGAGCTGAGAGGCCATATTGATTTGCCATGTGGCAAGACTTTACCTTCTCCTCCATTTTCCTCTCGGGATGTTGGGCACACATGCACACGTGCTGGGCGTGATTTTCAGGCCGCCGGGTCCCAGACATGCAGGGGGCAGTGGGCCATGTGGGATCCAGACGCATTAACCTCTGTGCCTTACGTCCCCAAGTGCTGCTCTGTGCTGTCTGTGACCCCTGACCCTCCAACTCCTGTGCGCTCTGCCTCCCCCTTCCCCAGCAAGGACCCTGGGGCTAGCTGGGCCCACCAGGCCAGGCAGCCGCTTCCCCTGGCTCCCCCTGCAGCCGGTCAGTGGTAGCACGTGGGCACTGTGGTGTCGCCGCTCCTTGACTCTCCCCAGCGGAGTCTGGGGCTCTGCAGACGCCAGGCCATGGCCTCCTGCACCGCATCATGGTCTGCTTAGACACGACTGTGACGTGCAGTTTTCCCTGCCTGGTGGAAGCCATGAAGATCCACGGCTTGCAGACAGTTTTTAGGTTGGAGAACTACCCCAGCCGGGACGCAGGGTCACGAGAGCTGCAGCGGAAACCCTCCCGGGAAGGGCCAGCCCGATGCCGGTGCCCCTCCTCGCCTGCGGCTTCTGCACCGGGGAGGCGTCGAGGTGCTCTGCTCAGTGGGCCTGGCCAGGCTCGGGGCTCCCAGATGAGGAAGCGTGGCCCAGAGGTGAGGGAATCCCCGCCTGTCACCTCGGTCACTTTGCCCAGTGCCAGCAGGGCAGCAGTCCCCCGGGTCTCCACGGCCAGTTCCGGACCGTGACTCTTGTGCCCGCGTGTGAAATGTCATCCTCTTCGGGCACTGAGTGTCCTGGGGCTCTGCTGGGGGAACCGTGTCCTGGCAAGGAGAGAGGTGGGACGCGCCAGCCCTGACCGGGGGGCGGGCAGGCTGCAGTGGACACAGGGGTGGCCGTGGACAGCCAGTGGGCCCCGAGACCTTGGAGCGCCGGTGGTCAGCCAGGTGACAGAATGGAGACACGGGGGTGGGGGTCGCTGGATGGCAGAGGGGCCTGTGCCGTCTTCCAGCCGGAGCCCTTCCCGCGTCTGCCCCGGGTATCTGGCTGCCACGCCCTCTGCTCTCGCCACCCTGTTCTCTCCCCTGGAGGAGACACACGGAGATGTGTGGGGAGGCCGCCTGGAGGCAGGCAGGGCTGGGGCCGCGCTTCTACTGCCAAGGAAGCATCGAGGGCTTCAGCAGCCCCGAGCGAGAGGACGACCCGGGCAGCGCTCGGGGAGGAGACGGCCGCTGGCCCGAGTGTGGACTCTGAGCCGGACCCGTGACCCGGCAGCCCCAGAGGAGGAGGCTGCTCCCTCCCGCACCCCCACCCTCAGCCCTGGAGAGCGGCCCTCTGTGTGGAGTCCCCCGCGCACAGCTCCGGACACACGGCCCTCCCCCGCACAGCACCTGCAGTGCCTGCCCCGGACTCGCCCTCCCGCACTGTCCCCGTACAAACCCCGTCCCGCCCTAGCGCACTGACGAGGCCCCGTGCGTCCAGATGCCACTGGCCCGAGGACGTGCCTGTTACCTGGCAGCATTTTGAAGTGACTTGCTTCTCCTGTGAGTGAGCGGGGGGAGGGGGGGCAGCGGGCGAGTCCTGACGCTGTGCTCCGCCCCCATCTCCGCTGCCCGGGACACGGGCCGTGAGAGCCTGCCGTGTTCCCGAGGGTCCCCGGATGTGAGCCCGGCCCCTCCCACGTGCCCGGAGTGCTCGGGCGGTACTCTCCGTCTCCAGACGTGTCCTACACCCCACGGCACCCAGGGCAGTCCTGACCGGCCGTCCCTGACACCTGCGTGGGGCGTGCTCAGAGCTGGGTCGGCAGCCTGTCCACACGGCGGGGGACAGAGGGGCAGCATGGAGGGCCCCTGCTGAGACAGCAGTGTCACCCTCTGCTCAGGGTCACATGCTGCTCCAGGTGTGGGGACCTGCACATGACGACCCTACACGGCTGACCACAGAGTGCCGGACCTGGTGGCCTCAAAATCGCGCCGGCACGTGTACAGAACTCCCGGAGACTCGAGGTGTGATCGCGGTGGGGCCGTCACCACTGGGATGGCTCCCCACTGCCCCCACCCCGCCCCGTGCACTCTCTATGGCACTGGCACGTGTACAGAACTCCCCGGAGACTGGAGGTGTGATCGCGGCGGGGCCGTCACCACTGGGATGGCTCCCCACTGCCCCCACCCCCGCCCCGTGCACACTCCATGGCAAAAAACCTAAAGGAAAGTTACGTTGCCCGCTTGCTTTGGACCCTCAAGGCCCCACGCTGGGTGGGCCCTCACTGTGCCCTCCGGCCCCCGGGCACCCCTCAGGAGCTCGAGCTCCAGCTTGGGGACGCCTCTGCCCACAGGAAGCACACCCAGGGGTGCGGCTGCGCAGCCTGGGCTTCGTGGAGGGGCCATGTTCAGAGAGGGCCGGGGGCTCACCCTCACCGGCCCAGGGCAGCCCCCACTCACCTTGCTCAGGCTGTGCGGGGCGTCCCTGTTGTCCCACAGTGGACGCCTGGGGTCTTTCTGCCCGGGGGCGTGATGCCTGCACCAGCCTTTCTGACCTGGGGTCCCCTGAGATGTCAGGACCGTGGGAAGTCAGCCATGCCTGCTGTAAGGGTGCTGGCTGGCTGGGGCTCAGGCGAGGGCCGGGTCTGTGCTGGTGCCCGACCGAGCAGGACTGTCTGCGGGCAGGCAACCCCCACAGGCAGAGGGCGCGTGTGCAGGGACCGAGAAGCTGAGGCCTAGGAACCACGCTCAGCTCCCCCAGCCTCCAGCTGTGGGGTCACCGGGTCAGTCCTCCTTGCTGCTGTGGGCCTGGGACTCCCTGTGGGCCCAGAACCTCCCCTGTGGGTCCAGACCTGCCCTGTGAGCCCGGGACTCCCCCTGTGAGCCCGGGACTCCCCCTGTGGGCCCGGGACTCCCCCGTGGGTCGGTGACTGCCCCCGTGGGCCCAGGACTCCCCCGTGGGCCCGGACCTGCCCTGCGGCTCTCGGCTGCTGGGGGGCCGACACTGCGGCTCCGACCTCAGGAATCACACTGGTAGCCTTGGGCCCACTTGCCCTCATTACACACCCATGGTGCACACTCACACGTGTGCACACACACACGTACCATGTGGACATGTCAACATTAGGACAGAACGTGTAGCGGAGGACTGGCACCGTGAAGGGCCCTCACCTGGAGGGTCTGACTGCAGGGGCCACGAGAGTGGAGTGGGCACTCCTGCCACCCTGCAGCCGGGCTCCCACTCGCCTCCCCGTCCCACCCTGCAGCCCGGGCTCCCACTCGCCTCCCCGTCCCACCCTGCATCCTGCCGGCTCTGAGACAGGCGTGTGGCCACCGGGGGCCGTTCCCGGGGACCTGGCGGCCTGTGCGGCTGGTGAAGCACCTGCTGGGGAGGTCCCCGTCGTCCCTGAGGACTGAAATCGGACCACGGGAGCCGAACGTTTGGGAGGGCTCATGGGCTCTGACCTTGAGAACCGCAGCGCGTGCTGAGAGCAGGCGGGTCCTCCTGCCCTCCGGGGTCCGTGGGAGCTGCTACCCACGGAGGGTGGACGCCCCTGCTCGAGGACGGTGCTGGGGGGCCGCGGAGCGCCCAGGGCCCCCGTGACTGTGCAGCCGTACACCCGAGCTCAGTCCGCGTGGACTGCGGGACGGCTGAGCGCTCCCTGTGCAGACGCGCTCGCCGCTCCTGCCTGGGGGGCCTTTCTTCTGCAGTTTCTCTTAGCACCTCACGCCCGGCCACAGTTACTCCGTCTCTGCCTGCCCAAGCGAGGGCTTCCTTGACAGAGTGGACTCAGGGACCAGGCCTGACAGCGGCGCAAATCGGCCCCGGCACTGAGCGGGAGGGTTCCGAGGACCCCAAAACCGGAGCCAACCGGGCCACTGCCCCGCACTGGTGGGGTGGTCCAGGCGGAGGCGAGCAGCAGGGAGCTCCCAGCAGGTGCTTTCCGGGATCATCTCTCCTGGCTTCACGCTGGGACCGGGAGGGGAGCCTAGGAAGATGCCGCTGCCCCCCGTGGAGTCATTGTGACGAAAATAGCTCTGAGGCCAGTCTGCATTGTGAGCTCCTAGGAGAGAGAAGGCAGCTCCGGGAATAATGAACCAGGGCCCAGCTCAGCTGCTCCAGGGCCTCTGCGTCTGCAGCTCTGAGGGCGTTCATCGGAGCGTGTGCGGTACGCCGTGTCGGCTTACGGGTTCGCTGCACGGAAATCGCGAGGTAGGGATGTCAGGTCAAAGGTCACGGGGACCAATGCATAAACCAGGAGTCCAACCACACCACGCCCTGTAGGAGTCCTCATGCCTCCGTAGAGAACATTTCTGGAAGGTTCTGAAATCATACTGCTATAGAGTTAACTTTGCATCAAAATATGTTACTTGTGATCACATGCGATAGTGTTTTTATTGTTCGTTTTAAATGAATCTCTTTGAAACTCAGCTTGAATCTCTGAGGAGGGCCATGGACATGACCCACACGAAGGCTCAGGGGCCTCAGGAGTCGCTAAGACAGAGGCTCCCAGGACCCAGAGTGAGACCTTGACACGGTCTCCAGAACCCTCTGGCTCTGCTCTGTTTGTTACGTGTCGCCTGCCACATACACGTGTACATGTGCTCCCTGTGTGAACGCACACACACAGGCATGTTTACATACACACACACCCACACACGCAGACACAAATTCATGCACACGCATGTGCACATGCATACATACGCACACATACACGTGGAACTGTAATAAACGTTTCTTAAAAGGCCCAAAATAGATGTCCTTTTTTTTTTCTTTTGTGGAGAGGTTTTTTTTTTTATATATATTTTATTATCATCATATTCTTCTTTATATTACATTGAATTACATATAACTTTACAGTGTATTACATTGCTTTTTCAAAAGGGAATGCCATGCATGTCAGTCAGTACAGAGACATTAATCTCTCCGCTTCAACATTCAATATCTTTTCTATGTTTTCCCCAATCATTATTATTATTCTAATTATTTTTTTAAAACAGTCAATCGCTATTTCTCATTTTGCTTGTACAAATACTTTGCCCATCATGAAATACTTCTCTCAGACGTTGTGGAGAGGTTTTTGCTATAGGGCACGTGCGCACTCACCAGACAGACGGAGAGAGACAGAGAGACAGAAAGCGAGAAATCACCCCCCAGGAGGGATGGCCATGCTGCAATCCCTTCTCCTCCATTCTCCTCTTGGGATCTTGGGCACGCACGACCATGTGCCCGGCGTGAGTTTAAGCCGCAGGGTCTGGGACTTGAACCGCAGTCGACTACATGGGAGTCCAGTGACATAGCCATTACGCTAACTGCTGTCCCGGGTTTGTCATTTTTTAAATTAGTTTTTAAAATTATTATTCATACATTAAATCACTGTACGTCATTAGATTGTGGAGACTTTACCAGCATGATCTATCCCTCAGCCCAGCCCAGCTGACACTATTATACACATCCTCGTCACATACCAGAGTCTGCCGTGGCCTGGAGCCCAGGGGTTCCACATCCAGGGGTTCGTCCCCACGAAATCATCAAAACTGAGAGCAGAGATTTCACTGGGAAGGATGGAAAGCGTGATCTCATTGTTTTAAATTAGGTGTTAGTAGACAGAAATACAGGTGACTTCAAAGTGTTCATGGACGAATAAGATGAAAGTACAAGTTATTTGGTGCAAAAAAAGATTGTGGACTCCATGCAGAGTTGTCTCAGAACACGCGTTTTCCATGTACTTTTTGAAGACCCACGTCCTGTTAATGAGATTATTTCTGGGTGAAGGAATTCTGAGTGATTTGTTCACTCTCTTTTGTCTTATCTGCATGTTTTGAAATTTCTTTATTATATTTTTTATTTATTTTTTTAGTTTTGCCATAGGGTGTGTGTGCTTGCCAGAGAGGAACACAAAGAAGGAGAAAGCGAGAGATCACCCCCAGCGGGATGGCCACGCTGCAACCCCCCTCTCCTCTGTGCTCCCCTCGGGACTTGGGGCACGCACGCGCACGTGCACATGCCTGGCGTGGTCTTCAAGCCACCGGGTCTGAGACTCAAACAGCGCATTCAGCCGTGTACGATCTAGGCACCCACCCCACCCCCACCGTGCCACCGGCTGGCCCTGAATTTCTTAATTTTATTAAGTTGTTTTCATATCTTCAAGTAATTTAACATATTTTGTAAAGAAAAAAATCCGCCTTTTAACTCTGTTTCGCAATCCCTGTCTGCTCTCTCGGCTTCTCTTTCTCTGCGTTTGTTTTCCCTGGAGGCAAGAATGAAGGGGAGGATGTAGGGTGAGAACAACCCCCGCCGTCAGGTCTACACGGCAGTCAGAGCCTTGCCGGGTTTCCAGGACCCGTCTGCCGCTGCCCCATCTGCAGGAGCGACCGACGGAGCTCCCGGGAAGCCGGGCACCTGCAGAGAACACGTGCCGGGGACACACCGCCTGACCTCGGGCTCGGCTCTAGGCTAAGTCGTGGCTCGCCAAGTCTGTGTACCGGGGGCGCGCAGTCACCGGAGAGCCCGGCCCCACAGGTGCCAGCCGCCAGGGCTCGCACTCCGCGGTGTGGGCGGGGCTGAGGCCTTGGCTTCCTCAGCAGGTCCCAGGGGACATCTCTGAGGGCCTCGGGTCCCGTCAGGGAAGGCTCCTGCAGGGAGAGCAAACATCCGTGAAGCTCGTCCCAGTGCCTTCGCCAGTGGAAGGTGAACGGGCCGAAAGGCCATTTTAAATTTGCGAGAACAAGAACAGGAGAGGTTTGCCTCCTGCAGCCGGTGTCCGGCCGGGGGTCGCACCGGCCTGTCTCTTGGTGAGACGTGCAGGGCAGAGACTTTCAGAGCCCTTCGGCGTGGAGAAACCATCGCCCGGGCTGCAAGTGGGGCGGCAAAGCGACTTCAAGTAGCAGGCAGGTCGGCGCGCCCGGCGCCTGCCTACGACTTCTCCCTCACGTCCTCCCAAAATGCCGACTTCTTCGAAGTGCTTTCTGGTGCCCTCTGGGCTTTCCTGGCGTCCTCAGCACATTGTCAGGGCCTGTCGGGTAATGCGGCCTGGCCAGAGAGGACAGCTCTGCTCTGACCTACAGACTCCCTGCGGGGACAGGAGAGAGCCTGTGGTGTCGCCCACCGGAGGCCAGAGTCGGGTTTCTGGTGTCCGGCTTCCTGCACCGCCAAGGCCGCGGCAAGGTCAAAGTGCCCCGGCTGGCCTGGGTAGGGGCCCTTCCTGGGGTTGGCCAGCCTGCACTCCGGGGACAGGCCAGGCGGTGGCCGTGTCCAGAGAGCTTCTTACCAGATTGGGGGACAACAGCCCAGCTGGCCCTCCCCGAACTCCACCTCCTGCCGGTTCTGCACAGGAACCGGGCTGTCCTCCGTGGAGTCCCTGGATGGCAGCCCAGGCTGGGCAGGGACACCACCACCAAGGTGCAGGGCCCTCACAGGGACTTCTCCAAGGGGACTGGGGGTCACAGACAGCAGAGGGGAGGGGGTCAGTGGGCAGTCAGGGCCGGTCCGCACTGGCCCTGCACCCCACGGGGTTTCCGGGACTGTAGGTGCCAGGGTCAGTGCTGTCACCTCCTCAGAAACCCCTCGTTGTCAGGCCTGGCTGGGAGGAGGGCCCCCTGCAGTACTCCCAGGGCCTCCTCTCCTGACCTGGCCCAGCCAGAGCGGCCGCCAGCTGAGGCGTGGCCCGGGGGACAGCCCGGGCTGAGGCTCCTGAGTCGGGACCCAGGAGGAGCACAGCCGGGGATTCCTGCACTGTCGCTCTTGCGCACGTCCCTGTTTCCAAAGCCCGGCCCTTGCCCCGCTACCGTGCCCTCCCTGAGGGCCGCCTCCGAGGAGACGCCACTCGTGGGGAGCTTCTGCTCTGGGCTGTCAAGTGCCCCCGATTCCCCGGGCAAGGAGACGACTCGGAGGGAAGGCTGGCGCGGTCGGGAGACCGAGCTCTTCAGATACTGGTCACACAGGAAAGGCCCCGCTTCCTGGAGCCGGGGAGATCAAACGTGCCTGTGCCTTGGCTCTGCTGGCGTTTCGGGCCTTGGCAGTGCGGACGCTGGGCCCAGCCGGGGGGACTCGTGTCGGAAGCCTGTTCCGGAGCGCGGCTGCTGCCTTTGAAGTCAGGGTTGCGTTTCAGCCCCAGGGGCAGGTGCTTCTGTCTGTCCCTGACCGCCTGAGTCAGCACGCGGGGAGGCTGGGAGAGGCAGAGGGCAGGCCGTGTCCGCGGGGTTCCTTCCGGAGCTCTGCTGGCACGCATCCCCAGGTACAGCACTTCAGGGGCGACCTGGCAGGGACACACTGCGCCCCTGAGGCTGGGCCAGCACGTCCCTGCATCCTGTGTCCCCTTACTCCTCC
Organism: Tupaia tana; assembly: GCA_026018925.1. Lineage (NCBI taxonomy): Eukaryota > Metazoa > Chordata > Mammalia > Scandentia > Tupaiidae > Tupaia > Tupaia tana. The sequence goes on along the minus strand of JAKSZU010000026.1, from coordinate 23,491,382 downwards.
AGAGCGGAGGGCCAAGGGGCGACCGGGGGGGCTGCAGCCCCAAGCCCCTGCCTGCCCCTCAGACAGCTAAGAGCGGGGTGCCCATGGGGCGGGGGTGAGGCCTGTCTGGAAGACGCCAACCGGGGAGCTCTGAGGCCGGTTAGGCCAGCACGGGGCAGCACACGGTGCACCTGGAGCTGAACCCCTGACCACGGGCCCTGTAGCTGGAGGGCGTGGCCTCACCTGCCAGCCCCGGCCGGCTCCCCGAGGCTCTGGGCAGCCCAGGCAGAGGGAGCTCCAGCTCTAGTTGGTCACCGTGGGGCGAGCCTCACCCAGAGCCCTCCCCGCCAGCTTCTTCGGGGTCTCCGAAGGCGGCTACAACTGGCCGAGGCGATTCGGGGGCTGGGGGGAGGGTGGGGGGTCTCTTTTAGCCATCGCTGGGCGTTCCTCTGCCCCTGGCTGTAAGCCCACCCTGACGGTTGCCTGCCGCCCCCGCCCTCCCCTGCCCTCTCTCCACGGCGGCCAGGTGGCCTGTCCACAGGGCTCACATGCCTGAAGCTGTCGAAAACGTGGCCATCTCGACCAGAGGCGGGACTGCAGAGAAGGCAGCGCTCGCTGGCCTCCGAGGGCATAGACGTGCGGGCAGGATGAAGCCAGGCGGAGGAGGGCAGGCACACACCCAGATGAGGGTCTGGGACTGGCCCGTGGCCTGGGAGTGGCTCGGAGGGAGCAGAGCAGGGGTGACCAACAGCACACGGGTCAGCTTCCCGGGGCAGAAGCTGAAGGAGAGGTGGGGGCCGGGCGGGGCCGGGCAGGGCTGCGTCTGCGCTCAGGGGGGCTGGCGCGGGGGCCTCAGGCTCCCCTGTGCCCATGTGGCCGGCAGCAAGGCTGGGCATATGTGAAGTCACTTGCCAGAGGTCCCCTGGTCGGTCCAGGAGGACAGATCTGGACTTGGCCCGTCCGTCTCAAGAACCCACAGGGCTAGCGGTGAAGCGAGGCAGACCCCACGTGGGCAACCGTGTGGTCTGAGCCCCAGCCCCAGCCCCAGCCGCGTGGGAAGCACGCCGGGCATGGGGGATGTGGGGCCTGCAGTTCCAGCCCAGGACTGGGGTTCGCCTCAGCCGATGGGGTGAGACTGCGGGTCTGTGCACCCCGCACCGACCCCTGTTCACCCTCCACTTTCCGGGAGAGTCCCCCAAGTCTTACCACCTACTGTCTCATTCCATGTACTGCTGGTCTAAAGAAATAAAACCCAACCAAGCAGAAGAGCCCGCCTACCTCGGAGAAACTGCCGCACCTGCCTGGAGCCCTTCAGAGATCCGTGGCCGCTCCACACCGCCCATCCTCCCTGGGCTTCGCTTTCTAGTTAATTAATGAATTATTTTGGTTTTTGCCTTAGAGTGTATGTGCTCAGCAGAGAGAGATGGAGGCAGAGCGAGGGAAAATGAGAGCTCGCCTCCGAGCAGGGGGAGACCACCTGCAATCCTCTCTCCTCCACCCTCCCCTGGGATCTGGGCACACATGAGCCTGGAGTGAGTGTCAGGCTGACTGGTCTGGGCCTTCGACCGCTGCTGGCCACGTGGGCGTCTAGCACCGTAACCACCCACGCCACCCGCTGGCCCCGGGTGTTCTTTACTCCTCACCTTGCCCTCCTGCGAAATGGCCGACACGATGCTCCGCGGGACGGGCGATCTGTTGAGGGTCTAGAAGCCCCCGTCTCACACGTGTGCTGCGAGGTTGCTCTCACTGAGCAGGAGGCACTTGGTGAATGGGGAATTGGGGGAGCTCAGACCTAAGGTGAAAGGTGTGCAGTGGGAGTTCCCGCGGGGACGGGTGGCGCCGGGTTGCTGTGGGCTGGGTGTCTGCGACCCCCACAACCTCTGGGCAAAGCCCCACGCGGAGCCCCAGCAGGCAAGGAGGTTTGGCTGCGGCCACGAGGGTAGACACTAGTGGGAGGGTCAGCGTCCTCATAGGAAGAGGGAGGTATCCGAGCCCACCCTCCACAGTCACCTGGTGCAGAAGGGTCACGTCGAGGACACAGGCAAAGGCTGCTCAGAACCGGGCTGGTCGGGAACCGACTGCCCCAGGGCCCTGACCCTGGGCTTCCAACCCCACCTGTAAGGGACTCACCCCGCCTGGGCAAGGTGCCCGTGGCGGGTTTGTTATGGCGGTCTGAACGCAGTAGGGCAGCAGGTTCCCACGGAGGGAACTGACAGAGGGGCCCCAACCGGCTGTGGGGTTGAGCTAAGAGAACAGAAAGGGGTGGTGAGGCCCCGCGAGCAGCCAGGCGGGACACCTGGGCTCTCACGAGGCCAGGGGAGAGCTGGACCACGGGGACCTGGGAGGGCTGGAGCCAGCCGATGGTGTGGGGCTGCGCAGCCAGGGAGGGAGCTGCCCACACCGGCCACCCAGGAGGCACGGGAGCCTCTGGGAGGGCCCCCACCCCCACTCCTGCCATCCCCTGCCTGATCCTCCTGGCCCAAAGCCAGAGATCAGGGCCCTGGGGGCGGGCGCGCAGAGGGTCGGCCCCACCTGGAAGGGAGGAGAGTAGGTCTGAGCGTGCACGGCCCCAGCCCGCACTCCGCAGGGAGCTGGTGCGGCCCTGGACTCTCGGACAGAGGCCGGATCCTGGGGACATTGCCGGCCCCTCAGCGCTCGCCCGCCCCTGTGGGTGCACCCCGGCCCGTCACTTCCCCCTCCACCTCCCCACCCACCTCCCCACATCCATCTGGCGGCTGCTCAGGAGGAAGGTGGCTGAGAGGGACGAGTGTCGGCCGTTTTTCAAGTCCTGGTGACCAGTCTTTCTGGTCTCTGCTGAGCTCAGGTGGAACCAACACTAATTAGCAGGGGAGTTGCCGAGGAAAACATTCCTGCTGTCCAGTTTTGATTTCGGAAAAGTCTGTACGTTTATTTATTTATTTATTTCATGAGCAAGAGAGTGCACGCATGCACCCCAACAACGTCCTGACACCGCCATGCACCCCAGCTTTGGCCAGCCCCTGGCGCTCTCAGGGTCTCCGGGGGTAAACCCAGGGTCTCCCCGGTCCGCCTCGCAGTCCAGCCCCACTGCCGTGCCCCGTCTGGCCCCCTCGGGTTTCTTTTTAAACGGGAAGTGAATGTCTCTGGCGTGGCCCTCTCCGTATTCCGGCTTGCCCCTCAATCTGCTCAGAACCTGACACCCTTTTTACACGGCTCAAACATTACATAAGCACTTTTTTTTTTTTTTTTTTTTTTAGTGGAAATCCGAAAAGAAGAGCCTACAGCGTTCCCCGGTCCCTCGGCTCTGTGCACGCTCTCCTCCTGGGTACCGTTCCCAGACCTCCGCCCTGGCCCTGGCGCGAGCCCCCCGCTGGCCTCAGGTATGAGGCTGCAGAGGCAGAAATGTCTGGCCGACAGGTGGGCAGGTCACGTGGGGGTTCCCTGGCAGACCGCCGCCTTCAGAGAGCGTGATACACCCTGGACGCTTGCTCTGAAGAACAAACACGCTGACCCCGTGACGCTGGGGTCCCTGCTCTGAAACCTCAGTTAGAGCCAACACGACATGGACCGCTCGGCCTTCCCGCCCAGGACCGTCTCTCGGGAAGCACCCTGCCACCTGCCCTGTCCCACACCGCTGCAGCCATTCCTATACAAAAGAGAAACTCCTGCCGGCCAGGGAGGGACGTGCCGGGATGGGCCGGGGTGCGTCGCCAAACTGTCTGAAACGTGTGCGGTTCCGGCCAAGCGCACAAACCTGCTTTGACGTGACTCTTGCCCCTAATTTATAGCCTGTGTGCATCTGCGAGGACGTGCAATCCGCATGTTTCCGACTCCGTACACTAACTCACCGACGGCTGCCGTAAGAGCCATTTGATACGGGGGGCCTGTAGCCACTTTGTGGGCCCTTTAAGCCCTCCCCCCTCAGAAAACAAGAAGCCAGGCTTTTCCAGGAGTGAACAAACTCGGCCCCACGTGTCCCTCCCTAGGCCTGGAGGCTTCGACGGCTACGTGAGTGTCGGCACGTGATGGAAGCGCTTCTGAGCAGCCTCTTCTGGGGAGAGGGTCCCCTGGTTAAATGCGAGCATGCCCCAGAGATGCAGCGGTCCCAACCCGGAGGGGGGAACGACTCCCTCGGGACACACCCTCTGTTGTGATTCTACGGGAAAACAAAGCCCGGGGCAGGAGATGAAGGAGGGCGCCACACTCTGCCCCCGAGAACCCAGCGGGCACCTGTCCTGGGCACCCAGCCGGCCCGAGGCCTTGGTCACGCCTCCGACGGAGAGGTGGCCACGATTCCCTCTGCAGGATCCGGTGGGCTCTATGGCCCGCTCTGTCAGCAGAGCACGGTGGAAGGGACGCTGGGCAGGCCCCTGCTCGGCCCCCGACAGCCCCTCGCTTAGAAGTCGGACTCCCGAGACCACCACGCTGGGGGAAGCCGGAGTGGCAGAGGGGCCTGTGAGGAGGAGCGAGGCGGAGTCCGAGGGCGTCTCTTCCTGAGCCGTCTCTAGTTACAAGCAGAATGGGTTCCCCAGTCCAGAATTTCTGGTTGGCCTTGAAAACGAGGACTTCTGCTACCGTCGAGCTGTCACTTCGGCAAGGGCAACACTACTTTGGGATCCAGCCCTGTCACCCGGATCCACGGCTCGCTGCGCTTACCTGCCCACACCCACGGCTGCACGCTCAGCCTTCCGACCGCAGCGGGGCTACGCACCTGCAGCCCCAGCCGGGAGCCACGTAGCTACGAGAACTCCTGTCGTCTTCACAGCTTGGTGACACCTCGCCATCTCTGTCTGTCTGTCTGTCCCTTCAGCTACCCATTTATCATACACCTGCCAGCTACGTAACACACGTTTATCACCAAAACTCAAAACTGAGGAAGCGTTCATGCAGAATTAAACATTATCCTTAACCCTGCCACACGTCAACACCGCAGCAAACGTCACATCCTTCCGAAGACACATGCGCTGCACCAGCCGGGGGTGGCCAGCACAGCCTGTGTCACACCCGTGCCTCCCTCGGTCGACAACAGGGTGATACTCGGGACGGTCTCCAGCTGCTATGGCGTGGGCCCGAGCTGACCAGAGACAGCGATGTGGCCGCCTGTTCTGTCCTGGCTGCAGTCCGTCTGCCTAGCAATGCCACAGGCGTGTTCCCACGCTGCTAACACACCCCCACAGGTGGCCTAATGACTCACGATAGTCTAGGAACCTACTGTAATTAATCTGAGCAGCTGGCTTCGCGGGGCCGCTTGGGTTGCTCCCGACTTTCAAACACATTTTCCGGGAAGTAGAATTGTCTGTGTAGGTATAAATATGCTGTGGAGGGCAGTGTAGACGCAGTGCATTAGCAAAGAACAGCAACCCCCCTGTGACACGGGGCAGCTCATTTCTCCACGTCTCAGCCACATCTGGTATTGTCGGCTCTAAAAACTTAAGCACTGGGAACCAGCAGTTAGCGTAATGGTTATGTTGCTGGACTCCCACGTAGTCGACCGTGGTTCGTGTCCCGGACCCAGTGGCTTTAAACTCACGCCGGGTGCATGTGCATGCGTGCCCAAGATCCCGAGAGGAGAATGGAGGAGAAGGGATTGCTGCGTGACCATCCCCCCTGGGGTGTGATTTCTTGCTTTCTGTCTCTCTGTCTCTGTCTGTCTGGTGAGTGCACACGGCCCTATAGCGAAAACCTCTCCAAAAAAAAAAAAAAAAAAAACTTAAGCACTGACCTGTGGGGAACCGGTCACAGCTGGGACATGGGCCCTGGCGTCTGGGTGGCGGTAAGCGCCTTTCTGCAGCTTCACGGCCATGGGTATCTTGCTAACCGCACATCGGCAGCTCTAGACCAGACCAGCTAGCTTTGTCTTCTAGTTCGATTTATCAAGACTTTGCAGTTTTTGTTAGTTGATTTTTGTTTATTTATAAACTTTCTTTCTTCCATGACAGAGAGAGACACAAGACAGAGAGAGAGAGATAAAGAGACAGCACCCTCAGCAGGGTCTCGATGCGGCCACACGGGCCAGCCAGTCCTGGACCATGGCATGCACCCACCAGCACATTCAGGGAGACGTAGGGCTTGAACCAAGAACCTTTCCGTGAGCGTCAGCCCTCACTCAGCAGGTGTTGCTGCGGCACCACTGCCGGGGCCCAGTGGATTTTGTTTTAATTAATGTTTTGACCTTCGGAATTTTGTATTTTTATGTAGTCAAATAATGATTTGTAAAAAAATGGGTTTTATTTGGAAGGGTTTCAGTTTGATGCTAAGAAGACTTGTTCCTGGTGTGTTTATAAAAAATATTTACCAGCATTTTCTTTGTATTGAATAAAATTTTAAATTCTTTCATTGCCAAAGGGTACATGTACTTGGCAGACCAAGACGGAGGGGCAGTGAGAGAGAGAGAGGGAGCAAGGACAGCCAGTGGGCACGGTCACGCCCAGTCCTCCTCCATTTCCCCGTTCTGAGGGTGTCTGGGCACACACGTGTGCTCGGCGTGTTTCTCCAGCCGGTGGGACCAGGATTTGAACTACAGCTGCTCGTGTGTGATACAGCTCCTTTAATCATTAGCCCACAGGGCAGGTCTGGAATAAAAACGTTCTACTTTTTCCTAGTGGTAAGTATTTTTATATTTAAATGTCTTAATATTCCGATGAACATGTAGTATTAACTTTCTCCAACTCTAAGTTAATCCTCGATGCTATGGACTGAATATTCTTATTTATTTGAGAAAGACTTCTACATGAATTTGAGATTCTTTCTGGATTTTTATTTTATTAAGTCATCTATCGAATCCTGGGAAAGGCGTGACGTAATTTTCTGTCTTCCGATGAGCAGCATTTTACACGTGCTCCACGCTATCCTAGTTCTACAGACCTACACGGCACACTTACTGTCCGATGCATCGGGCCCTGTCTTGTCACTCTTACAAGTTTAGTTATTTTTTTTTTTAGCTCTTTGCTCAAATATGATAAATTTTAATATCATATATGGAGTTCAAAAAATACAGGTTTTAAATTGGAATTGCATTTCTGGGAGGAGTTCAGGGGGGGGGTAGCGGCCTGGGGGGTAGTGTTCTCCTGGTGCGAGGCGGTTCTCTGCTCAGCTGCCGCCCCTGCGAGCCCATCTGTGCTGGGCGCCTGCTGTCTCTGTCTCCCTGGGGACCGTACACAACTGGGTGGCTGCGTTCCGCCCGGTCTCCCTACCAGAAGCCCAGGCTATTCCCCGCGAGCCCTCCTGCTCCGCCAGCTGCAGACACAGACAGGGCCCAGGCCCACCCGGCCTTTCTCCTCCCCGTGCTCCGGCACGTTGGAGCAGTGTCTGCTCCTGGGCCCGACAGAAGTGTCCCTTTGCCATGTATGACGTGGCCGCGGCGTCCTCATTGTGGTCTGGGGACTGCAGGCACCACGGGCACCCTCCTCCACGCAGCTCATACCACCGCGAGCATTTGCTGGGGGACAGTCGGCAAGGCCAGGCCGGTTACGGGGGCACGTTTTCCAAATGAGAAAACATCCATGGAGGACATGGGACTGGCTCCACGTGGGCCACGGCTAGGCTCGCAGGGGACTCCACTAAGAGCAGGGAGTCACAGAAGCAGGTTCTAACTCCATGTAAGGAGCCGTCGGCCTGCACGGCGCTCAGGTGCTGCAACCCACAGAGCCACCAGCAGTCTGCGTCCTGGACCCAGCAGCCTGGGAACCATGCCAGGCACATGGGTGTGCCCAAGTCCTGAGAGAAGGGATGGAGGCGTGGACACCCCCGGGGTGATTTCTCCCTTTACCTCTCTCTGTCCCTCTCTGTCGCTCTCTGGTGAGCACACGCAACTTACAGCAAACTTAAGAAAGAAAGAAAGAAAGAAAGAAAGAAAGAAAGAAAGAAAGAAAGAAAGAAAGGAGAAAGAAAGAAAGAAAGAGAAAAGAAATCTTTAAACTGAGAGTGGGTCCAAGATAGAGCACTCTGCCAGTGGTGCCCAGCTGGTGTCCAAAGCCGCAGGCGGGGGTGCAAGGGGGCACCACAGGTCCCGCGGCCAGTCAGACCCTCCTGCACAACATTGCGTAGCCGTCCCCTCGGAGAGCACTGCAAATGCAGAGCGTGGGGCTGCCCAGACCTCTGGATCGGGGCCTGCACTCCTGCCAGAGCCAGGGACTTGAGCATGAGTGAAGGTCCGAGAAGCCCAGGGCTCAGTGACTGGGCCAGATCTATCACCCGACCTGCTGGTGCCCAGGGAACATGGCACCTGGCGACCTCACCTGACAAGAAGCTGGACGGGCAGCAGCTGAATGAAGCGGTCACAAAGACGGCCTTTTGCTTCATACTCACCACCTCAAGGTGTCGGTGCTAATAAACGGGCTCCTTGCCTCATGGTCACAGAATGGCTGCGAGAGCCACACATCATATTCTCGCCTCCTGTTGTTTTATCATGAAAACCTTTCCTGAACCTTCTCATTCCTACCTGCATATCCCCGCTCTCTTCCACTGCAGACAAGGGCCTCACACCTCAGTGAGCAGACTGATGTGCACGTTCCCAGCCCCCCAACCCTGTGGATTATCCTGCTGCTTTTCGGCTCATCTCTCGGAACACACGTAGAGCTTTGGCCTTGGAAAGATGAGAGCCTTTGAAGGTAGAGGGTTGAGGGATATTTTTAACGAGTCCAGTGGCTAGTTTCCTTCCAGCTCTTCTTCCTCCCCATGCCCTCCGTTTACCCCAGAGACGTGGCGCAGCACTCGAGCGCCGCCCTGCTGCTGGGTCTATGGATTGAAAAAGCGGTTGCAACCATGCCTGACAGAACGGCAGGGCTCACAGCCGGGCTTTTTTCAGTCCTCTCCCTCTGTCTTTTAAAGTAAGTCCATGTACTGAGAAAGAGGGACAGGCACCCTCGGAGGGCCCTGCCGCAGCCCCTCCAGGCGGGACCAGGCACATGTGTGTGGTGCCCAGGGCCACCCAGGGCCACCTTCCGCGCGGCCCAGCACGGCAGGGCGGTGTACTGGGGCTGCGCTGTGACGGCTGGGCCGCACAGTTTTGCTTTGTCCGCTTAGACGTGTGGACAGCCAGCCAAAGTCACTCGTTCTTCATAAACCTTTCTTGCCGTGCCTGCAAGAGTTCATTGGCATTTATCTTTTCAATCTCCTTTAAAGAAAAAAGAAGTTCCAGCTGGCCCAGGCTGCCTCTGAGCCAAGTTCAACGTCAGCCTTCCACTCTGGACCTGGACTCCGGCCCGAGCGGGGCGGTACGACCCGGCTTCAGTGCCGGCAAGCCTGCGAGGGCTGCAGGGGAAAGCCGTCTGCAAATAAATAATCTTCATCCAAGCCCGCAGAGGCTGCGTTTCAGGGGGGACTGCCCTGGGAGGCCTGGGGAGGTAGACAGGTGCTGCTGCCCGGGGCGGGGGCGGGTCCGGGTCCAGACAGCTTGTCACTGTGATCAAAGTCTGCCCCTGGCCTCACAGCCACCAGCACAGACCCCGAGTCACTGCGGCAGGGCAGGTAACTTTGTAGTTCTGACGCAGATACATCACTAGGGCAGGGTTTAGGGTCTTTGTTTTCGGTTTTTAAAGCACAAGTATTCCCTACGAGGCCATGAAGAGCCCCAGAGGGGATAGCTGTTGGAAGAGGCCACCGGAGACCGTCCCACCCCAGCACAGGACTCCTGAAGCTGCGGCTTCTGGGGAGGAGGTGAGTGTGTCAGGAGGACCACGGTTGGAAATCTCTTCTTACAACCCAAGTCCCCTGCAGGACAGCCTGGTACCGAAAACATTAAAAACATTCAAACGTCTTATAATAACAAAGCGAAAGTCACCGACTCAGAAAGTCCGACGGTGCCGCGGCCGTCCCCTCGGATCCAACAGCGTCACTTTCCTAGAAGTGTCCCCAATTACGGCGGCTCACCTCGGCAACTGGCACTTATTCTTCCAGATTTCAAACGCTGTCCCCTCCTCCCTCCAGCTTGGCCTTCACACTTTGAATAAAACATTAAACAGCACCGCGCACTCGGCGCCCGTGCGCTCGCGAGCTCCCCGCAGCCGCCCGCTTGTCCCCATCTCCATATTACAGCGCTCGGCCATCTGCGTACAGAGCGGCCCGCGCGGGGCCTGCTTTCCCGGGAAGCCCGCTATGATGTAGTGGCGTTCAAAGGACAGCAGAGCCGCTGCCCGCCGCCGCGCTGGTGCTCCCGCACTTGAAAGGCCGGTGGGTCTGCCAGGAGCCACGTGGCGGCATCTCCGAGAAAAGCCCGCCCTCCTTAAACACCGGGCTCCTTAGCGTGAGGACGACTCTGGCTCCTGCATCTGCTCGAGGACCAGTGGCTCCAGCTCGTCACCTGGGGTCTTCTTTAACCTCCTGTCATGTGGCCTGCAGGTGACGGGAGAAGAGGCGTCAACCTGCCAGCGCTCCTGTCGGCCGAGAGCGCATGAGCGCCCAGCGAGGCCTGTACCAGGTACCAGCGTCGGCTCCTGAGGCAGGAAGGTTCCCCGTGCTCCCCGGAAGCCACCTGTAGGTGGTGGGGTGGAGTGGAGATCGGGGCCCGGGAGGCAGAGTCCAGTCCAGTCCTAAGTTCTCCACGCCCCGAGTCTGCGATTGTTTTCTGTGCTTTCCACTGAGAAGACGGTCCGGCAAGCCAGGTAACAGCTACTGCCCGGAGCACGTGACTTTTCTCATCTGCTTTCTGTCTTGAAGCGGTGCCCCCCCACCATACGAGCTAGCAGAGGATTAAAAAGAGCTGGTGGAGACGATTTTACTTTGCTTCAGCAGTCCAAGGGTTAAGGTAGAGAGGCAGAGGCTGGAAACCCCAGGCTTGGGGACTAGGGGACGGATGCCCGGATGCCCGTGGGCCCTCTCAGAAGGCCCGTGGGGCCCCCCGGCGCTCTCTGGGTCGCGTTTTCTGACTCCAACATAACTCACGCAGCGCTAGGGTGGTGGTGAGACCAGACGCGGAGTACCAGCGGTCGAGGGAGCGGTGGAGACGCTCAGCCCTGGCTCCTCTGCAGTCCCCCTCTTTGGCCCCCTGGTCCCAGCGCCATCTGCCCTCCTCCCGCCGTGATCCCTGGGGAGGTCCTCCTGCCCGCCTGCTGTCAGTCACCCTCTGACTCTGACAACCCAACTCCCAGGGCCCAGCCTGCAGGTACCGCCTCCACCCGGGAGCAACCACGCCTTCAACGCGGGCTCCATAGTGCGCCCCACTGTCCCGTCCATTGGTCTCTCCTGTGGTATATGTCACGTCGCCACCCCAGGCAGAAGCCCGTGGGCTCCCTGACCGTCCCCGTGGGTGCCCTCATTCCGCCGAGTTCCACCTCATACCTGTCCCCCTCCCACCCTGCCCTGCCCCGCTGCACTCCCAGCTGTCCCCCGGACTGTTTGGGGGGCACCGCCCTGCCGCCTCTGCTCTCCCACGCGGGCAGGGTGGCCTTTGCCCTGTGCCCTCCGGCTTGGAGAAAAGGCCCCGCAGTGCTGGTGAGAAGATGCAATATTGACCCAGTGAGGCCCTGGGACCCGGGCTAGCAATCAGAGTGTGGGTTTGGAGCTGCATGCCCCAGGCACAGCCTGGGCCCCCCGCACGGGGACGCCACGCCTCTGCGCTGCAGGTCCTGCGGCTGTGACACGGCACGTTTCAGGAGAGGATGGCAGTGTGGGCTGCCACCCACCGCTCCCTCGAAGGGTGGTGCTCTGCGTCTGGTCCCGCCACCATCCTAGCGCTGCGTGAGTTATGTTGGTGTCGGGACAGCGGGCACGCAGTGGTCAGCTGTCATCATTTAGTCGCTCAACAACCACATGCTGAACTGGTGGTGCCCACTCCCTTCTCGCACTCCTCTTCTCCTGGCTCTAACTGACACTCGCTGTGAGATCTGGGAATGTACTTAACCTCTCTGTGCCTCAGGGCCTTCCGATGTAGAGTGGGGCAGGTGGGGGACCTACCATGAGATAACACAGAAGGCCCCTAGTGGTCAGGAGCTGCCTGGCCCTGCAGTCGTGGGCCGGCTGGGACAGCAGTTGTGGCCCCATCCAGGCATCCTGCAGGTGCTCGCCCTCCACGGGTCAGGGCCAGAGCAGGCCAGGCCTGCGGGGTTTCCTGTCCTGTCCCTGCCTCCGCACGAGGTGGCCTCAGACCTTGCAGCTGCACCTCGCCACACACCTGGGCGTGAGGGGTCTTCTGCATTTAAGTGGAAACACTTCCACCCTCGGACGCCTCCCTAACACGGGACCACAGCGCGTGTCAGATGTAAGACACGAGTGCCCATGGACACACTGCATGTGTGCTCTGGCACCTCCACCAGGCCGTGACCTCCGGGCCTGCGGGTGCTTGAGTTTGGTCCCAGACCTGGCACACAGTAGGTGGCACACAGCTGTGTGCTGACCAGGGCGGGTGGGGGGAGAATGAACAGGTATAGGTGGCCATGAGACTTGGGCACGGCCTTCTGTGGGCTTCTTCTGACTATCTCCACCGTCAGACCTGCCCCCACACAGCCTGCCTTGTTCCAGAAGCAAGGGCCACAGGGCTCGACGCCGAGTCTCCCAACGAAGGCCACTATGGCCCCCTCCAAAGCCCCCACAGGGAGCTAACGAGAGGGACGGCCTGGCGCGCCCTCCTCTGCTCGCCCACTTTGAAGCCTCGCTACTTCGACAACTTGCCGAGTGGGGCCTCAGGTCAGACTGCACTGGCGAGCGGCCTGGAGACATCTGCTGGAGGCCTCAGCTGCACCTGCAGACCGCGGTCGGGCTGGGCCAGGGGCTCCAGGCCCCAAGACAGGCTTAAGTCCCTTGACATGCGTGAAGGAGACCATGGGGACGCACGGAGGGCTAAAACACAGGGTCTTCTGGGTGTCACTGAGCTTGTCTTTCCTGGGGCTCAAACTTGAGGCCGATGCCTGTAGGTGCCAGTGGCTCTGAGGGCAGTGAGCTCTGCCTTCTTGGGGCCGCTGTCCCTGGCCCGGGAGACAGCCAGCTGCCGCTCTCGGGGCGCTCCCACAGGGCTAGCTCTCTGGCCCTCTGGGGAGGTCTGCTCCAAATGAGGCATTTTGTTTCCCTAAGACTTGGAAGAGGGAACACCATGTACACACGTGCACGCCGCCTGAGCGCGATCCCGCGCCCTCGGGGCTGGTGGGCACGGCTGTCCCATGCCTATCACGTCTGTCTGTGGGCACTGCATGGCCTTTCGCCTTCTCTCTCTCTCTCTCTTTTATTTAAGCTGCACTGTTAGTTATTTCCCCCGAATTTGCCTGCTCAGCTGGGCTTTGGTGCCTCCAGCTTGATCCCAGCCTGAGCCACCCGCCCCTCAGTCTCCAGGCACGGACACCCCGGGGAGCCCGCACCACCCTGGCTGGGCCGTGAGGTGGGCTCATGTTCACTCCTTGCAGGCAGCCCAGCCTGACGGAGCTCCTGCCCAGTTCTGCTGGGCACTTCGCGCTCCCCTCGTCCCTGAGAGCTCCTAGTTCAAGCTGGGGTGTGGCCTGGGCATGGCCCCAGGAACAGCCTGGCTTGTTCAGGACCGTCCACGGGCCTTCTGCTGAGCGGTTGTGCCTGACCACAGCAGCTGGGCTCCCAGTCTCTAAGCTCGGCTATGCTGCTGCTGGCCGGTACAGGGGAACCCGGTTCTAGGAAGTGCCCACGCCGCCAGCCTCAGGGGACACGGTGCCTGCACCCAGGAGCCAGCCCGAGGTTTGGAGGGGCTGCTGGCTGAGCTGTCTAGGCGGTCGGCCCCACCAGGTCAGCTGAACCCCACTGATTAAGCCTCCCCCTTGGCTGGCTCCGTTCTCAGAAGTGTTGGGGACAGCCAGTCCACGGCGGGCCTCTGGCCTGGTGGCTGAGGCCATCCAAGGTGCAGCTCACCCACAGCCAAGCCTCACTCCACCTCCCGAGTCACCAAGGCGACTTCGACCTCACACACTGCCTGCCCCCTCTCACAGGCCAGCTAGAGGCGCTTCCCTGCCAGGACGCGGTCAAAGCAGGAGAAAGTTTCCTCTTTCCACACACGGGGACAGACACCTCGGCACGGACAGGGCACTAGCTGCGGCCCAGAGCATGCAGTTTATTCGTAATGAAAAGGGGATGCGCAATGCCGGAGCTCAGAGCTCAGAGCTCAGGCAGGAAGCAATCTTTCCTGGCAGGAAGGAGAGTTGAGACAAAGTTTGTCTTTGCGACCCTGTGCCTCTTGATCTATTCATGGAAATCATTTGTTTAACAATAGAAGGAGTCAATAAGCCCTTTGGGGTACTTTTGAAAGGTCCTCTTCCCCTCCCCCTCCTCCCACAAATCAGTCCCAACTTGTAGAACACTGGCTCGGTTTCCATTAAAAAGCCACAACATGTAACAGGAAAGGGTTTCCGAGGGCCAGGCCACTTGGTTCCTTTGTGAGGTTTCTTTTGTTGTCTTTACATACAGCCAAGATACTTGTTTCTCTGTTTATTTTCACGGAAAGAGAAAAAAGGTATTGCACATCCTTCGAATTCACACAAGCTGGGTTTGGTGAGGTTTCTGTCTCGGAGAAAAGGCCAGCCGAGAAGGCTGGCGAGGGGCTGTTTCAAGTGACTCCAGGCCACGGGGGTGTGAGGGGGCGCCCCCTTTCTCCCTGAGCACAGCAGCGTCAGGCACAGCCTTCTGGGAGGGCCTCTGGGATGTGAGTTTGCTGGGGGGGGGGGGGTCTATAATTTGCAAAGGAGTTATCTGTCCTCTACTTGCAGGCCGTAGCCAAGCCAGCTGCGGCCCTGGTGTATTTACGGAAGGTTCTAAACAAAAGTTTTCTGCTGAAGGCGGAATCACTGCTTCCCCACAAATTAGTCACACCAGGGGCTACTCAGCCGGGTGCTCCCTCCACTGAAAAACCAAACCAAACCAAACCCTCTCGGTACGTGTTTACTTTCAGTGTATCACAGCAGCCTGAATTTCAGGGTAAAGACTTTCTATTTTTTTTTTTTTTTGCTTTTATTTATAAAACCAACCCACCAAGAAAAGCCCCCGTGTGGGCGAGAGGCCCCGCACCCCCACCCAGGCTCACACACAGGTGGGAGGCTGGGCAGGGATCTCAAACTTCCCCTGGAGCGTTTTCGGGGGGTGCTGGGCTTTTTTGTACATCCCACTGCCGGCCATCACGCTGGCGGGCTGCCTCCGGCCCTTCCTCAGCCGGCGGCTGCAGACGTTCTGCCAGGACTGCAGCGTCTTGGAGGTCCAGACCCACATGCCGCTGGTGATGCCCACGACCAGCAGCATGAAGATCTTCACCAGGAAGACCTCCACGGCGGGGATGGAGGTGGCCATGCGGCAGTCCAGGCTCTTGGTCTGGTTGTTCACCTTGCAGGTGTGCTGCCTGGCCAGGCCCTTCCAGTGGTCCATGTTGACGTGTTCGTAGAGGTAGCAGGCGATCACGCAGGTGGCCGGCACGGTGTAGAGCACCGAGAAGACCCCGATGCGCACCATCAGCTTCTCCAGCTTGTCCGTGTTCTCCCCGCCCGTCTTCATCACCCGCCGGATGTGGAAAAGGGCCACGAAGCCCGAGAGGATGAAGGAGGTGCCGATGACCAGGTAGCAGGTCAGGGGGACGAGGACGAAGCCGGCAAGGGCGCTGGCGTCCAGGCTGCCCACGTAGCAGGCCCCGGTGAGCTCGTCCCCGGCCACCCTGCGCATCACCAGGATGAGGATGGTCTTCAGGGCGGGGATGGCCCAGGCCGCCAGGTGGAAGTAGCTGCTGTTGGCCTCGATGGCCTCGTGCCCCCACTTCTTGCCGGCGGCCAGGAACCAGGTGAGCGTGAGGACCACCCACCACAGCGAGCTGGCCATGCCGAAGTAGTAGAGGACCAGGAAGACCAGGGTGCAGCCCGTGCTCTCCAGGCCCTCCTGGATGACGTAGAGCTGCCCGCTGTCGCGGTCACAGGCTATGCTCTCGGCGCCGGCGAACAGGCGGATGATGTAGCCCACCGAGTACACGCAGTAGCACATGGAGAGGAAGATGATGGGGCGCTCCGGGTACCGGAAGCGGCCGGGGTCGATGAGGAACGTGAGCACCGTGAAGGCGCTGGAGAAGAAGCAGAGCACCGCCCAGACGGCCAGCCAGACCACGGCGAAGCGCTTGTCCTCGCGGCTCCAGTACACGTCCACTCCCGGTGTGCAGAGCGGCGCGCACGACGCGCTCTTGTCCACGTGGTGGAACTTGCCCGGGTTGTCGCAGCCGGCGCGCCCGGGGCCCCCGTCCTTTAGCGGATGCTGCTGCGCGCTGTGGGGCCGCTGCGGCCGGAAGAGCGGCGGGAACAGGCCGGAGCCGCGGGCGGGCTCGTCGGAGCCGTTATCGGGCGCCTCCATGCACAGGTAGTTGGGGTCGTTCTGGTTGGGGAGCCTGCTGCAGTCCAGGGAGTCCGGCCACCGGAAGCTGAACTGCTCCATGATGGGCGAGCACTTGAGGCGGGCCTGCTGACACATGACGCGGCAGGCGGGGATGGGGGTGGAGACCTGCTCGGTGCACATGGGCGCGTACAGCGAGCAGAGGAAGAAGCGCAGGTGGCCGTGGCAGCCGTACTCCACCAGCGGCGCGAACTCGTGGAGCTGGATGGCGGCCTCGCGCTGGTTCTCGTGGCCCATCAAGTTGGGCATGCGGGTGGTGTTGTAGCCTATGTCCCTGCACATGGGGATCTCGATGGGCTGGCATCTGCCGTCGCCCGGGCGCTGCATGTCCATGGAGCTGATGGCGGCGCACGAGCCCATCACCTGCAGCGCCAACCACAGGCGGGGCCCGGGGCGCTGCATGCTGGCGTCGGCGGTGCCCTGGCGGGGAGGTCCGCGCCGCTCAGAGCCGCCGCTCCCGGGCACGGGCTGCTGGCCCCGACTCCGCGACCCAGCTCGGGCCCCCACCCATGCCCGCCCAGCCTGGCCCGCGCGCTGCGCACGGCGCCCCGCGGCCCGGTTCTCCGCGCCGGGCCTCCGCCGAGCCGGGGCCGCGGGGAGAGGAGTAAAGTTTGCAAACAATACCGGGAAGCCAGAGACGCCCGGAGCTCTCGGCGCGGCGGGGGCTCCCACTCCCTGCCGCGGCAAACTTTGCTTCTTCTCGGAGCACCCAGTGACGCGTCCGGGGAGGTCCGGGGCGCCGCGCGCGGTGGCCGGGCCAGCTCTCGGCGCCCCCGCGGCCGGCGGCTCCTCCCTCCCGCCCTGCGCCGGCCTCGGCCTGGCGCAGCCGGCAGCTGCTCCGAGGTTTGCGTCCCGGGATGAGACGACTCGCAAAAAGGCAAAGGGGAAAAGAAGCCGAGCGGCGCCAGGCCCCGCCCCCGGGCCGCCCGCCCGCCCCGCCCCGCCGCTGCTTTGCATGAGAAAGCGGAGGGCCCCGGGCCGCCCCCGCCCGCCCGCCCGGCCCCTGCCCGCCGCAGCCCGCGGGGGGCGCAGCGCCCGGGCCGCCCGCGTCTCCCAGCCGGCCCGGCGCGCGGGGCCGCAGCCTCCCCGCCTGCCCTGTCTCTGCCGCCCTCTCCGCCTGCGCCCCTTTCCCGGGGATGCCCGGGATGGTCCCGCACCGCAAGGACACCGAGGTTACGGGCAGTGCGGACGCTGGCGGGAGAGGGCTGGGCGGTCCTGGCCACGGCCGGGGGCTGGGGCGCCTCCTCCCTTTTTATGGCGGGCCCGGGCGGAGGGCGCTTTCAAAGGAGCCGGGATTTGCGTTTTATGGCTCTGGCCATAAAGTGGCCCCTTAGCTTGTAAAGCTGCCCGCATCTTCCCGGCCGAGGACTAAGCAGCCCGGGGCTGCGGGCTCGGGCTCCGGGGAGGGGTTTCCTTTGAAATTTCAAAGAGACGGGCAGGGGGCGGGGGAGGGGCTCTGGGAATCAGATTTAGGGCCGCTCGGGCGAGGTCTCCGCGGAGGGGGCGGGGCGGGAGCTTCCCGGGACTCGAACTCGCGCACCGCCTCGTCAAAGTGGGGGCTCGGTTACATCACCGTGACCCCCGCCCCCACCAAAGCCGCGGAGTCGGGGGCCTCGCGCCAGGCCAGTCCTCCCGAGCGGCGGCGTTTATTTATTATCGGAAGTCGTTCGCTCTCGGGTATTTATATTATTTGGCGAGTGCCTTGCCCGGCCGGCGCGCGCCTGGGCTCCAGCCCTTCCGACGACGCGCCGCGGGGGGCGGGCCGGGAGACGCTGCGTCAGCGCGGGCCGAGGGACCCCGGCTCCCGGGGGAGGCGCAGGCGCGCACGCCATCGGGCTTCCTAGGAGTGCAGCGTCCTGGCCCGCGCTTTATCACAGCCCGCTAGGATCCGGGCCAGTTCGTGGTAAGGTCACTGAGGACGCAGCGTCCCCCTTCCCGAGCCCCGCAGAGTGCGCGGGGGAGGGGGCGCACCCCGGCCGCGCAGTTCCCAGGACGTGCCAGGTGCGTCTCCGCGCGCCCCGCATCAGCCCGTAAACAGCACCCCTGGAGGAGGCCGGGCGGGTGTCCTCGGCCCCCGGCGCAGGGGTCAGTGCTCCGCCTCCCGCTACCTGCAGAGGCGAGGTCAGCGGGCGGGCCGCGTGCTCTTCCTTCTCCTCCCGCGCATCCCGGGGGGTCGGGGGCTGCGGGCCGGCGAGGTGTGGGCGGTCCCTGGAGTCCGCGCTGGGCCCGGGAGCTGCGCCGGCCCCCCAGGGGGGGTCCCGGGTGTTGCCGGCTCGTCCGCGAGCGCCCAGCGGGCAGAGGGGCACCCGCCTCCCCAGGAGCTCTCCGTTAGCTGTGGCAGAAGTGGGGCGCGTCCTCCGAGGCCCCGGCTCTTAATCAGAACAAGCCTAGCACTCCGCATCTGTAAGAGGCTGGGCGCTCTCAAGCCACTGGTCACGCCAGCCGGCCACGCTGGCGCGAGACGCGTCTTGCTGGGACCTCAGAACGTTGTCACAGGCAGGTGCAGGCTGAGGGTCTCCCCGGGAAGAGTTAGCGGAGGTGCGCTGAGGGGCGCGACCAGCCCTGCTTCAGCCGGCTTATTTCCCAAGTGAAAAATCGCACGTGTTAAAAAAAAAAAAAAAAGACTGCCGCTTTTATTATAATAGTTTTTTTTTTTAATCGAACACAGTTACTTTCAAAATCCTTTAAAAGATTCAGATGACATCACTTGGCTTTTCTAGAATTTTCCTTGCAGAGCTTTTTCAGGGGCTCATTGCCCTGCTTTTCCTGTTGGTTCCTCTCTCCCAAACTGCCAGAGCCTCCTAGAACCCGGGGGCAGCCAGCCCAGGACTGGGTGTGAGCTGTGGCAGAGAGGCCTCCTAATTGATCTTTTATGTGCGATTTTAATTCAGCCATGTTCAGACCCATTATTTTAGCTATAACCACTTCGGCTTGCTTTCTTCTCTCGGTTTTATAAAAAGCCTGCAGAAGTGCTTCTCTCTGCCCAGCTGAGACGGAAACCAACAAACAGACGTAGAAAATGAGGGCTCTGAGAACTCGGCCACTGCAAGATAACTCTGTAACTAAGAAACCGAAAGGGCCTTTTGATGGCTCCAGCTGAAAAGATATTTTATTTTATTTTTTTCCTGTGTGTGGGATTTGAGATGTGTGATTCTAAGGAGCAGCCGGGTCCCCTGCTGCTCAGCCTTGGCTGGCGACTGGCCCCCCTCTGGCAAATGTTATGGAGAATTGGGAGGAATTTTATGGCTGTCTTTCCCCTCAGCTCTTTTTTCTTTTGTCTTCTTTGAAGAATGACTTTAGACATTTTATTTACATATTTAACCATGGATGAAAGCGGGAAAAGAAAGCATTTGGGGGCTGTCGTGGGAATAGTGATATGTTTAAATTAATGGAAATCTTATTAGGACTCTAAAATTTTGAGCAAAGGTTTTTAATGAAACTTTATAATTAAACATGATTTCGAATAGTGTGCAGGGACAGGCATGCTTTTTGCCCCCACCCTCTAAAAACCCTATCGGAGCGCTCCCCTAAGTGGGATCTACCTTCGAGTTCTCGCGGATGTTCCGAGGGAAAGTACAGATCCTGAAAGGGAATACTTTTAGGGTCAGGCAGTGTTTTGAACAAAAACGAAATAAACTCGTTTTTGGAGGTGGAAGGGAATTGAAAGAGAGGCCCACTTCCATCCCATGTAAACTAGCCAAGTCAGAAGTATAAAGTACTCTGCCATGGATATTGCTAAAAATCAAAGTTGTATCTTCTCTTATTATGCCATAGTCAATGGGCCCGATAAGGCTGGGCGAGGTTTTCTGAAATGGGATTAGAGAAAACCCAAATAATCTCTTTAAGATAAAACGTACTGAGACTCTCAGTAATAAAGAGAAATTAAACCAGAAGCTTAGCATGTTCCAGGCTAATTGCAAGAGTAAGCTTGCAGAATACCAGCAAATCGCGTAAAAAGAATGAAAACGGTGCCGGTCAGTTTTGAGGTAAGAGGGGGCCCCCCGCGAAAACGATGATGCGTTCACGTGGGGTGCCGCCAGGCCAGGCCACGTTTCTGTGAACAAGAACGTCAGCATTGTTTGCACCTAGGCTTTTCCAGTTCCGTGGGCGGGGCGGAGGGACAAGTGACCTGTCTATCCTCCCTCATTGCCTGGCGTGCGGAGGAGTCTGACGAGAACGGCGGCGTCCGTGACCTCGTCCTGCATGGGCTCTGCGGAAACTTACCAGGTGTGGGACAGGCCTGGAGCGGGCTGTGCGGTGGGACAGGCCTGGAGCGGGCCGTGCCCTAACCAGGTGGGACAGGTGGGGAGCAGGCTGTGGCCTAACCAGGTGGGACAGGCCTGGGGGGAGCTCTGCCCTAACCAGGTGGGACAGGCCTGGAGCGGCTGTACCCTAACCAGGTGGGACAGGCCTGGAGCAGGCTGTACCCTAACCAGGTGGGACAGGTGGGGAGCAGGCTGTGGCCTAACCAGGAGGGACAGGTGGGGAGCAGGCTGTGGCCTAACCAGGTGGGACAGGTGGGGAGCAGGCTGTGGCCTAACCAGGCAAGCGTGTCACCTTTCTCCCCATGGAGAACACCCCAAGTCATCTGAAGCGATACTTCCCGAAGAAAACTCGGTGAGGACCACTGGGAGGACGTGCACGCTACGGCGAGTCCCACAGGCACCCACGTCTAATCACCCCTGGAAACACGGTTGTGAGATGTTGGGAGGAGCCGCGAAACAAAAAGCACCTCCATCAGAAAACAGACGGGCAGAGCGTCCCACGTCCCAGGCTGCTGCAGCGGATTTAGACAGCTATTTTAAGGCCACTTCCCTGGAAATGCGGTCTGAAATATGACCAGAGGTCCCACGGGGTGCATTGGTGTGAATTGCAAATCAGAGAGCCCTTTAA
This sequence comes from Tupaia tana, assembly GCA_026018925.1. Lineage (NCBI taxonomy): Eukaryota > Metazoa > Chordata > Mammalia > Scandentia > Tupaiidae > Tupaia > Tupaia tana. Next base: position 23,470,226 of record JAKSZU010000026.1, on the reverse strand, counting down.
TCCTTTCAAGGCTGGGCTTTGGATCGCTGGCTCTACGGGCTCCCCACTGATTCTGGCGCAGGAGGGACCATTCAAGGGGGCAGCTTCTCTCCTCTATTCCCACACTCCAAAAAACAACACCGCAGACGGACACCCTCCAACTAAATTAGATTACAGTCCTCTTCCACAGCTAGCCTTTTACTGCCCAGGCCTGCGCGCGGCTCATTTAAAGATACAGTGTTGCCTTTTCATCTCAACAACCTCCACAACAACAGCAAACAGTATTTTTTGAAACTGGGACAAAGCGGGCCTGTGTGCGCTGTCCGGCGTGGGGGACGTTCTCGGGGGGTTCTCCGTGGCAAATCCAGCACAGCCCGTCCCTGCTCCGATGGGCTTCAGCTGGGCAGAGCTGGCCCCGTGTAGGGCGTGACACCTGCACTTCTGTGTCAGCCTGGTTTTGAAGAATGATGCGAAAAACAAAAGCCACAGGATTCCAGAAAAATGGAAGAGAAGGGTGCGTGTGCTGGCGAGCGCGCGAGTGTCCCTGGCTCCGCGTCTGCGTCGCAGACAGCCGTGGCGGAGAGCCACAGGGAACGCGTTCGGTTCACGCCTGCACTTGGTCTGGCTCCCCTGCAGGCTCCTCGGCATTGGGGACGGGCCGGGCCGACTGCCTCGCTGTCCTTGCCCAGAGGCCACCGGGCCTGGCCCTGCTGGAATAGCGCAGAGCCCCGGCTCCTGCTCTCCCCTGCTGACCTCTCCTCAGCCCGGGGTGGGCTCGGCCTCCCGCGTGGCGGCCTGAAGCCACGGCAGCAAGCTGGGTGGGATCTGGGCTCTGGTTCCTGGTGTGACCTCCATGCAGCCACGAGACGGGGGCGAGCTCCTTGCTCCCGCCTCACAGGCCGCGTGGGATCGGTGGTGGTGGCCAAGCTGAGCGTGTAGTACGTGCTCAGTTAACGCGGCCGCTGCGGTGAGAGCTGAGAGTGCGCTGAGTAGAAGCAGGGGCGGGCCGGCTGTGAGACGTGCACTGTCACAAGCCACCACTCCTGCGACGGGCACACCGAGTCGAAGCCGGCCGGGCGTTTGACGGTGCCAGGCGGCAGGCCAGCCCTCGCTGTGCCACCACTCACATGACCCTCACGGGTGCCCAGGAAGCAGGCCCAACGGAGACCCTCTTCAGAGGGGAAGGGGCTGCAGGGGTCGAAGCCGGCGTGTCAGGCCCAGCCGCCTCGCGGCGCGTGCCCAGGGCTGTGCGGTGGAGCCTGGACTTGCAGAGTGCGCCTGCTCTGGCGTCGGTGGCAGCAGGGCCCAGCCATGCCCGATGCCTCGCTGTCCTGGCCTGGGAGTGGCTCCTCCGTGCCTTGCCTTGATGTTTTGTCTCCTCCCGTCTGAAGGGATCCTTTGGAGCCCAGATGCCGAGGGGCAGGTGGAGGTACCGATGCGTCTTGGGTAACCACGTCCTTTGCTGGGCGGCTTCAGGCGAGCCGATGAACCCCTCTGAGCTGCTTTCTGTTCCCTCTGCTGTAGGAAGAGGGTAATACTGGCACCAGGGGTTGAGGGGTTGAGGCCCGTCGTACGGAGGCCGAGCGCCCTGCCTGGCCTTCCCGCGAGCTGCGTGGGGCTGGCCGGTCTGCACACTGGTTAGCGAGCCCTCGCCGTTGAGCCTCGCATGTGTCCGCTGGCCGGAAGGCGGGTGGCTCACCACGGCCTCACCCGCAGGTCTCTTCCCGGTCAGCTGCCGACTCCGTGTCCTCTGTCCTCGAATTTAACCGCGACTAAACAGCTGACCGCCCTCTGTGGTGGCCAGACGAGGCAGCGTGGTCAGCTCCTCCGTGGCCGCTGCTGTGGAAGGAGATGCCCCCGGCCTCTAGGAGGGGTCCCCTCCTCCGGCACAGACCGGAAGCTCAGTCGGGACTCCTGGCGCCGTTCGGGGACAGCGGGCACTTCGGCCTCACATTTACGACGGGAAAGGAGCCCTCGCACACATGGCCACTCTGCCCTCCAGGTTCCAAGGGCGAGGACAGGCTGTGTCCCCGAGAGGAGGACAGTGCCGCTGCCTGTCCGCCGCCCGCTGGCCCCCTGGGGTCCTGGCTCTGCTACCGCGCCTGTGCAGACCCTCAGCCTCGTGGACGGACACGTGGCGGGCCTGCTGGTGGGTCTCTGTCTCACTTTGTAGAGGTAATACAGGGACAGACAGAGGGCCAGCCGGAGGCTCGGTGGCCAGGCAGCTGGCTTCTGCACGGACGACTGCAGGCAGCTCCTGGACCCGGTGGCTTGAAAAACGTGCACATGCCCAGAAGTCCCCAAACCAGGGAGAGACTGCGGTGTTACTGCCCCCGCGGGCGAGCACATGCGCCCTGAGCAACATCACGAGAGCGACCTGGACATGAGAGGTATGCAGGCAGAGATCCCGTTTCCTGGTCTCTCAGACGCACTAAACCCTCCAGCTTCAGCCCTGGGAAACGGTGCCGCCCGCCGTGGCCGCACCCGCAGGGCTGTCCCCGCCAGCGGCCTCACCCTGCGTCACTGTGTCCGCGTCTCCCTCCCTCACTCCCTGTGTGTTTTCTGTTCCTGTCCACCAGAAGGTCAGAACGGCCGCTCTCCTCCCTCCTTCCTGGGGCACACCTGCTCCTGGGCGTTCTGGCAGCTCCGCCCCCACGGAGCAGGTGCAGGGTGGGTCCTCCAGGGGTGGGGAGCCACTCGGGGCTGGCAGGCACTGGGGGGGGAGCAGGTGGGGGGCTGAGACTCGGGCAGGCCGTGCTGAGCAGGGCCCCAGGAGGTGAGAGAGGGAGAGCCTGGGTCGTGGGGTGTCTGCTGGGCCAGGCCCTGAGGGGAAGAGCGGAGCGGGCGAGGGGGGCACCAAAGGCTGGGATAAAGCGAGTGAGGGTGAGCGTGGAAGGGCATGGAGAAGAGGCGGGCAGGAAGTGGCCAGGCCCCCTTAGCCTCTGCCAGCCTCTGGACACTTCCTCGGCGTGACCTGAGGGGCCAGATGAGGGGCCGGTTTGGTCTTCCCAGGATCAGGGCTGACGTGTCAAGGACAGATGACAGCGGGGAGGGCAGGCGGAGACCCAGTCAGGAGACGACTGTGGTGATTCGGGGGAGACAGGCTGGGGCTGTGGTTGGCGGGGCTGGGTACCCCGGCTCCAGCTCGGCCACGGACCTGCCTGCACAGAGACGAGGTGTCTGGGACAGGGGTGTCAGGCTGCTGGCCACTGGGGAAGCACCTGTCTCACCGCGGTCGGCAGCTCGAACGTGAGTCCTCCGGGCACCGGGAGTGGTGTAGTCACCACGTGACGGCCCGGCTGCTGTGGCTCAGGCTTCGCACAGGGAGAAGTGGCGCCGTGGACGCGTTTGATGGGGCTCATTGAACGGGGAGGCCGGAGAAAAGGCAGGAGCCGCCGTCTGTGGGAGGAGGGCACAGAGGGACCAGGGCCGAGGTCGGGGAGGGCGTCCCGTTTCCCGTCACTCCTGCTTCCTGAGGGACCAGGTCCACACCGAGCGCCGTGACCGCTAACAAACCACCAGCTTCCGGGAGAGCCACAGACCACCCGCAAATGCACAGTTCTAGTTCCTCACCAGCCAAGAGCTCTGGGCGACATCTCCAAAACCCCACTGTGAGTGACGTGCGTCCCCGCTCAGCCCGAACATGTGGGTGAACAGACCCGCACACACACAGGTGGGCAGACACGCACACACAGGTGGACAAACCTGTACACACAGGTGCGCAGACACACACACACACAGGTCGGCAGACCCGCACACACAGGTGGGCAGACACGCACACACAGGTGCACAGACATGCACACACACAGGTGGGCAGACCCGCGCACACAGGTGGACAGACCCTCAGTGCATGTGTTATGCACATACCATATATTCCGCTCTGGGCCTCACGGAGGTGGTCATGAAAAGCCGTGTTGTCCCTCGCTAGATCGTCCTGTGCCGTGTGACGGCCTTTTACAGGGCTTGCCTCTAAGCTAGGGTGACAGCAAATGTGAATAGAGCCTCTGGCTAAGGAAATCGAGGGTAAGGCCATGCACACCCCAATTTTGCAATTTAATTAAAAAACTTATCCTACCCTCTGACCTGAGAGTCGGAGTCGAAGGCAGACTGCGCTGGCTGTCTGGCCGCGGGTCTGTGCCGCTCGGGCCTGGGAAGTACAGCGAGACCCCTGCGACGTCATGGGCCCGAGTCGGGCAGCGTGTGTGACCGCAGTGAAGCCCCTGTGCACTCGGCGCCTGGGCCCCAGGTTCTGGATCGATACTCGGATGCTGTGCTCACTGTCTGCTCTGTGCTCGCATTGCCACGAGAGCCACTCATTAACGAGGCGGGCGTCGCGGCTGCGCCTGCCTTTGCGAGGAAAGCTTTGCGGGGACACGGCCAGGCCCAGTGGCTGGCATTCTGCAGGCGCCGCTGTTGCACCACGGCGCAGGGCTGACAGGGTCCGGCCGTTTCAGGACTTCGTCAGCGGGGCTTCCCCAGAGAGCGTCTGCAGGGAGCCGGGTTGCATCGCCCGGTGCGTGGTTCTGCTGGCCTGACTGTGGGGCAGGTGTTCCGCTCTTGCCCCCTTCGACCGCCGTGACACTGACACACTGACACCCTCTCTGCCCCCTCTGTGGCTGGCTGACCTGACAGCTCTGCCCAGCCGCTGGCTGAGGGCAGTAGGGGTGACGAGGGCGCCGTCCGAGCCCGCTGTGCCGACTTCTGCAGGCGCACACTGGGCTGGACTCGGGGAAGAGCTGCAGGCCCAGCCTCAGCCGGGGAAAGGGTGGCTTTGGGCCACAGTGGGGACACGTGACCCACCGGGAAGCGAAGGAGGGGCAGGTGCAGATGCGCTGTGGGGACTGAGGGCGGAAGGCTGGAAGGCAGTGCCGGCACTGGGGTGGCCGGGGCGGTGTCCTGGGGATAGCAGCAGTAGCTGCTGGAGGGTCGCTGTGGCCTGCCGGGCACGACCTAGCAGCCCAGCCCTCGGGCCTCACCCCTGGGCACAGCATGTGCATGCCCCGCTGCATCCTGGTCTGCCACATGTAGGGGTGGTGGCCGAGCCGGACTGCACAGCGGGTGTTCTGCGGGCCTTGTGGGACAGGAGCGGGCTGTCTGGGAAGGATGTCCTGAAGAGGCCAGTTTAATGGAGTCTTAGAGCAGGGGAGGCTCCGAAGCTCTCGAGGCCTGGGCACTTGCCTGGGGCCTGGAGCCCACGGTTGCCTGTTCAGGGGCGAGAGCAGACCGGCTGCCCATTTGCACAAGAGCACTCTGGCAGCCGGCGGAGAGAGCAGAGGCCGAGGGCAGCGACGGGTGCGAGTGAGTTCAGTCCGAAGCAGGGAGCCAGAGATGTCAGAAACGAGGGGCAGAGGACGGTGAAGAGTCACTGCTTCCAGGGGCCTGGACGGTGGATGAGGTGGGGTTGGGGGGCGGAGGGGCCCACAGAGCCGGGGGCACCGTGCTGTCGGCTCTCATTCTCCATGTGACGAGGATGCCATGCCGTCGGCTCTCATTCTCCGCGTGACGGGGGCACCGTGCCGTTGGCTCTCATTCTCCGCGTGACAGGGACGCCGTGCCGTCGGCTCTCATTCTCCACGTGACAGGGACGCCGTGCCATCGGCTCTCGTTCTCCATGTGACGAGGATGCCATGCCGTCGGCTCTCATTCTCCGCGTGACGGGGGGCACCGTGCCGTCGGCTCTCATTCTCCACGTGACAGGGACGCCGTGCCATCGGCTCTTGTTCCCCATGTGACGAGGACGCCGTGCCGTCGGCTCTCACTCCCTGCGTGACTGGCGGCTCCTCGGCGAGCTGCTACTAGAAAGTGTGCGACCACCATCCAGGCCAGAGGGTCAGGATGGAACAGGAAGCACATCCTCGCTCCCAGACTGCACAGGCTGCAGGGACAGCCCGTCTGCGTCTCGGCCTGAGTCCGCTCCGCACACGCTCTGTCTGCTGTGCAGGTTTTAAAGAAATCTGATTTTGTTGGTGAGCTGCAAGCATCCCATGTTTCACATAAAAATCAGTGCTTTCAGTGTCGAAAAACACACAAGACGGAAACAAGAAGCCCCGAGCGGCCGCAGCGCTGCGCGGGCAGTGGCCTCTGCTCTCCGGCTCTCGGCCAGACCCCAGCGTCGGGGAAACGTCCCCATCCGCCTGGGATCACCTGAGCTGTAGACACAGACGGGATGGTCGTGGGTGGCTCAGAGCTGAGAAGCAGCGTCCTGGCTCAGCTCCCCGCGGAAGGAAGCCCAAGCACCACCGTAATTACCGTCTGTGAGGCCCGCCAGGCGGAGACGGCCGGGGTAGGGCTCCTGCGAAGGGTTCTCGCCACCAGGGCCCTGGGCTCTCGCTCTTGGGGATTTCCAGTGAGTCACTCTGGCCGCTGGGGTGTGTGACTCGCTAACACAAATGCCTGGGACAGGCCTGGAACCGGCCGGGCCACCGCCGCAGCCCACGAGTCCCTGTGTCCAAGCTCTGCAGCCGCCGAGCTCCCACTCGGTGCGCAGGGCGGGGAGGGTGGGGGTTGTCCTGCCTCACTGCCGGGCCGGGAGGGCCCACGGACCACGCTCTGCTGGCCCCGGGCCAAGGCTCCAGCGGACAAGGCAGGACCCCTGGCCACAGGTGGGCTCGGCGGGCACAGACCCACGGCCACACAGCCAGAGCGGTCTGCCTTCACTCGACGCTCAGGTTGAGGGTCAGGACGGAGGAGAAAGCGTGTCCGTTTTTGGTTTCTTTTCCTCGCTCTCCTTTAATAGCTGCCTACATTGGACCTGAGACCGCTCTTTGGAGCACGAGGACCCGCAGAGAAACCGTCTGGGCTCTGCGGGCTGCTGGGAGCGCCCCGGGCCTTGGCCTCCCTCCCTCACCCTTTGTTTCCCCTTCCTGTCTTAAGCCAAATCAGACCGGCCTCGCGGCCAGCTCCTCCTCGTTGCTGGGCTTCGGATGAACATCTGTTCACGCTCATCTTCTCAGAGACCCCGCTGAGCCAGGCGGACCTCGCCCGTGTCAGCCCGGCCGCGCACATGCCCAGCCCTGAGCGCGCTTGCTTACTCCGCGTTTCAGTGGGTGGCGGGACCCGGCCGTGCGTCACCCACGGAAACACCTTCCTAGCCCAGCTCTTCTGACGCGCCCTGCATTGGCAGCGAGGCCAACTGAACTGTTTCTCACTGGGTGTGACCACAGTTGTTTCAGGCTCCCCCTGCACCCGGGGATGGCTCCCCCTGCGCCCGGGATGGCCGAGCAGGGAGAGTCCACACACCCATGCTGCGCTTCTTTTCGGCTCCAGTGCACATCGGGACTCTGGACGCCCCGTGTGTGGCTGTCGTCCTCAGCCCCCCTGCCAGGGAGTCACTGTGGCTCTGGCCCTGCCAGGCTGGCTCGGGCCCCGTGGGTGTTCCCTGTTCACTGCCGGGTGCTGCGCTGTGACCTGCTTGCTGTGGCTGCTGCGTGGACCTGCAGCAGGTGGCTGCTGGGAGCTGCTGCAAGATCGCTCTCAGTGAAGGGGTCGTCCTGCAGCCGGGACGGCAGGAGTCAGCCGGGTCCTGGACCGCCTTCCCGACACCTGTGGGGGGCTCCGCGGATGTGTGGCCCTCTGGAGCGCCATCCTTCCATCCAGCTGGGGGGCCACCACGTGTGAGTGCCTCGGTGGCCGTGACCAGTGCTCACCTGGGTGGCTGACCCAGAGATCGGGGTCAGAGTCAGGGCGCAGAGGGCCGGCTCCACCGAGCCCCACCTGGGGATCTCCTGGCCTTGCTGGCTCCTGCTCCCTGGGCCACGGCTACACCACTGTGGCCCACCTCGTCATCACAGCCTCCTCCCCTCTTCCCTGCGTCTCTTCTGCTCCCCCCAAGGAGAGAGCGTGCATGGGGCACCTGGCCCGGGTCCCCTCACACCAGGACCTCTCCTGGCTCCTCTGGGTGTGCACACGCTCTCTGGCCAGTCTGCGGCTCCCAACCCTGTGGCCTCAGCACTGCAGTTTGGTTTGGTGGTGGCCGTGTCCCAGGCCAGGCCCGGGTCCCTTCTGTCCAGCTGGTGACATCCGTCACATCAGCTCCCTTCTGTCCGACCTCACTGCCGAGTGAGTTATCCCTTCCAGGTGAGACTGCGGCTGGGGCTCTGCGTTTTAGGACTTCCCGGTTCAACCTCCCCCACTAAACCACGTCTCAGTCCACAGTCTTAAAAATGAGGTTCCTGAGTTAGAGTAGGAAGCTGGTCGAAGGTCTGGGAGCAGGTGACAGGAGGGACAAACCCCAAGGGGGGACGAGCCAGGACAAGAAGACACCCCTGGCCCTGCCTGCAGCAGAGGAGCGAGCCACACTCTAGCCCCGGAAGCCCCACTGTGAGCAGGGCTGACAGGGACAGGCAGGCTGGGCCGGGCCTGGGGCTAAGGCAAGCAGATCCCACGGAACTCTGACTCGGTTTGAAGACATGCTGGGCGCGAACGGAGGGGGAGATGGGGGAGGAGGGATCGCTGTGTGGCCGTGCTGTGCTGGGGGTGATCTCTCGCTCTGTCTCTGTGTCTCCATCTCTGATGAGCACATGTACCCTCTAGGCAGGACGGAAGCCGGAGCTGGGTGGGGTCTGGGGCCAGGAGTGCGGTGTCCCCGGGAGCGGAGACGGCAGGCTCTCCCACACGTGGACCCGTTAGCCTCCGTGACGCCTGGCCCAGCACCGCAGGCTCACGCGGGCTTTTCACCCGCTCAGTCTGGGGTGATGAGGCTGACAGCGTCCGCTCCTGGCAGCCCGGAGCAGGCGAGGGGAGGGGGCCCGCTGGCCGTCGCGGCTCCATTCTCGCCGTGTGGCCTCGGGCAGGTCCTGGAGCCTCTGTGCCTCCGTGCACAGACTCCTCAGGAGGGGAGCGCCGAATGGCTGCCTTACGAGTGGCTGTGGGCATCAGGTGAGGACAGCCACGGCACTGGCGTGTGGCGGGTCCTCCGAGTACAACCCGTACGTGACTGCCCGCACAGACCCCTGTCCCGGGGAGGGCTGGCACATCGGCTGTGGCCTGAGGCCCGGGGCCGCGTGCCCTGACTCCGTGCCAGGTGTCAGACACACGTGCGTCCGTCCCCCCACCCCCCCTTCCTGCCGAGGCCACGGGCAGCAGAGCAGTGGACAAGCGGGCTCTGGTGACCGGTCCCAGTCACTCGCTTCGTTTCTCTGTTCTCTTCCCAGGTACACGTCTTCAGTGCCGGGGGTCCACGGAACGGCTCCGTTTCTGGGAGCGAGGAGGCTGGGAAGCCCACTGTCAGCCGAGGAGGCCGGTCAGCCGCCCTCCCCGAGCCTCTCTGCAAGCCGCAGGCTGGACTCCCACATCTCTGTGGGGCGGACATGTTGGGCCTGTGTGACAGGCGAGGGGACAGGCCAGGCAAGACCACACTGTGGGCCCGGGTGTGCCCAGCGGGTTGGTAACATAGCTAGGATTTGAATCCCGGGGTGGGCTTCCTGTTTTTCTAACTAGATTTTTAGAAATGCTTGCAGATTCTCAAAAGCAATACCAATTAGCCTGCGTAGCCTTCACCAGCATGCCAGGTGGTGAGACCCCGCGTGTTGTGACGTGGGTCACAGCCAGGACGTTGCTTTGACCCGCCTCATGTTTTGTTTTTGAGACGTTTTTGCTATAGGGCACGTGTGCTTGCCAGAGAGAGAGAGACAGAGACAGAAAGTGAGAAGTCATCCCCCAGCGGGGATGGCCGCACCGCAATCCCTTCTCCTCCATTCTCCACGTGGGATTGAGGGCACGCACGCACACGTACCTGGTGTGAGTTTAAGCCACCGGGTCTGGGACTCGAACCACAGTCGACTACATGGGAGTCTAGCAACATAGCCATTACGCTAACTGCTGGTCCCCGACCTGCCTCATGTTTCACCAGGACACTCTGACCACGCAGGCCGATGTGGTGTGTTTCTCGAGGAAGACGGTTCTGAGGGAACTCTGGTCTGAGGCCATCCTTCCCACTTCTAGTGATCCCATCGTGCTGAAAGCCACATAAGAAAACCTTCAGTGCCCAAGACCCAGAGAGGAGAGTGGAGGAGAAGGGACTGCAGCGTGGCCATCCCCCCGGGGGGTGATTTCTTGCTTTCTGTCTCTCTCTATCTTTCTGGTAAGTGCACACGCCCTATAGCAAAAACCTCTCCCCCCCAAAAAAAAAAAAACCTTCAGTGGGGTTATGTCACCTCAGAAAATCCTTGGTTTATTATTCTATCTGGGTCTCATCCATTCACTCTGAGGTACATTGTGTGCCACAAAACGGCTGCAATACCTCCTGCCATTGCACGTGCTCCCCTCACAATGAGGCGCTGCCCTTCTCCACAGGAGAGGACTGCCCACATCCCTTCCCTGTGGATTTGAGTGGGCCGTCACGCAGACAGGATCGTGCCATGTGACTTCTGGCTGTCGGTCATGAACCGTGAGGAGGCTTCCTCTTGGTTCTTCGGAGGATGTTCTGGAAAGCTGTGGCTTTGAGGAGCCTGAGCTGGCCCACATGCAGGGCACACGCAGGAGGGTGGTCAGGAACCAGTGAGGCCCAGCTCACGGAGAGCGCCAGCCTCCAGAGGGGTTCGCATGCTCCAAGGGAGTCCAGCCTCCAGAGGGGTTCGCATGCTCCAAGGGAGTCCAGCCTCCAGGGGGGTTCGCATGCTCCAAGGGAGTCCAGCCTCCAGAGGGGTTCACATGCTCCAAGGGAGTCCAGCCTCCAGAGAGGTTCCATGCTCCAAGGGAGTCCAGCCTCCAGAGGGGTTCGCATGCTCCAAGGGAGTCCAGCCTCCAGAGGGGTTTGCATGCTCCAAGGGAGTCCAGCCTGCAGAGGGGTTCCATGCTCCAAGGGAGTCCAGCCTCCAGAGGGGTTCGCATGCTCCAAGGGAGTCCAGCCTCCGGCTGTCGAGCCTCTCCCTGCCCCCGCCCCAACCCCGGCTCTTCAAAGCCAAGGCCTGGGACGTGCAGAGCAGGGAAGCCACCCTCGCCCCGCCTGGCCCAGATTCTCGCCCACAGCACCCAGGAATTCGGTGAGATGGTAGTTTCAGGCCGAGGGTGCTTTCTCGCCCAGCCGGGCCTGCTGGGCACTTCCTGGGGCGGGGCGTTGGGGTGCCGGCCTGGGCACACCCACACGCACCTCCAGTCCAGGGCGGCGTCTCCCACGGCTGACATTTGTTTTTGTTTCTGTTTTATTTTATTTTTACAAGAGGAGGAGACTTGGACTCGGTCCTCTTTGGGCTTTGATTCTCTTGCCAAGCGAATTAGCCCAAGTAGTTCCGTCTGGCCGTGCCCATCAGTGTGGCCGAGTGGAATTAGCTGTGAGTCACTTCCGAGGCCACCCTGGGGGCTGAGGGCCCTCATGGGTCGGGGATGGACGAGGAGACCTGTGGGAGAGCGCGGGGGTGGCTCCCAGCCTGGGTTTTCGCCCTCGCAGGTGCCGAGCTGCTGGTGGTGCCCCGGGAGCTGGAGCCCGAGCCAGCGGCAGCATGGGCGGGCGCCCAGGGCTGGGAGCCGGCCTGGTTCGGAGCTCTGCCTGGGGTCCCCGCTCTCTTGCGGGGGCCTTCAGAGGCCGGTGGGAGGGCAGTGGGCAGATGGAACAGCTGCTGTTTCCTGGTTCGAGGCCAAGCTCCGAACAAACAAGCCGAACGTTCCGGGCCCAGCAGGACAGAAAGCCCGCAGGAGGCTCCAGGAGGGTGGCCGTGCTGGAAGCCCTCTGTGCGGAGACGGGGCGGGGACTCCCGTCATGCGCCTGTGCCCTGGCCCACGAGGCGGCTTTCCCACGGGGACATGGGTGGGTGACGCCATCTCGCGGAAGGTCTGCCGTGGGGGCCGCTGGCCTTCTGCAAAGCCAGGAGTCCGGGTCCCGGAGCGGACTTCCATTCCAGCCCTCGGCACCCCGGCTGTCTGCCAGGACCCTCTCCTCGCGCTCACCCTGTCCGCACGTGCTCACTCAGACGGCCATGACAGCCCACATCTCAGCCCTGCGACTGGGTCAGCCACAGGCCTGCGCCCCAGCTCTGGCCGAAACCACCGGCTGGGGGCCCGGGGGAAAGGAGCGTTTGTGACCCCGGGCCTGAAGCAGAGACGTGTCGGCAGGGAGCCCTGGGTTGGGGCGTCCTGGGGAGGCCTGCTGCATGAGCGTGGAGGACAGCGCGGGACCTCGCCGGCCGGACCCCGAGCTCCCCGGGGGGCCAGGGCATCCCTCTGCCTTTTTCCTTAAGACGTTGGAGTTGGCTCTTTGGGGCCTGAACTGCAATGTCCTGGCTGAGCCCCGTGTCTCAAAGTGGTGGCCGCATCTTCGAGGGCACGTGTGTCTCACACGGCAGCGGCTGAGTGTCACGCATGGGGCGGCTCCGGGCAGCGTGTTCCCACCCTTAGCAGGCTGGAGGTCGGATGTAGGTCGGAGTCCCAGAAATGAGGGTCCCAGCCTTTGCAGCCAGAGGCCCGGTTCCTGGGTCGCGGCCCCTTCCTCCGTCTGCAAAGCCCTGAGTCCGCTGTCCCCTCCGCAGTGCAAGGGCCTCTCCAGTCTTAGCCGTGGGTAGGTGGCCCTGCGGGCGGGCACTCTCCGCACTGGTCACAGCCAGCCTGGGCAGGGACGTACCCACTCCTGGAGCGAGGGCCAGGCCTCTTTCTGCCTCCCAGGACGACGCGTCCCTGGCGGGCGTGTCACGCTCGGCTGTGTGCTGCGCTGCTTGGTGGCAGTCAGAAGGGCTGTGCAGGTGGGAAACCCACTCAGTTAAGGCGTGACAAGGCGGGGAGGGAGGCCCTCGGAGGCCGCGCGCTAACGTGGGGCTCCTCGGGGCGACAGACGCGTTCTTGCTGGCTCGTAGCAGCCCTGGGGCGCTTTGCTGGCTGCTGGAACAAAAGTCACTCTTTTCCTTTTTTGATGTTCCCGGAGGACGTGTCGAAGACAACGTGGAGACGTGGTGGGTCCTTCCCGGGTGGCGCCCCAGAGCTTGCTGGGACCGAGCTCTGTCCTGCCGACCCAGGCGGCCCGCAGCACTGTCCGAGCCCCCGCTGCCGTCCACACCTGCCGTGGTGGCTTCCTGCCACCGGGAACACGGGGCCGTGGCAGTGGCTGTGGGTCTGGGACCCAGGCCGCGAGCGTGGGCGGGGTCAGTCAGCCTGAGGAGAGTCGCCAGGCGCTGGGAGGCCGGAGCTGAGTGGATGCGGGGCCACGTGGGGGCTCACGGCGAGCCAGCCTGAGTGCGCCCCGTGGACGGTCCCGGCCTCCTGCTCCCGGGCTGAGGGTGCCTGGGAATCAGGAGGGAGCGTGGTGTCCACTCGGGCCACGAGGCCTCACAGTCCTGCCTCGGGGACTGTGTACACGTTCCAGAGCTGTGGCCACCGAGGACGTCAGTCCCAGGCAGCACGCTGGGGCCGCGCGTGACATGGTGCGGGGCCTCGCTGGGTCGGGCCGGCCCTGCACACCCCCTGGGGGAAGCCCTCGGGACCCTGCAGCAGCTCTTCCTTCAGAGACTCTCCAGGACAGCCCTGCCCACACCAGGTGTGACCCCAACGCCCTGGGCCCTCACGGAGACATTGGGGAACACGTTCGACTCACGGCCTGGGCGTGTGGTGACTCGTCACTCACCAGGCCACGTCCAGTTTGTGGATGTGTCCTGGGTCCCAACTCGGCGAACCTCGGTCCGGTGTCCTGTTGATGCGGCCTGTCCCTGTGAGGCCGCGGTGGTCGTGGCTGTGAGGAGCACGTGCAGACATTCCGTGTCACTCCCTACACAGGACTCCCTCCCACACGGGCTTCTGGCCTGGCAGGTGTCTCAGGGACCTGGACAAGGGGACCTGCACGCGGACGAGGTGTGCCGCCGAGCCCGGGATCCATGGGTCCTGACATGGCTCTGTGGCAGATACCAGGGGACGACTGTACATGCACATAACGTGTGTGTGCATGTATGTATATGTTCAGTCTAGAAATACAGTTCTTTTTAATTAATTTTTTAATTTTAGTGGCAACAACAAAATCAAAGTCTGCCAGAACGAGGGGATGGTTAATGGATGGTCCAGAAGCGGGTGGTCGAGGAGGCTGTGACATATTTCTGTATGCGAAAGCGCGTCAAAACTCTTCCCACAGCTCACAGCTCCTGGAATGCGCTCACTTCTCACCGAGCTGGAGATCTGCGATTCCATTATCGCTGTCGTTGAAGATTACACTGTGCCCGTCCCAAATCCAGACCCGAAGAGCCGGTGTCTTTTTTTTTTTTTAGAGGTTTTTGCTATAGGGAACGTGCACTCGCCAGACAGACACAGAGAGACAGAGAGAAAGTGAGAAATCACCCCCCAGGGGGTATGGCCACGCCGCAATCTCCTCTTCTCCATTCTCCTCTCAGGATCCTGGGCACACACACACACACACGCCCAGCATGAGTTTAAGCCAACGGGTCCGGGACTTGAACTGTGGTCTACTACGTGGGAGTCCAGCAACATAGCCATTACGCCAACTGCTGGTCCCAAGAGCAGGTGTCTTGGAAGCGCTGGGAAGCACTGGGTTTGCACTGCGGCCATGGACAGTGTCGTCCCAGCAGAGACCAGCCCTGGGGCCAGCCTGTGGTGTAGCGGTTAAGACGACTGGATTCCACATGGCTGCAGTTCGAGTCCTGGATCCGGCAGCTTGGAAAAACACTGGGTGTGTGTGCATGTGTGTCCACACCCTGAAAGAAAAACGGAGGAGGCAGGACTGCGGCGTGCCCGTCCCCCCGTGGGGTGTTTCCACACTCCCTGCTCTCTCTCTGGGAGCACATGGACCCGCTGGCGAAGTAGAAAATCAGCAACAGAAACCCCTAGGAGCCCTGGAGGGCACCCAGCTCCCAGCCCAGGCTGACGATGGTGCTTGTGGCCCTACGCCCCACCCGCTGCTGATCGTGGGCTCCTGTCGGCTTCCTGAGCCTCGGGCCCGCCCACCCAGCGGGTAGACGTAGAACACGCCCCAGGCCCGTTTGGTGACAGGCAGCACAGGAACGCTGTGCCCTGTCCGGAGCCAGAGCCACTCTGGAAGGGCCGGCAGCGATGAGGATGCTGATGTGTCGTCCTTGTCCAAGCCGCACGAACTCTCCCGTCTGTCAGGGGACTCAACTCGGCCAGGTCTGCAGGGGCCACGATGCTGCAGTCTGAGTGTTCCTGCCCCGAGATTCACATGTTGAAATCCCCCGAGATGCTGGTCTGGGTGAGCAGGTCATGAGGGTGGGGCCTGCGACAAGGTAGCGCCCTATGACAGCGGTCCCAGAGGCCACTGGGAGGACATCGTGAACCTGACAGGCCATCCCCAGACAGGAGCTGCTGTTGTCACGGGCGTGCCAGCACCCAGAGCCGTGTGAAGCAAGCTCCTGCTGTCTCTAAGCCACCTGGTTACGTGGTGTGTCACAGCAGCCCAGGTGGGCTCAGACATGCAAGTCTTAAAGTAGTTTTTAAATTTTGCCAGAGGGCATGTGAGCTCATGAGAGGTGGGGGGGGCACCCCACGGGGGGAGTGTGCCATTTCTCCGTCCCATCGGGGTCTGGGGCACACACGCACACGTGGCCAGCGTGGTTTTCGAGATGTAAAGCACAGTCTGCCCTGTGGTATCGGCTCCCTGACCCCTAGGCCACGGCCCTCTGGGGTCCGAGCCCTGCCCTGGGTGCGCCTTCTCCGGGGCCTCCTCTCCCCCCCTTCCTCCTTCGGCGTGTTTGTAGTCCAGCCGGCAGCCCGTTGTGGCACATGGACTGTAACGGGGCTGTGCAGTCTAACCCGGGACTGCCTCCAGACACGTCCTCGCGCAACCCCGCCGGGCACCGTGAGCATGGAGGCCAGTCCAGGCAGGGCGACCCCTCCAGACCACCATGTGCCTGAGCGGCTGCCTCGGTGACAACAGGGCAGGAAGACGACGGTGCTGGCGATTCTGAGCGGTGCCTGAGCCAGGCCTGCGTCCTGCGGGCGCTCCTGCCCAGAGCCCGCGGGTGGGTGGTGGTCCCCCGTCACGATGAGGGCACGGAGGGCCGTGGCGCACGCCTGGTGGCTCTCGCTCTGGAGGACTGCCGAGGGGGTGGCGGAGCGCTGGGGGTGCCTCCACGCGGGGGACTGAGGTCTGCGGGCCCAGGCCTCCCGGTGCCGTGTCGGCAGAGCCTCACAGGGTGACCCCGAGGAGGCCGAGGCCTGGGCGCCGCCTCTGGCGTGGCAGGGAGCTTCCCTGCCGGTCTCTGCCGTCGGAGCCCGGGTCCCCTACGCCGACTACAAGCCCCGTCTCGTGACTTCTGTGTGAACGGGAGAAGCGTTTTACCAGCGGCCTGGGATCCGTCTCGGCCCGTCACCTGCTCCTCAAGGCGCGGGAGATTCCTCGTCGGGCGCTCGGATCGCCTCTAGCCCCAGGGGAAAACGGGTCTTGCTTTTGCTGAAACTTGTGTGAGCTGCCGGGGACGGCACGTGGGAAACCCGTGGTGAGGAAACTTGAAAGGAGTCTCAAAATCAAAGGAGAGTTTGGGGAAACGGGCCGGGGGACTTTCCGTGGGAGCGGCTGCCCTCTCCCCCTCTCCCCGGGGCTGCCCGTCCTGCCTTTAACCTGCAGGATCGCAGGGCCGGGAGGGGCGGGCGCGCCCGTGCGAGGCAGGCCAGCGGGCGTCGGGGTGCCGAGGAAAGCACTGGCTTTGCTTGGGGCCCTAGCCCACGTCTGGGGCTGTGCGGTGAGGAAAGCTCCCAGACAGGTCCCCGTGGCAGTCGGACGTGGCCTCTGCTCACGGCATGGCCTCTGCTGCCCTCCGGCCGTCTGCTCAGTGCCCCGGGCTGCTACGACATGCCCATGGCCGCGGTGCCCCGGGCTGCTCCAACGTGCCTGCGGCCGCGGTGCCCTGGCATGACACGGCATTGTGCACCTTCAGCCCTGGAGGCCGAGAGTTAGACGAGGCGAAAGCAGGGTGCCTGCAGGCTTGCGTCCCTCTGCAGCTCCGTGCGGGGACACAGGTGCCTCTGGCTGTGTCCCGAGAAACCCCTCGCCTCCCTCACCCCCGGGCGGATGTGACGCGGGTGGAAGGGGAAGGGCAGTCCTGGCCCTCGGGGACCCTCAGCTTTGCTGAATTTGGAATGTGGAGGGTGAAAGCCAGTCCGGGTGGGGACGTGCTGAGGAAGTCGCTGGCATGACGGGGGCTGTCACAGCCTGCCCGAGTTCCCGCTGCACCGCGTCACTCACATCAGCCCCCAGAGAGCAAATGCGGGCACGAGAAAGATGACGCACCCCAGACCGGGCGGCTCCTGGGGGACGGAGCCCATGGGCCTCCAGACCCGTGCTCAGCCGCATCTACACGGCACATGCACATGTGAGCATCTTCCCGGTGAGGACCAGGGCGGGAACTGAGCTGGGAGGCGCCCGCGTAGCCGCGGGGTGGGGGAGGCATGATTGGAAACCTGGTACTGACAGCGCAGTACGGGAGGGCTGGCCCACGGGGACGGAGACTGCGCGTGACCGGGTGGCCAGTTACGGCCCAGGAGGGGCCTCGCCGCACGGACCCACGGGGAGGCCCCAGGTAAGTCAGAGGCAGAGGAGGGCCACCAGGCCAGCCCCCGCGGGGTCTCACCTCTGCGAGATCTGAGGGATCAGCCCGGAGACGCGCTGCCTCGCGGTGACTCTGAACAGCGTGTTAGTTTCCGCTGCAGCGTGGTTTGCTCCTCTGTGATACCGCTGGGAGTGGGGTGGTGGGGGTGCACGTCCCATTCCGCAGTGCAGCCCTGGCTGGTGTGGGGTGCAGGTCCTAACGGCCGCCTTAGCATTACTTAGAAATGATCCTGATGGGGGGCCAGCGGGTGGCGCGGGGGTTAAGGCGCTGGGACCCAGGGGGGGGGGGGGGGGTGGCGAGTGTGTGGGCGGCTCGGCGAGTCCGCCCCATGCGGCCGTTGTTAGGGGACTCACAGACCTGGAGCACGCGCTTCCTGGGCAGCGTGCTCACGTGGCGGCGTGCTGGCATCGGCTGCTGGGGGAGGTAGCTGGGGCTGCAGGCTGGGCCCGGCTCTCTGTGGGCTGTCCACGGAGCCGGGTGGACGTGCTCCACCGTGGCTGGCCTCTCCCAGGTCCAGCGTCCTGCGACCGTGCACGGGCACAAGGCATCTCATTGCGTGGTCCCAGGAGTCTCCGAGCCTCCCCGCCGTACTTGGCTAATCAAGATGGTCTGTGCGTATTTGAGGAAAAGGGGGTTTACTTTCTCTTCTCACTGGGAGGAGTGGCACAGGGTGGCAGGCACCTCTTACCTGCCACGAGTAGTCCAAGAGGTGGCTTGAGCCTCAGGCCACAGGGCTGCTGCACTGGGGCGTCAGGCGAGGCCACCGTGCCCCAGTGTTTCCGGTCTTTTCTAAGCAGCCATGAACCCAGTCCTTGCCTCAGAAGCTCAGGAAGCTGGGAGACAGAGCACGGCCACTGCGAACACTTGCCACCCTGTTACCGCAAGGGCACGTGGGTCAGCGTGCAGAGCCGGTTGTCAGGGGAGCCAGGGCGAGTTATCCAGATGCGGGTGCCTGGGCGGCCGCTGGCGCCGCCGCAGAAGGTCTGCAAGGGGCTCCGGGCAGCGACGCAGACAAAGGCCTTTCTGCAAAGGCAGCCCACCCCGCAGTGTGAAGCCCCCCAGGCCAGCGAGCGGGGGGAAGTGTGTCTCTGCCCCGCGCCCCCCAGCCTCCTCAAAAGCATCAGGGTGTGTTTCTGTTTCCTGGGTCTTTCTGCGGGTGTTTCCGCCTGTACGAGCACATGCTTAAGGCCAGGAGGGGAAGCACATTCAGGGAGGTGTGTGGGTGCGTGGCTCCTTAGGGACCAGGTACTAAGCGTTGGTATTAGCCAGGCTTCCCCGCAGAGACAGAGTGGGAGGGTGTCTGTGTGCATGTGTGTGTACGTGTGTGGGTATATATGACTTAGAGTTGTATATATAGCATTTGTCTGTGTGCATGTGTGTGTACGTGTGTGGGTATATATGACTTAGAGTTGTATATATAACATTTGTCTGTGTACATGTGTGTGTACGTGTGTGGATATATATGACTTAGAGTTGTATATATAACATTTGTCTGTGTACATGTGTGTGTACGTGTGTGGATATATATGACTTAGAGTTGTATATATAACATTTGTCTGTGTACATGTGTGTGTACGTGTGTGGGTATATATGACTTAGAGTTGTATATATAACATTTGTCTGTGTGCATGTGTGTGTACGTGTGTGGATATATATGACTTAGAGTTGTATATATAACATTTTTATAGAGGAAATTATCACTCTACATAATTATTAGTATAGAAAACGGCTCAAGTTATTTCATCTATTTTATTAGTGCGGGAATTGGCTCACAGGTTATTTACGTCTAAATTACTGTTATAGGAATCGGCTCACGGGCTTTGGAGGCCGAGAAGTCCCTGACCTGCCATGACCTGGAGAGCCAGCCAGTGGTGCGGTCCCCGTCTGGGGCCGAGAAGCAGGGCCCCAGCATCCATGGGCAGAAGATGCGCCCTCCGTGGCATCTCTGCCCTGCTCAGGCCTCGCAGGCTGGATGGTGCTCGTGTGGGTGAGGAGGGTCTTCACGCAGCTACCGTTCCCCAGCTGGTCTGTTCCAGGACCCCTCGGACCCCTGGGCACGTGTCCCTGGCTATCTGGCATTCCTGAGCCCAGCGAGCTGCCGTGTGAAACCCACCCGCGGTGCCCAGGCCGGCGCACCTGTACTTGTGCGCCAGCACACACGCCCGTCCCCACGCCCTGCGCCCTGCTTCCTGTGGGCTCCTTGTCTGTGGCAATGCCCGTGGCACGTCAGGGTACAATGGCAGGCCACGCAGCTCTCCCGTTGCTCTCCGAGGTAAATGCCACCACGGCCAAATCGCACACCTAAGGTGGGACTCCCACCCCAGCACCAGTGGTTCCGGCACATGAAGATGCCGGTGCAGACGCCCTCGGTGACAGACGGGAACAGGCAGGATCTGTAGCCAGCACCCCGCAGACTTGGGTTTGGAGGAGCCGCAGACCGTGTCCAGGGTAGGGTGCTGCTCGTAGCTGTGGCAGCCCGTGGCTGGAGCAGCGTTTGCAGGGGTGTGGGAGGAGGGGCTGTGGAGACGCACCGCTGGGCAGGGAGGGCAGTGGGTGACTTGTCTCCAGCCGTGATGTCACGTACGGCATGTTTCCCTGGGAGTGAGGGATGCACACCAGGGGTCTGCCCACCTGCTGGGAGATCCTGCCCTTTAAGGAGAGCGTCTGTCCAGGACTGAGGCACCTCGGGGAGGCTGGCCTCTTTTCAATTGCCAGAGGGTACCTACACTAACCGGGCACAGACAGGCAGAGAGAGGGAGGGAGGGGAGAGAGCAGCCATGCGGTGAGGTCACACTGTAACCCCTCCCTTCCTCTCTGTCCGGCCAGGCTTTGGGGGCACACACTACACACACCTGGTGTGTTTTTTAAGCTGCCAGGTCTGGGACTTGAACTGTGGGGGTCATGTGGGAGTTAGCGCCCCTAACCACTGGGCTATGGGGCTGGCTGGAGGGTTGACTTTTAATAGCTGGATGGTTCCAGCTGGTGACTCATCTGAACGGTGGGGCTGCTGATAACTGCTCTCACCCTGGTGGGCTCAGACTGAAGTGGCCACTTACTGCTTACACTAGTAAGAAATGTTTCTTACTTACAAATGAAATGCTGAGATGCCTGGAATTTGCTTCACAATAGCCCGGGACTAATGGGTGAGTAGGTGTGACTCGCACAGGGGGGCCCTCCGTCCTGGAAGGCAGAACTCACAGGTGGGCTGGTCCGTCCTGGAAGGCGAGCACACAGGTGGTCCATCCTGGAAGGCGAGCACACACAGGTGGGCCCTCCATCCTGGAAGGCGAGCACACAGGTGGGCCCTCCGTCCTGGAAGGTGAGCACACAGGTGGGCTGATCCATCCTGGAAGGTGAGCTCACACAGGTGGGCTGGTCCGTCCTGGAAGGCAAGCACACAGGTGGGCCCTCCGTCCTGGAAGGCGAGCACACAGGTGGGCTGGTCCATCCTGGAAGGTGAGCACACAGGTGGGCTGGTCCGTCCTGGAAGGCGAGCTCACACAGGTGGGCCCTCCGTCCTGGAAGGCGAGCTCACACGGGTGGGCTGGTCCGTCCTGGAAGGCGAGCTCACACATGTGGGCCCTCCGCCCTGGAAGGCGAGCTCACACAGGTGGGCCCTCCGTCCTGGAAGGCGAGCTCACACATGTGGGCCCTCCATCCTGGAAGGTGAGCTCACACAGGTGGGCTGGTCCGTCATGGAAGGCGAGCTCACACAGGTGGGCCCTCCTTCCTGGAAGGCGAGCTCACACGGGTGGGCTGGTCTGTCCTGGAAGGTGAGCTCACACAGGTGGGCCCTCCGTCCTGGAAGGCGAGCTCACACAGGTGGGCCCTCCGTCCTGGAAGGCGAGCTCACACAGGTGGGCCCTCCGTCCTGGAAGGCGAGCTCACACAGGTGGGCCCTCCGTCCTGGAAGGCGAGCTCACACAGGTGGGCCCTCCGTCCTGGAAGGCGAGCTCACACAGGTGGGCCCTCCGTCCTGGAAGGCGAGCTCACACAGGTGGGCCCTCCGTCCTGGAAGGTGAGCTCACACAGGTTGGCCCTCCGTCCTGGAAGCTGCACGGTAGGGTCCTGAGCGATCATGGGACCTTCCTTCCTCCTTTGGGTTAAATTTCAAATCTCCCACAGAAGAGGCTCCAGGAACTTTCTGGCGAGGGTCCAGAGTTGATGAGATGTACCTCGGTTTATCTATTTTATAAAACCACTTTAGCAGCAGCTGAATGTGTAAGGCCCTTGTTAAGTGGAGTTGAAAGCTACTTTTAGATGCTGGGGTCCCCCTCCTCAATTTGCAGGCTGCTCCCCCTTTTTCATCTCCCAAAGACAAAATCCATCAAAACCTCATTTGACAGCATCCAGATGCCTTGAATTGGCTGTGAAATATTTCAAGGTCTCACAGTAATTTAATGTCCTATGAAAGTAAAATAAATTGTGTACAAATAATTCAATAAGCTCAGGGAAGTGGGGAAGAAAAACATTAAGCATGTCACAGATGGCACCTCCAGGCAGTTTATCAAAGCAGGTTTCATAATTTAACAAAGTCATCTTGGCACCCCGCACAAAGGCCTTCCCGTTTGATCCCTTAATAACGCTGCTCAGCGCTTCGCGGGAGCGTCTTCTCGTGCCGCGCTGCTTCCCGGCATTAGCTGTCAGCCATCAACGCCGCTCTGCGCCTGGCCGGCCGGCCCAGCCCTCCGCCCCCACCGCGGCCGCCTCGAGTGGCCAGGCGGGCTTAGAGGCTTGCCCAGGTCACCTGTGGGGCCGAGGTCGCAGCTGGGGTCCCCGCTAATGAGTTCCTGGTTTCTTCTGTGCTCCTGACAACGCTCCCTGCTGCCCACCACCACGTGGCTCTGGGAGGCCCAGGAACCGGCCGGTGCTCCTCTGGCCGCTGCGCCCCCGGCCGGTGTTCTGCTCCGCGTCGGGCGCTCCCCCGGCCGCACTCCAGCTGTCCTTCTGAGCCGGCGCCACCTGGGACCACGCAGTGCTGGTCAGCTGTGGGGCCGGCCTGGCTCCCGCCTGGGCCGACGTGTCCTGAGTTGACTTTCTCTTGTGCAGAGACCGGAGCTTTGCTGTGGGCGAGGGCCAAGGAACCTACCCTGGATCTCGCTCATAGACATGGCCTGCTTCTGGCTTTTGTCTGGGGAACCATTCGGTCGTCGGGGAAGTCGTGATGTATTTTCCTGTATTTTCTAGGCAAAAATGACCTTCCTGACGACACAGGGCAGTCGACACGATCGAAGTAATACATGTGTGGCTTGCGAGCACAAATCCCACGGAAGAGTGACCACACCATGTCCCCACCCGAGGTGAGGCGTGTCCAGCCCGGTGGGCTCCGTCAGTGGACGGCAGGGCCGCAGCACTCCGCGGAGATGCAGGCCCCACTTCCAGCAGTGGCCGAGGGCTGCCTCGCTCGGCGGGCGGTGATCCAGGGGCGCTCGCTCACCCGGGAGGCTGCTCCTCTGCTCTCCGAGACGCAGTCACATGGATGTTGGGGACCTCTTGCCGAGAGCGACCGTGACCGCCCTGGCCAGCACACCTCCAGGCTGTCAGGAAAGGTCACGACGGCAGGACCACAGGGACTGCGCTGCCCGGGGCCTGTGGGCTCTCCACGTGGACCCCGGTGAGCCCGAGAGCCCGAGTCTGACCCAGGCGGCACCAAGGCTGGCTTCTCGGCTCTGCCAGGTGGACCTCGAGCGTCCATGGTGACCAGAGACGCGACGTCCGGGGAAGCCGAGGCTGGGAGAAGGACGTGCGTGCACGTGAGGGCCCCGCAGTTAGTAGTTTCGTTGTCCCGAGAGCAGTTTTGGTCACAGCTCCTTACAAACGTCTGCACCCCCACATTACCCCAGCACGTCTGCGCCCCCACATTACCCCAGCACGTCTGCGCCCCCACATTACCCCAGCACGTCTGCGCCCCCACATTACCCCAGCACGTCTGCGCCCCCACATTACCCCCAGCACGTCTGCGTCCCCACATTACCCCCAGCACGTCTGTGCCCCCACATTACCCCCAGCATGTCTGCGCCCCCACATTACCCCCAGCACGTCTGTGCCCCCACATTACCCCAGCACGTCTGTGCCCCCACATTACCCCCAGCATGTCTGTTCCCCCACATTACCCCCAGCACGTCTGACTTCAGAACCCGTCAGGCACGCGTCTCCCCCACCGCCTCTCCTGCCCCGCGCTTCCTGGACCCTGAGCGTCGGGGACTTGCCTCTTGCCTAAGAGCAGCTGAGCCGGGGTGACCTGCGGCTCTGCCCTTCATGGTCTCTTCAGCGGCAGGAGCTCAGGGTGGACGTACCTGGGCAGCCTTTTGTACAGCCGGGACGAGCGGCCGGCAGGGTGGCTCAGGCACTGTCCGCAGGGCTGGAGGCCCGGGGCTTGGGGGGCGCGGCAGGCCGAGTGCTGGTGAGCCCCGCAGGTGGCAGACCGACTTCTTCCTGGGTGTCCATGTGGTGGAAAGAGGGCGAAGGGCCTCCCGGGGTCTCTGAAACGGGCCTAATCCCCTTTATCACGGCTCGGGCCTCCGCTCAGTGCCCTCGCCCCACCCCAGCACTGTCACACGCCCGTGTTCCTGAGCCATCGCGTGGGTGGGACGTCGTTAAGGCCACCTGGCTAGACTCCGCCCAGACCCGCAGGGCTGGAGGGGACACCTGACCTGCTCCTGTCCGGACTGGACTCTGCTCTCTCCTGGTCCCCGACGGCTATCCTCAGAGTGTCACCCGGGCTCCTGCTGTGCCAGCTCAGTCACTTTTCACGGTCCCCGCTTACGCTGAAATCCTCGTGCCAGGCTCAGGGAAGCCCGTGTATGTGCCAGGCCTGAGCCCAGGGCAGTGGTGCGAACTCAGGCTCATGAGGTGCTTCCAGGCCTGACCCGAGAGGCCCTGGCCTTCCTGACTAAGTGCCCTCAGGAGGGGCCTGGCCAGCCCCAGGGCACACAGCACTCGGAGAGAGCTGTGGGGAGCCGGGGGCAGCCAGAGCCCAGGAGGCCCACTTCGGGGGGCGCTGCCAATGCTGGGCCAGTCGGAGCAGGTCTTAGGCTCAGCCCGACAATCCCGGAGTCTGGCGGGGCCTGGATCACCTCGTGACTCACTGAGTCCCGAGCCCCTACCTGCCTGAAGGCGTGACGCCCCCTCTCCTGTGCGGCTGCTGAATGCCATCGTCCCGGACCCCTCCCGTGTCAGCTGCCGTGGTTCACCACGCCTGCCCATGCGGCTGGCACGTCCGGCTGCTGGCTCCTCCAGGCCCCACCGGCTGAGCCCCCATGCATCTCAGCATCTCACGGTGTCCCTCCAGGTGGGTCTGCAAGGTGGGGACTGACCTCCGAGTGGAGAAAGGACACCACGCCCTCTGTGGGCTGGCCCCACGCGGGCGGCCCCTCCCTCCAGCTGGTTGCCGCTGGCAGAAGGACCTCTGACCGCCCTGTGGTCTTCTAGCTTCCGAGGCTCACACAAGCCTCTCGCGTCCTGGAGACCCGCTCGCCGAGCTGCCAGCCGGTGGCACCGTGCCCTCCATCGGCGAGCGGGTCTGGGCCTCCTCGTGCCTCGGCTGCCTGTGGTCCAGGGCGTGGTGGGGGGTCACAGCCACGCGGGACTGTGCAGCTGTCATTCCAGCACGCCCAGCTGTGCCCTCCCAAGGAAGGCAGGACGGGTCCTGACCGAGGCGCAGCACCAACGGCCCGTGTGGGGGCTCGACGGCAGTTTCGTACTTCACGGTGGCGCCCAAGCGACTCGCTCTCGGCAGAGGCCGCACTTCGAAAGCTCTTCCCCAAGCCGCGGCCTCCGAGGGGCTTAGGATGGATCCCCACGCCCCGGGGAACACGGGGTGTGGGGGAGCGTTACTGTCTCCGTCTGGGTATTATAGTCCAAGCTGGCTACTTTTCCTTTAGCAAGTAAGATATTAGTCTGCCCAAATTCCAGACTGACAGCTGCGGGTGCCGACGGCGCCTGGGCTCTCCGGGCACTGGGACTCACCCCAAGGAGCTGTGATCAGACGGTTGGTCAGCAGGGTGGAGCAGGGCGGGGACACCGGGGTGGGTGAGAGTGTCGTGGGGAGCCAGGTCCCAGCCCGGGTGTGGGCAAGTGCAGGCTCTGCCCCACCACGGCGGATTCCTGGAAACTGCCAAGAGTTATCCAGAGGGCGGAAGTGTGGTGGCGGGAGGGCATGTCCCTCCTGTGGGCTCCCAGGGCACTCACGGTGCCCTCTGGGGCTGTCCAGTCTCCTGGGAGTGTGGATGCGGGGTTGAGTGTGGTACTGACTGGTAATGCGGGCTCGCCCTCCAGGGTACACTCGGCTGTGTCGGGAAGGGATGGAATTAATTCTGTCCAGGGGAAATCGTGGTCCGGGTGTGCGCGTGACCATCCGCCGTGTTACTCACCCTTGCAGCGAGTGACAGTGTGTCAGCCGGCCCGCCCTCACCGTCTCTGGCTGTAGCCCTACGCCCGCAGATGCTTCGGAAGCTAGGCTTACCACCTGACTAGTCGCAGAAGTAACTAAGGACTGCACGACGTCTGTCCGTGCAGCCTTGAGCCCGTGCTGTGTCTACGGGAGAGCCGCGTGTTACCTCGAACATCCTTGTCTGACAGGACCTACGGCCACGCCGGCTGCGGCAGTGCTGCTCCTGGGGCCGCGAGGCCACCCAGGGACAGTGCCTGACCACGGGGCCCCGCCCAGCCAGGACTCAGGTCACAGGCGGCTCTCGAGAGACCTCCCGCCCCCCGTGCCCCCGTGGGTCTCCGCCCCGGCGCCGTGACATTCAGGCCACGACCTCGTGGGGCTGTCCTGTGCACTCGGGAGTCAGCAGCCCCACCCTCAGGCGACCCCCGAATGACTCCAGGCAGCACCAGCCGCCCTGGGGACAGAGCCCTGTCTGTACGGTGCTGCGTAAATGTGCATCCAGGGCGTCCCCCCGTCTTACGGAGCTGTGTGTCGTCTGTGTCCCGTGGGAGCATCCGCCCCAGGCCCTGGTCGGCCTTCCTCACCTCAGAGCCCGTGCCTGGGGCCCACGCCCACAGAGCTGGTGTGGCCGCAGACCGTGAGTGAGGCAGCGAGGGCGGGCACGCACGCCAGGGCCTACCGCAGACTTTCCAGAAAAGAATGGGCATGGTGCCCTAAGCTTCACTTCAGAACAGAAAAAGGCCAGAGTTTGGGGACAGGCAGGTCTGACTTCGAATCCCGCCTTCCCCTCCAACCCGCTGTGTAAACTTGCTTTTTACTTGCCTCTTTCCTTTATTCATTCATTCATTCATTCATTCATGTATGTATGTATTTACGTATTTATTTATTTATAACTTCCAGAGGGTGTGTGCACCCCCCAGAGAGAGGGAGCCCCCAGGGGTGAGGTCAGGCTGCAATCCGACCCTCTAGCCCAGCCCAGCAGGGTGCGGGGCGCATGCTAACATGTGCCCCGCGTGCTCTCCAGCCACTGGGGCCAGGACTCCCACTCACGGCGGTCAGCCGTGCAGGAGCCAGCTCCCAACACCCGGGGCTTACCCACCTGCTACGGGCTGGCCGATCTTTCATTTTGAGTTGAGACAGACACAACTTAATGAGGAATTTTCATTTACAGATTTTAAGTGTGAAGTGCAGTGAGTTTGGAAATATATACATATGTGGCCATGTAACCCACACCCTGCAGATATGGAATCTTTCCATCATTCCAGAAAGTTTCATCGTGCCTGTTTCTGCCCAGTGGCGGCCACTGTTGTGATTTCTGTCGGTGGAGATGAGCTCGGCCTGTCCCGGACACCGCGAGAGGGACCTCGTACCCGAGCTGTCAGGTCCCTCCTCGCAGCGAAAAGCCCCCGGGGTCCTCCAGAGTCTGCAGTGACCGGGGCTCGCCCGTTCCTCCCGAGCCTTCACAGGGCCGTTGTCGGCTGTGCGGACTCACCCACGTCCCTCGCTCTCTGAGAATCGGGGCCTCTCCAGCTGAGACTGTCGTCCCGCCGTGCGGGCATGGCGGGCGCTGAGTTTACGGAGAGCTGGCTCCACGGGGCTGTGCAGGCAGACGGCCAGGCGGATCCCAGCTCCGGGGTTCTGCGGGGCCTGCGGGAGACCTGAGGAGCACTGGCAGGGTCACGGGGCAGGCTCGCACGCAGTGCGGGGGCTCAGCTGCAGTCGGCCCAGTGCCATTAGGGCCGTGCTGGGGGAGGCAGGCCTGGGCCTCGGGGCTCTCAGCCGCTCGTTGCCCGGCTGTGACCCACGTGTACCAGGAGGAGAGCGAGCTCGGGGGCAAACGGCTATTGACAGAGGAGGTGCTAGTTCGCACCGGAGACCCATCTTCCTGCCCTTCCCGTGCGCTGGCCGGTTGGGAGGGTCAGGACAACGGCACTCACTGCGGCTTTGGGCCCAAGGGTGTGTGTGTGGCGGAGAAGCCGAGTGTCTCCACGCGGCCAGCGTGCCTAGCACCAGGGTGGACTAGAGGAAGTGCTTCTTTTTTAAAAAAAATTTCTTAAGAGAGATTTTTGCTAGCATGCACTAGCCACAGAGACAGAGAGAAAGCAAGAAATCACCCCCTGGGGACATGGCCACGCCTCAGTCCCTTCTCCGTTCTGCCGCAATCCCTTCTCTTCCGTTCTGCCTCAGTCCCTTCTCCTCCATTCTGCTCTTGGGACTTGGGGCACACACGCATTTGTACCCAGTGTGAGTTTTAAGCTGCTAGGTCCGGGATTCGAACCATGGTCGATTACATGGGAGTCTAGCAACAAGCGTTTCACCATCTGCTGGTCCCAATGCTTCCTTTTCTAAACATGGACACACACCACTTCAGGAACTCTCAAACAAATCCGGGAGGTGAACTCACACTCTAACGGAACAGGGGCGTGGGGAGGCTCTCTCAGTGCCCCCAGCCAGAGTGTGTCTGTCTAGCCGCTCAGTAGACAGACGCGACTTTCGAGGGCCCAGAGTGTCCACATGTGCAGCGAGTGTGGTCACAGGTGTTCAGGAGGACTTGCTTCAGGCTGTGCGTAGCACACGCATGTGTGCACAGAATGGGCAGCCGACAGGGCTCTGTAGCTGCCTGCACCCCCAGCAGGTGCGTGGTGCGGTCTGACCTCCGCCTCCCTCGGTAACCACAGGTAACTCCAGGTAACGGGCTGCGGCTGTCCCAGTGCAGAGCGCGCAGGGCGGCCTCTCTGATAACTGCTGCCTCCGGGCCTCTGGGCCACTCCGTGCTGCTAGCTAGACTGTCACATCCAGGGCAGGGGCCCAGCCTCACCCCCGGAAAGCTGTCCCAAGCCCTGTGGCACCTGAGAGCCGGGTTGCCGGGTGGCCGGGTGAGCCCCCGAGCAGACGTGGGAGTTCACTTTGTCGGAAAGACAAGCAGGCCTTGCCGGAGCCTTTGATCTCCCCGCGGAAGAGAGTCATCGTCTGTCCCTGTGTCTCCGCGGTGCAGACATGAAACAGAGGGAGGGTGCGGCAAGCGCAGGAAACGCTCCTGACACGGAGCCCCGGCCTTCAAAGCCGCTTCCTGGGAGGGCCCACACTGCGCCGGCTTATCTTCCCAGAAGTTTCCTTTCTCGTCCGTTTTCAGATGGAGATGTGCAAACCTCGGCTTTGCCTGGGGTGGGAGCGAACGCCTCGCGCCTTCTCAGAGGAAGGAAATGCAGCTGTTTCTCATCCTTTAGCCAAACTGTAACGGAAGTCCAGGCCTTCTCTGCCCTCCCCGCTGCACAGAGGTGGGGCCGCGAAGGACAGGGAGAGGGCGAAGGGCTGCAGGCCACACCTGGGCCAGTTCGGGCCCACCTGCAGGCCGGCCCTGGCTGGGCACAGTGCTCCATCCCCGGTGGGGCTCGCTGGCACACGGTGGCCTCCAATCAAACCCAAGGGCTGCAGGTGTCAGCACTGAGCCAAAAGCTGTCCGGTCAGGCACCTACAGCCTGACTGTCCCCTAGGGGCCCAGGACCTCAGCAGGGCCCCGGGCTGGAGCAGCACCGCCCTCCTCTCTGCAGGGCCCTAGGTCTGAGTGCTGTGGAGCGTCCGCAGGTGGGAGGGGGCCTCGGCTCCTGTGCAGCAAATGCAGAGGGCGGGTGCCCTGTAGGCCCCGGTCGCAGCAGAGGGCCCTCAGCCCAGGCTGTCACAACACGGTCCTCCTCTCCCTGTCTCTCCCCACCCAGCTAAGTGCTCACACATGCAGTGTGTACAGTGTGCACAGAATGGGCAGCCAGACCCCGGGCCCACTCCCCGGCCCCCAGCAACCCCAGGAAGCAGGTCACACTTCACAGTTAACAACGCTGAGGCCCAGGAAGAAATCTCGGTGTCACACGGGGAAGTTAGAGGCCGTGGACAGAGGAGGGAGCAGGGCCGGCAGGCTGGGGCCCCAGGCATGTACGGCAGACCCTGGAGTCGACCCACAGCACGGCAGCTCACGGGTGAGTCCCAGCCCCACTGAGGCCGCGGCTCGGACTTGGAGCAAGGCTGCATCTGGGTCAGCTCCCAGCAAGTGCCGCACTCGGCAGTCCCACCTGCACGGCCCTGGCGGGTTGGGTCACCTGCAGCCCATCTGCCCACCCCCGGGGACCAGGGAGCGGACCCCTCTCCTGCTCAGCGCCCCTCACCGCTGACTCTACCAGTTTCCAGAAAAGAACGGTACTGCTTTCTAGGGACAGACACCAGAGGTGAGGCCACCTAGCAACCAGGACACCGTCCCCCGTGGGTGCCCCGGTCGCGTGACGAAGGTGCCCTCCCCGTAGATGGCTGGCGCCTGCCCGCCTGCACCCGCACACACCTGGCTGCCACCGTACCGCCTCTTCATGCCTTAGCCCACGCCCAGCGCCACCCCCCCCCCTCGTGGTGCCTCGGCTCCTCAGCCAGGGGGGCTGCCTGGCTGGGCGTCTTCCCGTGGGGGTCGGGCTTCTCCCACTCGTGCCCGCAGTCACGTCACGTCCTGTCGTCTGCAAGGACAATCTGGGCACCTTTCGGCACCTGCTGAGGCTGAGAACCCTCCAGCCTTCCGAGTCACCAGGACAGGGCCCCAACCGTGCCCGGCTCCCGTCTCCCTTGCTGCTGGGACACGGCGCAGGCCGGAGGGTTCCGGAGCTGAGCGCACCCCTAGGAGGCCGGTGTGGGAGGGGCGACCAGAGGGGGGGTGTGGTGGAAGCCGCCGGCGGGCCAGGGTCTCCTTAGCTGGCAGCCAGTCCCAGGGGTCACAGACGGAACACCCAACAGCAGTCTCTGCAGAGCGAAGCAGAGAAGGTGCTGGTTCACCCAGTCCCGGGTGTAAGGAGGGGTAAAGGGGCTGTGGCATGTACACACGTGGCCACAGAGCCCCCCACTCCTTCTCCCCTCCAGACCCACCAGGGACACGCAAGAGGAACGGGGCCCGCAGCGTGGGCGCTGTCACCTGCTGTGACGGCAGAGGCGGCCCATGGCTACCCGTCTCTACCGTGTGCCAGGCCTCGCCGAGTCTCGAACTGCTGTCTTTGTCTGGCGGGCTGGGAACCCAGGGTTCTGGGCAGCTGCCTTTGCCCGGGACGAAAGTTGAGCATGCACAGGGCAGGGACAAGGCCGACCCCGGGTCTGCGGGCCCCCGGCCCCAGGGCTGTCGGACGTGGCCTTTTGTGCACTGTCAGTTTGCATCCCGCTCAGCTCAGTGACTGAACTCGGGCCTTTCTTGTTAAGCTGGATTTTTCAAGAAGTTCTTTTAAATATGATTTTGACTCTATAACCCGTTGGCCCACCTTATGTAAAAGAAGGAAGAAAGAGCATGCAACACCTCTGGGTTCTGAGAGACGGCAACCGCCCCTACCACCGTCTACCTAACGCCCAGCCGCTGCGCCTCTGTTCCGGGGTCCACATGGAACCCCTTTGGGTGCTCGGCTACTCGCTACCAGGCCTCCTAGTACCCGAGGTCCACTCCAGACGGTGGAGGTGGGCGGGCGATGTGTCCCCAGGTCCCCTCTCCCCATGGGGACTCGAGAGGGGAGGCCGAGATGGACTGAGGACCGGCTGGCGCTGGTGAAGCAGCGTGGGTCGGAGGCTTCACAGCGCGGGCCTCGCACCCCCGCCCCGCCCTCGCCCTGTGGCATTTGGGGGATTGTCTTTGGCAGGGGGAAGATTAAGTGACTGCGTCCCCCCCACAGAGGGCTTAATTGGTAACAGAGTCAGAACCCACTGATGTGTGCAAAATTCATTATTGTATCCGGGCTTGGAATGCACGCACGGCCGCCGGCCGCTTTCTGATTTTCCCACAAGTTTTCAAAAAGACCCTGCGTCTCCATGTCAGCGTCAGCTCCCCGGCGGCTGGGTTTCCTGAGCCGTGTCTTTGGCGACCTCGCGGGCGGGGGAGAGGTGTGGGAATGCTTTACTTCTGTCCCCTGGGATTAGGTGAAGCCGGGTGCCCAGAGCAGGGGGACCGGCATACTCGGCGGTAACAGCCCTGCCGATCCGGGCTCCCCGGGAGAGGGGTGTGGAGGGGACACCCGCATGGGCCTCCGGCTCCTCTCAGGGCCAGCTGCCCAACGACACGTGGCCTGCTCTGGGGGTGCTCCACGTCAGGGTCCCGCCCGCGTGGGCCAAACCTTCCTGACCCGGGGAGGGGCGCGACGTGCTGCTTGTGTCACGTCAGTGAGACGCTTTCCCCTCTCTCCCCGGGGAGGCGGGGACACGCGTGTTCTGGCCTCCACGCAGCTGCTCACGCGTGCTCTGGTACTGACGTGTACTGCTTATGGAAGTCCCACCACGGTGACCCGCGCCCACAGAAACGGCTCGACGCCAGGACACGGGTCTTGTCCGTGTAATGGGGTAGGCCTGGTGTGGCGCTCGGGTCTGCGTGGTCGGGGCACCTGGCAAAGCAGGTCTCCATGTGCTGCCCCAAGGCTGCCTGGGGCGTCCACCATCCCGACGGCTGGACGGTGCGGAGAGCTGGGAGGACAGGAGTGTCCCGGGGGCCGTGTGCCCGCCTGGTCACCGTGGTCACCTCCGTGGGCTAGAGCCCAGGAACGCCACCCCTTCCTCTCACCTGGACTTGGTCTTCTGGGGGCACTACAGGGTCAGGCCTCACACCTTACCTCGTGGCTCAGGTCCTGGCTCAGGTCCGCGCCGTCTCCCCCCTCAGCCTCGGTGCTCCCACGGAGGGCCGCAGGAGGGCCCGTGGCCGTCTGTGTGGCGGGGGTGTAATTGCTACCTGGAGCCACTTATCTGTAGTGATTCTGGGCACCTTCCAGCCCCTCCCGTCTCCCTGCCCTGCACCCTGGTGGCCTCAGGGCCGTGGCACCCGCAGCTCGATCCACCCTGGCGACAGTGGCCGGCGTGAGGTGCAGACGGGAGGGAGGCCGACCCGCCCCTCCGCTGATCCCAGGAGGCGTTATTAGAAGCAGGGATGGAAGGAAAGGAAACTTCAGGCCGAGGGTCCGGATCATTTTCCCGGAGTGAGCTCAATTAGCCTCCCAGCCTCGCCCTCGGCAGCGAGGACTTCAAACCCCGCGTGGAGGACGTCTGGGGGAGGAGGCGCGATCCCGGCAGAGGGCCAAGCCGAGGACCCTGGGGTCTTTTTGTGAAATGTGCCCCCACACCCTCGCCCCTGCTCTGTCGCGCCCTGACCCCGCTCCTGACTCAGTTGTGGCAATGTGCGGTTTCTCTGCGCCCCGGCCCCTCCCGGCCCGCCCTCCCCTTCCTGCCTCTGAGCCCTCTCACTCCTGAGCACGGTCCCGGCCAGAGATCCTGGCTGCGGCTTCACCCGACAGGATGCAGCCGGCGTTTGCAGAGCACCTCCTCTGTGCCGCGCGGCTGGCTCCCTGCTCGTGGAGCAGAGTGCTCAAGGCCCCGCTCCCCGGCGTTTAATTCTATCCGAGGGGCGACATCAGAGGATGGCCGGGGTAGTCAGTGTCCACCTCCTCCTCCTGCAGAAACGCTCCTTCAGGGCACTCGGTGCCCGAGAGACTCGACCTCCAGGTGTCCCTGCTGCTAGAGGTGGCCACGTGCGTGTGCTGAGCAATGAGAGGTGGCCACGTGAGTCTCTCCCGTGGTCTGGAGTCCTCTCCGTGCCCCGGGGCAGGTCTGACCAGCCGTGGCTCCAGCCTACAGCTGGTGACGTGCACGTCCACGGCGAGCAGTGGACGCAGCCCAGGTGGGCGAGTGGGCGTGCTCTCGGAGTGGACAGGGCCTCCACGACGTCGCTCGGTCCGTCGGGTCAGTCAGCTGTGCAAATGGCCGTCCCGTCCCATCTCCTGACACTCGGCATCCGGAGGAGACAGGCGCCTAGCAGATCGGGACGGTCCTCCCGCCGCCCCGCACCGCAGGGCTCCCGTCCGGTGCGTCTGGTGCTGTCTGCGTCGTGCTGATGGCGCCGTTCCTGGCCAGAGCCAGCCCGTGAGCAGGAGGTGGCGTGTGCGTGGCCACGAGAGCACTGCAGCCAGGCGGGGCCTCGCAGCTGGGCCCTGGGCGGCTCCCTGTCACCGCCCCGCGCGGGCCCTGACAGTCCTGGAGGTGCCTCTCGTCAGGAAACATTCTAGATAAAGGCCCGCTCGCCTCTGCATGGCGCCCAGGCTCGGTCTGTCCCCATCGGCGACCACGCCGATGAGGGAGCCTGGACTCTGGGTTTTGGTTGCCCTTAGCCCCGATGTGGCTCCCTGTGGTGGCTGGGCACGGAGTCCACGCCGGGTCCTAGGAGCAGCCTGACTTACATCACATGTCTTTATGGCTGGGGCAAAAACCCCATTTCCAGCCTCGGCTAGGATGGTGGGTGAGCCAGTCGTGGGAATCCGGCCTCCTCTGCCAGCAACGGGTCTGGGACAGCGGGACATACCCCGGCCATCGAGAGCAGCCGGCTCGCTGGGCGCTCCCAGGGGCAGGCTGTCCTCGCTCCTAAGGTCCCAAGGGTGGATGTCCTCCTGTCAGACTTTGGATACTGTTGGGTGAGGTGGTGACACTTGGAGCCACTGCAGCCATCTTGTGACCTCGAGGTGCAGACTGAGGTGGACACCAGTGTGAAGGTAGTCAGGGCCCAGACGCCAGGAAGAACCTCGCTGCTCAGGGGCCGCTGGCTCCCCGAGGTTCCCGCTGAGCATCTGGGGTCGTCGCCTCCAAGCAGCACCGGTGGCAATGGAGCTCTCACCTCCTGCAGTGGAGACCCGGAAGGAGTGAGACCTGGGTGCGTCTGGCATGGAGTGGCCTCACCCGGGCGAGTCTGTCATCACTGCGGATCCTCGTGCCCACGGCGGCAATGCCACCTTGCAGCTCACGTCCTTGCTCCGAGCCTGACACGGCCAGCCCTGAATCTGTGGGGCACAGAGACTCCCGTCCCCTGGGTGTGGCTCTCCCTGCACTGGCCCGCCCTCCCCACCCCATTCAGCAGAGCTTAGGACACGCGTGGGGCAGAGGCAGGGTGCCACGTGTGGAGGGTCCCGAGGCCGTGGGGACGGCCCAAGCGCGCCTAACTCCCCGAGTGCCCGTGGCAGTGGGCCCGCAGGAGGGATGGGCAGTCTGCCTGGGCAGTCCGGGAGGCTGCTGAGCCCTGCCTGCCCCCGAGCTCCCCGCGTGGGTGCCTTTGTCTCTGCCCTTGCCGGACCGGAGCCTGGGGCCCGGGCACACGGAGCTGTTCCCTCCCCAGGTGGATCCCGGGAGGCCCTGGCAGCACTTCAGAGCGCCTCTGCGGGCTGCGGGCTGCGGTCGCCTCCTGCCTGCCCGTGAGCACGCCCAGTGCTTATCTGTGCCCAGGGCATGCTCAGGCTCTGCCTGAAAATCTGGCAGGGCAGGGCGAGCGGCGCTGCCACACCCAGTGGCCCCCAAGTCTCGGAGTCTTGGGGAGACTGCGTCAGCCGGGCCTCCAGAGGCAGAGGCGGAGTCAGCACTGTGGAGATGAGGCGGACCGGGCGCTGCCCGACCAGAAGCCCGCGTCCCACCTGCTCGCCCGGGCGACGAGGAGCCGGACCTCGGGAGACCCTGGCACCCCGGCGCGGTGCTCTGCTGTGTGCCCGTTAGGGCACCTCTTGATTTGGCATCCGGAGTGTAGAGCTGAGCTGTTTTCCTTCCCGAGATTTCCAGTGTGAACCGGCGACTTGCACGATCTGGCACCGTTCCCACAGCTACACCTGCGGAACTGAAGAGGCTCCCACTGTGGAGGGGCGTGCGATCCCCACCTCGCCCCAGGCCCCACCACTCCTTCGTCACACGCCCACTCTAAAAGAACCAGGCGCCTTTCTCCTTCAGACAGACTGGCAGCACGGTTTCCAGCTTTTTCAAGCCGAGTCACTGAGCTCTACGTGACACACCTCACAGCCCAGGGCTGACTGTCGCCAGGCCCCAGGGTGGGAGCACACTGCGTGGGCATCTCCCCACTCCCAGGCGGGGCCGGCAGATGCCCTCTCCCAAAGCTGCCCGGCCGCTCTGCGTGGCTTTTCCTTGTTACCGAGCTGAGCGGGTGAGGGCACGGCCGGGTGCCGACGAACTCGCCGGCAGGTGCTGTGCTCCCAGAGCGGTGGCTGTCTGCCTCAGAGGGCCAGCAGGTGGCCCGTGAGGGCCCGTGATGGAGGGCGCATCTGTCCGGGGGCCCCAGCCCCGAGCCGGGGGGGGTCCTTGCTGTAGCTCAGGGTGCAGGTGCAGCTCACATCCCGTGCGCCCCAGGAAAGCAGCCATGACAGGTTCTGTGTTTGCCGTTGACTACGTGCAGTAGAACACGTGGTCTGTCCCCCGTGGCGCCCCGCGCCCCTACAACGGCGCCTCCAGACAGCAGCTCTTGATGAAGGTGTGTGCAGTAGACAGGCTGGTAGCTAGCCACGGAGGGCAAAGGGGGCAGTGCTGCAAGGAAAGTGGAGTCGAATCTCCCGGTCTAGATTCCTATATATTTATTTTCTAATGTTTATGTCATTTTTAGTTCAAGACCTCACAAACATACTTTCACAGAAAGCAGTTGGATTAATTTTTCAGTCGTAAGAGATACTTGACAAACTAGTAACTTTATGCAAACGCTTTTGTACACTTCATGACAACTAACGTAATGTGATTGTGGGCATTCTGCAGACGTGCCCACCGTCCTCAGCAGTCCCTGGGCAGCTGCCGCGATTGCGCCTGTTTTGAGATGAGGACACTGAGGCACAGAGAGGCCGAGTCACTGGCCCAAGGCCACACAGCTTTCGAACCACGAGGCTGATTCAAGCTGAGGCTGGAGCTGCAGCGCCCACGCTCTGAGGTTCACCCTGGAGTCTGCACACCAGAGGGAGCCCAGCCCGGGGCAGGCCCTGGACCGGGACAGCAGACAGCACCAGGAGAGGAGGGTGCAGTGAGCCCTCCCCGCCACCTCTGCCAGCTCCTTCCCTCCTTTCCTCCAAACCCACGCCCTGCTCACCCGCGCCACCTGCAGGCCAACGGGGAGACTGCAGGTTGAGGTTATTTTCCATGGGTGGGGCGGGGTGGGACGTGTTTCCTGGGGATCCTCCTGGGTGAGTGCTACAACAGAACCTTCTGGAGTTCAAGCGGTGACACACCCGGGCCCACCCGCACGGAGTGAGGGGACAGCACAGTACACGGGGCCTGGCGCTGGCGTTCGATGGCTGTGAAGTGACTGCCCTCCGTGGTCTCGGCAGCCGGGCTGGCAGGATGGAGGCGCCTCTGAGACTGCAGACTCCCCGTCGCCCAGCCAGTGCCATTTGGCTTCCACCTGCCCACCCCTGCCCGCTCTGCGCTGGGTGCCTGTTGGGATGCCCGCCACGTGTGCGCCGGGAACGCCAGTG
The DNA here is from genome assembly GCA_026018925.1 of Tupaia tana. Classification (NCBI taxonomy): domain Eukaryota; kingdom Metazoa; phylum Chordata; class Mammalia; order Scandentia; family Tupaiidae; genus Tupaia; species Tupaia tana. Next base: position 23,433,099 of record JAKSZU010000026.1, on the reverse strand, counting down.
CCAAATTGCCCAGGCCTGCTAGCTCCCACCGGCCGGGAATGTCCCCACGCCTCCCTCAGCTGACAGTATCGGCTCAATCTGATGAGAAGAGTGGCCTTTTAAAGGCGGCACCAGCGTAGTCAGAGCCGTGTAGGCCCGGTGTGCTGGTGTGGCGAGGTCTCCAGGTCTGGGCGCGCGAGTGCACCAGGCTGCAGGATCGCACCTACTCGTGGGTCGGGCGGCCGAGGTGCAGCGTGGGTGCCCTGCAGGGCCACTGCGCTGTGGTGTGGGCGCTGGATGGCGTCCTGAGGGGCAGGGAACCCGGCTTTTACACGGAGAAAGGCTGTCGCCGCGCCATTTAAAAAGCTCAGGGGCAATTGTGCATGGGGGGGCATGTGTGTGTAAGGGGTGTGTGTGTGAGGGGTGCATGTGTAAGGGGTGCTTGTGTAAGGGTGTGTATGTAAGAGGCATGTGTGTGTTTAGGTCATGTGTGTAAGGTATATGTGTGTAAGGGTCGTGTGTGCGAGGGGCATGTGCTGTGTTGTGAGGGCGTGTGTGTAGGGGCGTGTGTGAGGGTACGTGTGTAAGGGGCGTGTGTAAGGGGCGCAGTCGCTCCTGCAGTGGTAGGACACGGCCCCAGCCAGGCTGGCCCACCGGGTGGTTCTGGGGCGGGGCGGGGTGGGCTGACTTTGAAGGCGAAGCAGCCTCTGCACCCTCTTGGGTGACAGCTCTGCTGGCTCCCCTCCATCCCAGCCAGAGAAGAAACTTTCTAAAAAGATCTGGAAGGGGTGGAACTGAGGGTCACCGCAGGGTCCTGCAGCTCTCCTGGGGCGGGAAGTGCATCTCGGCACCTGCCGGGATCCATGGCCTCCAGACGGGTCTCAGGGGCCGCGTGGCAGCAGGCACCCCCGACCTGCACTGCTCTGCCCCTCCAGGCTCTGTCCCGCCTGTCCTGCCTGTCCTGCTGTGGCCGTAGAGGGCTGGGGACACAGAACCACTCCTCTTCAAAGACCGTCCAGCCAAAGCCCAGGCGCCCCCAGGACAAGGTTCAAAGTGAGTTGGGGAGCCGCGTGTGGGGCTGTCTCCAGGGACCCAGCGGATTACAGGCAGCGGTGATGGGGCCTCAGGTGCCAAAGGCCTTTGATAACCGCAAGCTCTTCAGAGGCCCAGACAAATTGGGGACAGGCCAGCTGGGCTGCCAGGAGGGGGTCGTGCGTCATTTCCAGTCTAGTGAAGCAGGTGCTGCTCGGGGGCTGAGCGCTCATTAGGACATTAGGACGGCCTGCACCCCCTGCACCCTGGCCTGCATTCTGCCCTGCACCCCCGCCTGCACCCTGGCTGCACCCCCTGCACCCTGGCCTGCACTCTGCCCTGCACCTCCCACCTGCACTTTGACCTGCACCCCCGACCTGCACTCTGCCCTGCACCCCTGGCCTGTACCCCCCGCCTGCACTCTGCCCTACACCCCGGACCTTCACCCCGGCCTGTACCCCCGATCTGCACTCTGCCCTGCACCCCTGGCCTGTACCCCCCGCCTGCACTCTGCCCTGCACCCCGGACCTTCACCCCGGCCTGTACCCCCGACCTGCACTCTGCCCTACACCCCTGGCCTGTACCCCCCGCCTGCACTCTGCCCTGTACCCCGGACCTTCACCCCGGCCTGTACCCCCGACCTGCACTCTGCCCTGCACCCCTGAGCTTCACCCCAGCCTGTACCCCTGGCCTGCACCCTGCCCTGCACCCCTGACCTTCACCCCGGCCTGCACTCTGACCGGCACCCCCGGCCTGCTCTCCTGGCTTGCCGCAGCCCGGGGAGCTTCGGCCGGCTTCCGGGCAGCAGGAGTGGGGCGCCGCAGCCGTCCTGGGGGACAGGCAGCGGTAGCACAGCCATCGGCCCCTTCCCGGAGGCTGGCTGAGCCCCTGCTCTCCCGCCTGCTCCGCCATTGCCCTGCTCTGGTCTGGGCGGGGCTGGCCCCATGTCCTTCTTCCTGTTCCGGGTCCTGGTCCGGGTCCGGGCGGTGCTGACATGGACTTCCGGGAGCAGAGGTGGAGCTCTCTGTGCCCGTGGCATGACCGACGGTGCCGGGGGGGGGGCAGCCCGGGGACCTGGCCGGGAAATACCCCCAGGACATCCTCACTAGCCACATCGAAGGAGGCACCAGGTCCGCCCCGGGCCCCAGGACTGGGTGACCTCAGGGCAGATGCCGATCCCCCGCCAGGGCTCCTGAGCCTGGAAGCCAGAGACTGGTTCCACAGGGCTCCCTGGCCCGGCCTCCTTCCCCGGGTGCACATGGTCCCCTCCTCTCCCTCGCTGGACCCCGTTCCTCTGGCCAGGACTCCGGACTGGACTGGGCAGGCTGGCCCGGGTTCCGCCGTCTCATTCTGAGAACCGGGGTCAGGGCTTCACAGGGACCTGGGGACACAGCTTGGCCCATGACAGCAATGACCACCTGAGGTCGCTGGCCAGTTGCAGAGCCGGAGCCGAGTCCCGAAGCCTCCCTGGACACAGCTCCTGGGGCCCTCCGACCAGCCTGCCCCACCTCTCTGTCCTCGAGCCCCCCGCCCGGCCTGGACCTCCACCAGACGGTGAGTTTCGGGGCCTCTTGCCCCCTGACTGTCCCCTCCCAGGGCCCCACCGTACTCCCTGCTTGGGGGCCCTCTGTCTGACGCGGGCTCCTGGGGCTGCTCCGCAGTCCACCTGGGCCACACCAGTGGTGCCCAGAGTGGTCCTCCCCACCGAGTGCTGGTGCCAGCCGGAGCAGGGGACAGCCCACAGCCCAGCGCAGAGGTGTGGGTGCTCTGGGGAGAAGCTCTCCCTGGGGCTCACAGAGGAGGAAGAGGAAGAAGCTGAGTGAGGTCAGCCGCTGCTTGTGGGTGTCGGGCAGGGGTCGGCGGGTGTCGGGCAGGGGTCGGCGGGTGTCCGAGGAACGGCACCGGGAGGGGGCCGTTGAGGGGGGACAAGCAGAGACTCCCACCAGAGGCAGCCCCTCCACCAGCGGGTGAGCTGGGCCGCGGGGACTGGGCATGCAAAGCGTCTGTTCTTACACGTGAGCGATTTATACACTTGCAGGCAGCCGGGGGCCACACGCAACATATGTGGAGGCCAGGCGCTCCAGCGGGCCAGTGTGTCCGGCCTGGGCGGAGCCAGCCAGGCAGAGGGAACAGCGGGTTCGAGGCTGGGGGAGGAGGGGCGGTGCTCACAGCAGCCCTGGCTGTTCAGCGGTGTCCACTCCACCCCAGTGGAGCCCGCTCCCCTTGAGGGGGCTGTGTGCGCCCATGTTCATATGTGCACGCACGTGTATATGCATGTACACGCTGGATGAATCTCTGTATAAGTGCACCTATGTGACACGTGCATGTATGTGTGTGCTCAACACACGTGCACACATGTGTGCATTTATACGAGTGTACACGAACACATGCATGTATGCCTGCACGTGTGCACACACACGTGTGCGTGTGCATGTATGTGTGTCTGTATATGTGAGCACATGTATATGTGTATAAATATAGGCATAAATACAGGTGTGTTCAGACACATGAACACGTCAAGAACACGTGCACGTATAGGCATGTGTGTGCACGTGTGGATGTGTGCTGTACACAAGTGTGCTGTGCATACACGTGCATGTGTTTGCGTGTGCACGTGTGTGCGTGTGAAAGCACGGGTGAGCTCCCTGGCTCCCGCGGTTGCTGGCGCCCAGAGCAGGCCGTTAGGGTCATCAGGGAGGGTGGGAAGCCCGTCGGACACCCGGAGGGGCGGGGAGTCCCGCGGGAACGGAGACAGCTGCCGTGCGTGACCCGCGGCAGCAGTGCGTGACCCCGCCGGAGCAGTGCGTGACCCGCGGCTGCAGTGAGTGACCCGCCCCAGAGGGTGGAGGGAAGTCCGCAGCCGGGAATTCCGGAGCAGCCGCGTAACCAGGGCGGATGCCGCCCCCTGGTGGCGCGCCGGGACAGTGCAATGCTCTCCGCGTGCCTGAAGGGAGAGTCCCTTCTCCCAGCTGCGCGCTGCCTCTCCCGGTGCCGGCCTGGAGTTTTCTAGGACAGTGAGTTTCGAGTTCCCGAGGCAGGCGACCGCCCAGAGCCAGCGGCCAGGCCCGCGGAGTCTCAGCAGCGGAGCGCACTCCGTGGTCGGGGCGGGCCTGCTCCTCGCGCTGGGCGGGCCCCCGGCATGGACAGGAAGCGTGCGCGGGCCGGCCTGGGCAGGGCTGCAGACGGCCAGCCCGGAGCTCCGCGCGGGGCCGGACTCCGTAACCGTAACCAGCGCTGCGATGGCTAAGCCTCAGTGACAAGCCGGTTGCTCAGCTCGGGGGCTGTCGGAAGGGGAGGTCCCTCCCGGGGTGCTGGGGATGGGCCCGGAGCACAGCAACCCTGGAGGGGGCCCCCATCTAACTGACGGAGGTGGGGGCCTACAGCCCCTCGGCGCGGGCTCCGGCTCCCTCCCGGTACTGGGAGGGATCCGGAGCTCCTTCCCTTTGCCCTGCTGCCCCCTGGAGGCCGGCCCACCCGGCATGCTCTGGGGGTCCCTGGGCTGGGTCTGCAGTGGGAGTGCCGGTGCTCTCCCGACGGCGGGGGCCCTGGAGGGACCTCCAGACCTTCCTGCAGGGGGAGAGGCTCGCTGAGGAGCTGGCCAGCCCTCCGAGGCAGGCCGCTGGCTTTTCCACGGACAGCCCCTGCGGCCATTCCTTCCCACCCCTCCTCCAGGGCTGTCTGCCTTGGGCTCCTGGAGCTGGCCAGGCCCCCTCCACCCCCAGGACCTGTGCGTGCTGGCCGTGGGCCCATCGGTCCCCATCCTAGTGGAACAGCTCATGGGATCCACCGAGACCGGCCCCCAGCTGGGGCATTCCTTCCTTGGGGGTCGGTCCCCTCTGCCTGTAGAACTCAGGGGCTTCAGGGCAGGCTCCACTCTGCAGCTCAGGGGGCCCTCCTGGCCCGGAGCCCTGTGTGTACAGACTCCTGGTCTCGTGGGGGCCCTGCCAGCCTCCAGCCTGGGACGCGTAGGCACTTCCCGTGCCCCAGTTTTCCCACCTGCGGGTGACCAAGGCTCGCCTCCCTGCAGGGCTGGCGCAGGGTGAGTGAGCGAAGCCACGGAAAGCGCTTCCCACGCAGCCCACGGGCGTCACGCTCGCGGAGCAGCTCGGTGCACCTTTTGGGAGAGTGCAGATCCACGTGATGCACTTACCCGCCTAGAGTGACAGGTCCGCGGCCAGCACGTTGGCTGTGTCCACCACCACGCCGCCTCGTTCGGGCCTCGCCCTCCGGCCATCCTGGGGCACCACACCCAGCAGCAGTCACGCGCCCTTCCTGCCCTGGCCTCGCACCCCTGGCCACCTGCTGTCTCCGGATCTGTCTGATTGAGGGGTTCTTTGTGCAAACAAGCCACGTGGTACCTGGCCCTTCGTGTCTGGCAGCTCGCACTCGGCACAGGGTTTTGAGGCTCGTCCACACGTGGCCTCCTTCTGTGGCTCAATATTGCACCGTGTGGGCGCGTCACTCAGGTATTCACTGAGCCAGCGTCTCTGTGGCTTCGCTGCTGTGGGGCGGGTCTGGGTACCTGCTCCCTGGCTTCTGAGCTGCGCAGCTGGGAGTGGGCCTGTGGCAGAGGCAGGTCCGTGTCCAGCATCACGAGGGGCCACCAGGCAGTCTACACCACTCACCGTTCCCACCGCGGAGCAGGAGGGCCCTCGTCCCCGTGTGCCCTTCCCACCGCGGAGCAGGAGGGCCCTCGTCCCCGTGTGCCCTTCCCACCGCGGAGCAGGAGCGCCCTCGTCCCCGTGCCGTTCCCACCGCGGAGCAGGAGGGCCCTCGTCCCCGTGCCGTTCCCACCGCGGAGCAGGAGGGCCCTCGTCCCCGTGCCGTTCCCACCGCGGAGCAGGAGGGCCCTCGTCCCCGTGCCGTTCCCACCGCGGAGCAGGAGGGCCCTCGTCCCCGTGTGCCCTTCCCACCGCGGAGCAGGAGGGCCCTCGTCCCCGTGCCGTTCCCACCCGGAGCAGGAGGGCCCTCATCCCTGTGCCGTTCCCACCCGGAGCAGGAGGGCCCTCATCCCCGTGCCCTTCCCATCACAGAGCAGGAGGGCCCTCGTCCCCGTGTGCCCTTCCCACCGCGGAGCAGGAGGGCCCTCGTCCCCGTGCCGTTCCCACCCGGAGCAGGAGGGCCCTCATCCCCGTGCCCTTCCCATCACAGAGCAGGAGGGCCCTCGTCCCCGTGCCGTTCCCACCCGGAGCAGGAGGGCCCTCGTCCCCGTGCCGTTCCCACCCGGAGCAGGAGGGCTCCTCTCCAGCCTCCCCAGTGCCCTCAGGCTCCCTGGCTCGCTGAGAGGCACCCTGGTGGGGAGGAAATAGCACCTAATTGTGGTTTCTTTTCTTTTCTAATTGCCAGAGAACAGGTGTGCTTGACAAAGAAACAGACAGAGGGGCAGAGGGAGGGGAGGGAGAAGTACCTCCCCTGGGGGTCGGGCACACTGCAACCCTCCTCTCCCCCTCCTTGTATCTTACACGCATGCACGTGTGCCTGATGTGTTTTTTTTTTTTTTTTGAGAGTTTTTTTCGCTATAGGGCACGTGCGCTTGCCAGACAGAGACATAGAGACAGAAAGCGAGAAATCACCCCCCAGGGGGGATGGCCAGGCTGCAATCCCTTCTCCTCCATTCTCCTCTCGGGATCTTGGGCACGTACGCACACGTGCCCGGCGTGAGTTTTAAGCCACCGGGTCCGGGATGCGAACCGCGGTCGACTATGTGGGAGTCCAGTGACATAGCCATTACGCTAACTGCTGGTTCCCCCTGATGTGTTTTTCAAGCCCCGGGGCTGGGATTCAAACCACACAGTCAGTCGTGGGCCGCAGGCTGCCAGCTCGTTGTGTGTGTGTGTGTGTTTAGATTTTTTTTATGGGGTGCATGCTTTCACCATAGAGACCAAGAGACAGCGAGAAATCACTGCTGGGGAGGCGGCCATGCTGCAATCCCTTCTCCTCCAGTCTCCTCTCGGGATTCTGGGCACTGGGGTGAGACAGACGTGTGCTCTGTTCTTCTGACACTTACGACCTGGAGGGTGGAGACAGTCATGGAGGTAGACATGGCGGAGACAGGAGAATAATGGTGGTGACGTGTACTTTGAAGAAACAGGAAACGGGGCATGTGATGGAGGGAAGTCAGCAGGTGCACCTCCAGAAAGAGAAGTCAGGGCAGGCTTCTTGGAGGAAGAGATGTTTGGGTTGGGACCTAAGCGATCATAGGATGCGCCGTGGCAAGATGTGAGGAAACTTTCCTGGAAGATGGAGCAGCAAGTGTGGGGACAGGAAAGGAAAGGGCTTGAGGACTGACGTCACCGGCAGAGTGAGGGCGGGGCCATTAGGAAGTCCCACGGGCCGAGGATTTGCCGCGACGGGGTCCTGGCTGCTTACGGGGGAAGACAGACAGAGAGACACAGAGAGATCACCCCCAGGGGGACAAGAGAGCACCCCCTGGGGGACGCCCACGCTGCACTCTCTTCCCCCCATCCTCCTCCTGGGATTTGGGCACGCACACGTGCCTGGCATGGTTTTCAAGATGCCAGGTCCAGGACTAGAACCTTGGCCGGCTGTGTGTGAGTCCAGCTCCTCAACTACCACGCTGCCTGCTGGCCCCTGCATTGGTTTTCTGAGGGGCCTCCACACTGCTCCCGAGCGACCACCCCTCACACCCGCCTTCAGGCGCAGCTCCCAGCAGCTGCTCCCCCGCATCCCTGCCGGCCCGGCCTGTGCTTGGCGGTGCCCGAGGAGGGTTTAGGGAAGTCCATCCTTGTCCCAGCTGCCCAACCCACAAGGTGACATGACAGTGCCAGTGCTGTGCTGTGACACGTCGAGCGAGCACCAAGGTAGGGCGATGGATGTCAGCAGAGCAGGGGGGACCCTCCCCAAGACCGGCCACAGTGGGGGGCCACCACATGCGTGTACGGGTCACTGATGTGATGGTCATGGTGACAAAAAAATGACGCAAGAAGATGGAGCCCTAGCCAGTGCTGGGATGGCGGTCACAGGGAAGCGGGGGCGGGGATGAGTTGGAGAGCAGGCCCAGGGCCATGTCAGGATGGAGGACAGCAGTGACAGTGGGGTGGGCAGGTGGGCAGAGCGCCCCCACTTCCATCCCATCCATCCATCCTTCCATCCCATCCCATCCCATCCATCCATCCCATCCCATCCCATCCATCCATCCATCCATCCATCCATCCATCCATCCTTCCATCCATCCATCCATCCATCCTTCCATCCATCCATCCATCCATCCATCCTTCCATCCATCCATCCATCCATCCTTCCATCCATCCTTCCATCCATCCATCCATCCATCCATCCTTCCATCCATCCATCCATCCTTCCATCCATCCATCCATCCTTCCATCCATGCATCCATCCATCCATCCATCCCATCCCATCCCATCCATCCATCCATCCTTCCATCCATCCATCCATCCTTCCATCCATCCACCCATCCATCCATCCTTCCATCCATCCATCCATCCATCCTTCCATCCTTCCATCCATCCATCCATCCTTCCATCCATGCATCCATCCATCCATCCATCCCATCCCATCCCATCCATCCATCCATCCTTCCATCCATCCACCCATCCATCCATCCACCCATCCATCCATCCTTCCATCCATCCATCCATCCATCCTTCCATCCATCCATCCATCCTTCCATCCATCCACCCATCCATCCATCCTTCCATCCATCCATCCATCCATCCATCCATCCATCCATCCATCCATCCTTCCATCCATCCACCCATCCATCCATCCATCCATCCACCCATCCATCCATCCTTCCATCCATCCTTCCATCCATCCACCCAACCATCCATCCATCCTTCCATCCATCCATCCATCCATCCATCCATCCTTCCATCCATCCATCCATCCTTCCATCCATCCATCCATCCATCCATCCATCCATCCATCCATCCCATCCATCCATCCATCCTTCCATCCGTCCATCCGTCCATCCTTCCATCCATCCATCCATCCATCCATCCATCCATCCCATCCATCCATCCATCCTTCCATCCATCCCATCCATCCATCCCATCCATCCATCTATCCATCCATCCATCCATCAATCCGTCCATCCATCCATCCATCCTTCCATCCATCCATCCATCCTTCCATCCATCCATCCATCAATCAGTCCGTCCATCCATCTGTCCATCCATCCATCGCAGTGCGCGAAACACCATAACCGTGACCAGGGCCAGTCGTGCCCGGGCCTGCGGTGGGAGGAGAGCCATGGGTGTGAGCTCAGTGAACATCTTCTCAGGGTGCTCCCAACACAGAGCTGTCCTCCATGGAGAGTGGCTGGGTCCAAGCATTCCCCTCGACAGGCTAGGATTAGTAGTGTTTTTGTTTGTTTGTTTGTTTTTAGAAGTTTTTGCTATAGGGCGCGTGTGCTCACTAGAAAGACAGAAAGAGACAGAGAGACAAAAAGTGAGAAATCTCCCCCAGGGGAGATGGCCACGCCGCAATCCCTTCTCCTCCATTCTTCTCTCAGGATCTTGGGCATGCACGCACATGCACCCAGCATGGGTTTAAGCCACCAGGTCTGGGACTCGAACTGCAGTCGGCTACATGGGAGTCCAGTGACAGCCATTACGCCAACCGCTGGTCCTGTGGATCATTAGTGACTTAATCAGCCTGCGTGAGTAAGCGATCAGGACCCTGCGGTGCTTTAAGCAAGCGTGTGGACGTGAAGTCAGCGCCGTGGCTGTTCCTGCGCCCGCTCTCAGCTCTCGGCACCCTCAGCTGCTTTAGTGTTCGGGAGAAATAACCGTACACACAGGAACTCGTGTGCGGGGTGCTCACACTTCGCTTTGCCCAAGGCAAAGTCACGCACTGAGGCTCAAGGTTACGAGCCAGGGCTTCATGGAATGATGAAAATAATTCTTCCAACAGGAAAAGGTTCTCTGTATCTTAAGTAACGTGTCAGACGTTGACGCATTTGCTTCCTTACTGAGAGCGAGGTGGAGACAGGTGCCCATGGTGGCCGGCCGTCTGCGGCGGGCAGGGCCATTTGGTTTCTCGACGTCAAGGCCCAGAGAGCAGACGTCGACCCCGGGGCTGTGCAGCCGACTGCGAACACCTGGGGTCTTCCTTCCAGATCTTTAACGGGGATTTATGTGTCGAAGCGTCCGTGTCTACTGCTTTTTAGAAAAATGGTTGTAATTCACGAGCGAGTGCATGAGCGCCCAGGAGAGACGTGTCCTCGCAGGCCATTGGCACCGCAACCCCGTCCTTTGTTCCCCCAGCCCGCAGGATCCTGGGTCGCAGGTCCCAGGCTCGTTTTCAGGCCAGCGGGGTGAAGTCTGGGAGCACTCTGGCCTGGTCGGGCAGCCCAAAGCCTGTGCAGCACCCACGGTGCGGTGGAGGCCGCTTCTCAGCTACCTCTTATTCTCCCACGCGATCAGAAAACTACTTGTGGCCGGTAGTTTTCTTTCTTTTTCTTTTTTATGGGTGGCCAGTAGTTTTAAGCAGATCTGAATCTGAGCTAAAGCAGAGATCTCTGTGGTGTCTGATCTCTGGTTCTCCTTAGGAGCCCCGGCTTGTCATACCGAGGACTGCCACCAGAGGGCGGCAGCAGCATCTGTTTGCAAACCATGGCCTGGCCTGGCCTGGTTTCGGGGCAGGGACGGAGCCACATGCCTGCTACCTGCTCTGTCAAGGCTGTCACGTGAGGCGGGAACCCGTCATTACACCTGTCACATGCCCTGCTGTCCGAGCCTGGTGCTCAGGCAATGCAGTCAGATCCACGCAGGGCATAGCTCCCGTCCACCCCTGGCCAGAGCCTGAACGACACACCGCCCCTCCGCAGCGACCCCCTGCTGTGACAGCCCATCACGCCCCCCCTGCGGTGGCACCCCCTGCTGTGACAGCCCACCACAGCCCCCCTATGGTGGCACCCCCTGCGGTGGCCCCGTGCCCCTCACACTTCCTCAGTGGGTGCGTTGCTCACGCTGTCCTGCTCTGGGCTCCGGGCTCTGCTGCAGAGAGGGTGCAGAGCAGCTTCTAGAAACCTTGCCGGGACCTGGGGAAGGGTGTCCCAGGTGAGCACAGGCATGTCTTCTCGGAGCACGCGTCAACGCTTCAGCCTGTTCTGGGAGCCCTTACCCGCCTTCCTGCCACCTCCGGCGTGGCGTCCTGGACCGCGGCGTCCTGGACCGCGGCGTCCTAGACCGGGGCACCCTGAACCGCGGCGCCCTGGACTGCGGTGTGGTTCGCCCCCTGCACTCCCAGCTCTTCCCCAACCAGCCAGAGGCACCGCACTGCCCGAGGCTGGGGGTGGCAGAGGGACCCCAGCCAAACCAGGCGGGTTAGAGCCTAGAACCGGAGCCTCAGGCCACAGCACGTGAGGACAGGCTGGCCAAGAGCTTCCTGAGCCCCAGACCCCTGCCAGACAGGCAAAGCCGGCCGCTGCTGCAGGAGCCTGGGTCTGAGGACACAGGGACAGTGTGGTCTGCCCCAGGGCCACCCCGGCCTCCTGAGGGGTCCCTTCAGTTTCCCTCCCCCCATACTCGGGGGCTGAGGTGCTGTTCAGACGATCCAGCCTCCGTGGGCCCCGCTGAGTGGGCACAGGGGTGCCGCACGTCACCTGAGGGCAGGGGTGCCCAGGGAGCTGTCCGAAGGGCCCTGGGGGCCGTCTGAGGGGCAGGGACACTGGGGGCCGTCTGAGGGGCAGGGACACTGGGGGCTGTCTGAGGGGCAGGGACACTGGGGGCCGTCTGAGGGGCAGAGACACTGGGGGCCGTCTGAGGGGCAGGGACAATGCGTGGAGCTGTCCGAGGGCATGGAGATGCTGTGGGGACCGCCCTGTCCCCTGTGTCCTGGCGTCTTGCCGACTGCCCAGCAGGAGCGACACCCCCTGCTCCAGGCTGTCCCAGTTTCATGGGAGAAACGTGTGCCCTGGGGAGCTGGCATCAGGGTGGGGGTCCTGATCCAGAACGGGGTGGTGCCAAATGGAGCCAGTTGTCTCCCGGCCAGCCGGCTGCCTCACCTGGGGTAGGGGTGCTGCCACCGTGTGGTTAGAGGTGAGAGCTGTCGTCAAAGTCCCTCCATGCATGGGTCGCCGGGCCCCAGAGTGATCACGGGGCCTCGCGTCATGACCCCAGGACAGACAGCGGGGACTGTGTGACGAAGGGAGGTCTCCATGGCCAGCCAGCCTCAGGGCTGCGGTGAGGACGGGGAGGCGCGAGGCGCTGCAGCATCCACGCAGCTTGTGTGACCCGCTGTCACCACTGCCTGGTCAGGACCTGAGCGGGGTGAGCTTCCACACAGCCTTCCCCGCCCGGGGCTGCTCTGTCCACCGGCCATGTGGCTGCTGAGACATGGCAGCGCCCAGGGGCCCCGGGACTGTGCCAGCGGCTGCAGCCCAGATCAGACGGGTCCCATGGCCATGATCGCAAAGAGCCGCAGAGACACTCCCGTCCGCTGTCAGATGGTGACACTCGGGCACGCTGGCTCAGGCGACACGTAATTAGGAAAGTCACCTGTTCCTCTGCGCTTCCTGGGAAGGAAGGGGACAACGCCGTCTGCGTGGCCAGCACTTTCCCTGTCTTGGACAGGGGTCCCAAGCCCCGGCAGCACGGGCGTCAGGGGTGTCTGGCGGTCCTGGTGATGGGCGTGTTGTGCGGGCACCACGCAGCCTCTCCATGACAGTGCCTGCTGTGGCCGCTGCTCAGGATGGGCAGAGCGTCACAGCGCGTCACTGTGGTGACGTTGCTCCTTGGCTGTTGCACTCCGTGTGTGTCCAGTGTGGGATGTCCCTCGGGGGAAGGTCGGGCGGGCGACGAGTTGGTCAGGAGCCTCCTGCAGCAGCGTTCCCAGGACATGGGGAGGCAGCGTCACGCCAGCTCCCGCCTGCCGCCTGCCGCCTGCGGTGCCTCCATCGGGCCCAGGCGGCTCCTGCATCTTTCCCAAGCTCCGTCGCTGTGGTCTGACCTTCAGGACACAGCGTCTCCCCTCCTTCGCTTCCTCCCCCATCTCGCTCCCGTGCAGCCCCAAGTTTATCTCAGGGTTTGGAGAGCCAAGGCACCAGGACCTTCTGCCGGGGCGGAAGTGCTCGGAGGGTGCCTTTAGACGGCCACCCGCAGTCCCTGTGCGGGCAGAGGCAGCCCGGGCTTCCACGGAGGACCTCGGCTGTGAGTCGTGTCCCAGCCGTGAGTGCTGCAGCCCTGGACCCGCTGGGGACATGGCACGAGATGGGGCGATGTCTCTGCACCCCGTACCTGAGCCAGCTCCAGGCGCCGACAGTGCGTGGGCCAGTTCCCACATCAGCCTGTAGGAATGCCCAGCGGCTCGAGCACTGGGCCGGGCGTGCAGGCGTCCGGCAGCTCGGCCTGCCCTCACTGCTCGGTGCTGAGCGGAGGTCTGACAGCGTGGTCGAGAGCTCGGCTCCCAGAGGAGGAGGGTTTGCCTGGAGGTTGTAAGGGACTCCTGCCCGGCTGCAGGTGGGCCCCGCAGCGTCCCCCCTCTCCATCTGTACATCTGTCTGTCAGCACTCTATTTCTATCAGATAGCTATTCTTCATTCCTTTTATCATTACCGATTATCTACTCACCCAGCCACTAATCCACTTATTCTCTGTGTGTCGATTCTGTCTCCCTGTCTGTGCACATTGGTCAGTGCCTAGTCACAGTTCCTCCTATCAGCTACCTATCTGTCCATCCAGGCACCCGTCCATGTATCATCAACGTGTCAAATATCTTATCTGTCATCTATAGCCCTGTCATCTAACACACTGTCATCCGCCTACCATCTATCGATGACTGTTCATCGATCCTTCTATCATTTATCAGTTCTTTGCCTGTCCACCCATGCACTCCTCCATTTATCATCGAATCTGTCCTCTGTCCATCATCTGTCTGTCCCTCTGTCTATCTCAACCTCTCTCTCTCATATCTCTCCCCACCCCACCCCCCAGCACACCTTGACTGTACACCGGGATGGGAGGTGAGGAGGGAGGCTCCACCTGTTCTTCTGAATAACTTGGAGGAAGTGTTCCCCATATCCTGGACCAATGCTTTGTCGATAAGTTTTAAATTCTGTAAAATAAATGATCTCACACAATAAGCAAACAAAAAAAATCGAAGGTCTTTTATTTGTAGGGAAGTGACGCAGAAAGGGCTTTGCATAGCTCTGGGAGCTCGAGACGTTCTTCTCCTCGATGGTGTTCAGGACAAAGAACAACAGGTCCTGTTTCCTCGGCCCTCACTCGGGAATGGTCTCCCGCCCCGGCCAGCCCGCCCGCGCCGAGGGCTCCGTGGCTAGCTGGCCGGGCCGGCCTTCCTTCCTGCGGGAACAAAACCGCGGCGGTGTCCTGAGCACGTCTGGGGAGCGCGGGAGCCTTGGTCGCGGCCGTTTCTGCGAAGCGCTGTTTGTCGCACGCAGATGCAGGAGGTCAAATCCTGAGGCTATGTTTAGCTGTGGAGGAGCGCCCGTGCACAGACCGGGAGAAACGAAGCAGGGTTCCCCAGGAAGGCTCGGCTGGGCCGAGGGTGCTGCCGGCTTCTCTGAAAGCTGGCGTGCGGGAGCGGGACCAGCAAACTTCCCGGACGGCGGCCTCCTGCCGGGGAACCTGCAGCTCCAGCCTCCAGAGTAAGCCCAGGTCCACAGCCCGCTGGCCAGAGGGGCGTGCGGGGGCCAGTGCAGGGGCGCCGGGCACCACCAGAGCTAAGCTGGAACTGTCAGAGGGTGCCCGGACTCCCCAAGGTGCTCCCAGCGGAGCTGCCCGGCTGCTGACGCCAGGGAGCTCCTTTGGGGAGCCTCGGGCTGGGCCACCTGGTCCGTCTCAGGCCGTGTGTGCTGCTGGGACAACGCCACACGCTGGGGGATTTACTACAGGGGAGACCTCTCTCCCAGTCCAGGGGGCCGGCTCCGGGAGCATGGCGCCCACGTCTGGCCAGAGTCCCAGCGAGAATCCGCCCTGGAGTCATCCCCAAACGCCTCCTCGGGCCGTGCTTCTTGTTGCTTAGGAGGTGATATTTACATGTAACACAGCCCTAGCCCCACACGTAGGAAAGCTGAAACGTCCCGCTCCCGTCCTTGGCTGAGATGTTTATGCTGTCAGTGGAGCTCCTATGCATGGAAGGGTGTCTGCTCTCAGGACGCAGAGCCGGCCTTCGGTGGCGGTCTTTGCCGTGTCCCAGGTATTCTAGCGCTATTATGGAATAATATATATTTTGAATATTGTTGATGCCTTTCTTTTAAACCAGGATAAAGATTTCTGCCTCTGTGAGGGAAATGAACAGAACCCTTGAATTTTGAATGTTGTTCAATTAAAACCATATTCTTAGAGGATTTGGGCTGAGATAGAACATTTTTAAAATCCTGTGTTATTTTTAAAATCCTGTATTTATAGCACTGTCAAAAGAATTGGAAAATTAGAGAAAAATATAAATCCAACAAATTGTAAATGTGGGAGCAGCAAATCCATACCCTGCACGAAAATGTGAGGCTTGATAGGCGGTTGGGGTTGGCCGCCCTTAGGCGACAGGAGTGGTGAGAACAGGAGGGCTAGAAAGACTGTGTCCCTTCAAGGAGGCAGTGGTTTCTCGGCGGGGACCAGTTTTTGCCAAGCAAAGGAGCCCAGGGGGGGTCTATCATCGATTTTCAAAGGAGCTGGGACTTTTATGTGAAACCTCCCAGTGTTAAAATGTTGCAGGTCCTGAAAACAGAAGCAGCGTGGCCACACTGTTTAAAGGAAATAAAATACCAGAGCTGGTCTTCAGAGACCTGCTTCTGTGTCGTGTGGAATTCAGAATGAACTGTTGTGCGGAAATCGGATTTATGGAGAAACTGGGGTTTGGTGTTTTTCCCTCCTCTGCTTTAGTGGTGAGGGTGATGGTGGTGGAGATGGTGGTGGAGATGGTGGTGACCGTGATGGTTGTGATGGTGGTGGAGATGGTGGTGGAGATGGTGGTGGAGATGGTGGTGACCGTGATGGTTGTGATGGTGGTGGAGATGGTGGTGGAGATGGTGGTGGAGATGGTGGTAATGCTGACGGAGGGGACGATGGTGATGGCAGTGGAGATGGTGGTGGCAGTGATGGTTGTGATGGTGGTGGAGATGGTGGTGGAGATGGTGGTGGAGATGGGGTGGAGATGGTGGTGGAGATGGTGGTGGAGATGGTGGTGGAGATGGGGTGGAGATGGTGGTAGAGATGGTGGTGGAGATGGTGGTGGAGATAGTGGTGGAGATGGGGTGGAGATGGTGGTGGAGATGGGGTGGAGATGGGGTGGAGATGGTGGTGGAGATGGGGTGGAGATGGGATGGAGATGGTGGTGGAGATGGGGTGGAGATGGGGTGGAGATGGTGGTGGAGATGGTGGTGGAGATGGGGTGGAGATGGTGGTGGAGATGGTGGTGGAGATGGTGGTGGAGATGGGGTGGAGATGGGGTGGAGATGGGGTGGAGATGGTGGTAATGCTGACAGAGGGGACGATGGTGATGGCAGTGGAGATGATGGTGGCAGTGATGGTTGTGATGGTGGTGGAGATGGTGGTGGAGATGGTGGTGACCGTGATGGTTGTGATGGTGGTGGAGATGGTGGTAATGCTGATGGAGGGGACGATGGTGATGGCAGTGGAGATGGTGGTGGCAGTGATGGTGGCAGTGATGATGGAGAACATGATGATAATGATGGTGATAGTGACAGGACAATGATGATGACAATGGTGGTGGAGGTGATGGTGGCACTGACGGTGTGATGGTGGTGGTGATGAGGGGGATGATGATGGTGGTGATGGTGGTGGAGATGGTGGAGATGATGGTGGTGACGGTGATGGGAAGATCTCAGTGAACCTGAGCCCCGGCCACCTGCTAGTGACCGCGATGTCCACTGCCAGATGCTCTGACTCCTTCCCCCCTCCCTCCACACACCCTCCTCAGGTTCATGAGGTTAGTAATGCCCATTCCATGAAGCCAACTACCCTAGTGAAAATTTTCAAGTGGTTTCACAGCCTCTGCATCCAAACTGAGGGGACAGAGGCTAGGCGAAAGAAATTCTTAGGGCCACAGCAGTCGTAGACGGGGACTTAGCCTGGAGTCCAGTTCTCCGGAATCTCAGCTCAGGTCACTTTGTGATTCCATCTTACCCCTCCTCCTGGCACCTGTCCCCCAAGACAATTTCTAACGTCTGTGTGGGCCACTGGGGCTCCTCCCAGCACTGAACCCCAGAAGCAAGCTGCTGTCGGAGGAGCCCCTGGTGGCCCCGAGAGGCGCTGCAGTCTCCCCGAGAACAGTGTTTTCAGAGGCTCGAAGGCCACACTGGGGCCGTCCTGCACCAGGAAGAGCCTCCTGGTGCACGTCTGTGGCTTTTCCCTGCAGGTTTAGGGCCGCAGAGAGCAGGTACATTTCGGGGGCTGCTTTCTGTTTTATTGCTTCTGATCAGAAGCCAAATGTTAAGCCCACAGAGCTCCGGACTCTGGCGGTCTGAGCGCCAGCAGTGACGAACAGCCCCTGGGTGCCGCAGTGGTCCAGGGTGTCTGCCAGCTGCCGGGACGCTTCCACAGTGGCTGGAGGAACAGTGCACCCATTCTAGTCTCTGACTTGTGAAAAGTGACCATCCTTCTCCCGGGAACTGTCGCCTTACAGCGTGACACACGCAGACACATGGCTGACGAATTTTATAGAGTCAGCCCGACCAGCCGACAGAACTGCAGTGCTGCTGCGTAGCCGGCCCTCCTCTGAGGATCCTGTTTGTCACAGGGAGGTGAGCCGGAGTGGCCAGGCCATGCGTGGTCCTGCCCAGGGGCATGGAGGCCCTCGTGTTGGAGGACAGCTGATCCCGGCATGGGGAGAGTGGCTCGCCAGCACCCTGGGTGCTGTGCTCCACACGCTGCCCAGGCACAGACTCGAGTCTCCGCAGTCCACGGCCTCCACGCCAGCCCTGAGGACGGCCTCTGGCCTGCTGCGACACTGAGCACTCACAGCTGTTCCCTGCGGACGTTCCAAGCACGAGTCCACCGGAAGGGGAATTTGTGACCACACGAGGATATCAAAAGGAAGTGGGGGATTATTACCGTCTTCCTAAGTATTCTCCCTCTCCCGCGGGAACTCTCCCGCCCACCCACCCAGGACCAGCGTGGTCATGTGGCCTTCTGCACAGTGAGTTTCCTGCGCAGTGGGTGTGCCACGTGCAGGGAGACCCCTGGGGACCATACTCTCGTCCCTCCCGCAGCGGGCATTGCCGAGTCCCCAAACAGAGCTTTAAAAGAAGAAACAGAAGCTAACCGTGGTCTCTGTCACTCCTGCTGCCCAAGGTGGTGGTTGACTCCTCTCACTCAGCGAAGGTGAAAGGTCACAGGATGAATGAACAGAGCGGACATAGCCCACAGCACAGACCCCAGGAGGTGGCCCTGCTGGGCGGGATCTAGAGCCACACGTCCAGCCTCCACTGTGCAGTCTAGACCGTAAGGCCTCAGGTGGGAGTTCAGCGAAGGGGAACACATCCCAGGGAACGTGTCTGTTCTCACACATAATGCCTATTGGAACCCAGCTTTGATGGCCCAGTGGCTGTGTCCCCCCTCTTCTGTAATTCTGTGGCCTGAGAGGAGCATTCCGAATTCCTCTAATGGAGCGAAGTCACCCCTCCCTCTCTCCCACAGCACCCCTGCTGTTACGCCCTCCCTGGGCCAGCTGTGGGTGTCATGAGTAGGTGGGTGTTCTCAGTAAGTGTGCGTGTGAGTTGGTGGGTGTTCTCAGTAGGTAGGCGTGTGAGGAGGTGGGTGTCATGAGTAGGTGGGTGTTCTCAGTAGGTGGGCGTTCTCAGTAGGTGGGTGTGTGAGTAGGTGGGCGTTCTCAGTAGGTGGGCGTTCTCAGTAGGTGGGCGTTCTCAGTAGGTGGGCGTTCTCAGTAGGTGGGCGTTCTCAGTAGGTGGGCGTTCTCAGTAGGTGGGTGTTCTCAGTAGGTGGGTGTTCTCAGTAGGTGGGTGTGTGAGTAGGTGGGCGTTCTCAGTAGGTAGGTGTGTGAGTAGGTGGGCGTTCTCAGTAGGTGGGCGTTCTGAGTAGGTGGGCGTTCTGAGTAGGTGGGCGTTCTCAGTAGGTGGGTGTTCTCAGTAGGTGGGTGTTCTCAGTAGGTGGGTGTGTGAGTAGGTGGGCGTTCTCAGTAGGTGGGCGTGTGAGTAGGTGGGTGTTCTCAGTAGGTGGGTGTTCTCAGTAGGTGGGTGTTCTCAGTAGGTGGGTGTTCTCAGTAGGTGGGTGTGTGAGTAGGTGGGCGTTCTCAGTAGGTAGGCGTGTGAGTTGGTGGGTGTGTGAGTAGGTGGGTGTGTGAGTTGGTGGGCGTGTGAGTAGGTGGGTATTCTCAGTAGGTGGGCATGTGAGTAGGTGGGTGTGTGAGTAGGTGGGTGTTCTGAGTAGGTGGGTGTGTGAGTAGGTGGGCATTCTCAGTAGGTGGGTGTTCTCAGTAGGTGGGTGTGTGAGTAGGTGGGCGTTCTCAGTAGGTGGGTGTTCTCAGTAGGTGGGTGTGTGAGTAGGTGGGCGTTCTCAGTAGGTGGGTGTTCTCAGTAGGTGGGTGTTCTCAGTAGGTTGGCGTTCTCAGTAGGTGGGCGTTCTCAGTAGGTGGGTGTTCTCAGTAGGTGGGCATTCTCAGTAGGTGGGCATTCTCAGTAGGTTGGTGTTCTCAGTAGGTGGGCGTTCTCAGTAGGTGGGTGTTCTCAGTAGGTGGGTGTGTGAGTAGGTGGGCATTCTCAGTAGGTGGGTGTTCTCAGTAGGTGGGTGTGTGAGTAGGTGGGCGTTCTCAGTAGGTGGGTGTTCTCAGTAGGTGGGTGTTCTCAGTAGGTTGGCGTTCTCAGTAGGTGGGCGTTCTCAGTAGGTGGGCGTTCTCAGTAGGTGGGTGTTCTCAGTAGGTGGGTGTTCTCAGTAGGTGGGTGTTCTCAGTAGGTGGGTGTGTGAGTAGGTGGGCGTTCTGAGTAGGTGGGCGTGTGAGTAGGTGGGCGTTCTCAGTAGGTGAGCGTGTGAGTAGGTGGGCATTCTCAGTAGGTGGGCATTCTCAGTAGGTGGGCGTTCTCAGTAGGTGGGTGTGTGAGTAGGTGGGCGTTCTGAGTAGGTGGGCATTCTCAGTAGGTGGGCATTCTCAGTAGGTGGGCGTTCTCAGTAGGTGGGCGTTCTGAATAGGTGGGTGTTCTGAGTAGGTGGGCGTTCTCAGTAGGTGGGCGTTCTGAGTAGGTGGGCGTTCTCAGTAGGTGGGCGTTCTCAGTAGGTGGGCGTTCTCAGTAGGTTGGCGTTCTCAGTAGGTGGGCGTTCTCAGTAGGTGGGCGTTCTCAGTAGGTGGGCGTTCTCAGTAGGTGGGCGTTCTCAGTAGGTTGGCGTTCTCAGTAGGTGGGCGTTCTCAGTAGGTGGGTGTTCTCAGTAGGTGGGTGTTCTCAGTAGGTGGGTGTGTGAGTAGGTGGGCGTTCTCAGTAGGTAGGTGTGTGAGTAGGTGGGCGTTCTCAGTAGGTGGGCGTTCTGAGTAGGTGGGCGTTCTGAGTAGGTGGGCGTTCTCAGTAGGTGGGTGTGTGAGTAGGTGGGCGTTCTCAGTAGGTGTGCGTGTGAGTAGGTGGGCGTTCTCAGTAGGTGGGCGTTCTCAGTAGGTGGGCGTTCTCAGTAGGTGGGCGTTCTCAGTAGGTGGGCGTTCTCAGTAGGTGGGCGTTCTCAGTAGGTGGGTGTTCTCAGTAGGTGGGTGTTCTCAGTAGGTGGGTGTGTGAGTAGGTGGGCGTTCTCAGTAGGTAGGTGTGTGAGTAGGTGGGCGTTCTCAGTAGGTGGGCGTTCTGAGTAGGTGGGCGTTCTGAGTAGGTGGGCGTTCTCAGTAGGTGGGTGTTCTCAGTAGGTGGGTGTTCTCAGTAGGTGGGTGTGTGAGTAGGTGGGCGTTCTCAGTAGGTGGGCGTGTGAGTAGGTGGGTGTTCTCAGTAGGTGGGTGTTCTCAGTAGGTGGGTGTTCTCAGTAGGTGGGTGTTCTCAGTAGGTGGGTGTGTGAGTAGGTGGGCGTTCTCAGTAGGTAGGCGTGTGAGTTGGTGGGTGTGTGAGTAGGTGGGTGTGTGAGTTGGTGGGCGTGTGAGTAGGTGGGTATTCTCAGTAGGTGGGCATGTGAGTAGGTGGGTGTGTGAGTAGGTGGGTGTTCTGAGTAGGTGGGTGTGTGAGTAGGTGGGCATTCTCAGTAGGTGGGTGTTCTCAGTAGGTGGGTGTGTGAGTAGGTGGGCGTTCTCAGTAGGTGGGTGTTCTCAGTAGGTGGGTGTGTGAGTAGGTGGGCGTTCTCAGTAGGTGGGTGTTCTCAGTAGGTGGGTGTTCTCAGTAGGTTGGCGTTCTCAGTAGGTGGGCGTTCTCAGTAGGTGGGTGTTCTCAGTAGGTGGGCATTCTCAGTAGGTGGGCATTCTCAGTAGGTTGGTGTTCTCAGTAGGTGGGCGTTCTCAGTAGGTGGGTGTTCTCAGTAGGTGGGTGTGTGAGTAGGTGGGCATTCTCAGTAGGTGGGTGTTCTCAGTAGGTGGGTGTGTGAGTAGGTGGGCGTTCTCAGTAGGTGGGTGTTCTCAGTAGGTGGGTGTTCTCAGTAGGTTGGCGTTCTCAGTAGGTGGGCGTTCTCAGTAGGTGGGCGTTCTCAGTAGGTGGGTGTTCTCAGTAGGTGGGTGTTCTCAGTAGGTGGGTGTTCTCAGTAGGTGGGTGTGTGAGTAGGTGGGCGTTCTGAGTAGGTGGGCGTGTGAGTAGGTGGGCGTTCTCAGTAGGTGAGCGTGTGAGTAGGTGGGCATTCTCAGTAGGTGGGCATTCTCAGTAGGTGGGCGTTCTCAGTAGGTGGGTGTGTGAGTAGGTGGGCGTTCTGAGTAGGTGGGCATTCTCAGTAGGTGGGCATTCTCAGTAGGTGGGCGTTCTCAGTAGGTGGGCGTTCTGAATAGGTGGGCGTTCTGAGTAGGTGGGCGTTCTCAGTAGGTGGGCGTTCTGAGTAGGTGGGCGTTCTCAGTAGGTGGGCGTTCTCAGTAGGTGGGCGTTCTCAGTAGGTTGGCGTTCTCAGTAGGTGGGCGTTCTCAGTAGGTGGGCGTTCTCAGTAGGTGGGCGTTCTCAGTAGGTGGGCGTTCTCAGTAGGTTGGCGTTCTCAGTAGGTGGGCGTTCTCAGTAGGTGGGCGTTCTCAGTAGGTGGGCGTTCTCAGTAGGTGGGCGTTCTCAGTAGGTGGGTGTTCTCAGTAGGTGGGTGTGTGAGTAGGTGGGCGTTCTGAGTAGGTGGGCGTGTGAGTAGGTGGGCGTTCTCAGTAGGTGAGCGTGTGAGTAGGTGGGCATTCTCAGTAGGTGGGCATTCTCAGTAGGTGGGCGTTCTCAGTAGGTGGGCGTTTTCAGTAGGTGGGCGTTCTGAGTAGGTGGGCGTTCTGAGTAGGTGGGCGTTCTCAGTAGGTGGGCGTTCTCAGTAGGTGGGCGTTCTCAGTAGGTGGGCGTTCTCAGTAGGTGGGCGTTCTCAGTAGGTGGGTGTTCTCAGTAGGTGGGTGTGTGAGTAGGTGGGCGTTCTCAGTAGGTGGGTGTTCTCAGTAGGTGGGCGTTCTGAGTAGGTGGGTGTTCTGAGTAGGTGGGCGTTCTGAGTAGGTGGGCATTCTCAGTAGGTGGGCGTTCTCAGTAGGTGGGCGTTCTCAGTAGGTGGGCGTTCTCAGTAGGTGGGTGTTCTCAGTAGGTGGGCGTTCTCAGTAGGTGGGTGTGTGAGTAGGTGGGCATTCTCAGTAGGTGGGTGTTCTCAGTAGGTGGGCGTTCTCAGTAGGTGGGTGTTCTCAGTAGGTGGGTGTTCTCAGTAGGTGGGTGTGTGAGTAGGTGAGGGTTCTCAGTAGGTGAGGGTTCTCAGTAGGTGGGTGTTTTCAGTAGGTGGGCGTTCTCAGTAGGTGGGCGTTCTCAGTAGGTGGGCGTTCTCAGTAGGTGGGCGTTCTCAGTAGGTGGGCGTTCTCAGTAGGTGGGCGTTCTCAGTAGGTGGGTGTTCTCAGTAGGTGGGTGTTCTCAGTAGGTGGGCGTGTGAGTAGGTGGGCGTTCTCAGTAGGTGAGCGTGTGAGTAGGTGGGCATTCTCAGTAGGTGGGCATTCTCAGTAGGTGGGCGTTCTCAGTAGGTGGGCGTTCTCAGTAGGTGGGCGTTCTGAGTAGGTGGGCGTTCTGAGTAGGTGGGCGTTCTGAGTAGGTGGGCATTCTCAGTAGGTGGGCGTTCTCAGTAGGTGGGCGTTCTCAGTAGGTGGGTGTTCTGAGTAGGTGGGTGTTCTCAGTAGGTGGGCGTTCTCAGTAGGTGGGTGTTCTCAGTAGGTGGGCGTTCTCAGTAGGTGGGCGTTCTCAGTAGGTGGGTGTGTGAGTAGGTGGGCATTCTCAGTAGGTGGGTGTTCTCAGTAGGTGGGTGTTCTCAGTAGGTGAGCGTGTGAGTAGGTGGGCATTCTCAGTAGGTTGGCGTTCTCAGTAGGTGGGCGTTCTCAGTAGGTGGGCATTCTCAGTAGGTGGGTGTTCTCAGTAGGTGGGTGTTCTCAGTAGGTGGGTGTTCTCAGTAGGTGGGTGTGTGAGTAGGTGAGGGTTCTCAGTAGGTGAGGGTTCTCAGTAGGTGGGTGTTTTCAGTAGGTGGGTGTTCTCAGTAGGTGGGCGTTCTCAGTAGGTGGGCGTTCTCAGTAGGTGGGTGTTCTCAGTAGGTGGGTGTTCTCAGTAGGTGGGTGTGTGAGTAGGTGGGCGTTCTCAGTAGGTGGGTGTTCTCAGTAGGTGGGCGTTCTCAGTAGGTGGGTGTGTGAGTAGGTGGGTGTTCTCAGTAGGTGGGCGTTCTCAGTAGGTGGGCGTTCTCAGTAGGTGGGCGTTCTCAGTAGGTGGGCGTTCTCAGTAGGTGGGCGTTCTGAGTAGGTGGGCGTTCTGAGTAGGTGGGGCGTTCTCAGTAGGTGGGCGTTCTCAGTAGGTGGGTGTTCTCAGTAGGTGGGTGTTCTGAGTAGGTGGGTGTTCTCAGTAGGTGGGTGTGTGAGTAGGTGGGTGTTCTCAGTAGGTGGGTGTTCTCAGTAGGTGGGTGTGTGAGTAGGTTGGTGTTCTCAGTAGGTGAGGGTTCTCAGTAGGTGGGTGTTCTCAGTAGGTGGGCGTTCTCAGTAGGTGGGCATTCTGAGTAGGTGCCCCTGCCCGGCCATTAGGATGGTGAGGAGCTGGTCTTAGGTGTGACTCGGGTCCATGGCATGGCAGGTGACCCTACGTGTCCGAGCAGGGTCCTTCCAGCCCAACACCAACGGGGTCCCCGGGGTCAGCGTTCTCTGTCCCCACCCCAGGGGAGTCGGAACCACGAAGGCCCCATCCCGGCGCACTTGGCCTCCCTGGGCGAGGGCGGGCTGCCTGTAGGCGCAGGCCTTGGGGAGGAACGCATCGGCAAAGGGCAGCCAGGACTGGGCGAGGCGTGACCCAGCACCGATTAGCGTGCAGTCTGAGCGCTGCTGTTCCAACCAGTGCCCTGAAACGCCAGCCGAGGCGTGCTCAAAGGCAGCACTGTGGCCGGCTCCCTCCCCGGCGGGGGCTGTGGCCGTGCGCCCTCCGGCGTGGTCTGTGGTGTGGGCTGCCCGCAGCATCCCCGCTCATCGCTGCACGGAGTCCCTCGGCCCGGCCTCACCCTGCAGGATGCTGTGGGCTTTGGACTGGGCTTCCCACTGTGAGCTTGGACTGGGGGTGCCAGGGAGGGCTTTGAGGGACGCCTGACCTCGCTTTCTCTGAATGAAAAAGTTCAGAGTGACCCCGACAAAACTGGCCGAGAAGGTGATACCCCGAAAAGCACGTTGTATTTGTACATCGCAGTGCGGTTAGCAGTCTGGGAACCTCGGGAGGGCTTACTCGACACGTCCTCTCAGAAGAGCGAGAGTAACAGCAACGTGCACTGAGAAAGACGTTTGTCACCTCCATCCTGCCGTGACAGAGTGCAAGCTCGTTAGGGTAGGATGGTGGAATTAAATCTAGGTGAGACCGCCTCCGCTCAAGTCCTCACCTTTGCCGGGACAAAGCTTACCTTGAATGTCTGCTCACTGTGCGTAAGTTAACCCGTCTTTCTTTTACTGGGTCTTTGGTCAAGTCGTGACATGTGTTTGCTCAGAAAAACAGAAAAATGTATCAGGACTTCTAACACCCAAAATCGGGACTGGGGGGCAGACAGTTGTAGGAGTTAGGAGTTGGACAGTCCTGCTGGAATTCATGTTCCTGGATGTTTGGAGGGAAGGTTCCCACACTGCGAGAGCTGAGTGTGGGCCACCCCACTTCCCTGCAGAGGAGAATATATAAACTCAGTTTCTGTCCCCAGAGCTATCTTCTTCAGAGCATGGTTTCTTTAAAAACACAAAGGAAAAAGCCAGAAGAATGAGACTAGATTATGGGGGAGGGGACTCCCCCCTTATTTTCCATCAACAAAATCGCTTAGAACCACTCCCGCTCATCCCCAAACGCCAGCGAAATTCCTAAGTTTGATGCTTTATCCTGTCTTCTAAGACACCGTTAGAAAAATCTCCAGTTTCCCTCTCGGAAGAGTAAGGGACAGAAGACGTGGCAGGCAGCGGGCCACCTCGGACTGGCAGCCGACGTGACTTTAGAACCAGCTGCTTTTCTACTTGGAGGGTGCGGCGTTTTGTCTCACGGGGCGCCCGGGGTCTGGTGGGAGGAGAGGTCTCGCCGGTCTGCAGGGCCGAGAGCACCACCAGGGCAGCCCGGGTCTCGAAACGGCAGCGCGTGCAGAGGTTCGCTGGGCTCTGCGCTGTGGGCTCTCGGTTGCAGTCTGTTCTGAAGCCTGCCCGTACCTGACAGGGGTGTCACTCACGGGTACCCACCGCCTTTCCAAGCAGGTGTGTGCAGCGGCTCCGAGTTCGGCTCTCGGGTCTGCACGCAGGACGCCGTTTGTGTTCACAGCACTGGGAGGAACGTCTGGGCGGCTCACACCCGCGAAAACACGCTTCTGCTTTGTGCTCCTCACCTCACGTTCCTCCCTCCTCCCAGTCTGATCCGCTCACTTAATTTCTTAAGTGGGCTGAGCGGGAAGGAGCCAGGGCTGTTGTGCGTCACTGGAGCAGAGCCGCTCCACTGCAGAAGTGACCAGGAGCAAGAACAGGCTCCCTCCCGGGGGTGCCGGGAGGTTGGGGCTACGCTGGACGAACGGCTGGGACCAGCGGTGCTCCTTCCTCCGCGGAGCTGCCACACCCACAGCCCTGGGCTCGGCGCTCACTGCCTGCCCCTGCAGCTCTCCCCCCTGGCCACACCGAGGAGGGCACAGGCCTGGCCGACTTGGCCTAACCGTCACACCCAGGTGGAGCATGCCAGAAACAGGCCCAGAGCAGGACAGGGCCGGGCAAGGCTGCGCAGAGGGCCTTTCCAGACTGGGCAGGGGCACGCGGGGCGGCTGTGCCATCCTCGCTGAGCCTCCCAGAGCAAACGCACACCCCGCACACCCATGTCAGGGACGGTGTATTTCCGACGGAGGGATTAACTCAACAGGAAAGGAAACTGGAGCGTGGCAGGGCCAGGAGGTCTGCCAAATGGACTTCCTGGGTTTCCATGGGGCTGAGTCCTCCGTGCACTGAGTCCTCGGAGAGCTGTCACCCGACTGGGAAGAGCCAGCAGAAGTCGGTTCTGTGGCTCGGGGTGCGTCTACACGGCCTGCAGCTGCAGCGAGGAGCAGTCATGGAAGGCCCGTGACCCGTGGACTGCCCTGCGGGGCTGGGGGTCAGAAAGCCCACTCAGGCCCGGCAGCTCGAGGGGTGCCCTGGTCAAGGGGAACCAAGGGGCCCGGGGCCTGGTGGTCCCCCAGAACACCCATTTACACAGGAAATAAAACAAGGTCTTAACCCTGTTTTGGTTGCTTGTTTGTTTTGGCTTTACTTTATTCCTCTTTCTTATACTTTAGGGTTAACTGGTGCTCACAGCTCCTGGGACAGAGCTGACCTGTAACTGTCATAGCAAATAAGGTCATTAGCAAGCCTGTGTGCTTAGAAGGGGGAACTTGAGCCACAGGCTTCCGCTGTACCGCGTGAGCTTTGTGACCGTTTAGACACTGGTCACTAACCTGCAGCCCCACAGGTCCAGGCTAGGGAGCTTTTTTTTTTTTTTTTTTTTTTTTTTTTGCTATAGGGTACGTGCGCTCGCCAAAGAGACAGAGAGACAGAAAGCAAGAAATCACCTCGCAGGGGGGATGGCCACGCCGCAATCCCTTCTTCTCCATTCTCCTCTCGGGATCTTGGACACACACACACATGCGCCCGATGTGAGTTTAAGCCACCAGGTCCAGGACTCGAACCACGGTCGACTACATGGGAGTCCAGCGACATGGCCATTACACCAACTGCTGGTCCCAGGCTAGAGATCTTAAGAGCTGGGACTGCTCACTCAAGGGACACAGTGTAGCAGGTTAACCTGGGGGGACTGTCACGGTGGGCCGGTCACCATATGGTCAGCGCAGGAGAACCGTCCAGCTGGGAGAGCCCGCTCAGCTTCCCACGCTCAGTGGTGACTGTCACAGCCCGAGTCAGCAGTCAGTGTCTCTGAAGAACAGAAGCAGGGTCACAAACATCGTGTGAAAGGAAAAGGTGCACAGGACAATTTGGGGACCGCTGAGAGGGTAAGAGCACCAGGGAGCCGCTCAGCAGCGCTCTGGAGAAGGACGGGCAGGCGAGGAGGGGAACGCACGTGACCTGCTGGGGTCCCGTCCTGGGGGCTGGGTGGGAGCGTGTCCGCCCTGGGCCAGTGCCCGCGCTCGAACACGGCTACGTGAACTAACCCTTGTCCCTCTGCTGCGCCTCTCAATTATTCACAGAATCAGCCGCCGGATTTTGGCCGGTAACCAAGTCCGATGCGGAAATGTCCACCTCTTTCCTGGGCCGGCGTGCCAGCCTCCCGCCTCCCCCAGACGGTTGTTCGACCTTGTCTCTCGGCCACCCTCCAGGGGCAGTGCATTGTACTCAGCAAAAGTCCCACGTCCTAACAGTGACCGTGTCCCGCACAGGCGTGGCTCCCGTCTGTCCACGGAGCTCTCTCCGCACTCAGGACTGCATTTGCTCTTCCCTTTAGGCCCAGTGTGCACCCTGTCCCTGCCCCACCTGCAGCCTCACTGCCCACTCACCCCCCGGGGGCCATGCTGTGGGGCACCCTGCTGAGCAGGGCAGACACAGCTCCCGGGGCCCGGCCTCGCCGGGCTAGCGGGAGAGGGTCCCTGTCCTCACCTGGAGACGCAGAGACCTGGAAAGGTGTCAGCGCCTAGCACAGGGACCTGGTCCGACCCGGCGAGTCGGCTGGGCTCTCTGAAGAAGGGAAGTCGGGCTGAGAACGCCGTTGCCTTTACGCGACGTTGACGTAGCCAGACCTGCTTCCTGTAGAGGAATGCTCTCCCGGTGTGTCCTTCTCTTACCCCTTACTTTCAACCTATCTACTAGTTCTACTTGAGTAAGCTTCTCGTAGACAGGATGTGGATGGGCGATTTTTTTTTTTTTTCTTTTGAGAGGTTTTTCGCTATAGGGCGCGTGCGCTCGCCAGACAGACAGAGAGAGAGAGACAGAAAGCGAGAAATCACCCCCCAGGGGGGATGGTCACGCCGCAATCCCTTCTCCTCCATTGTCCTCTCGGGATCTTGGGCACGCACGCACACGTGCCCGGCGTGAGTTGTAAGCCACCGGGTCCGAGACGCGAACCGCGGTCGACTACGTGGGAGTCCAGCGATATAGCCATTACGCTAACTGCTGGTTCCCTGGATGGGCGATTTTAAAAAGTGCTGCTGCCCGCGGGCCTTCCACGTGGTGTCAGCGTTTTCCGTAATTGCTGAGCTGGGCTCACGTCCGCCGTCTTATTCCGCTTTTTGTTTCTTCGCCTTTCTGCCCGACTCCCCGGACTGCCTGAACGTACAGTGGTTGCGTTCTGCTTTGATCTGTCCGCACGCTCCGAGCGTATCTCCGCGCAGAGGTGTTTAGCTGTTGCTCTAGGTATCTCACGTTAGATTCATAACTCCGCAGCCTCGGGCCTTCACCGGTTCAAGGAGCCCTTACCCGCCTCCTCGCTGTCTGCCCTCCCCACCCCATTATGGTCTGATATTCCCTCTGTGCGGGGCGACCAGGACAGGGCTCGAGGTTGCTTCGGTTGCCAAGCACGGCCGGTAGAATGAGGCCAGGGCCACGCGGACACGGCCGGCCTGAGAGAGTGTCGTCCCCCTTGCCCAACTCTTTCCGGGATGGAGAAAAGCAAGCGCCTGTCCCACGCTTCCTGCCGGACGGAGACCTGCCATGCTCTCAGACCTCCATGCTCCGTCCTCACCCAGATGACCCGGCCTCACCCCTGCCTGCGTTTCAGTGCTGCAGCGGGCTCCGAGGGTTTCGGCCTCCGCGGGCACAGACTGGGACAGGGCCCCTCCCAGGGCGCGCAGCAGCTGCGGCCCGCCAGCTCTGCAAACAGGAACAGCTGCGTGGCCCCGCCGTGCCTGCGCACAAGGCCTCCAGCTATGAGAGCAGTTTGGAGCCTTTTTATTTAGCGAGGTTTATTTTAGAAGCCAAACGTGTGCCTTTGTTGTGTGCCTCCTTGAGACAGCTCAGCCTGGAGACATGGGGGCAGGAAGGAGACGCAGACGTGTCCCACACGGGGCTAGGCCAGCTGTGGTCCCTTCTGTAGGTCCCCGAGCTTGCTCTCCCCCGGGCGGAGAAGGGAACGGACACGCATAGACTAACACTGATACCCATTCCGGAGGGACAGGGACCCCAGCAAGCGTGTGGAGTGGCGGTGCTTGGGGCTGCTGAGACTGGGGCGCCGCCGCCTCTAGACCCGGGGCAGGCTGGACACGGCTGCACACCCGACGGGCTGAGGCCTTTGGTGGAGCACAGGGACCCCTTGACCCGCAGGGAGGGAGCTGCTGGCCGACAGCTCTGCGGGTCCGAGCGCCCACCCGTCTGTCACTGGCCGAACCTCCCTGGAGGAGGCTGTGGGGCCCAGATAGGAACCCTGATGGCACAGCACTGCGGGCAGAGGCGATGTCCCGCTGGTCTGCTCGCTGTGGACCGAAGGCCCCCAGTGGCTCCTCGTCTTGTGCAGGAGGACACCGTGGCAGAATGGCCCACAGTGGCTTTGGCATGTGACCCTCTGCCACCTCCCTGACCTCATCGCTCGTCACGCGTCAGGTGGCCTGCTGTGCTGGAAGTGTCCTAGAGCCTCGCGGCAAACAGGACAACGTCTCAGCGTCCCCTCCCCGTGTCCACGGTACAGGGTGTGTGCACACAGGAGGGCGGCACCCTCCGCAGGGTTTGGTCATGCCGGGTGCCCCCCAGCCCTCCGGGTACTGCCTCACGTGCTGGGCGTGCTCGCCGGGCTGGGATTAGAAGTTACCGTGAGGGCCTCGATGTCTCCGGGGCTGGGCCACAGAGCTGGCTCTGCAGGCTTCTTTTTGCATCCTCACTGTTCTTTTCCAGAAGGACACAATGCGGCGGGCGTGCGCGTGTGTCACATGAGGTCGCAGGGCTGTCTTGCCAGGCTCTGTGCAGGGACTGACAGAACACGGGGCTGAGAGGCCACGCGGCTCGCGGCTCAGCCACCTGGGTGCTCCTGCCAAACCCCCGAGGGGCCGGGAGCACCGTTCCCCAGCCAGGTGTTAGCACGCCCCCATCCCCGACGACACCTCCGTTTCCCTTCTCTGTTTCGCTCAGTAAGCCGCACGTGGGTCCTGGCTCGAAACAGAGACCGCAAACACGTGGGTTCAGGGGCGCGGCCCATGCAGAGGGAACCACGTGCTGACACGCTGGGTCACATCTGTCCGTCCGGGTCTGCAGCCTGCTTGGAGGCTCTCGTCTTCCCGGCGGGTCCCGGTCTGGACGTGCTGAAATAACTCCTCGGCCGTCAGGGAGTCTCACGGCTCCGCTTCCTGCCCCCGCGCTCTCTGTGCGTCGGCCTCGGGCAGCGCCTCCGGATACCGGGAGGCCACCTTGGCCGTGAGCGGTTCAGGCTCCGCTGTCACCTGCGAGGTGAGTGTGGTTTTTACACAGGAGCTGTACCACACAGCAGTGGCTCACCGGGGTGATGCGTGGATGTTCTGGACGGCGGTGAAACCTCGAGCTGGTGACAGGGACAAGTCCCCGGGAGCGCAGAGCCCGTCCCAGGCCGTGCTGTGCACACGCAGGCCGGCGTCCACTCTGCCTCCCGCACGAGGGCGGCAGTGATGATCAACAGAGGGGTTCGGTTTTCCACAGATACGTCGTACGTGGGTCGCCTTTTGGGTGACAGGAGTCAGGGGACAGTGGCGATTCAATTCCTGAGCCTGGCGCCTTACACGTACGAGTGACAGGAGTGTGACAAGGCCCTCTGCCGGGAGGTCACCGGCATCTGTCAGTTCCGAGCAGGATGGAGCTTGCAGGACACCCCACCTCCCCTCGTACCCTCTCTGCGTGCACCCCTTTCCCTCCTAGGCATGGCCCTGAGGACTCGGCAGGCCGTCGCGCTCTTCCTGGGGCCTCACCCCACGCGCTTGCTGTGGCTGGGCTGTCCCGTCTCTGCAGGTCTGGGGTGGCCCTCACTGCCCGGTCACTGGTCTCCTCCTCATTGGTTCCGTGGTCCTCCTCACCTTTGCCCGAGGTCGCCATCCCCCGGGAGGGGCCCCCGTGCACGCGGAGCCCTGGGCCTCACACTGTCGGCCCTGACAGTGCCTGGGTGCCTGTCCCATGGAGCGGGGACCACTGTCTGGCATATGTCTCGTGCCCACGCTGTCCCTGCTCCCCTGCTGCCCTCCAGGAAGGCCAGCTCGATGTGCAGTGGACGTGAAGGAGGAGAGGGCGGGACCAGTGGGAGCCGTGGGTCTCTCCCAGCCGTCAACACCGGAGGTCCGAGGAGCGAGACTGATGCAGAAGCAGGGGGGACGCAGGCCGAGTGCTATCTGAGCACCGTGGTGATCAACGTGGTCCCAGCCCCCAAGGAGGACGTGCCCGAGGGACGGCACCAGGGGGACTCATGGAGAGGGACGTGTGTGCCCAGGACGGACTGCAGGGAGCGGCTCAGCTCGGCGCTCATCTCGGAGCCCTGTGTGCCCAAGGTCAACGGACAGCACAGCAGGCCCCGGGCCCAGTGCTGCCCCCGGACCTTCACCTCGTGATGGACGCAGGGAGGGTTGCCGTGGTGAGAGCAGCACACGGCGTGTGCTCCGTGCGGCAGACGGGCCTTAACACACACGTGCAGGGACCCACGTTCCCAGATCGACAAGGAGTTCACCGATGGGGAATGGAGGCAGGAAGGCCCAGGAGGTTTTCCAAGCCCACCCAGGCATAAGTGGTGGTGGGAACCGAGACCAGACGGTCCAGCTCCCGGGTGCTGCCTCAGTGACCCGCTCGTCAGGACTGAGGTCAAAGGTCCTCACGGAGCGGGACAGGCCAGTGAGGCAGACAGTAAGCTGTTTCTGTCGCACTCGGTTCTCAGTGATGTCCACCATTGGGCAAAGCTGGCAGGTCCAGGAGCTGGCCCGTCCTGTGCCCTCCGAAGGCTGTCACTGTCATTTATCTCCTAGACTCCTGGGTCCCCGGGAAGGGAGGTTCAGATTTAAGATCTGCCCACATTTTAGAAGGAGCAGGATCTAAATGCAGGGGTTCAGTCCAGCCCCTGCCCTCACACGAGGGCTGTGGTCCTCCTGGGTCGCCCCCCAACCCCGCACCTCGTCCCAGAATTCAGTCCTCAGCTCAGCTCAGCTCACATGGGGTCCCCTCCTGGCCGTGCAATCCAGGTGCCACGCCCACACTGAGCCCTCGGTCACAAGCTGCCGTTTCGCTCTCTGGGACCCTCCGACGTGTGGTGTCCCTCACTGCCCATGCTGCCTGCTCCGGGAGGCCACTCCGGGAGGCGGGGAGCCCTTGTCTGAGGCTGCTCTGTCCCGACATCCGGAGCTGGGCCCCGTGGCTGAGCGTCACCAAGTGACTCGCCGGCAGGCTCAGTTGGAGAGCAGTGAAGGCTCTAGTGTGGTCTGCCCACTCGCGGACTCGAAGCTCCATCCGTGACGGCATCATGCCCACGGATGTGTCCCGGCGCTAATCCAGACCATTCAGGAAGAAGGCTGCTCTCTGGGCAAGACGACAGCGCTGTTCCCGCAGGCGCAGGACGTGCAGCTCCGCGGTGACACCGGGCCTGGAGTCTCAGCGTGTGTCCTTCGGCGACGACTTACCAGACTGTCGATTTTACAGATGACTGGGGGGTTATCCAGCAACAGCCGGTCACTCGCTTTTCAAACTCAGCTTTGCTAAGGAAGTGCCGTCCTTCCCCCGGGCTGACTTCACGTCGCACGAGGGCCCCGTGTGCACAGGCACGTGCCAGCTCACAGCTGCGCCCGAGGAAGCGGTGAAGGGCGAGAAAAGGCTCACTAGTATGAGGCGTTGGCAAGCATGCTGGGAACTGGCACGCTGTCGCACGACTGGCAGACACGCGAGGTGGGACTGCAGAAGCATGTACAGTTCCACGTCTTAGACACGTCTGCTGCTGAGACGCCCTGCACGCCGGCGATGTTGACTTCAGAGCCGGTTAATAGGGGAAAACGGAAAACCACTTGCACTAATAGGGGAAAACGGAAAACCACTTGCACTGATAGGGGAAACGGAAAACCACTTGCACTAATAGGGGAAAACGGAAAACCACTTGCACTGATAGGGGAAACAGAAAACCACTTGCACTGATAGGGGAAAACGGAAAACCACTTGCACTAATAGGGGAAAACGGAAAACCACTTGCACTGATAGGGGAAACGGAAAACCACTTGCACTGATAGGGGAAAACCGAAAACCACTTGCACTGATAGGGGAAACGGAAAACCACTTGCACTGATAGGGAAAACGGAAAACCACTTGCACTGATAGGGGAAAACCGAAAACCACTTGCACTGATAGGGGAAACGGAAAACCACTTGCACTGACAGGGGAAACGGAAAACCACTTGCACTGACAGGGGAAAACGGAAAACCACTTGCACTGATAGGGGAAACGGAAAACCACTTGTACTGATAGGGGAAACGGAAAACCACTTGCACTGTCCACTAGTAGAGAGTGCGGTTTATAGGGAGACAGCTCACATCACGATGTACGAGTGTCTCCGTGGTACGTTACTGAGTTTGCACAGATCTTTCTAGACATGGTGGGCTTTCTATGAAGGACACACACCTTCCTCAAGCCTGGCAAGCCCTCAGCCGAATTCCTGTATGTAGATTCATAGAAAATGGTCCAGAAAGATAGGAAACGGACAGAAATGGGGTGACTTCTCACTTTCCCCTTCACGGTCTCTGCCTCTGTCCAGTGGTTGCACACGCCCCAGGGCAAAAACATCCGGGAAAACAAACAAGCAAACACAATACGGATTCCAGTTCTCTGCGTTGTGCAGACTCTTCCCCAGGCTTTCGTTTGCTCCAGTGTGTGTATGTGTGTCTGTGTGTGTGTGCATGCGTGTGTGTGCACGTGTGTGTGTGAACACTCAGGGAAACAAAATCAGGCTCCGTTCATGCTCACCAGCCCTGGTTTTCCGTTCGTGAGCCCTCTCCGGGGCCTCACTGGCGAAGTCCACGCCTCTCACATACCATATTGCGGTCAGCCTCACTTCTTGCAACGTCTTATCCCATCCATTTCTATTCTCGAGACACAGACAGCTGCCGGAGGAAGGACCCGAGAACCGCTCGGCGGCCAAGCCACGTTAGCTGTGACCGCTTCGATGGAGAAGCAGTGACGGGGAGGGCGCGCCTGGCTCTGGCACGGACGTGTGGGATGACGTCGTGTCACCAGGAGATGGCTTCCCCTTTCTGAGCACTCGTCCTGGGTGCCTGGTGGCAGTTCGACGGTGCCTCGGGGCGAGGCAGACATGGTGCGGCGTTTTTGTCTTCATGGAAGGGGTTCAAGGACAGCTACCCCGTGACCCCTTCCCTCCTGCCGTCACGCTCCTGAGTTCTCTCCTGAAAGCGCCCCCGAGTCCCCTTGCTTGAATCGTGTGGGAATATTAATATTCAGAATCCCCTCCCCCAGTTTTCTAGTTCAGCTGCTGCCTCCTGCTGGTGCCCAAGTCCCAGCTGTGACAATGGGCCGTGACAGCGGGAAGAGCCTGCTGTGTGTGGCTCTCGGGGTCCTGAGCCCAGAGCCTGCGGTGTCCCCCACACGGCTAAGGGCCTTAGCAGATCTGATTAGATTAGGGAGTCTGGGTGGGGAGGTTACCTCGAGTATCTGGAGGACCCAAGGTCCGATCAGAAATCCCTTCCAGGGGCCACACAGGAGATGAACAGACGCAGGGACAGCATGGGAAAAGTGAGACATCGCAGCGACACAGGAGGGGCCGCATGTCCGGGAGGGTGGGCAGCCCCCAGGAACCACTGAGAGCAGGAAATGATCTCCCCAGGAGGCCAGGAAGGAGCCGGCCCTCTGGCACCTGCTGACACCCACAGACACTGGTCTCAAACTTCCAACCTGCAGAGCCGCACAAGAGCAGGGGTGTGCTGTCAGTCGCCGAGTTTGCTAATCTGTCATCATGTCCACGGCAAATCATGACACTGACCTAAGACATGTTTTGTGATCGATGTCAGAATTTCACCCAAAATGCACTCTCAAATTGGTAGCCATTGGAAGCACCGATCTTGAGAGTGAAGAGTCTTCCAGAGCTACTCCGTGTAAACCTGATGGTGGGGACAACGCCTCATCTCACCTTCGGGGCGGGAGAGAGGCCACGTTTGTACTTTTTCTTGTAAGTTTCCTTTCTGGGGCTGGAAGAACGCTGATCTGGTCTCCGCTTTCCCACTGAGGTGCCGAGGAGACAAAGTGTCGGATGGCGTGTTACTCGACTCAGAGAATTGGGGTTTTAATTAAAGGCTGGGAGGACACAGCCTTTCCACAAAGGAGGTCTTTACCGTGGTGACTGCAGGTGTGTCGCGAGGTGTGCGGCCTTCCCCGATGTCCTCCAGAGTTGCAGGCAGTGGCGGTCCTGGTGAACGTAGGGACAGCCCGTGTCATGGTGAGAGGTGGATTCAGGGGTGGGGAGAGAGCGGTGACAGGGCAGGTGACGGCCCTGGGCTGGCGGGGCTTAGCTCCTGTGGGGTGGCAGGAGGCCAAGAGACAGCCTGTGGGTGGAAGCCCGCGGGCGGGCAGAGCTGCAGGGGGTGCTGCTGGGTGCCCCAGGTGGGGGTGCTGTGACAAAGTGCTGGAGTGGGGCAGTTCCGGGGAGAGGGGCCGAGGGGGGGAGTGAGGCCATCGGGAGAAGGGTCGGGTCACGCAGGGTCACGGAGACCCTGGAGGGGACTGGGCTTCGCTGGCTGAGATGGGTGCCGCTGGAGCACAGCAGCAGGGGAGGGGTCCGCTGAGGGTGCAGGTGGCCTGGGAGTGGCCAGCAGCCATTGCAGGTGTGGAGGGCGGCGTGGGTGGTGGGGACCAGGCGGTGGTGACGGTGTTGGAGCAGCAGCGGCGTTCCCCGGTAGGGTTCCCGGTGCTGTGGGTCACGGCTGTGAGGGGCAGAGAGACTCAGCTTGGTGCCAGGGCTTCTGAGCAACTGGAAGGGGGCGGCCGCCCTCGGGCGATGGGGAGGGGGTGGAGGAGTCACACAGGGAGGTCGAGAGCTCCGTTTTGGGGGTGCTGAGCTCAAGATTCTATCGGAAACCCAAGTGAGGTAGTGAACAGGTTGGGTGTAAGAGTTGGCAATTTGGAGAAAAGTCCAGGCTGCAGGTTGATGTTTGGGAGGGGCCAGGGTCCCCAATCTCTGCCCACCCACCCTGAGGGCAGACAGAAGCGTGGGCGACACCAGGCACATTTCAGACAGCCACTGCGAGACTCCCCAGGCATAGTGGGGCCTGAAGAGGCGCAGGCTTGTGTAGATCTGCTGCCCCAGCGGGCGGTGTCCGGGACGGAGCTCCCGACTGCATCTCACCCCTGCCTGGCTGCACCTGCTCCTCCCTGCAGGACTGAGCACGCCCACCTCCAGGACATGCCTGCTCAGGGCAGGCGCGTTGTCGGCGGAGCACGTGTGGCAGAGCTGGACCAGCCGAGGCTCACCTGCAGCCCATCTCCACGTTCCTCACGGCCGTGCGGACCACGTGTGGCAGAGCTGGACCAGCCGAGGCTCACCTGCAGCCCATCTCCACGTTCCTCACGGCCGCGCGGACCACGTGTGGCAGAGGTGGACCAGCCGAGGCTCACCTGCAGCCCGTCTCCACGTTCCTCACGGCCGCGCGGACCACGTGTGGCAGAGCTGGACCAGCCGAGGCTCACCTGCAGCCCGTCTCCACGTTCCTCACGGCCGCGCGGACCACGTGTGGCAGAGCTGGACCAGCCGAGGCTCACCTGCAGCCCATCTCCACGTTCCTCACGGCCGCGCGGACCACGTGTGGCAGAGCTGGACCAGCCGAGGCTCACCTGCAGCCCGTCTCCACGTTCCTCACGGGCCGCGCGGGCCGCAGACGCCCTCACCGTCACCCCGCACTCACGTGCTGTCTGAGGCCCACACTCAAGCACGACGCGTGGCACCACCAATATTTACTTTCCCCCTTTCATAGACAAGTAGAATTAAATCGGGGCCCTTGAGAAAATTGCACCTACGGCATCCTGGTTGAATGATCTGGAGCTCCAGGCTCACTCAGGCAAATTTTCTTCATATGCAAATCACCACATTATGCTAACGAGAACATCCTCATTGCCGTGCGTGCAATGGATGTTTGTTTTCACGATGACGAATTTTCTTCCCCGGGAAGTGTGGCGCACGCAGTTTAAATCTGTGGGGCCGGGTTTGAGTTTCAGACCAGTCGTGTTGGTCCCAACATGGCTGGATCGCAGCAGGCGACGTGGGGCTCCCCCTTCCCGGGTCTAGAACCTGGCCTTCTCAGCCGACTTCACCATAAGTTGGTGGGGTCTAGACCAGTGAGCCTGTAGGACATGTCTTCCAGCTGATGGGAAAGCCGTACTCTACCTCGTGGTCAACCTGGGAGTGTCCGCTTACCTGCAGAGGAAACCCGGCACCAGCAGATGGCATAATGGATCGATCCGTCTCTGGACTGCCATAGTAGTAGTTGACTGCAGTTTGGGTCCCGGACCTGGTGGCTTAAAACTCACGCCGGGTGTGTGTGCGTGTGCGCCCAAGATCCCAAGAGGAGTGTGGAGAAGGGATTGTGGTGTGGCCATCCCTACAGGCCAGTGATTCCTTGCTTTCTGTCTCTCTGGAAAGTCATGCACCCTATAGCAAAAAATCTCTCTTAAAAAAACCCAAAAGGTAACCCTATGCTCTCTGTGGGAGCCACATGACTTGCTAGGGTCCCTCAAGGGGAGAAATTGACCCAGGGCGGGGGGTTCCTCGTGCTGCTTATAGTTGAGGGAAATGGGTCTCGCCACAGCCAACTAACGCTTCCCGAATAGGCCCAGTGTGCGGGCTCATGGTCCCCAGTTGTCTTCACAGAACCCTCCAGGATGTCTCCATGGCCAGCCCACCTGGACGTGGAGGCTCTGGGCTTAGAGGGGCCAGACGGTCGGCTCAGGGGCACACAGCTGGTGTGTGCTAGACCAGGACTCAGACCCGGCTCCTGCCTCTGCAGAGCTTAGACCTGTGGGCACCGAGCGTCTCTTGGGTGCCTCGCCCCGACGTTGGAGTTGGGTGCACTGAGCAAAGTGGGCAGCTGGCACGGAGGAGGCCGCCAGAGAAGTCGGCGGGAGCAGAAGTGTGCACGGCAGGGCCCTGTCCGTGCAGCGCTGTCTGGGCAGGAGGGCGTGTGCTCTGCTGGGGGGTCGGAGGCAGAGACCAGCGTACAGGAGAGTGGGAGAGCAGCCGCACCTGAGGTTGGGGGACTTGCAAAGAACAGAGGCTCCTTTGACTCACGGTTCTGGTGGCCAGGAAGTCCAAAGGCGTGGGGCTGCATCAGGCTGACGTCACGACATGGCGACAGGTGCAGAAAGGAGGTGGGGGAGTGCAGGGAGACCTGGGGAAATCTTCCTTTGCGGCACCCGCTCTTGGGACAGTTCACCCTCTCAGGAGAGCTGGAGCTCACCAGGTCTCTCGCTCACAGCACTAACCCACTACGAGGCCAGCCCGCCATGATCCTGTCACTGCACACTGGCCTCACCACTGCCCTTTGCCGGCACTGGGGACCAAGTCTAAGACATGAACTTTGGGGGGCACCCCATTATCCAAACCTTAGCCCTACGTGAAAGAAGGCTTAAGAATCACCTGATTACATGTATATGGACTGCTCAGAAAAGGAACGTTGATGGAGTGGCAGATCCGGGCCTGCTGGGACCAGAGGGGCAGGATTGCAAGTGAGTTCTGGGGTGGGAGCGTTCTGAAGCGGGTTGTGGGGACAGGGGCCAATCCTGCCGACTCACCAAAAGCCTCCGAACACACACGTGTGATGTGTGATTTCATGGTGTGTACATTATACGCTGTTTGAAGAGTCCGAGCAGGTGGATAGAAAAGGACGGAGGTCCATGGGTCATCGCCCCCCCCCCCCCCCCCCCGGCCTGGGGCCATGTCAGCCAGTTCCTGTCTTCCCATGGAAGAGACCAGGCGCTGAGGCCGGGCGCATGCCTGCCAAGCCCTCCTGAGTGGAGGAACCTCGCCTAGACGCAGGTGCTACCCGCAGGGGTGGGGGTACCAGGCCCTACCGTAGGGCCCCCATCCTGCCAGAGGCCACGTCGCACTGATGCTGCGGCCCCGGCCACAGAGCCTGTGGTTGAGCGAGGCGAAGGCATGAAGGGGCGCTCCGGCACGCTCAGTCCTGGCGAAGCCCGTTTCCTCTCCTACCAGGCTGGGCAGCACTGAGCACTGCCGTCAGTGACTAATCACGGAAGGCATCGTCACGGGCAGCGTGCTGAGCTCTGGAGGAGGGCACGGCTTCGTGAGCGGGGAGAATGTCACAGACCCTGGGGAGGGGACAGTCACGTGTCCAGGGCAAATGGTCTAACGCGGCGATCTGGGCCAGGTGGGTGGGCTCATCGGAGGGTCCCAGGAGTTGTGTCCAGGGAGGGCTCTGGGGGGCTTGACTCTGGGTCTGTGACTAGCTGGGCAACCCCAGGTGGCCCACCCCTGTCGTGGGCTGAGCTGTGTCCACGGAGACGAGGCATGCCGGTGCTAGGGAGAACCACCAGGGTGGCCCCAGTCCAGTCTGCTGCTGTCCTTACGAGAGGGGACTGAGGCCCCGGGCTGCTGTGCATGGAGGGAAGGCCACGTGAGCATGCGGGGAGCAAGCCCGACTGCAGGCCACGGAGAGAGGCCAGCCCCACGCAACCCTGGCCTTCCGCCCTCCAGAACCGTGTGGAAATGAGCTCGTGCTGTGTAAGGCGCCCAGCCGCTGTACTGGCTAGGGGCTGCTGGAGCAGGTTAATGCAGCTTGGCGGTTCTGGGTTTCTTAGGGAAGATATGCTGTAAACTATCCAAAAGTGGAAAATATCTTAAAGATTATTAAAAAAATTTTTTTGTTGAGATAAAATGGGCACACAAAATGTAGACAACCTGGTGAGCTTAGAGATTTGTGTGCACCCTTGAAATGAAAGGTTTGGTTTGTTTCAGAAATTCCCTTGTCACCTGGAAGCCAGTGGACTTTCGAACCCGTCTGTAAGATTAATTGTGACGCCGTCGTGTAAATTAATCACCTCTTGTTAAAGGGTCAGCGGAAAGCAGGGGTGATCCGCAGCTGTGACGGGCTGCGTGCTCTGCGGCTGCCGTGGCGTCCCGTGGCACTCCGAGCTGCAGACGTGCAGACACGGCTCACGTCCAGGCCGAGGCCGGGGGGGCAGGAGCAGCGACGCGGGGCAGCGTGTAGTCCGTACGTGGCCCTCCCGCTAACAGGAGCGCTTAGAGGCTGAGAACGTCTCAGACTCGGTGATGAAAATGCCCACGTCCTTTCCTGGTTCTCTGCGGTTGAAGGGGTCATACGGGGTTGTCTTCCCAATCTCCGGATTGCCATATTTCCTGGTGGCCCTCCCCTTTGTCAGCGTCAGCTCACGCGGGCCAGGCATAGAGGCCAGGAATGGGGGGCAAAGTGTGGCCTCCTCCCGGCCACGGTGACTGGCTCAGGCCCACCAGACATGACCTAAGCCGGCCCATTCAGAACAAGGCTCGCGGCTTTTGAAGCTCTCCCTAGACCTGAGCGAGGGCGGCCAGGGGCTCAGGGTTTCCAGGCTCTGCGTCCCGGGGAGGAGAGAGCCTGCCCGAGACCGGAGTCTGTGCCGCCGGAGACAGGGCAGAGGAGAAGCAGATTCCCATGCCCTCTGGGACCTCAGGTTAAGCATGTCTGAGACAGAGCTGGGCCTTTGCAATGACACGGTTTAATACGTTCTCCCCTTACACCAGCTCGAGTTGGACTGTGAGCGTTTCATTTCTAAGTGAAACATTAAATGGCAAAAGTGAACGTTTGATGTCTGGCTTCAACAATTTGCTTGGTACATTTACTTTTTAAATTGCCTTTGTGTCAGTCTTCATGAAAGCCCTCTCACCACCTCCATTTGCAAGCCTTGCCCCTCGAGCTCACAGGGAGAGTTAACCAAGGGCAGGAGAGTTAACCAAGGGCAGGAGAGTTAACCAAGGGCAGGAGAGTTAACCAAGGGCGTCAGAGTTAACCAAGGGCGGGAGAGTTAACCAAGGGCGGGCAGGCGTTGCTTGCTGGTTTGTTTAAAGAGTACCGAGAAGTTCCGTCCTGGGGCGGTCGTTCACAGAACTGAGACTTTGACCCTAATTAATCAGTGACAATAGCTTTCATTTTCAAGACAGAGGGAGAGAAGGGTGACTTCGGAAGGACAGGGCCCTCTGCCCTGCAAGGTGCTCGTGCATCTCCCGTATCAAGGACCACAGAAATAACCGAATAGTGAACGGCGTCAGGGGACAGCGGATGGCGCTCACCCCCGCTAGGGCCTGAAGTACACTGCGGGGCCTCAGGGACGACTTGGGGTCCTGCAGGTGGGGCACCAGGCTCAGGTACCGAGTACTTGTCCGAGGTCACACACCCAGTAAACGCTGGCGCTGTGGCTGAGGCCGCCTGTTTGTAGGTTCTGGGCTGCGGGATGAGAGGGGCGGAGGGGACCGAGAACCTCGCGAGTCACCTGGATGGGAGGTGGCCACAGCGGTAGGAAGGACACACTGTCAGTGCTGCAGAAGTCAGACGGCTCGTCCTGCAGGCCAGCACTGAAGAGAACCCGGGCCGGGTGGGGAATAGGCTGGTGTGACCCACAGCAGAGCCCTCGTGCCTGAGCACGGGACAGCAGTGACCCAGAGGGGACCCCCGAGGACTGAGGGGACGTGAGGAAACAGCTGCATGGTCCAGGAGCCAGGAGGGCTGCGGCGCTCGACTGCCTGCAGGGTGCCCGCACACCTGTCTGAAGTGACTCCTCCAGGAAACACTTGGCAGGAGCTCCCTGCGGGGCGCCCTGAGACGCCTGCCCGAGGCTGCCGCGTGCCCGCGTGCTCCCTGCACGCCCACTCCTGCTGTGGCTGTGGCCTGGGAGTGCGAAAAGCTGGGAGCCGGTCAGAAGCTTGGGCTAGCCTTATAAACCAGCGTGGGCTCCCAGGGGACACGTCTTTGTGGCCCCTTCCCTCTTCCTCACCGTCCCTAAAAGCTTGGACGCCATTTCCACGACCACGGAATCCAGGCGACTGGGACCCGTGTTCACCCTGGCGGCCGTCAGCGGTGCTGGCTCAGAGAAAGCCATGGCTTTGCGTTGGCCTCGGTTCTGTTAGGTTAACAAAGACAGGTGGGGGTGGGCCCGGGTGGGCACACGGGAAAGGTGTGGGCTAGACGGTGGCCCTGGACACGGTGTTCTCAGGGGGACGTGGAGGCAGAGCGGGCAGGTGCTCGAAGCAGCGCTCAGCCAGTGTGGACAGCCGGGGAGTCAGCTCAGGTGGGCACGGTGCGGGAGAGACGGAAGGCCATCCTGCCTCAGCCCGGGCTGCCAGGCCCCTCACGGTGGCTTAACGGGCACTAGTTAAAGCGGCTGGGAGGCTGAACAGTCAGGCGGAGGATGTGGGGGGCCAGAGGGGCCAGCAGGGGGTGCTGCCAGC
Source organism: Tupaia tana (assembly GCA_026018925.1). Taxonomy (NCBI): domain Eukaryota; kingdom Metazoa; phylum Chordata; class Mammalia; order Scandentia; family Tupaiidae; genus Tupaia; species Tupaia tana. The sequence goes on along the minus strand of JAKSZU010000026.1, from coordinate 23,390,205 downwards.
TCAGGACCTGAAGCCTCCAGCCGCCAGGTGCGAGGGTTGCCACGGGCACCTTTCCTGCTGGAGGGCAGACACACATGGCTCCTCCCGCCTCCCCTCTCCCACGCGAGCCCTCTGCTCCTCACCTGCTCAGGGACCACCGGTCAGGAGTCCTGGGCAGGTGGCTTCCCGGGGTGCAGCAGGCTCGGTCTGTGCGGTCAGAGCTGCAGGACGGAGAGTCTGGGAGGGAGAGAAACCCACGCCACCCACGGGCCAGAGGGGCTTGCTCTGCAGTCAGAGCCACAGAGTGGGCCCCGCTAGATAAAGGGGCCCTTGGAAGCAACACTGGGGCCCAAGTGCTTTGTTACTAGACCATCATTAAGTAGAAAAGGAAAACGTAGTATTTACCGCCCTACATTATTAAGACATAAACGACGCCCGTGGGTCCGAATTCCTTTCCCCACTCAGCTCGGGGCACCTAAGCTTTTGGGATGTGGAGGCTGTTTATTCAAAACTTAGGCGAAGCAATTTGGATTATTTATTAATAGTGATTTTCATTTGGTATCTTGGGAGCTTTCTGTGCCTGTCTGGTGCCGTTTGGGAGACAGATCTTTGTTTTCCATTTTCATTCCTATAAAGCAGATTTGAGAGTGAATTATTCACCGGATTGTTAATTTGGGGGGTCTGATTATGTCGAGGCTGTGAGCCACCGCCCCTCCTTCATTAGGACTGCGGGAGTCAATTAGCTGTCCCCGAGTGGGACAGAGCAGACGCTCCATCAGCATTTGGCTCAATATCTGTTTTTCTGCCTGCTTTTCATTGACGCCATCACTCTGATGAAGGGTAGCGCTCTTACAGACGTTTGCACTCCACATTGCCTCTGAGTCAGCGGACGGTGACTGCGTTCTCGCGTCTCACAGTAAATTTGCCTAGAGGGTAAGCCGCTGGACAGCAGAGATCTCCTTGTAACTTTCTGTGTGAGAGTGCTGGTTCACAGGCCTGGCCATGGTGGTGTAGGATGCTGGGCCAGGCGGCGTAGGTGGTGGGGCCCTGCTGTAGGATGCTGGGCCAGGGGGCATAGGCGGGGCCAGGCAGCGTAGGCGGGGCCAGGCGGCGTAGGCGGGGCCAGGCGGTGTAGGCGGGGCCCTGCTGTAGGATGCTGGGTCACATCGGAGGCCCAGGTTCAATCCCAGGTCGACCTGAACAAGCTAGGAGCACCTGCTGGCTAGAAGGCTGTGGGGGACTGTGGTATAATGAGTCCTTGTCAAGGGTTTCTCTCTCTCTCTTTCATAAACTAAATAAATGAATACATAAATAAGCAAACAAACTTTAGAAAAGATATTGGTTAATATCCAAGGAGCATAAACTACATGTAAGATTCTATGCTACGTGAATGATAAATATCTGATTTAATCCTCACAGTAAGATTATGGGTTAGAGGGACCAGCAGATTGTGTAATGGCTGCATTGTTGGACTCCCATGTAGTCGGCCACAGTTCGGGTCCCGGATTTGGTGGCTTAAACCCATGCCGGGCGCATGTGCATGTGTGCCCAAGATCCCGAGAGGAGAATAGAGGAGAATGGATTATAGTGTGGCCATCCCCCCTGGGGGTGATTTCATGCTTTCTATCTGTCTGTCTTTCTGGTGAATGCATGTGCCCTATAGCAAAAACCTCTCAAAAAAAAAAAAAAAAAAAAAAAAGGAAAAGAAAAAGAAGATTATGAGTTAGGGGTTATAAAGAGGTTGGAGGACATAGAGAAATTGGCTGTGGCCATTCAAACTCTGTTGTTTTTTAATTTAATTTAATTTAAGTTTACATTCAATCACCGAGTATCATTACACCATTCCAAATGAATTTCCCATTGTCAACAGACGGTTCATAACCTCCGCTGACTCTAGCGTGGTGACTAACCGTCAAAGTTACTAGGTAAAATTTTTATTTTGTGAATGAGTGAGGAAAAAATAGCAGGAAATACATATCAGACCTACTCCTGAAAAAACAGCACTGCCCAACCACCACGTGGTCAAGGTGTTGTAACATCTGTGGGCAGCTTGGTGGCTCATTAGGAATCTCGGTTAGGAATGCTGGGAGCTCAAATCGAGCTGATTTAAGGGAATAGGGAATCTGGTTCACCCAGCCGTAAGGTGAGGCCTCTGAGCTTGTGGCCGGCTGGACTGAGGTGCTCGCACAAGGCCTTCCGAGCCGCGTCCACTCTCCGACAGCACCTCCTGCAGGCGAGACAGCACCCTGAGCGCTCAGAGCTGCCTCCTGGCCTCTCGGACCTTCCAGCAAAGACTTCCCTCTCCAGGGGCTTGGGCGGGAGGCCCGGGAGGAGGGTGGGTTGGCTGAGATCGGGTCGTGTCCACCTGTCAGCTAACCAAGGCGCAGAGGATTGCACTCGCTGCCGTGTACCTGCAGAGGACGCAGGTCAGGGCCACGAGGTCTCTCTGCTGCCTTGATGGGAACACTTAGTCTGAAAGGGATATTCAGGCCCTCGCTCCGAGAGGGGAGGGAGGCTGGGTCCAGACAGGCGACACGTACGTGTTCACTGGTGAGCGCTGAGGACGTGTTTACGGTGCTCGTCGTGCCCGGTGGCACCTTACCTCTCCGTGTCTGAGTCTCTCCCAGAAGACGCAGCGTGCGTGTTGTCTCCGTGTCAGGATCCAGGCGGGAGGCCTGTGGTGTGGGCGGGGAGCTGCTTTGCCTCTATTGGCTGCTGGGCTCTGCATGTGACTCATGGCTGTGGCCCCAACGTGGGTTGCCCAGGACCCGGGATGGATCTCAGGCTGGAGGCATTCTTTAGTTTTTTCCTTGTCATTTCTGCGAGTATAACCAGGAGACTAGAGGGGAGTCTAGGAGAGAGAGTCGCACTCACAGGGCAAGGTCCTTCCTCTCCCACTCACCTTCTCCTCGGGGAAGGCTTCCGTTGCTGCCTGTTCAGGGCGGCCATGAGAGCACAAATGGGCCTTTGCTGCAGTCAGGGAGAAAAGGAGGCCGTGTGCACAGGCAGGGGGTGAGGGAGCCGTGTGCAACAGGACAGGGGGGTGAGGGAGCCGTGTGCACAGGACAGGGGGTGAGGGAGCCGTGTGTGCAGGAGGGTGAGGGAGCCGTGTGCACAGGACAGGGGGATGAGGGAGCCGTGTGCACAGGGGGATGAGGGAGCCATGTGCACAGGACAGGGGGTGAGGGAGCCGTGTGCACAGGACAGGGGGGTGAGGGAGCCGTGTGCACAGGACAGGGGGGGTGAGGGAGCCGTGTGCACAGGACGGGGGGTGAGGGAGCCGTGTGCACAGGACAGGGGAGTGAGGGAGCCGTGTGCACAGCGGGATGAGGGAGCCGTGTGCACAGGACAGGGGGATGAGGGAGCCGTGTGCACAGGGGGGTGAGGGAGCTGTGTGCACAGGACAGGGGGGTGAGGGAGCCGTGTGCACAGGGGGATGAGGGAGCCGTGTGCACAGGACAGGGGGGTGAGGGAGCCGTGTGCACAGGGGGGTGAGGGAGCCGTGTGCACAGCGGGATGAGGGAGCTGTGTGCACAGGACAGGGGGATGAGGGAGCCGTGTGCACAGGACAGGGGGGTGAGGGAGTCGTGTGCACAGGGGGGTGAGGGAGCCGTGTGCACAGGACAGGGGGGTGAGGGAGCCGTGTGCACAGGGGGATGAGGGAGCCGTGTGCACAGGACAGGGGGGGTGAGGGCGTCTTGTGCACAGGGGGGTGAGGGAGCCGTGTGCACAGGGGGGTGAGGGAGCCGTGTGCGCAGGGGGGTGAGGGCGTCTTGTGCACAGGAACACAGCAGAGGGACCGGCCACTGTCTGGTGAGGTCCTTGCTCGGCCCCCACCTTCCCCGAGAACTGCTTTCTTCCCCAGAGCAGCGCCTGCCTGGGTCCGGGTGGAACCCCTGTCTGTCCCCATGTGCCCCGTTTCTTCCGCACGAGCTGTAAGAACCTGAGTGGGGGTTCCCTCCTAATCACTAAGGAACACTTCTGTCTGAAGCTGCCACCTTGTCACCCATTTTGCCCCGGTCACTCTCCTGTCCTCAGTGATGAGGCACGCATGGCTGTCAGTCACAAAATCAGCCGGTCATGGCCATCAGCAAACAGGTGTCACGTACTCACTGTGCCGTGGCACTGGCACACGGAGCCCAGGACGTGGCCTCTGGCACAGAGTGTCACTCGGCTGTGGGTAGGAGACTGTGTGGGGAGGCCGGAGCGGGGCTGCCCACGGGAGGCCCCACAGGACAGTCTGGGCTGGAGGGACAGGGATGAGCTCTGTCTAACGGGCTTCCCCAGCTCCGTGTCCTTTCTCGTAGCTGGGACATACTTGGCAAGAACTGGCACCAGGAAGGGCACAGCCCGGCTCTCTGCAGCATGCCCGAGCATTGTACCGTGGCACGAGGTTATCACACCCAAAGCAGTGCATGCATGGCCCGAACCCCTGGAGGAGGAGGGATTGCAACATGGCCATCCCCCGGAGGGGCAATTTCTCACTCCCCACCCCTCTAGTGAGCACACATGCCCTATAGCAAAAATTGAAAAAAAAAAAAAAAAAAAAACTTGAAAAAGAAAAAGAAAAAAGTGCAGCACAGGCTCTGGGGAGATGGCACGAGAGGAAGGGAGACTGAGCAAGTCGGGCACCCAGGTGTGCCGGGGAGTGGGGGCCCACACTGAGCAGCACGCAGAGCCTGCCGTGTCTGTCAGCACCCAGGACGGGCGTGAGACTCCCCGGCCAGAATGCCCTGGCTCTGACACCGCCTCCCCACAGGGCCATTCTATGGGGACAGAGCTCGAGGGCGAAAGGCCACTTTCCTCTGGAACAAACAGAACCTCAATCCTATTTGCCAGAGAACAAGGAATAAAAAAATACGCCTGGGGACGTAAATGCAGAATACCCAGCAGCAAGCGCAGGGCCGGGGCGCCTCGCAAGTCGCCTCCTATATTAATGGGAGCTGTTTGATGGCCCCACTTGCCAGTCATGGGTCCAATCAACACAAACTCTTCCTAATGCAAAAAGATCCCACTGTGCTTTCTGAGGACACTTGGAAGTTGGGGGGATTACGAGTTGCTCAACGAAGACTAAATATGGCCATTAGAATTCTGCAACAGGGGCCTAGGAGAAAGCGTTATCCCACCCACTACACGTGAAATGGCTTTGATTAAGCTGCATGAGCTACAGAAGAATCGATTGTCCTGTGCCCAGGCTGCGCGGCAGCCTAGCGTGAGCCACCGGAGCAAAGCAATGGCTCTCCTGAGTAGCTCTACCTTCCTGAGGGCAGCAGGCTACAGGTAACAGGCTGGTTTCGAATCGACTGCCAGATATTAAACTGCGGTCACTCGGGTGGAGGGCCATTTCGGGTGGAATGCACTCAGCATATGTCTATAATTGTGATTCCTTGTGATTAAGGTGAGGTACCGCATAAGGAAAATCCAGACTGATGTCCTCCTAATTCCCAGGATCTAGTGGACATTTTAAAGACTCCTTAGAAGTTTAAAATACTGTTTATATTTCAGTACCCAGGGCCGGTATAGGCTACCTCATCGTCGGCTCTGGGACAGTTGGTTATTCGTGTGCGAGGGGGCATGACGGCTCTCTGCTGTCCTGGAAGGAGAAGCCCGGCTTGGACTCGGGGGTGGCCATGCACTTGGACAGAAACCCTGGTGCACGCTGGAAATGCGATCCACACGATGCCACGTCGAGTGAGAGTGGAGTGAGAGTCTCTACCCCGTCAGCGAGGCGTCACTGAGACGCACGCCCACCCGGAGCTGTGGCTGGAAAGCAAGTGTGTGTCTGCATGTCATGAGGCCAGAGACATGCTCCCCACGCTGACGCTGCGGCCCCTTCGGCTCTGCCAGCCGGCCGTTCTCGAAGCCTCCTCTGCCTCCGAGCGCAACCAAAGCGACATTAATAACAGCCGTCCCTCTTGGGCCACCCAGAACCCGGGCTTTCCGCTGTGACTAACAGGCACCTAGCCCAACTGTGGGTGCCCTCGCTCTCACACAGCGAGGTCTCTGGAGGAGGCGCGGCCTCGGTGCAGGGGTGCAGACGGATTAGGGCGGATGGTGCTGTGAACCCCCACTACTCTCGTGCTTTTGCGAGCTGGCTGTGGGACTCTGAGCCCCGTGTGCTCCCGCATCTCTCCAGGCTACGTGGAAGAAGCCAGGTGCACAGAACGCAGGGTGAGCGGGTCTGCCAATAGTGAGTGCCAGCGCTGGGCACCCACAGGGGCTGGAGAGGGGGCAGAGCTATCAGCGCTCCCAGAACTCGGGGCGCCAGGGTCAGCCCTCAGCTACTCATGGGGTGGCATCTACCTGGTGGCCGTCCCGGGCAGTGACAGGGAGGGCACTGGGCACACAGAGAGAGGAAGACACAGACTCGCTCTGGGGGTGCTGAGGACTGGGATGGGGTGCCGCCCCACCTCAGATGAGCTCCCGTGCGAGTTACATAAACGCCAGCAACACCCTTTAAATGGGAAGTCTGTCACCCGACTCACGCAGAGGTAACGGCTCAGGAGCTGAATCTGGAAGTGCCTCGCGACAGGACGGCTTCTGCCAGTCAGCAGTTTTCCCCGAGTACCGCGAGACTGAGTCAAAGGCAGAGCTTGAACCTGCAGACACGCCAGCGGCAAACTGGCGATTACATAAGGTGTTTATTATTTTCCTTTCTAAGACGTGGGGTTCTTTATGCATAAAAGAACTTTAATAGGAAAGAACAGGTTCTTACTTTACCCTCCAGGATGAGAAGCCGGCTCGCAGGGACCGCTCCTCGCCTTCCTGTTCCCTGGGTGGTCAGAGGTCTATGGAGCGCGTGAGGCCAGCGAGCCTTCGCTTAGGAGTTTGACCCCAGGGAAGCCACGTCACACCCAGGGCCAGCCTGCAGAGACCCCGGAAGGGCTGCGGATGCTCACGGGGAGTGGACGGGGAACGCACAGTGGCCGAGAAGTGTTTCGTTCTCACGGAAGGCGTCGCCCGCAGCACCTCTGCTTTTGCACGTAGCCGTCCGGGTGTCGCGCAGGTGCCCTGCAGGAATCGCCCCAGCTGGCTCGGCCTGGCAGCTCAGGTCGTGGCTGTGTGGCGCTTTCCAGGCGAAGACGGGCTCAGGTTGTGGTGTGTGGCGCTTTCCAGGCGAAGACGGGCTCAGGTCGTGGCTGTGTGGCGCTTTCCAGGAGAAGACGGGCTCAGGTCGTGGTGTGTGGCGCTTTCCAGGCAAAGACGGGCTCAGGCGCTCAGGTGAAGTCACCCTGCAGAGACGGCCCAGTTGTCCCTTTGGACCACGCAGAAGCCCCATTCACAGCCCTGCAGCGTGGCCTGAAAACGGCACACAGTCGGGGGGACGTTCCTTTCCCAGCACACCCCCCCGCGCACAGTGCCGTCAGGGAACTCTCAGACTCGGTCTTCCCGGCTGTGAGCGGAGCCCGTCTGGCTGAACCGTGCTCTTCGGCAGCTCGGCACGGTCCCTTTAGACACGGGGACACCTCTTCTCAGCCTGGGGGAGGGGGGTGGACAAGGAAGTCACAAAATCATCCTTTTGTTTAAAAAGTGGCAGAGGCGCCTGCGTAATCTCATGTTCTGGGCAGGGAGAAGGGGGCAGTGGACACAGCAGAGTCACGGCTGGCAGAGAGCTCGAGTCCCAGACCGCAGAGACGCACGCGCACGGGGTGGTGGCCACGTCGCCGGTGAAGACGCGGTCGCACACGGGAGGGGACAGCTGCCAGTTTCTCTAGCACAAAACGCTGACCACGCTGCCATTTTTTTTTTTTTTTGAGAGGTTTTTGCCATAGGGCGTGTGCGCTCGCCAGAGAGAGAGAGACAGAGAGATAGAAAGCGAGAAATCACCCCCCGGGGGGGGGGGCATGCTGCAATCCCTTCCCCTCCATTCTCTTCTTGGGGTCTTGGGCACGCACGCACACGCGCCCGGCGTGAGTTTAAGCCACTGGGTCCTGGACATGAACCGCGGTCGACTACGTGGGAGTCCAGCGACACAGCCATTATGCTAACTGCTGGTCCCCACGCTGTCATTTCTTAAAGGCTCATTTTGGAAAGCATTTGGAAATATTTGATAAATACGGGTGTGTCAAACTCAGGTTTCTCATAATAGGTTTGCTAGAAATCATTCCCAAACAGCCCAGTCCAAGAATGACAGACGTAAGGAAGAACAGAGAAAGAAAAGAACATGGGGGGGTGGGGACAAACAGACCTCAGCAGCCTGGATTTCGGGTGTCAGAAACAAGACCGACGAACAGCCACGGGGGCTGCGGGCACCCACCTCCGGGCGGACGGGGAGTGACGACGGGGAAGGGCGAGCGTGCAGTAGATCAAGGTGCCCGCAGGTCTGCGCGTTGGACCCCATCTTCTCCCAGGGCCGCACTCGTCGAGGGCACCAGCAGCTGCGCGTACAGCGCCCCCTGCTGGCTTTCTCGTTCTCAGATCTAACGTGAGGGGGAAGCGTGGGCTAGGTGGGTGCCCGGCTAAGGTGCCCTGGCCGCCGGGGCCTGCACTTCCTGTGCGCCCTCCCGTCTCCGACTCGGTGCAGAGCCTCGCTCTTCCAGGGCGGGACTCGGCGTGTTCCTGACTGCGGGGTCCCCAAGAGAACGGGGCTGTGGCCTGTGCCTGAGGGCCCATCTGGTCCTGGAGAGTGAGTGCTTCCGACAGTCCGCGTCCCCCAAACTCATAGGTGACATCCTAACCCCGGGATGGATTCAGGGGGGCGTGGGCGGGTCCCTCACGCAAGGCTTGGTGTCATCCCTTCTGCCACACGAGGACTCAGCTCAAGGACACCTGAGGGCCAGGGTGTGGCCTCACCAGGCTCCCGGTCTGTACTTCCAGGCTCGGGAACTCAGAAGCAAAGGCCTGCCATTTCAGCGTCCCCGTGTGGTTTCGCTCACACCAAGATGGTGGGTGAGGACAGGCGGGGAGAAAGGGGCTCCCGGCACCGCCTCTTCTGGGCACGACTCATTCGGGGTCAGCACCGTAGACCCATGGGCCAAGGTGCCCGTACCCAGTGGAGGGTGATCGGCCACTTGGCAGGTTTTAAAGAACGGGTCAAGTCCAGGTCGGACGAGCGTAGCTCACCGAAGTGTCCGCGAGCCGGCTCTGTGACGGGTGACGTTTCCGCACAGAAGGTGCAGGCACGGCCCCAGGACCTCCCGAATCGGTGTGCACGGGGCCACTCTGCTGGTTGAAACGGGGCTTTAGGAAACCCTAACAGCTTAAAAACTATAATCCAACCAGCAGAAACATGGTAGCAGATGCACAGATCACAGTGAGACATGTCCGCCTGTGTTCTTGTCCTGAACTGCCACCTCAGAAGCACTAGGGGGCACTGCAGGCCCGCGTATGGGGTGAGCCGCACGCCCAGGCGTCCCTGCAGCTGGTGTGTCCTGGGACCCAGGAGGTGCTGCTCCCCCGGCTGTGTGAGGGCCTGTCTGAGGGCTTCCCGGTTGTGGTCTCCCTTCTCACCCTTTTGGACCCACTAACGTTAATGACAGCACCCGACAGGGCCGGCCCAGCTGCTGACAGGAAATGACACGCCCCCCACGTTCTCCACCCCTAAGCAGGGCAGGCGGAGAGCTGCCCCCGGGGCGCTTGTCAGATGAGGCTGGATGGGGGTGCTCTGAAGTCAGGAGAGGGGCCCACACGGGGGGCTCTGCATGGTCTGGCCGAGGCCCGGGGCTCCTGTCCGATGGCAGAGCCACCTTCCCCTGAGCCGACCCTCAGGGGCTGTCTGCCTGCCCCGGGGGGAGCGTGGCCCTTCCTGGTGCCAGATCCCCTGCGCTGTCAGCCAGCCGGGGCAGGGCAGGGCGCACCCCCCCAGACACAGCTTTGCCCCACTTCTACCCACAGCCGAAGCTTCAAGCGGTCTCACATGTAACGGGCTCCTATGACTCCCTGCGCGAAGCCCTGTCGCTCTCCGAGGCCCCGACCTCCCCACTACCTCTCCGGCATGCTGGTCTCCCGGTCCTTCCTGCGTGTGATGTCTGGTGGTGGCGCTTGTCCCTGTGTGTCCACACTCTGGACTTGCACACAGAGGGTCCGAGGCCCGTCTCGTCGTGGGTCTTGCAAATGCAGAGGGGCCCTCAGCTCCCACGGCGGGGGTGCAAAGACTCTCAGGCGGGCTTTTCCCTGCCTGGCCTCGATGGGACCCTCATCACGTAGCTCACACCCAGCTGCTCGACTGCCAGGGGACGAGAAGCGAAGGTGTGTGCGGAAGAAATGCATGACCGATGACGCCCTTCTCAGCGGCACCGCCCGGGCTCTGCCGAGGACCGTGTGGTGAGGCCACCCGGCCCTGCCAGAGAGGGCCCATGCTGCCTGTGGCAGCCGCAGTTCATCCCGGACCCCACCCTCGAGAGACAGCCGAGTGGCTCACGCCTTTCCATTTCCTAGCGTTTTCAGGCATTTTGGGAAACTGGGAAGAAAAGGCGTTTCAGGAAGGAGCGCCCACCTTGTCCACAAGGGCTGAGCTGTTGCTTCTCACGCCCACGTTTCCGGACTCCACCCCGACACCATCGTATCGTCCTGAGAAGGTGGTGTCCGTGCGCTTGCGTCAGCAGTGATGGAATCCGCCGCCGTTTGAAAACGTGCATAACCCAGTTCGAAAGAAGTGTATAGCAAGGAAAGGGAGAGCGAGAAAGCGAAAATCTTAATAGTTAAAGTACAGACAAACCAGTGCCGCTGAGCCCCAGCTCGGCGCGGTCTGCACGGAAAGACGTTCGCTCTGTTTGAAAAACCAGGCCGTTTGCGGGTGTTAGAAGGTGTCTCTAGAGCAGCTCACACCTGAACTTTGTCCTTGGTGTGACTGCAAAGGGGGGGAGAACAGATGCTGTTTTATGTCATCGCGTAGCCCTGCAGTGCAGGCCGGTGGTCCTACCCGAGCCGCTTAGGACAGGGTTCCAGACCCTGCGTTTCTTTGTAGGGCGTTTTGCACTGTGAAATGTCTTGGGGATGGGCCCCTAACGCAGCTCAGTGCCGTTTCCTACACGGCCGTACACGGGCCGAGGGCGATCCCACAGTCCTGTGTGGCCGTGTCGGTGACGAGGCAGGTGTGCACTTTCCTGTTTGTGGTGCCCGGTCAGTGTTCCCGAAGTGTCAGACTTTGGAATTTCAGATTTCAGAATTTTGGATTGAGGATGGTTAACCTATACCTAAAAGCATCTCCTAACCCAGCAGCGCGAGTTCCTTAACTACTCGAATCCCAAAGGGGACAGCAGGGACACCGGCCCCTCCTACCTGCGGCTCCCTACAGGGATGGGCTCTCCCGAAATGACTACGGGGAACATTTTGTTTTATCGAACAGCGACAACAAAACTGCCTAGTATAAATGCCTCGTCCGCACAGCGGGACAATCAGTGCCATTTAATTACCAACAAAATCAGGCTTACAAATTGATTTACGGCCTTGCAGAGGCAACGCATATTCTGGGAGGAAAGCAGATTTCTTACAATTAATCTGAGCAGGCCAAGGCAGGCGTTCTGGCGGAAGCTGTCCCGGAGGCGCCCGCTGTACCCGAGGACCTGGCAGGCCTCTGCCTGCCCCTCCAAGCCTCCCAAGGTAGTTCCCCCACGATTAGTCGTGCTAATTACCCGGAGAAGATTAGAGTCCTAGCCAGAGAGCGGAGGGAGGGAGTGCGAGGAGCCCCTCTCGGTCACGTGGCTGCTGGAGCACCTGCAGTTGTGGCTTCCCAAGGTGCTCCCGCGCAGAGAGGGGAACCTCGGTCTCTCCCGCTCTGCGTAATGGAGCAGCAGTCCGACGTTTGGGTCACAGTCGGAACCTATTACCATTTGTTTTAGGAGACTTTTGCTATAGGGCGTGCACTCACCAAGGAGACAGAGACAGGAAGTGAAAGCAAGAAACCAGCCCAGGCAGGATGGCTGTGCTGCTATGCCATCTCCTCTCAGGGGATTTCGGGCACGCATGCACTGCTGCAAACTTTAGCCGTCTGGGTCTGACACTTGAACCACAGTTGACCATGTCGGGGTCCAGCGCCTTAACCACTATGCCACCCGGCAGCCCTGTTAGTTACCTTTGATCCTAAGGACATGCACACACCTGCTAACTGTGATTCAGGGGGAACACCCTCCATTTTATAGAAAAACATAAAATGATTTTCTTTATTCATGATAGGGCTTGTATGCACTCTTGTGTGTGAGAGAGAGAGGGAGAGAGGAGAGACCACAGGTCTGGTTATGGCCTCGATCCCTTCGCACAGGCCCTAGTCCGTAGGACTTTGGCACTCATGGCTGAATTTGAACTGAAGCCCTGGGACCTAGCTTCCCCTGACAGCTCATAGCTGCTGGGCCACAGAGTCAGCCCAAACGATTGTCTTCAATGCAGATCAGAAATACGAATTTTAGTCAGTCCATTTGAGAGAGGCTTCAAGCATGGCCTCACGTCTGACTGGGGTGGGGGGGCAGAGCGAGGCAGGAGCCTGGTGCAGGCGTTTGTCACCTCTGCACCAGGAGGCCAGCCAGGGGAGGGGCCAGGTGCCTCAGTTCCCACCCCCAGGAGAAGGCAGGTGCGGGGTGGGGAAGGCAGGTGCAGGGTGGGGAAGGAAGGTGCAGGTGGGGAAGGAAGGTGCGGGGTGGGGAAGGCAGGTGCGGGGTGGGGAAGGCAGGTGCGGGGTGGGGAAGGCAGGTGCGGGGTGGGGAAGGCAGGTGCGGGGTGGGGAAGGCAGGTGCGGGGTGGGGAAGGCAGGTGCGGGGTGGGGAAGGCAGGTGCAGGGTGGACAAGGCTTCCAGGCCTGCTCCTCCAGTAGCCGGGCAGTGTCCCAGGACCTGTGGGGGCTGAAGGTCTTCAGGCCCCCCGAGACCGGCCAAGTCAGTCCCTGGGGCTGGAGCCAGCAACCCAGGGCTCGAAGGGAGTCTCAGGTGAGGCCGATGCTGACCCAGCTCTCAAAAGGGACAGTGTCAGGGTTTTGCAGCCTCGACTCTGGAATTTTACAGGAGACAGATACAAAGAGAAGGATGGAGAAGCTAAGAAGTAAACCGACAGACAGAAATACAGACCAGGAGAAGCAGGCAACAAAGCGGGACCGCGAGGTTTCAGTAAGCACCAGCTTTTCTTTCTTCTTTTTGGAGAGGTTTTTGCCATAGGGCGCGTGCGCTCGCCAGACAGAGAGAGACAGAGACAGAGAGACAGAAGCGAGAAATTACGGGGGGGGGGGGGGGGGGGGGGGGTGGCCGGGGCAGGAAGCGCCAGCGTTTCTGCCGGCCCTTGCCGTTCGGAAGCCACCCTGACCCGCGGTGTACCCTGGCCCACAGGCTGGGAGGCTAGAACACCTGTAGCTCCCTGGGCTGCAGGAATGGCTCACGCCAGGACTGAGGTCAGTGCACCTCCCCTGACTCGGTGTCGCTTTACAGTAGTCTAAACATTCGGAATGGTTCCCTGCTGTTGATTTTTGATCTAATTTACTGAAAGGCAGCTGAGGCGCAGGGCAGCCCTGGGCGGAGAATCACCGGCTGACGCCGGCTGGTTGGGGTGTCCGGTGAAAGGCGCAGGAAGGCGCTCTGGGATCCGGAAGGCGGTCTCAGCTCTCTCCAGCAGCGCCTTCTCCTGGCCCGCCCGGCTGCAGGCCCGTGGAATTCTCCCAGGCACTGCCCCGGGTCCTCGAGGGGCGGCCTGGGGCCAGCGGGACCTCAGGATGGCTGTCCGGCGGGGAAGCACCCGGTACCGGCCCCGGCTCTCTGGGGGCCGAGGCCAGGGGCGGACACCTGTTGGGAGCGGGGCAGCTCCTGGGGGCTCCTGCCGCCGCCGGCGTGGGGCGCTCGCCGCCTGCCCGCCGCCCCCTCCCCTCCGCGCACGCAGGCAGGGGTGACGGGAGGCGGGTGCGGGGCAGACCGGGAGGTGGAGTTTACTTTGCGGATTGGGGCTCACAGCTGTCACTCCGAAAGGGTGGGGCTTTTTAAAAAAAGACAACATTTTAAGGCAAAACCCCAAACCTGCGCAGAGCGCTGGCCACCGCCTGGCTCCGGACGCGGCCCGCGCGGCGGGGTCCTGGCGCCGGCTGGCAGGGGCAGCTGCGGCGGGCAGCCGCGTCCGCGAGCCCCCGGGGCCTCCTCCGCGCACAGCTGGCCCGCCTCCCGCGGGCGCCGGGGCGAGCGCCGCGTCCCCAGAGCCGGCCGTGCGCTCGGCGCGCGTAGAGCCCGGCGAGCCGGAGCCGGAGCCGGAGCCGGAGCCGGCCGGGCAGGGCGGGCGGCCCCGCAGGCCGAGGCGCTGGCCGAGCAGCTGCCCCTGCCAAACTTTGGGTTCCGGAGCGCGCGGCCGCGAGCCCGGGGCGCGGCGGTCGGCACGGGATGGGGGCGAGGGCCAGGGCGCCTCGGGCCGCTCCGCGCGCCTGGACACCGGGCCGGGGGCCTCGGCGCCGCGTCCGCCTGCGCCCCGAGCGCCGCAGCCCCGCCGCCCCGCCGGCCCGCGCCCGCTCCCGCGCCAGCTAGCCAGCCCGGAGCCGCGGCCGCGTCCACGCCAGCCCTCGCCTGGTGGCGCCCATTCCCGGGCCGCCGGGGGCTCCTCTTCGCTTGGGTAGACAGAAAAGGAAAATCCCTTCGTGGACTAAAAATTAAAATAACCCTGGTGGGGGCGAAGGAGGAGGTGGGCTGTGCTGCGCGCGTGGCGGACTCGGGAGAGAAACTCAGGGACCCGAGCCGGCGTCGCCTCTGCCGGGCCATGGACTCGCGGAGGAGCGCGCAGGGCGCCCGGTGGCTCTGGCTCTAGCCGGCGCGCTGTCCCCGTCCAGCCGGCTCGCGCTCTGGGGTCTGGACTCCGGCTGGCCTTCACCTGGACGGCGCTGGGAGCGGAGGAGCGCGCTCCGGGCTGCAGGATGTACCCCTCTGAGATGCCGACGCGGTGGCTGCACTGGTCCCCGGTGCTCATCGGCCTGGCTACCCTGTTCGCCAAAGGTGAGGTCTCTGCCGCCGCCGCCACCTGGCCCGGGGACTAACTTTGATGGGAGCGAGTGTGCGGGAGGGCGTGTGTGATGGGGACGTCTGGGCGGGAGGGCGTGGGTGTGTGCGGAGGGAGTGTGCGTGCGCGCGGGTGGCAGCCCGGGTCTTGGCGGGCTTGGCTGCAGGGACCTTCTCTGGAGGACTCGTGGGAGGCCCCTGGTGAGACTGCGAAGGAGCAGGAGGAAAGCGTCTTGGGAGAGGAGGGGCGGGGGAGGAGGTGCAGACCTGGAGAAGAGGGGTGAGGACCTGCAAGTTGTGGGACAGGGAACCTGCCATTCAGGGCACTCCTGTCCAAGGACAGACGACCCAGTGCTTCCTGGGCTGCTGTAGGTGTGGCCTGGGGCAGCGCTGGAGAAGGGGCTTCAGGTTCCCTAAGTCAGCTCACGGAGGCGGGCACAGGCCACTCTCACCCGCAGCAGTGGGGCCAGCAGGGCTTGGGCACCAAAACTAAGATGACTGACCTGAGCCACCACAGCAGGGCCCCACTGCCGCTGGGGAGAGGTCAGGATTCCCCAGGCCCCCTCTTCCCTCTGCATGCCGGTCTAAAGCTTCGCATAGTAATTCGTTGAATGGAAGCAGTTGGGTCAGCAGGAGGTGGTGAGAAGAGCCAGCATGCTTTCTGTCAGGGATCTGCCAGGCCCCTCACCTGCGTGGGGTCCCACCCTGCCCTGGCCTGCCGGAGTGGACTGGGGGAGCTGGGCCTCCTTAGCAGCCGGAACCCGAGCTGCCAGACGCCTGTAAACAGTTTTTTCTGTGAAGATTTTTGAGATGAGATTCTCTTAGGAACTTCAAAGCCGGTTGTCACGCAGTCTTCTAATTGCATGAAATTTCTGTTCTCTGAGCTCTCCGAGACACTGAGGTCACCTTGCTTTGGGATCTGATAGCAGATCCAGGCATCGCTTGCTGGGCTTTGTGCTGGGCGGTTTAGGACAGTGCTCACCTCCCTCACTGTCTGTTCAGGCCCAGCCGTAATGGACTGACGTCTCAACTGGGAGTCTGGACCACCAGGATTGGGGTTTGCACGGGAACCCAAAGAAAAGGTTGGTGCATTCGATCAACCCAACCCAGGCAGACGTGAGGCTAAAACACCCCAAACCCACAGCAAGCCCAGCCCAGCCCAAGAGCGTTGCTACAAGCATGTCTCGTGGTTGGCTGTCACTCGGTCTCGGGACGGGAGTAGCTGCCGAGGCACTGCCGTCACAGGTCTGATCAGAGGTCCAGAGCAGTTTCGGAAACGCAGCCTGAGCGCATGCTCGCTCGGGAGGCACTCGCTTCTCTCTGTTCCTCTGAGACTGTGCAGCGTTGAGGAGAACCGCGTTTCCCCTGGCACTTTGAACTTTTTCAGGTGTGGGTGCTGAAAATGGCCTTGCGCGAGGCGCTTGGCGTGGGGAAGCCTCATCTCTGGTGGGCCGGCTGGGGTGAGCCGGAACTCTAAGCGCAGCCGGCGGCATGCTCTCGTGTTGACTGTCGAGAACTTGGCTTGGCCAGACGGTTGAGAAGTGAAGGTGCGGCCGCGGCCCGGAACAGGTAGCACGTGGCAGGTGACTCGGTGGTTATGTACCACATGCCAAAACCCAGGGAGAAATTAGCACGAGTGTCACCACAGGGCACAGCACGGGTTTCGCAGAGCAGATAGGATGTAGCTCACAGCCGCGTGGCTCTGCCTCTGCTCAGCCCGCTCTCAGCCTCTGCCCCGGCAAGTTCTAATGCACCTGAGGTCAAGTGCGGAACAATGTAAAGGGACGTCAGGGCCAGATGGTGGCCCAGCTGATGCTCACGGGGACGTCCCGGGGTACCAGCCTGGGGCCTCCCTGTACATGCCAGGTGCACACGTGTGCTGGGATGCAGGTGGGCTGGGGCTGGGGGGGAGCCTGCTGTGAGGACCGTGCTGTGGACGTCTTTGCATCTAACTTCCTCTTGGAAGAAATAAGCCAGCCTAAATCGTGAAAAGGTTTTCATTGTAAGTGAGCACACACACAGACGCAGCCTGGGGTGCCTACGTTTGCCTGGGGTGCGATGGAAAATGGGGATTCTCATCACCTGTCCGCTTCGGGGTAAGTCCCCGTGCTGTCCGAGTGCCCTCCCACAGGAATCCTTGAAGGAAACAAAATGTACAATTCAATAGCAGGTCCATGTCCTTGAACTTTACAGATGTTTAAGTTTCATGAGCAAAAAATGATTAGTCATAGAACAAACCTACCCTGGTAGAGACCTTCTGAAAAACAGCTACAGATAAATTCGTGCCGCACTTCTGTCCCCCGGGGAGTAGGCGCTGTGGAACCAGGTGGGCGGTCCTGGCAGCCCTGTTCAGCGGTCCCGGTGTTCTGGAAATGGCCTTTCTCCAAGTGTCAGAGCACTGGGGTTTATGTTTAAGGTCTCGTGCTCGTTGGACACTCGATGTAGATCGCAGCTGGGTGAGTTTGAACGCACTGCTCTTCACTTTATGGGGAGGGGCAGGGGCAGGGGCAGGGGCAGGTGTGTGGAGGGTGAGCTGAGGCAGAGCAAGCCTTTTTTTTTTTTTTTCCTTAAGCTTGTTTGGCATAGGGTGTGTGTGCTCACTGGAGAGAGACTTTAGAAAGACAAAAAGAAAGTGAGAAATCGCTCCCTGGGGAGGATGACCATGCCACAGTCCCTTCTCCATTCTCCTCTCTGGATCTTGGGCACACACGCACACATGCCCAGCAAGATTTTTAAGCTGCCGAGTCTGGGACTTGAACTATGGTCAGGATGTGGGAGTCCAGTGCCTTAACCACCACACCACCTTCTGGCCCCCATAGGCAAGGTGATCTTTAAATGCACCATCAGAAAGGCTGCTTCCCACCCTCCTTCACACCCTCCGATTATGGAGGGGCCGGCACTGGGCCTGGGGCAGGGGCTGCTCTGGGCTCACGGGTCGCGGGTCCTTCCTCGCCCCTCTGGCCTGGGCTGCCAGAGCGTCTGTGTGCCACGTCTCACTCTGGCCCCAGGGCAGCCTCCCGGACCTCCCTGTGCTCGGCCTGCTGTCACCTTCCGTGCGTGTCGGCATAGACTGCCCAGCGCCTCTCACCACGAGGACACGGGTGGCGTTCAGGGCACCCCGCAGTCCAGACCCCCATGCTCACTCGGCCACAAGCCTTCCTTTAAGTCCCAGTCTTGCTCACAGACAGCGCTGGCCCACATCCACGGCGCAGTGTCGGTCACACCGGGTAACTCAGGCCCTCATTGACCCCCTGCAGTGACAGCGATCAGATTTGCTCTTCTGTCTCCACGTCAGGTAACGCTCGCTCAGCCTCCTGGGACTGGGACGTGGACACCCCGGGGGACCTTCCCCGCCTTCTACAAGGGGAGACTTCCAAATCTCTCTGCCTCCGCTCCTAAACTTTAAGTTCCCCTGGGGCAACAAATGGGTATTTTCCTGTCTCTGAGTTCTCCTCTGTCTTTACCACGGCACTTTAGACATTGGCAAAGCTCGATAAAGTTGGAAGCGTGCTTTAGGGTACAGAGTACCACCCAAGAACCTGCCTGGCGCGACACCCCGTGGGGCGTCTCCCGTGATTGAAAGTGCTCCCGGAAGTACGGCCAGCAACAGTAACAGCCGTGTTTGGAGTAATTATTGTACGGGGGGCTGTGTGCTTTATGAACATAATTCCTGGGACCTGCAGATGAGCCCAGTGGGTAGGTGGAGATGCAGAAGCTGAGGCCCAGGGAGGGTCGGTGACTTGTCTGCTTGTCTGGCCACACTGCTTGGCACTCGACGCTCTGCCCATGGCCCCGAGGACCCCCCTGAGCGGCTCGTCTTCACGTGTGCGGGCTGTGAGCGCCGTGAGGTCTCGGTTTTAGCCTCAAGCCTAGTGTATGGTTGGCTCTCAGGGCTTGTTGAGCAGATGGATGTGTTTACATCACATTTGATTTTCTCAGTCTCCATCTTCCAGCAGCCATCAGGGTTAATACCGAAGAAGGATGGGAATTGTGGGGGTTTCAAAAAGTTGGTGGGAAATGCAGTTAAAGTGCAGTTGCTTTTGGGGCAAATTGCTTTTGCAAGCCGCGCATAGTGTTCTCATAATACACGTTTTCTGTGACCTGTCTGACCCCGCCTCATCAATTCGACCCCTTGGTCTGCCGAGGTGGAGGGGCGCCTCTCTGGAGAAGTGACACTGCACCTTGGCCGTCTTCCAGCCCGGGGACTGGAAGAATTTGCACCCGTGCCCAGGGAGTCCTGGCAAAGAGGCCCCTGGGGTGGCCTCCGGTCTCCAGGGTTGAGAGAGCAGGGGCCTCTTTGTGGTCCTTGGGACCTGCCAGGAGTGAGGGGGGTGCACTCAGTGAAGCCAGGGAGCTGGTATTCCTGTCTGCAACGGAGAAGGCGTCTCTCGGCGGCGAAGGAGCTGTGGCAGGAGGGCGTGGGCCTAGCACAGGGAAGAAGCACCGGCTTGGCCTACCGTGAAGTGAGACCGGGGCCAGACTGCTCGTCTGACCCCTGCCATTTATTTGGAAACTGTTGTAGGAGGCAGTACAGAGGCACCCGGCAGCCAGGGTCAGCATCCCCTGAGGCAGATGGGACCTCAGGTTTAGGGGTCCTCGCGCATCAGTACTGCCCGAGATCGTGTACACACCGGTGGGGCGGGAAGGCCCTCCACCGAGGTCAAGCACACTGTGTCCTGGGTTCGAAGGGATTCGAGTAAGCGTGTGGTTCCACAGCAGTCGGGATGAGGCTGACCACGGTGGGACACACACTTGAAAGAAGGTTCCTGACGCACACACAGAGTCTACAAACAACAGCAGGAGGACACTGAGGAGGACCAGGTCACACAGGGTTTAACTGGCGACATGGTTACTTTCCCCGTGAGAGTGACAGCAAGTCCCCTTGTCTGCAGGACTCTCCCACAGACAGGCTGAGCACAGGTGTCACATGATCTTCGCTCGCTTTTGGTGAGGAGAGCCATCCGTAGAGGAGGACGCTTCAGGTCCGACGTAGCTCTCTGAGGGTCAAAGGGTGTTGTTCTTAGGGTACTGCGACCGACATGCATCGAGGCAGACATGTTGCCTTACCTGGTTTCCCAGCAGGGCTTCTAGGGCGGGAGGAGGTTTGGGACTGATGGCCCCAGCTCCAGGGTTCTGGGCTCCCACTGGCTGCACGGGACGGCGGAGTCACGGAGCCTGCACGGAAGACCTGCCCGGTTCTGGCATTTCTGGTCCACAGTTTATAACAACAGAGAGTAATACCAGCATCTTTGGAGGTATGGAACGTCAAAAGTAGTGAAAATAAAGAAAACATTGTTAAAAAGAATTAGGAGAAAAGAGAAGAGAAGGAGGAGGAGGAGGAGGGGGGCCCTCGAGTCTACCTGCCACTCCGACCAGGCCACCTCGACGCTCAGAAAATCGCTCAGGGTTAGTCTCCTTTGGGGTTAGGCTGCTAGCCAGTGGGGAGCGATCCTTGGGAACCGTTTGTGGGGTTGTTTGAAGAACATCCTCTATTAAAACACAGGTTTTCCCTTTTCTAGGAAATGTTGGAGACATTTTCCTTAGGCCCCACTAGCAGAGGGGCTGCTGATTGCCCTAAGAACTGCTCTGTCCTCTGTCCGAGGAACGTTGTGAAATTTGTAAGTGACTCTGTGTCACCGTTGCTGTAAGTGCTGGGAGTCTCGGCGAGGAATTTGCTGTTTACAAGTGCGGGCAGTTAAGACATGCATGTGCTGGACAAGATTTATCCTTGGGTCTGTTTCCCGACACTTGTTCTTTTTCTCATCCTGTCGGCTTCATATTTTACCCCTCGCGTTTATTTTGCACAAGCTGCTCAAATTATATTGGAAACGAGAGGAAGAGTAATCCCGTCCCCACCGGTGCCTGCCTCCCGTTTGCGACGTCCTGTTCTGCCGGGTTTTTGGGAAAGTCACGATGCATTTTCGCAGAAACTGGCAGGACTCCGACGACCTAACCGTTACCTTTCTAAGCGATTCACACCGGTCGAGTGTGTGCAGGGCACGTAGAACTTGTCCTCAGCGTTTCCGAGTTTATATGTCTCTGTAGGCATTTCCTCACGTTTCGAAGCTGCGCCTTGAGATGCTTTTGACGGCCGCGTCATGGCCCCAGTGTCTGTGTCCCCGCGGCCGCTTCCCCAGTGTCGTCTTTTCCTCTCGTGAGAGGGCTGTCCTCGTGCGCAGGCGCGGGCCACCAGGAGAGACGCGGGCGGGCCTCGTGCCATCTTCCCCGTCCACAAACGCTCACACCCTCTTAGGTGCGGCAGAGGCACACCGGAAGGTCCCACGCACGGGGTCTTCTCCTCCCGAGGGTGACGGGGAGTGGCGAAGGGCCCGTTTCCCATTCTCGCATTCCCTGTCGCCGTGTGGGCAGCAGGTGCGCACTGGCGGCTGGCGCGGCCTCGCTCCTGCTGGTGCCCCTTCTCCCAGGGTCGCGCCTGCTCCTTGCAGTGGGGCTGTGAGTGCGGCACTGCTCCGTGTCTGAGCCATACAAAGGCCTCCAGGCGCCTGGCATGGCTCGGCCTGTGACGGCCACGCCGAAGACGCAAACCCGGGCAGTTGCCGCCGTGAGGCAAGGTCTCTTCGGAACAAGGAGTGTAGAAACCCCCCGAGAAGACGCAGGTGGAGCTGTGGGAGAGTCCCGCTGGTTGTGGCGATTTAAGGAGAAACTTTGGAGCGATGGTGTTTGGTCACACGTTACCTCCTTCCTTTACACCCCCAAAAAGAAACAAAAACTGAAATGACCCACGGGGCAGCTGAGCCGGGGTGGGGCCGCGTCTCGGTGTGACCCCGGAAGGGTTAGTCTTGCTCAGCTATAGCCCCGCCAGCCCCGTCGTCCTGGAGTGAGTCATGCCGTTGGGCCCCGCGGCTCCGGGTTCACCAGAGCCAGGCAGAGCAGGGCTGGGGTGTGGCCGGGCACCGAAATCCAGGCTTGGAAGGGCTTCCTCGCTGTGCCCACGCCCACGTGTTAGCCCTTGACACGCGACTCCATTGAGCTACCGAGAGGCCTGGGAACTGTAGAGGGGCTCGTGGGTCTCTGTTTACCACTCTTGGGCTTTGCCGAAGGAGAAGAGGAAAAGTGTCGGTTCATGTAACAGGTCTGGAAACAGAACTGGCTTCAGGCGGGGCTTGATCCGGGTGCTCACCTGAGGCCCCAGAGGCAGATCTTCAGCTCCCCTTCCTCGGCTCCATTCAGACACATCGGCCCCGACGCCTCCCCGTTTAGGCGAGGTGGCTCCCTGTCCTAGAATGACGTTTTCTTAACTGAACCCGGGAACAGGAAAGAGCTTTTCTGTGGACAGTGCTGTGGAAGTGCCCGGCCCGCCCCGCACAAGCCAAGCACTTCAGGGGCTTCTGTGGGTGGGTTCCTCTGCGGGAGGACGGGGCAGTCTTAGGGTGCCTGGCTCCACCGCAGACAGCACTCCTGCTGGGGGCCTGGGGAGGGGCCCGCTGGGCGACCTGATGTGAAAGTGGGAGGGAGGTTCGGGAGCGTTTCCAAAGCTATGGCCACGGCGCTGGGCGGCCACGAAGCAGCAGTGGCCACCCTCGGGCTGCTAGGACGCTGGACCTTAGCGTCCCTCGGGCAGGCGTCCTCTGCCGTTAACCCGACGGGGCGCCCCGTGCTGTGCTTAGATGACAACTCGGTGGACTTCTACCCTCCCGCAGGAGTGACTGCATCTTTTGAGTATTTGTTTAAACCTAATGTAAGCTTTCGTTTTCAGTGATTGTAATTTCTCAGAGTCCTTAATTAGATGTAAAAACCACGCACCATGGAAATTGTGGTGCTGAATAAATACTCGCATGGTGTGCCGTTGAAAGCAAGCATCAAGACACACAATTGCCTGTCTTACACGCGTTCAGTGTTTTGAAATGTGCGGTCACGAGACTACTGAGAGGGCGGGGGCAGCCCGAGTGATGATATCACACTTCCAGGGGGACGAGTCAGCCAGGGGACAGCGGCTTGGACGTACAGCGGACTGTAAAGAGCTGCGGGCCCATGGCTGCCACCGCCCCGTGTCCCGCGGGTGCGTCCCTCCAAGTGCCCTGCTTGAGTTCCTTCATTGGACACGCGCTCGAGGGACCCGGTTTGCCTGCGGTTCAGATAAATGTAACCCTGAGACGGTAGGAAACCACTCCCAGGGTGCTCTGGCGCTGGAGATAACCCAGGATTGAAACCTCGGGAAGGACAGAAGCCTGCAGCGTTCATGGAGCCCACGCTGCCTTTGCACCTCCGGTGGTCTCTGCATGCGCTGGGGCGACTTCCCACAGCGCGGGCACGGTCCGTACCGCCCCTCCCGTGCACGTGGGAGCCCACTGTGTCGTCAGGAGGGTGACAGCACTGGCGAGGGAGCTGCGGCCTGGGCCTCGGCGGACACGAGGGCGCGGGGCTCGTCGCCAACTTCCCGATGCTCTGGGCCGCTGGCCTGCGGCTGTCGGCCGACAGCACATCTAGTGGCGTACCATGGCCTGCGAATGTTTTCCATGGCTCCCACCGCCAGTGTCTTGGCGACATTCTGAAGTCAGAAGGTTTTCATAGAAGCATAGGCTGGGGCCAGACGGTGGCACTGTGGCAGGCCGACTGCGGTTCCGAGGCTGGAGGGGCAGGGCTGGTTCATCCCTAGGTCTCCCAAGCTCAGGGCTGCGTGCCTGTCACCCTGCAGGCTGAAGTGGGGCTGCTGGGGCGTGAAGACCCTACTGGGGATGCCTGCCTTTGTCATAGAAGGAAGGAAGGAATGAATGAACTTAGAAATAATAGTGTGTGTTAATTTTTCCATCGTGGGACCGTGTCATGGGCGCCGCGGTCTGGCACGGCTCCCAGCGTGCGGCTGCCCGGGACGCGGTGCTGCCTACTGGGGGCCCAGCCACACAGCCCGTTACCACGGCCCCCTCCCTGTCCTGCAGGAGAGGCAGAACTCTGTTCTCAGGGCCATTTCAAAGGTGGGGCGATGCCACACAGGCACGCCTGTGCCCCGGACCTGAGGAGCCTCCCCCTGCGTGTCAGCCCGGTCCCCGCAATGCAGGAGTCCTAGTCCCTCCACACGGTCTTCACCTTTCAGTTCAAGGCGCTGCCTGGTTTTGTCCCGTGTGCTGTTCTCACGCCGCTGATGCAGGTAGCCCTTTAAGCTGGGATCTGTGAGTAGATGGTTACGTGAGCAAAGACCTGCCCTGGCTGTGTGAACGGGGAATGTGGAGGGGAGTGTCCACCTGGACTGCTGTGTGTGCTTGCTCTAGAACTCTGTCCATCTGCGTTACTCCATAATCACCTGTTCACCCCCCCCTTTCCTCTGTCTCTCCAACACACGCACGTGCGTGCACACACATGCACACACACACACACATGCACACACACACACACACGCACACACACACACACGCGCATGCATCCCTTCCTCAGCGCCTCTCATGCGTGTGGTGTCTCAGTACATGACTCATTTTCCCCACATGTAAGAACCAACACACCCCCAAGAGTGGATCAGACAATTTCTTTAGTCAAGGAAAGTAACTGGTGCTGTGGATCATTAAGCAATTCATTTACCATGAAAACTGTTTATTCAAACAGTAACATACTTATGTTGTTTTGATGTGGCAGTAATTAATGGCCATTTGAAAATTTTGAATCCTGAGAATCTTGCAATGTGAAAAACTGTAAGAAGTTCAAGTTTGGCACAAGCATGCATATTTCACTGGAGAAAACAGAGTGAAGGATTCAAGTGAGACATCCCAGGAGGGCACTGGAATGCAAGTATAAGTTTAAAGAGAAGTAAGTAAGAAGGAACAATGTAACATTTCTGATCGTTAATGAAGACTTTCTCGGATTTTATAAATGGATGGTGGTGGGTGTCAAGCCATTCTGTTATTTATATTCCAATGGATACATTTAAAAGAGTGATGTAACAGTTTAATTTTAAAATGTCAAGATTTACAATACACTGGAAAGTTCGTCCTTAGCAACTGTTGAAACTCTAATGGAAAATATTAGACACAATTTTACAATGTGCAGGTAGGCACCTAGTGGAGAGTGTTCTTTGAGGGGCTACAGCTGCAGCAACATTGCTTACACGGAGGGTCCTTGCCGGCTGCTGGGGCTGCTGGGCCCTGCGTAAGAAGGTACTTTGGGAGCAGAGTGGGGCAAGAGTTCAGGTTAGTTGATAGATAATTTGCATACGGTAAAATTCCCCTTTTCTTTTTTTTTTTTTTTTTTTTTTTTTTTTTTGGAGAGGTTTTTGCTATAGGGCGCGTGCGTTCGCCAGACAGACAGAGACATTAGAGACAGAAAGCGAGAAATCACCCCCCAGGGGGGATGGTCACTCCGCAATCCCTTCTCCTCCATTCTCCTCTCGGGATTTTGGGCACGCACGCACACGCGCCCGGCGTGAGTTTTAAGCCACCAGGTCCAGGACGCGAACCGCGGTCGACTACGTGGGAGTCCAGCGACATAGCCATTACGCTAACTGCTGGTCCCCAAAATTCTCCTTTACATTGGGCAGTTCCAGACTTCGGACAACTGTATGCAGTCTCCCAGGTTGGCCGAAATCAGGACACAGAACAGCCCATCACCCCCGCAGTCTCCTCACCTCTTGAGAGCCGTCCCTCCCTGACCTGGATTCCCTGGGGCCCGATCTGTCCCCTGTGCCTGGGTGACACGTGAACAGTGCCATCCAGTCGGCTTGTGTGGGCGTATCTCACTTCGCGTAACCCACGTGCTGCCTCCCCGGTGGCTGGGTGTGTCAGGGCCTCATTCCTTTTAATGCCAGAGTCCAGGTGAGCGACCCCAGCGTGGTGAGTCGAACTGGATGTTGGGAATAAAGCCACTAGCAGTGTTTGTGACAAGTTTTGGTTTGAACATACGTTTTTCTTTCTTTGTGGGTAAACAGCAGGGACGAGGCTGCTGGGTCATACGGAAAGCGTGTTTCATATTGTAAGAAGCTGCCAAACTGTTCAGTGGAACGGTTGAACCGTTCGGCATTGTTGCCAGCGAGATGTAAGGTTCCAGCTGTCCCAGATCCTTGCCAACACTTGGTGTTTTCACATTGTGGTTTTATTTTAGCCATTCTAATACACGTGTAATGGTCCCTCGTCATGGCTTTCATTGCATTTCCCTAATTACTAATGATGGTGAGCAGCTTTCAATGTGCTTCTTCCATCTGTATGTCTTCTTCGGGAAAGTGTCCGTTCATATCTTGTGCTATTTTAAAGTGGATAACTAAGCTAGGTTGTTTTTCTGCTCAGTTTCCAGAATGGTTTGTATATCCTGTGTATACAGTTTTTGTCATATATGTAATCTGAAATTACCTTTCAGTCTATAGGATGTCAAAAATTTTTTTTAAATTTTACAGGGGGCCAGCATGGTGGTTGAGGTGCTGGACTCCGACACAGCCAACTGCAGTGTGAGTCCCGGACCCGGTGGCTTGCTTTCTCACTTTCCTGCTTTCTCTCTCTCTGTCTCTCTCTGGTGGGTGCATGGGTCCTGTAGCAAATTGAAAAAAAAAAAAAAAAACGATGAAATTAAATAGATAATTCTTTTTAAAAAAAGATTCAGAATGAACAGGTGTTTTGCAGGGCAACCTTTTTTATTTTGATAAAGCCTAGTCTAACTTACATTTTTCTTTGTGAAATCACTTTCATTGTCTTAGAGCTCTTTGCCAAACTATAAGTCACAAAACTTTTATGTGTTCTAGAAATGTAATAGTTGTAATTTTACATTGAAACCTATTTTTAGTTTTTTTTTTTTTTGAGTATGGTCAATTCACTTTTTTTTTGCGTATGAATAACCACTTGTCAGCATAATTAAATTGTCAAGGCCGCTATTTCTCTTCTAAATCCCCTTTGCATTGTTGTCAAGCTCTCTTATTAGATGTAGTTGGTGTGTATCCCACAGTCTGTTTCATTCCAGGTCTGTGTCTTTTCACCAATACGAGCTACCTTAATACCATTCTGTATAATGAATCTTAAAACCAGATAATGAGAACCTTCTAAATAACATTCTTCTGTTGTTATGCTAGTTCCTTTGATTTGCAATGTAACTTTTGGAACTAGTTTATCAATTTATTTTTTTAAAAAAGGTTTTGCTCAAATTTTGATTGAAATTGTAGTGAACCCACAGAAGATTCACCTTAGTAATGGCGGGAACTGCTTTCTTAATAATAACGAGTTCTCTAGTCTATGAACATGGTATCTCTGACTGTCTATTTAGATTTTCTTTGATTTTTGTCATCACTGTTTTTTAGATTTATACCAAAGTGTTCTTTATTTTGGTGCTGTCAGGAAGAGTGTTTTTGAAGTTTATTACTTATTTATCCCAAGAGTAAGAGGGACAGAGAGAGCCAGAAATCCCACCGGGTCTCAATGTGAGCCACCCCGGCCACGGGCCCCCTACCTGTGCCCAGAGAGGTCCACGTACGAACGCCTGGGCGCCCCCGTTTCTCCTCACAGTGTCACCATCTGGCCCCAGGAACACCATTCTTTACTAAAATCCGAATTGGTGATTATTTACTGCCATGCTATGGAAATCCAGTGCAGTTGATTTTGTGTATTGAACTTGTGTCCTAAACGCTTGTTTTAGTGACTTTTTCCCCCTTTTTGGCTAGACTTTTGTCAGTGTCCTACAGAGGCAATCGTGCCATTTGTAAATGCACGTTTGTCGCTTTGTTTCACTCCTGATACCCTTTCTTCATTTCCCTGCTCCTTGTCTGTGAGGCTGGCGAGGGCCCCCAGCAGGTCCCGAAGGGACTGGCGAGCACGCAGCTGCACTGTCTCTGGTGCCGGGGAGGCGTCCGTG
This sequence comes from Tupaia tana, assembly GCA_026018925.1. Taxonomy (NCBI): domain Eukaryota; kingdom Metazoa; phylum Chordata; class Mammalia; order Scandentia; family Tupaiidae; genus Tupaia; species Tupaia tana. The sequence continues at coordinate 23,362,564 of JAKSZU010000026.1, read as the reverse complement.
TCACGCGTGTGAGCTAACTTACAGGTTTCTCGGAGATGCTTTCTAGGAAGATGAAAAAGTTCTCCTTTTTAACTTGATGAGAGGTTTTATCATAGGTGGGCCTCGAACTTCCAGTACTGTTTCACTGTGCCCCCTGGAATGTTGCACTTTTATTTATTGTAATACACTGTGACTTTTCCCCTAATGACTCTTAGGACTTTCGTTTTGACCCACGTATTATTTTGATGTTTGTTTTTTACTTTTGAATATTTCAGGTTTTCCAGATGCCTTTCTGACGTCAGTCCAACTTAATTCTATTTTGACCAGAGAACAGCGTTTGCAGAATGTTAGCGTATTTATGTATTTTATATAGTTTTTAATGTTCCAGAATCAGTTCCATCTTTCTAAATGCTCGTCGTACTTGTGAAAAGAATCCTGTGTTCTCACCCTTTGTGAAGATGTTTGTTTATTTCTTCCTTCCCATGCAGAGGTAGGAGGCCGAGGTCTGCAAGTAGGGCCTTCCCCTTGCAGACCCACTCCAGCTTCGCTCAGCCAGACCACGGGCCCCTCTGCATGCCCGGCACACAGGGGACCCCAGGCCAGCGATGGGCCATCCTCTGTGGCCTCAGCATTGTCACCGTGCCACCAGGCCCGGCCAGGGTGCTGCTCTGCTCCTGCTGGGCAGTGTGCTCTGTCAATGTCCACTGGGCTGTGTGGCCGATAGAGCCCTCCTGGTATTGTACATTCTTACCGGGCCTTCATTTACAGATCCCTGCCATTTCTGAGAGACGGATGTGATGATGGATTTACTTCTGTCTCCCCTTACAGCTTTGTGAGGCTTTGCTTTATGCATTTGGATGTTCTGTTAATTAAACACACACTGAGGATTATTAGCACTAGGTAAATGGGTTCCTTTATAAATCACAATGTCCCTTTTCCCTGATAGTATTGCTTATTAAGGAGTTTATTTGCTCTAATATCAATGAATTTTATTTTTACTTTTTAGAAAAGATTTTTGCCCTAGGGTATGCACTCAGCAGAGACACAGAGAGAGAAAGTGAGAAGTCATCCCACGGACTCTTCCATTCTCCTCGGGGGGTTCTGGGTACACATGCACCCAGCATGATTTTCAAACTACTGGGTCCAGGACTCGAATCCCTGCTGGCCATGTAGGAGTCCAGCTCCTTAATCATCATGCCCCCTGATGGCCCCTTTGCTTTTTTTTTAATTGATGTTTGCATGGTATATTTTCTTTACTCTTTTATTTTTGCCAGTTAATGTCTTTATAGTGTGTTTCCTGTAAACCGCGTATGATAGGGTATTGCTTTATATCCTTTTGACAATCTGTGGGGTTAACAGAAAAGTCGTGATGTATTTTTCTGTGGTTCTATATGCAAAGATGTGACATGACTTTTCCAGTGACCCAGATGTCTTCTAACCGGCGTATTTAGACAGCTTTCATTCCTACAATGTTATATGTAGCTGGGCTTGGATCTAGCATCTTCCTGCTGAGTTTTGTTGTCCTGTCTATTCTCAGTGCATCCCTCCTTTTCTGCATGTGTTTTGGTTAGTGGAGTGTAGTTTACAATTCTGTTTCATCTCCACGAGTGCGTGGTTGTTTGTGCTTTAAACAATGTCAGCAGTAGCTGCCCTGGGGGGTCAGTGCAGGCTTTAATGAACCGCAGCCTAGCTCTGAACGGTGTGACACTCTTGCACGGTGTAAGGGCCTGTCGTCGGTGTATTTCCAATCCCTTCCTTCTACCTGGGTTTTGATTTATGTCATTTATTTCATTTTTGCACATATGACAAACCCCAAATACTTGGTTATTGCTTTTACTTTATAAAGACTTTTGATTCCCCAGTTTTTGCTATAGGGCATGTGTGCTTGCCAGGGGTGAGGGGAATGTGAAAATTCACCCCTGGGGGGATGGCCATGCCACAGTCCCTTATCCATTCTCCTCTTGGGATTTTGGGCATGCACACACATGTGTCTGGCTTGTTTTTCAAACCTCTAGGTCTGGGACTCAAACCATACAGTTGGCCACGTGGGATCCAGTCTCCTTAACCACCAAGCCACCTACTGGCCCTCATGTAACCATTGTTTAAGAGAGCAACTGAGTATGGATTTCACACGTACCCGCCTTCCGACAACTCCCAGAAGGCCTCAGCTCTTTGTGCAGATGCACAGCTCTGCCCATTGACACGTTCCTGCTGCCGAAGGGCCACCCGACCTGTCTGTCAGCGACGTAACACGAAGGCACTGCCACACGTCACTTCTCTAGAAGTGTTTATATTTCCCCTTTTCCAAAAGATGCTTGTACTGGAATTCTGGGCTGATGCTTTTCCTTTCAGTGACTTTAAATCTGTCACTTTGCTGTCCTCTGGCTTCCATAGCTTCCAACAGGAGGTCTGCCAAAACGCTGTCATTGTCCCTCATTGGCCTTTTTCCTTTCCTTCCCAGCTTGGATAGGGTGCATCCGGAGGTGTATGTGTGTTTAAATCTATTCATTCTGCTTGGTATTCTGAGCTGCTTGGATCTGTGACTTGATACCTTGCACTGCTTCAGGAAAATTGTCGCTATTCTCTCTTCAGATAGTTCCTCTTCCCTGTTCTCTCTCTTCTCTTCTTGGGACTCCAGCTGCATGTGTGTTGGACGGCTTCGCGTTGTGCCAGGCATCCTGGATGCTCTGTTCTGTTTTCTTATTGTTCCTCTTTTTTCTCTTTGTGTTTCAGTTTTAATAATTTTTTTTTCCCGAGAGGTTTTTGCTATAGGGCACGTATGCTCGCCAGAGTGACAGAGACAGACAGAGAGATAGAAAGTGAGAAATCACCCCCCAGGGGGGATGGCCACACCGCAATCCCTTCTCCTCCATTCTCCTCTCAGGATCTTGGGCATGCACACACATGTGCCCAGCGTGAGTTTAAGCCACCAGGTCTGAGACTTGAACCATGGTCGACTACATGGGAGTCCAGCGACATAGCCATTATGCCAACTGCTGGTCCCCGGTTTTAATCATTTTGTTGACCTATTGTCCCCTCATTGATTCTTCCCTTGGTCTCTTATTCCATAGGGATTTCATTATTATGTAATTCCTAGCCTTTCCATTTGACGTTTGCTCAGTTTCCATCTGTCAAATTCCCTGCCTGGTCACAAAGTTGTCCACCCTCCCGCATGGGCTGGACCCTGGCTCCTGTTGTCCCCCCGCTGTTCTGACACAAAGGAAGCCGCCGTTCACGTCTCGTCTGCCCGGGAGGGCTCCGTCCTTCCGTGGGTTCCAGGCTGTTCCTCTGTGACCTCCGCTTCTCGGTGCACTCAGGAGAGTTACTGCGTCTCTTAGCCAGGTTTTGTCTGTGAGGATGAGAGCGATGCTTTCCCAGTTCTCTACATCTTAGGCAAACCCTGTTTAAGAACGCTGTTTTTAGGGGCCAGCCAGAGGTGCGGTTCAGGTGGCTGGGTCCCACATGGCTGGCTGCATGGTTCAAGTCCTGGACCAGGCAGTTTGGAAAACACGCTGGGCGTGTGTGTATGTGTGTGCCTGAAACCTGGAAAGGAGAGTTGGAGAAGGGACTGCCCCCCACGGAGGGAGCTCTTCCACACTGCCTCCCTCTCCCTCCGTCAGTCTCTGTCTCTCTCCACTGAGCACATGTACCTTCTAGTAAATTATAAAAACAAACAACACTGCTTTAGTGATCATGCCTAGAGACTCTGACTGATTTTACTTGAGGTCTATTTTTAAAATTCTCCCAGGTGACCCTACTAAGTGGGCTTGCGGCCTAGGTTTTGTGGGGAAGGTGATGGTGACAGTGGGAGGGGGCAGACGCCTGGCACTTGGGTTGCATTTCATTGTATTTCTTTTCCCTCCTGGGGTTATTTCATGCTCACTTGAGTGAACATGTCCTAACAGGGAAACAGAAAGCATGTCAGCTATTTCCAGTGCTTGGAACTTGGTGAAATAAATTGGGTCCACACACGATGGGGGCTGAGAAACAGGTGACAGAGCTTAGCCCCATCTGGGGCCACCGCCACGTCGGAGCCGACGGGATGAGGGAGGACATGGCGTCCCGAGAGCCAGGTTGCCACTGCGCAGAGACAGAGGTGTCCATGGCAGCGCCCAAGGAAGGGGACACAAGGGTGGCCCGAGACTCCACCCTGGGCACAGAGCCGAGGGCTCCGCAGCCCTGCCTTTCTCCCTCCTGGGGCCTCCATCGGTCCAGCCTTCGCAGCCTCGGACCAGCTGATGGGAGCTTGGGTCCCCCGCAGCCCAGGACAGGGCAGGGCAGGGCGTGCCCGAGGAGACTGCTGCCCACCTCCCCGGGACCGCAGTCCTAGCTCTGGAGCAGAGCCATTTCATTCCCTGCTGCAGGAGAGGGCAGCATGACCGAGAGTCTCAGCAGGACTTCAGAAAGGGAGGCCGGGAGAGGGTGTTCGAGAGCTTTGGGTCTGGGCCTCCGTGGCGAGTGGTGGGTCCTTCACTGTGGAGGTCAGCAGGTGCAGCTGTGCAGGGATGTGAAGTGGCCCCTGAGACACAGTCGCTTTGCAGGGAGCGTCAGCCCAGGTGAGTCGGCTGCAGGCCACCTGTCCTGCGAAGGAGACTGTCCAAATGAGCGAGCCATCGTTTAAAAAAACTGGTTTATAGAAACTTCCTGAGCAAACGGGATCACTTCTTCTCCACAGTCTGTTTCTGGGCAGGGATTTCTGGAGCAGATGCTCAGGTTGTGTTGATAACGACGGTCGTAGTTTTCCGTCTCGCCCATGGGTGTGGGTGCAGGTGGGCTCGGTCCTCAGGGTAGGGTGGCTGGAACCCGACCAGCCTGTGATGGAGATTCTACGCTTCCATGGCCGCCGGGGGTCGGGCGTAGCTCTGTGCAGCCTCGCAGGCACACGGTACGGGGATGTCGTGAGGAAGCACGGCTCGGCCCCCGCAGAGGCCACCTCTGTGCCAGCGCACAGGCCCCGGGAGCCGGCTTTTTGAACAGGACATCGTCGCTTCCTGACAGCTCTGTGGTTGGCCGTCGGAGCGCGCAGCTCACGTGCGCCATATGTGTGTGTGCACACGTGTGCGTGCCTGGCTGACGGGTAGATCCGGGCAGCTGCTCTCAAATCGCTGGGCCCGCTCTTCTGACCTGCGTGTCTGCAGCTGCCAGGGGAAGGCAGGTGAGTGAGCCAGACCCTGCCTGCCCCCCGCAGTCAGGGTGTCCCTCAGCCGGACAGTAGGACACACAGTAGGGCCCTGAGAGCCACTGCTGACTGGCTGGGTTCCGGTTCTGACATGTGACGCGAAACACTCGGGGTCTAGGGAAGGCCGTGAAAAGCCCTCTGCAGCCGTCCCAGCCGTACTGTGGTGCCGGGGGTCCTGCCCTCTGCTCTGTAGGCACGGCTTCATTCCGCCTCGGGGGGTGCTGGTGGGTTCCTGTCCTTTGTTTATGTTCCTCTTTCACTTTCCCCAAGTGCTGAAAGATGCACGTGCTGACCAGAGAGAGAGAGAGAGAGAGAGAGTAAGAGAGAGAGAAAGTGAGAGAGAGAGAGAGAGAGAGAGACCCCCAGTTTGGCATGGTCGTGACAGAGGTCATGCTCACTCCCCCGTCTCTCCATCCTGCTGTCCGTCAGGATTTGGGGCACACGTTACACGTGCCTGGCGTGCTGCTCAAGCTGCCGGGGCCAGGACTCGAACTGCAGCTGGCCATTTGGGGTCCAGCTCCCCTCACTGCAAGGCTGGAGACCAGCCCTCCCTGTTCTGCACTCAGGAGGTCTGAAAGGTGGTTTCTTTATAAATATTTACCTTATTCTAGGATTTGGGAGGGAAGTTGCCTCCCGTTAGTGGACACCAACTAAATTGCCTGTTTAGCATCCATTTGCACTTTTTTCGTTTTTCTTTTTCTTTTCTTCTTTTTTTTTTTTTTTTTGCTATCGGGCCCCTCCCGAGCTGCGCTGCCGGATGGACGCACTCCCACTGACACTTCTGCAGCTGGACCCACAAGGCTGTCCTGAGTTCGGGACCGGCCAGCACCAGGCCGTTACGTTCAGGTCTGTTGCTAGATCTGAAAAGAAAGAGAAGACCCAGCCGCGGTGAGGCCAGCGGCAGGGGCGCTGCGGTGCAGAGGCCTGGGTTTGCGTCCGGGGGCTGCCTGATTGCTCAGGGACCTGTGACCTGGCTCCGGCAGGGCCCGGGGAGGGGCTCAGAACTGAGACCCCACTGAAGCACTTGTTTCTTTTTCCTTTTTTTTTTTTTTTTTTTTTTTTTGCTCTAGGGCATATGCACTTGCTGGAGAGACAGAGAGACAGAGAGAGAAAGCGAGAAATCCCTCCCCCGGGGGCGGGGGGAGTGGCCACGCCACAGTCCCTCTTCTCCAGTCTCCTCTCAGGACTTTGGGCCTGTGTGAGTCCTAAGCCGCAGGTCTGGGATGCGAGCCGCGGTTGATTACGTGGGAGTCCAGTGAGGAAACCGTTATGCCATCTGCTGCTCCTTCTTTCCATCATGAAGGAAATACGAATAAAGAAGAAGATGAAGAGAAGTGGGAGAAATACCCAGTGGGGCTACCGAATTCTGATCTGGGTCCAACACGTCTAAGTCCCTACCTCTGACACGCAGTGCCCCCAGGAGCTGTGTACAAGCAGTATTCGGCGCTTGGTCCTCCTGTGGGCCCTTGGACATCGGGGCTAAGCTGCGTCCTCCCGCTGACCCCCGCTGGGCCGGCCCTGCGCCGCCTGCTCTGTGTGGTGAGCTCTGAGGGCGTCCGGGGCCTTCTGCGTAAGAGCACCTGTGTCCCAGTCCCTGGGACTTCTGTTCCCGGGGAGGCAGAGGGAAAGGTGGCGACTGGGCGACGTCAGAGTGCTGCGTGCCAGGGCGAGTGCGTGGGCGGCTCCCGGGGAGCGCGAGGCGGCCGTTATGCAGAAGTGTTAGGGTTGCACGTCTGTGTGCCCCTCAGCTCCCAAGTTGCAATCTACCCCCCAGTGGGTGGTGGTAAGAGATGGCGCCTTTGGGAGGTGACAAGGGTTAGATGAGGCCCTGAGGGTGTAGCCCCCATGAATGGCGTCCCTACCTTGGAGAGCCAGCAGAGGGCCTCTCCCTGTCCCTGTTCCCACCCCTGAGACACGGGAAGGTGGTGTCTACACCCAGATGGGGCCTCCTCAGGAGCTGACCACGCCGGTCCGACCTCGGGCTTCCAGCCTCCAGGGCGGCGAGGCGTGGAGCTCCGTCGAGCTGTGTTGTGTACTCCAGCATGTAAGAGTCTGCAGTGTGGCCGTGGGGACAAAGTCAGGGCTGGCCAGGGCACAGGGTCCTCTGGGGCCAGAACTCTGGGGCGGCGTGAGGCCTTCGGGCGACTCCGCTGGGTGTTCTGTGCCCTGGGCCAGCAAGCTCCCCGGGAAGGGCCAGCCTCCCACGCCAGGGCTTCCAGGCCGCCGGGTGGGGTGTCCGGCTGCTCGGCTCACCTGTGGCTGCAGCACGAGTGTGCACACGCCCGCCTGCGCCTGCGGCTCCGCTCGTGAAGACGGTGTGGGGACGGCCTGGGCTGCTCATGCTTCAGTGTTCTTCTTCTGATGGAAAATAATCTTTTTAAATGTGAAAAACAGAGATTTGTTTTTAACGTGAAGAACAGTTTGACCGCGGACTGTACAAAAACAAGTGGCTCAGGCTTGTTCCAGGCCTAGTGTTCGGCCCTGACCCCGCTTTTTTAGCTTTATTGCAGCATAATTGGTCAATAAGAGTGTGTGTGATAAAGTGTGCAGGCTGCCTGGTACGTGTGCACGCCGTGAAGTGTTAATCACTCCTATGTTTCCTTTTCTTCTTAGCTGGCGAGTAAATGCCCCACGTACTTATGGCCGCAGCGCAGGCCTTGCCGTGTGTCCTCACGGGCCGGCCGGGCAGCCCTCGCCACGTGCGCGTTGTCAGGGGCTCGCCGTTTTCTGCGCTGAGCACACTTACGATGTGGTCCAGCAAAGCCGGGGTCGCACAGCAGAGCACCCCCACCCTCCGGCATAGGGGGCGTCCCCAGTGCCTCTGTCCCACACCTAGGCAGGCGATGGCGGAGGATGGAGCAGCTAGAGGGGTCGGGCAGGCGGCTGTGACGATAGATGGTGGGAGGGTGGAGGGCAAGCCAGGGGGACTGCTGGGAGATTTCGAAAACCAGAGGGACCAGCAGTTAGCGTAATGGCTATGTTGCTGGACTCCCATGTAGCCGACTGTGGTTCAAGTCCCGGACCCGGTGGCTTAAACTCGCGCCGGATGCGTGTGTGTGCATGCCCAAGATCCCGAGAGAATGGAGGAGAAGGGATTGTGGCATGGCCATCCCCCTTGGGGGGTGATTTCTTGTTTTCTATGTCTCTTTATCTCTCTGTCTCTCTCTGTCTTTCTGGCGAGTGCACACACCCTGTAGCAAAAACCTCTCAAAAAAAAAAAAAAAAAAAGAAAAGAAAACCAGAGTGACATGATGCAGTTTGCATCTCTAAACCTCAGTTCAGCCTAGAATACGTTTCACTTGCAAATTATATGGAATTTAAGACCTTATTTGTCACTTTGATTTTCTTCACCCATATAAATAGACAAAAAATAAAATAAAATAAATAAAGCCAGGTTCTCCCCGCCAGCCAGGCCTCCGTGAGCTCTCTGGCGACCGGCCTGTGGCTCGCCTGCTCACACCGCCTCTGCATGGAGGTAACTGTGCCCAGGCGTGCAGGCCCGACAAGGCAGCCCATTCTCTGCAGTGGTTCCCGCTGCTTCAAAGCCTAGTCCTTGAATTGATTTTGCAAAGAGCTGGGGTTTAAAAAAATTCTGTTGCTGAAATTTCCTGCTGTTTTTGACAAATCAACCTAAATTCCCATTGTTTGTTTTTATGATTACGCCGGCGACAGCAGTCTGGCCCTCTTTTAATTGTCTTCCTCTCCCTGCGCGGAGCTGCCGTAAATCAGAGAAATGCTGTGAAAATGACAATCACAGCAGCTTTCGTCCCTCCTGGCACACAGGCCTTTCCATTTTGTTAATCACAACCGGAATGATGCATCTGCCTGGAGCCCCTCTCCTGTAGACGTGAGAACGGAGACGAGAGAGGAGAAATGCCAATCCTCTTGGTCCTGTCTCTGCAGTCTAGGCACAGGGTGGCATGGCTTCCCGGCGCCACTTTCTTTTTGCAATGGCGCAATAAGAGACCAGACCTGTGACGGGCTCAGGGTCTTTCAGCAACCTAAGAAGAAGGTGGTTTGGGAGGAGCACTGCCCACTTCCGGGGGAGTGCGGGGCCGTCTCCCACAGTGGAGCCACGCTTCGCGGTGTCTCGGGAGAGGTGCCCGGCCCGCCTTGCTCCCTCCACGACGTGCAAACCAAGAGCCTCGTGGCCTCCAGGTTCTCGTTCAGCTCCAGCAGGCTCGGGCCTCGAACGGCGTCCCTTCCTTATTACCAGGCTTCCTCACCCAGTAGGAGTGGTCGCCGTCCGAGTGTGGACGGTCAGCCCCCACTCAGCATCGAACTCAGAGCCTTCCGTCGGGGTGGCACCCCCAGACCAGCCGTGTTTGGACGTCCTGTGCCTTGAGCCGCTTGCTGTCTTTGCTCCGGAAATCTAAGCACTTTTGTTGGTGGCTTTTAGACAGACACACACCTCTGGCTGTCACGCTCCTCAGCAATGTCCTTTGCTTTCATTTTCTTCCCCAGAGGGAGCAAATTTGACCTTTAAAGCGTTCAGGTTTGGAGGAAGACTGGTAATGCCGCTCTGCAGTCAGGAAAGTCTTTCTGCACAGCTAGTCCCGAGGGGACAATACTGCCGTTGGGACCCGCACAGGGCATGCGTGGCCGTGGACCGCAGACCCGAAAGTGCACGACCAGAGAGCTCCCGGCCGGCCTGCTGTGTGCCCTCCTTCCCGCCTCCTGTACAAACTGGGTTAGGAGCTGGTTCCCCTGAACCCCTTCTTTCTGGGGGGCACTCGCTTCTGTCAGGAAAACGGGACTTTGTACGAGGGCCGCTCCGTGGAGGGGTCTAGCCCGTTAGTGTAACCTGCTGTTGGCACCGAGAAGTCCCTGAACTAGACAGCGACCCTGTGTGGGCCTAGTTCGGAGCTGCTGGCGGGTGCCTGGCAAGGTGTGTCCTGGGACACAGAAGTCAGGTGACTCGGAGGAGCCGCGTTTCTCCCAGTCAGGGCGCAGCCTTCGGAGAAAACGCACAGCCCAGGGCTCCCGGCCGGCCCATCCCGAACTTCCCCTCCCACTTCCCGGAGCCCAGGCCTGCAGAGGCCGGCTGGCTGGGGAAGCCTGACCTCGAACTTCGTGTGCAGTTGAAGGTGGTCTTAGGAACCGATGTCCAGAACCCACGGCGTGCCAGCCAGTGATTGGTAGACCGCTGTCCCACAGCGCCCGGCTGATTCGAGCGACCGGGAATTCACCGCCCTTTGCTAAATCCTGGAGGCTCAACGCTGCCCCTGCAGCTGGTCTGCGCCGGCCCCGCACCGAGGAAGGGCCCTGACTTCAGAGGGCCCTGTGCTGCCGCTGCTCCATAGAAACTTTAAGTGGATTTCAACGTGCGTACTTTTCAGGAATCGCTAGGAGGCGAGTGATAGAAAACCCAACCCCAACTGGCTAAAACAGAAAGGGGATTTACTGCCTTTTTACAGTAAAAAGGCCAAATATACTCCGCCTTCCAGCTTAGCTGGACACGGTGCAAAACGCGTCCTCAAGACTCGAACTCCTTCCTCCGCCTGGCCCTGTTTCCTCGGGCGCTCCATCCAGGTGGGCCTGCCCTCGTGCCGGGCAGTCGTTGGCTTCTGGCCGCTTCCGCCACCCTCCTGGCGCGGTGGCAGAAAAGAGCGCGTCTCTTCCGGAGGGTTCCAGCGTGGCTCCGACCTCACCCACCGGACTCAAGGCGGGCTGTGGCTCACCTAAACTCGTCCTCCAGTTGTTCCCACGATTCATTTCCTCGGCTTCAGCCCTGCCCAGGCTGCAGGTGGGCCAGACTCCAGCCGGGGTCAGCGGCTCACTCACAGTGCAGTGGTGTCTCCCGGCCGGGATTTCAGGGCACCAGCCTGAGAGCGCTGAACAGGCCGTGTGCCCGTCTCCATGGGGACAGGGATCAGCCGTGTTCTACCCCGACTGTTCCCGCAGCGTCCTGCAGTTCATGCGAGCCCTGACCGCCCTCCCGTGTCAGTGCGCACCCCAGGGCAGCAAGGTCCCAGGCACGCAGACCCCGGCAGCATGTGAAGTCCCAGCTACACACATTCCGTCTGACCTGGGTACAGTGTGGTAGCCCCAGGGCCGCCCTTCAGGCTCCATAATTCTCTAAAACTCCTCACAGAAGCCCCTGAAAGTGCACAGTGTTATAATGATCGCTTTGTAATAAGGAGAAAACTCAGGGGTAGCCCAATGGAGGGGACCCAGGCAAGTTCTGGGGGCTGGAGGGGCACGGAGAGCCACCTCACTCCCTCGTGTGGGGCCGTCACTGTCCTCGCTCGCCGCGTCGTTCACCACAGTGTCGCAGCCTGCAGGGTGGGACGGCCACGCTGCGGTCTTGGGCATGCACGCGCTTGCACCCCGCATGATTTTCCAGCCGCCAGGTCTGAGACTCGAAACCTGGTTGGCCGTCTGGGAGTCCAGCACTTTAACCACCACTTGCTGGCCTCTCTGTTTTTTATGCATTTTTTTCTTTTCCTTTTCTACTGCTGGTGGGCAAATGTAGTTGCATGTATGTATGGGCATGAGAGAGAACACTCACCCCACCACGGGGTGTGGCCAGGCCACACCCTTTCCCTCCGTTTTCCCATTCCATTAGGACTTGGGCACGTGTGCACTCACACCCAGTGTGTTTTCAAATCGTGAGGGCTGAGATTTGAACCCTGGTCGGCCCTGTAGGGTCTGGCTTTGAATACACAGGGTTTAATTGCTGTGCTGTGATCGCCTCCCCAGCCCAGTCTGTGCGGTCCCAGAGCCCAGAGGGTCACACTGGAGATGCCACTGACACAGGCGACCCTCATACACACACATACACACACACATGTACACACACATATGCACTCACACACATATACATATATACACATACACACATACATGCAGACACATGCATATACACACATACACACACACACACACACACAGAACCCCTCATTGCCATGGGACAGATGGAGGCGTGGAAGAGAAACGGTCTTGACTTCGCAGAACAGCTGACTCACTGACTCCCCGGTGTGACGCGAAATGCCGGCTCCACGGCCACGGCATGCAGGAAGCCAGGCGTGCTGTCTGGTGCCCCGGGAAGGCCGTGTTTCCGCGTTGGGGAGCCCCCCAGCTTCTCGGGCCGCCTGGCTGGCCCTTTCCAGATGGCCAGCTCCGCCCTTCCCTGTCCCATAGGGATCTCGATGTTCCTTGCCAGGGCTCCCATGAAAGAACCGTCTTCTCTTGAGCTTGCCCTCTCAGACAGACACAAAGCTGCACCGTCGTGCTTGTGCCCACGCTGACATCTGCAGTGACCTCCGTGTGACCATCTGACAGCCAGCTTCTTTCCAGGTTCAGGTCCTGAGGTCCCGACCAGCTGGCGAATGCCCTGGACGTCCCCCTTCCTCGCCCAGGTGGAGCGCCCCGCCGCAACGCGCCCTCAGGATGTAGCTGCGGGTGGGGACGAGGGGCTGCCCTGCGGCGTGGGTGCCCCGACTTCCCATTTTTACAGCTCACCGTCCTGCTGCTCCAGGGTGCAGCGTTTAGCCCGGGCGAGGCAGCTCTCGGCGGTGCTCCGGCCGCGCGGTAACAGCATGGCGCAGCCCGCATGGGGTACGTGGCGGCTAAGAGCTTAGAATCACAGGCCCACTCTGACTCTACTTGTGTGCCTCTCGCTGGAATTCAAATCAACAGTTCTTTGGCGTGAAAGGCCCTCTATTAGATTTATTTCTAAATTCTTTTAAGGATGTCAGCGTGGAGCCCCCAGGATGTGACGAGGGAGCAGAGCAGACCAGCCTCTGCGGCTGCGGGAATTAGGCTGAGCGGGTTGGAAACGAGCAGTCGGCCGGCGCGGATGGGTAGATGGAACCAGTGGCCCGGAGTGAACTGAAAGGGCAGGTGCGCCGTGAGCAGAGGCACCGTGTGGCGGATGCGGCAGCACTTCGGGGTGCTGTGTGGCCGGCTCAGGTTTCGGCTGGATCGTCCTCAGCTAGGGTTCGTTTTCTTCCCAAGCTGGCTAGTCTGAAATCCCCTCCTGATTTGAGGCTTGACACGTGGACTGGAGGATCGGTGTCCCTGGCTCCTGTGGCAGCTCACAGGAACACCCTGGAAGCCCGTGTCCCGGTGCACATCTCCACAGTCAGAGCGTGCCCATGGCTGTCTTTAACAAATTAGGATTTTTCAGAAAGGTAAACCTTTTCAAGGGGGAAAAACAATGTAACTTAGTGAGCAAGTGTCAAATAGTTAGGGAAGCAGGAAAATGACGGAGCTAGATAAGGTTATCAGGAACTGCGTGTGCACGTGTGTGTGCGTGTACACACAGACACACCTGTGTCACAGTTGGGCACGCCTGGTCGGAGCAGAGCGTGCTGGAATACGCAAAGCTGGTGCAGAGCAGACCGATGCCCTAGGGGGCAATGGGACGCTACCTCACCCCTGAGGTTCCTTCCTGCAAGACGGAGGTGATTTGATGGCTCCTGCACGGCCATTTGCATCCGTCTTCTCCACGCTGACAGCCGACGGTGCAGACCCAGCCCCAGTCGATAGTGAACGGTAGGCACCGAGGTTCCCTTCCCTAAAGCCTCCTGTGGCAGGGAGGTGGGCTCCGTGAGTGTTCCAGCTCGGCTTTCAGAGGGCACGCAGGGACCGCTGTGCCCCGGTGCCCAACTCCATGTAGCTTTTCTTAAGAGGCGGGATCCCTGAGCACCCTCAGAGGCGGGCGGGCCATGGCAGTGCGAGCAGGAGTAGGCAGCGGTGGCCGGGTGCACGCCCGTCCCGGGCCAGCTGCTTCTTAACGCTGACAGCGGGTTCCCAGCTGCCTTGTGAATCCGTGCGACCAGAACTTCAGAGATTCCATACGAAAGTGCAAGTCCAGGTTTTCAGGTGCGGTGTCCCAACCGGAGAATGTGGCCACTCATTCCACGGGGTGGCTGTAAGGAAGCAGCCCTGCGGGGTGGGTCACAGGAGCAGGGGTGTGCTGGTCACCGTGAGAAGTCCCGGGTCAAGGCGCGGCCGCCAGCATCTGGGGGGTCTGCTTTCCGTGCCACCTTACTTGGGTTAGCTCCATGCCCTCATGCCTGTCCGTGGGGAAAAGCTTAGAAATGTTAACATCCAGGAAATAAAGACCCTAACAAAACGCCCTAGCGCTCCGGAGCAGGGACGCTGTCTGTGTTACGCGATTTTCTGCCATGTCCTCTGCCCGTCCTCGCTTAGGCTCCTTGAGGTATTGGCGTGCCAGTTAGAACAGCATGCACGTTCAGAAAGCCCACGGCAACACTTATCCTGGGGAATGCAGTCAGCTTAGTGCTGTTCCTATAAATATATATTTTAAAATTTTATTTATTATTTTTTAATTTGTTATAGGGCTGGTGCGCTCACCAGAGAGAGACAGAGAGAGACAGAGAGAGAGAGAGAGAGAGAGAAAGTACGAAAGCAAGCTGCCAGGTCTGGGACTCAAACCGTGGTTGGCCATTCGGGAGTCCAGCACCTTTAACCACCATGCCACCTGGTGGCCCCTGTATCTATCTATATGCTTGAGTGCGACATGGGGGGTCCAGAGAGGAGTTGAGGGACGGGAAGGAGTGACAGTGGGAAGACAGCCATGGAGCAGGGTTGGGTCTGGGCAGAGGCCCGGCAGCATAGGGAAGCCCTGCACACAGACCCACATGGGAGAGAGGGGAGGGTGGGAGACCCTGCTCACAGGTGCACAGTGTGGCCACACGCATGGGAGGAGAGAGGACAGTGTTAGACAGCAAAGCAAGCTTGTCGGGGTCACAGGCACCCAAAGCCCACCCCGAAACGCCCAGCAGGCGATAACCAAGCTGTCACTACAAAGGACACTTGGAATCACTTTCAGAAAGAGATGAGAAAACCAAGTCTTTTCTTTTCTTTTCTCTTTTCTTTTCTTCTCTTCTCTTCTCTTCTCTTCTCTTCTCTTCTTTTCTTTTCTTTTCTTTTCTTTTCGAGGTTTTTGCTATAGAGTGCATACGCTTGCCAGAAAGACAGAGAGATACAAGGAGATAGAAAGCGAGAAATCACCCCCGCCAGGGGAAATGGTCACGCCGCAATCCCTTCTCCTCCATTTTCTTCTCGGGATCTTGGGCACGCACGCACACGCGCCCAGCGTGAGTTTAAGCCACTGGGTCCAGGACTCCAATCGTGGTCAACTACACGGGAGTCCAGTTACATAGCCATTATGCCAATTGCTGGTCCCCCAAGTATTTTCTAATAAAAGACAGGAGCGCCACTGAGGCGGAGTTGGTGAAGGCTAGTCCGAGAACGAGGCCACCTCCGCGTCCTGAAGGCTGCTGGGACAGGCTGGGGCCCAGGCGGGGAGGGTCAGCCATGGGCTGGCACGTGCTTCCCCAGCAGCTGCCGGAGGGCCTTTGGCTGATGACAGCCAGGGAAATGCCAGAGACTGGCAGCAGGTTGGGGTACGCCCTGAAGTAAGCTGTTCTCAAGCGGGGCGCTGGGGGGTACCAGGGTTGCCGCGGCCGCCCCTTGGGCTTCCGTTGTGCAAGTCGGCGATGCTGGAAGAGTGGATTCTCCATTAGAGCTCACTGGGGGGGCGCCCTGCCCTTGCACGGGCTGCTGTCCTTTGGGGCTAAGCCACTCCCCGTCCCTGGTCGGGGCCCCTGTGCTTCTCCTGGGGATTCGGGACATCGTGGCATTTCCCCAGTGGCCCGGTGACCTGAAAGTAGTGAGGATTCCCAAAGCGATGCCCAGTGGGGTGGGTGTGGCATGGCAGCGTCCCCCGTCCCTTTGTAATTTGTTAATGTATTTGTACAATTTAATACATAATTTGATGACTGCAGGCTTGTTAGACCAGCTAGGTTCAGAAACAGCGCGTCCTGGGGGCTTTCCAGGTCGGCGTATCCTCTTCAAAAACAATGAGGGGTTACTGTATGCGGCTGCGCTCAAACCAGTGGGACAGCCTTTGGGCACCGTCGTCTTCAGGTTGCCGGTGACTTGGGCACATTGCCTCAGCCACCTTGTCACGTTCACCTTAGTGACAGCGTCGGTGATGACACCAGAGTCGTAAGCAGTGGGGACGAGGCGGCCTTTACGCCAGCACTGCAGGCTGAGGGGCTTTCAGTTCGGGTGTGTCACGTGGGCCTGCTGGGAACGGAAGGCCATTGTCCCACCGCGTCTCTCCTCTGTAGGTGGTTTTCAGCCAGCATGTCCAGCAAGGCGGACCTCGTGACCAGCCCCTCCACACCATCGCCTTTCCCTTTCCTGCTCCAGTAACTTAACACTTCCGCTTATCCCTGGGCTCGAACTTTGGGACAGCAAATGCCTCCTGAAATCAAGTGATCACCCTTCCAAACACCTAAAATATGCGGGGTCTTCAGAAAGGCCATGGAAGGGGCCAGCAGATGGTGTAATGGTTGTGTTGCTGGACTCTCACTAGCCAACCTGTGTTTGAATCCCAGACCTGGTAGCTTAAAACTCACGCTGGGCGTGTGCGTGTGTGTGCCCAAGGTCCTGAGAGGAGAATGGCTTGCAGTGTGGATCCCCCCAGGGAGTGATTTCCCACTTTCTGTCTCTCTGGCAAGTGCATGTGCCTTGTAACAAAAATCTCTCTCTTAAAAAATAAATAAATAAATAAATAAAAAGAAGAAAAGAAAATGATGGAAAATGTGTACTATGAAAGCTATTCATGATTTAATTTTCTTGCACCCAAATCAACTCATACTGTAATTCTGATTTCCCATAGACTTTGCAAAGTCCCTGGCATACTCGTCACATACAGCCGTGTTCACACGGTCCAGAACACTCAGTTCCAGTTACTGTATGAAGGGCTTTGCTTCTCATGAAGTCAAAGCAAACGGCACCCTGGGTCTCCTGGTTTGGATCTGAGTGTAGCTGGGAGATTCGCTTTGACCCCAGGAGACGGAGGTGTGGTCTGGGCTTGGTTTGGTATTCAGCTTTGCGTCTCCGAAGGTCTTGTCGTGTTCTTAGGGGTGATGTTGGTAAGAGTCGTGGGTGTGTAGAGAAGAACGTGGAAAGGGCGCCCGTCTGGGGTTGCGCGACGCAGCTGGCGAAACCTGGCCCCACCACCACAGGACCCGCATGTCCCTCTGTCTTCATGGAACCTGGAAAAGCAGCCAGGTCCACTGGGTTGTGTGCGAGCTCCGGCCCGGATGGCGAAGAGCATGCCTTTTCGAGAGCGTTTCCCTCCCGTTGCGAGTCCTTGCCGGCCTGGGCCGTGAGCACATACCCCAGCCTTCCCTTGGTCATGTGTAATTACCCCAGAGGAGCAATGAGCTGACAGGGCTGAGGCATCGGAGAGAGCAAGAGTCAACTAATCTTTAAGAATTGGATCAAAATAGCTCCTTAAAATTATTTTTAATCTTCACAACTTACATTGAGAAAGAGGAGAAACTGAGGCAGCTCGGGCTGTCAGGAAAGCCGTGATGTTTTTCTATGCAAAAATGCGTCGTGACTTCCCTGACAGCCCATTTATGAAAAAGACAAAGCCAATGAAAAAGAGACCAAATTCAAAAACAAGCTTACTTTGCAGATGGCTTGTATCCCTCTACCCGGTCCATGACCGTCTCTACTAAGAGTCATGTAGATGTTTTAGCTTCTTAATGTATTTTTCTACTTTTCCCCTTTGGAAAAAGCCTTTTTTGATTTCCACATCTTCTTACTGTAGGGCCAACTTATCAAAACAAGACATTTTTATGTCAAGACTAAGGTAACGTATTTATACCGGGAGGCAGTTCTTGTTATATATCAGGGGACAGAAATTGTCACTTCTGTGTCCAGTCCCTCCACATTTCATTTCAGGGCAGGTCCTCGAGGGACAATTTGTACCTGAAATTTTTACAAAATCGCTGTGATGACTTCTAAAGGAGCCATTAGGAAATGGTCTCTGAGTGTTTCAGATGTGAAGTTCGAGGACGCGGCACCCGGGCTCTGCTGTTAGGGGAGCCCTCTCCCTCCTGAGTTAATCGAGCGGTGTTCAAAGGACACGAAAATGTGTCCCTAAGCTGCAAGTCAGGAATAATGCGGGCCACCCCATTCCAGGTAACACCCAGCTCCGTTGTTTAAAAAAGCAGGATAATTTGGGTGAGCGAAGGTGAACGCCTTAGTTTGGAGAGAATGTCACATTTGGATTATTGGTTAGCTATGAATAAAATCTAGTGAAATTAAGGCAAAGAGGAGGGCAGATGATCTTCCATGAAGTCCTGCTTTTACACTCCAGGGTCCCGTAGAATTATATGTAATCTGCAAAGCTTGCTGCCTCTCCATAGGAATTTGCCCCAGGCTCCCTGAGGATGGGCACTTCTGAACACTGGCTCCACCCAGACCTCAGCAGCCAGGGTGCAGCCAGGGCAGGTGGGCTTCCCTAGAGCAAGTGGTCCCCGCGTGTTCAGCAGGGAGGACACTGTCTCGTCGTCACATAGCGCCCGGGCCAGCTGGGAGCTCTGGCTGACAGAGGCAGGCCGCTCCCGGTCGCCGGGCAGAGGGAAGACCAGGCAGAGTGCACACCGGCTCATGATGTGGGTTTGGAGCAGGTCGGGGTTTTTATTATAAAAACTATATATCTGTGTTATTAAACCTCTAACGACATGAGTCTGTCAACGATCGCTCACATGAGGTGGGCCCTAGCGCTGCCTGGTCTCCACTCAGCAGGGGCGCCCCGCCGTGTGGCTGAGCCCCCGACCCCTCCCGTGCCCCAGCGACACGCCTGACCCCTCCTGGGCAGACCCAGAGAGCCTGGGACCAGCGGGACCGCGGCCGGCAGGAGCGGCTGGCTCTCCCGGGGCCGCGGGGCCAGGCCTGCGCGCTCCTGCAGGTGGTTTGGGGCTTTCCTTCGCCGATTGCGTGGACGCTTCGTCGCCGGCACGGGCTAACCTGTGCGTTTCCAGTTAACCACGTCTGCGCCGTCCGTCACTCCCCGCTGCGGTGTACATCTGCTAATTCCAGCGGGGCTGTGCTCCCTGCCAGGCTGGGATCACCTCGTAATTTACAAACACCCCACAAGGCTGCAGGTGTAGCAAATGTTGAGGAAATAAAGCATTTACACAGCCTAGCACTTCCCATAGAAGCTTAAAAATCTTTAGTTTATGATTTGTTCATATTCCCCTTTTATCAAGTGTTTTTATTTTTCTAAAAAAAAATCGCATTCTGCAGATCGATAGGGATGCTGTATTGGGAAACTCCTTCATGAAACGGATTCTGTGGTCAACTGAGGAGTAGCGTGGGGCCCAGCAGCCTCAGAGTGGGCTGCTCACGGCGCTGTCGAGGCCTCCTTCACGGTACCTGCTGCCCGGAACCAGCGGTGCACTGGGTCTCTTTGGTAATGAGACACTTTTTTATTTTTTTGGAGAGGTTTTTGCTATAGGGCGCGTGCGCTCGCCAGACAGAGAGAGAGAGACATAGAGACAGAAAGCGAGAAATCACCCCCCAGAGGGGATGGTTACACCGCAATCCCTTCTCCATTCTCCTCTAGGGATCTTGGGCACACACGTCCGGCGTGAATTTTAAGCCACCGGGGCCGGGACACGAACCGTGGTCGACTACGTGGGAGTCCAGCGACATAGCCATTATGCTAACTGCTGGTTCCTGGTAATGAGACACTTTTTAAACAAAACTTCCTAGTGAAAGTCTGTATTCCAAATAGAAATGGGAAACCAGAATTAGGAAAAACTGAAGCTAAAACAGAGCACAAGATGCAAATGGGCAACGCTTCCTCTTCGGGGTTCCCCGGCCTGCGCCGTCACCACCAGAGGGGAGAGCAGCAGTGTTCGGTGAGGTCACGGGTATGTGGCATGACATACACCGTCGCATGGAGCTGTGGATCGATAAGACACAGACGAGCACCGCTTTATCGCCTGGGCACCGTGCGACTCTGTCCTGCCTCCTGACGAGGCTTGGGCCACCTCGCCGCTGGGCGCCCTGGGATGTCCATCAGATGCTGGAGAACCAGATTCGAGTTAAACAATGCTTGTGCAGAGGGCAGCCCATGGCGTGGAGGTTAAGGCAGCCGAGCCCACGTGGCCTGCTGCAGGGTTCAAGTCCCAGACCTGGCAGCTTGAAAACATGTCAGGCATGTGTGTGTGCCCCAGGTCCTGAGCGGAGAGATGGGGGAAAGGCGACTGTCCTATGACCTGCCCTCGGGGTTGCTCTCTCACTTCCCCTCGCTCTTTCTGTCTCTCTCTGGCAAGTGTACGTTCCCTCTGGCAAAATTACAAAAAAAAAAAAAAAAAAAAAGAAAACATGTTTATTAAAGAAAAAATCTGTGTCCAATATTTTTTTAAAAGCATATTTCTAGAAGGGGAGTTTCTAGGGCTAAGAGTAGTTACTTTAAAAGAAAATAGTTTAGGGGCCAGCAGATGGCATGTTGGGTTAGGTGCTGGACTCTCACATGGCTGACGGCAGTTCAATTCCTGGACCTGGTGGCTTGCTTTCTCACTTTCTCTCTCTTTCCCTCTCTGGTGCCCTATGGCAGATTAAAAAAAAAAAAAAGGTAATAATAAGTAAAATTAAATAATTTATTTTCTAGAAAAGAATAGTTTAAATTTGGAAAATCGCATTCTCAGTTTGCTTCCACAAAGTTGCCATAGCTTGCACTGTGGTGTCAGCGTGCGGAGCATCAGTTCCAGTGTTCTCTCGCCAACAGCGGGACTAGGATTCACAATTGCAGATACAGACTATCTCAATATTTTAAAAATTTGCTCGATTTGGTCAGTAGAGGTTAAATGGTTTTCTTTTTGTTGTCCTCATATTTTCCCTCTCGGGAAACCATTCTTGATTTGTGTCCTATTCATTTTTTTTTTTAACATTGGGGTGTTCATTCTCTTTATTCCCAGGTAGGAGCTCTTTGTACATTGAGGGTGGCGCTTTGACAGAAGCGTCACCACATTTTCGCGGCTTGGGAAGCGACTGCACACCCGTGTCCTGACTGTCCTTTCTTCCTCCGCTTTCTCTGAGTTCACCTGGGGGGGATTCAACACTTGAGCGATTTGAAAGTTCAGCCCTAAGGAAACGCTTGGCAGACAGTGGCCCGCTCGGTCTGTCTCGTGTCTAAGACAGGACTCCGGAAGCCGCTGGGGTTGCGTGGGGGCCGCAGATGCAGCTGCAGGGAGCAGGCCCCTGCTCGGGAGGCTTCCTCGCCGCAGTCTTGTTTACTCATCTGGCTGGGGAGTGATTTAGGAAAGGCAGTACTGACGTCCCAGAGTTAATAGCCGCTCACCATGGCTCTTAATCCTGATTTATGGCCTCGGCTTCAGCCCAGGAATCCAGTGCAGCAATTTCCGTAATGGAGAGACCAACTGCTCCTGAGAAGCCCATTGAATGAACAGATTTTATTGGCTCATAAAAACGTCAGAGGTTAATATCTTTGTTTGCTCGGACAGCTGTCTAATTCCAAGTCTGGGCAATTGCTTTATTTTTTCCTGAAGAGAAAAACATATAGATGTTTTGGATTACGTTTTGTGTGTAATGGTATATGACAGATGTATTAGATTAGCCTGCCCAGGGATTCTGGAGCTCTGCCTCCGAACTGTAAATCTTACTTGACTTTCGCGTTTGCTGGTGACACGGACACATTGCATGTATATTTCATGGACCGGGAGAGGCGGGAAGTCCCGGAGCCGCTGAGATGTTGCAGCCCATTCGTTCCGAGGGAGGCCTGGCATGCGGAGAAACCGTCCGCAGTTATGTTTGGGCTTAAAGTATTAACAACAAATCAAAACCCCAAAAACACTTCATTTGGTCGGGGGACATCGCTCTTCGTAAGGTCTGAGCACGTTTGGACTAGACATAAATTTCTTCTTTCTGTTCTACCTCCACGAAAGCAAGGGTGTTTGTATTCGGAGAATTTTCCTCCTTGTGGAAGATAAAGGTGCTTTTTGTTAAAAGCTCTAAAAGTCATCTTGTTTGCAAACTTAGCAAATTAACAAATTCATCTGCATGTGCGAATTGTGTACTAGAGCCTTCCACACAGCTTTCCTCTTTGAAAACATCACCCAGGACCTGCATTTCGCTTGGGTATTTCCAGGGTTATTTTCTATTTTAAAATAATATCCTCGAGAATGAATTCTTCTGGGGAGATAGCTAATGAGAAACTTGTGAGAAAGCATTTACCACAAATGTGTGTATTCCAAATAAAGCAAGCTGTGCCTAAAAAAATAATGATTGGATTTAGACAGCAAGTCGGTTGCTGTGTAAATTGCACAACTTTTCCTTGAATAGATCCCTTTCCGTGGCGGTGGGCTCTCATAGTGCTGCTCATTGACAATGAACAAGCTCCAGCTCATGGTCTCCCCTACCTCCCGTCTTTGAACTAAATTCCTCTCACCTGTAGTTTAAGGCGCCCTTTCCTTCCACCTGTTTTTTCTTCTTTATTTTGCAAAATTTAGAATCTATTGGAGTTAGATTTATTAA
Organism: Tupaia tana; assembly: GCA_026018925.1. Classification (NCBI taxonomy): domain Eukaryota; kingdom Metazoa; phylum Chordata; class Mammalia; order Scandentia; family Tupaiidae; genus Tupaia; species Tupaia tana. The sequence goes on along the minus strand of JAKSZU010000026.1, from coordinate 23,340,063 downwards.
TAGTTGCCTAATACATTTGTTGATAACTGTACCCACGAAGTCTTTTTCACGAGCGGCCAGATTGGCGCTCGCAGAGTTTGCAGAGATGTGCTGTAACCTGCCTCGGTCCCTGGCTTTCAGTGACAGCGCAGCCGTCAGGAGGTAGCGAGGACTCGTTTTACTGCAGTGACAGAGTCGTACTCAGGGATGGCGACCTTTCTGATGATAATGATTCATGAGAAGTGCATGTTCGCAGAAGGAAGGACGCCATCAGGTTGTTGGCTCGCACTCCTTCCCCTTGAGGAAGAGCCAGTGTGGTCTCTGCATGTGGTGGGTGTGCGCTGCGTCCCTGCTCCCCAGAGTGGACCGGCCACGTGCAGCTCACGAAAAGCGTGCAGGTCTCACTTAGGATGGCAGAGGGAGATGATAAGCACCAGGCCTGCCTCCTCTTGATGGGCCGCCGAGATCTGCCTGCGGGTCTCCCTGCCTCTGCTTGGTGGAGACTGGGATCGCCCGTGGGTCTCCGATGTGACCCGAGCTCCCTGCACCTGATTGCCAAATCAGTGACCCTCTGTCCCTGGGCACAGGCTTCAGTCCTCTGCAGTCCTCAAGGCTTCCTGGGGGCAGGGGGCAGTGGAGGAGACGTCGGCCTCAGTGATTCCACCAGGGCATCAGAATCTTCTGTAAGGCCCCCCTTTGAAAGTGAGAGGTCCTAGACACTGCCCATGTGTAGCATGTAGGGATTTTTTTCCCTCCCTCCCTTTTTACTTTTTCTCTCCCTCCCTCCCTCCCTCCCTCCCTCCATGCTAGTGGGTACATGTGCTCACCAGAGACAGAGACAGAGGGAGAGGAGAAAGCACCCCCCAAGGGGGACGGTCATGCCATGTCCCCTTTACTCCACCTCTTTGTCCTTTCAGAATTTGGGGCACACAAACTTGTGTGTTTCTCAAGCCACAGGGTCTGGAACTGAACCGGGCAGTCAGCCACATGCAAACCTACAGCCCTGCCACATGGCCGCAGAGCTGGCCACGAGTCTTCTGTCGCTTTTGGGCGTGCGGGCCTCTGAGTATGCGGCCAAGGGCCCAGACCTCGCTGCCCCATTTGGCTGAGAGTGCTTCCGTAGATGGCACCAGCTGATCCCATAAACGCCTGCCCGGGGGCGGGGTGGGCACTGCAGCCCAAGTGTGTCCGTGGGAGGCTGGGGCTGCTGGTAGGGCACCGTTCACTATGAAGAGTACAAATTAACAGCAGACAACATAAAAGAATTGACAAAGCTTTTAGTGGTGATGAAGGGGCTTAAGGAGGAAGAAAGGGGAGGTCTGTGTGTGCCCGTGAGTGTGATCCACGTTAGATAGACAGTTCACTCAGGAATGTCAGGAATGCGCGCCAGGACAATGTCCCTGCAAGGATAGCTCGGGGCCTATGAGTGCCAAGTTGAACTGGGTTTAGAGCATGGACTTAAACCAAAGCATCACTTAACCTCACACCTGAACACTTAAGAGATCAAAGCCTTGAATCATTTGCCATTTGCAAGAGACGGTGATGTGAGGACTCGGTCTATCCAGGGCGGTTTCCTGGATGAGCAGCAGGAGCCGGAGATCGTGGGGCCTCTAGAAAGCATGAAATGACTGTGGTCCCTGGAGGTGGAGGTCAGATGGAAGGGGCTGGAACCAGATGACAAAAGCCCTCGGGTAGGTGACAGCGGGTGTTCCCAATGCAGAGATGTGAGGACGCAGTAAAGGAAGGCTTCCTGCAGGTGGTGGCAGGGTTTGGGGCAGCAGGGACGGCAGAGCTGCCTGTGTCCCCACAGTGGGGCGCAGCTGCCGCAGCCTTCCTGACTGGGCCCTGGATGCTGCAGGGGACAGAGATGGGCGGAAAGGACGCTGCACACCGCTCGCGACACACAAGCCACAGTCATCACGACGCTTCTAGCCGAGCTGTGGGGAAGCCGGACGGGCTGCCATGGTGAGTGCAGGAGTCCATGAAGGCTTTCGGAAATGGCTGGGTAGTAAGATACGCACGGAGTGGAACACGCAGTGAGGTTTGTAATGTAAGCGTGCGCACCTACCGTCCAGCCCTTGCATATCACATGCGGTCTCTGCCGCATGCGCTCCTTCCCGCCCTCCACCCCTCCTCGCCTTCATATTCGCCTTGTCCTCCTCCTCTTCCAACGGCAGACCGTCCGTGCCTCGTGGCCACACACGGCCTGTGGACTTGGCAGGAAGGCTGTAACCTTCCAACCCCTCGGGTACCAGATTGCTCAGTGTTCCAGCTGGTCGGTGAAGGTGGAGAACCGAACTGAGGTCTCTCGGCTCTAAATCCAGAGCTGCTTTTAGAAACTACCAACAGGGAGCGAAGAACTTTCTTAAGTGCATACCCCTCTGAAGGCAGACCGGTAAGGAGGCCCGCAGGGCTGTGCGTGAAGGACGCCGTCCCGCGTCAGCCCACCTGGACTCTCTCCCGTTCAGTTTGCAGCTGCATCAGCTGCAGCTCCGGCCGGCCTTCACTGTCCAGGTTGAGCTGCTGGGCATCGGGCCCGCTCCAGCCACACTCAGCAGCTACAAGGCCTGTATTTCTATATAAAACATCATTGTTGGGACCAGCAGATAGTTACGTCGCTGGATTCCCACGTAGTCAACCATGGTTCGAGTTCTGGACCCAGTGGCTTAAAACTCATGCCGGGGGTGTGTGTGCGCGTGCCCAAAATCTGAGAGGAGACTGGAGGAGAAGGGGTTGTGGCGTGGCCATCACCTTGAGGGTGATTTCTCTCTTGCTCTGGTGAGTGTATGTACCCTATAGTAAAAGTCACTCTAGAACAAACAAACAAACAAAAAACATTGTTCCTTGTAACAGAAACACACACTCACGTCTGTGTGTTCAGCTGGGTGGAAGGCACAGCATGGACAGTCCTACTCAGAAGGTCTGTCCTGAAGGGGCACTCCCAGCCTCTGCCCGGCCGGTGGCCTCCCTTCTCACGGGTCGGTGAGGACTGGCCTCCTGTAACTCTCAGTTCTGGGTTCCGAGTGGGCCAGGCTCAGCTCCGGGCTCCACAGGTGGGCCTGTGACCCAGATGGCCAACGAGAGCACCCTCCCAGGGCACAGTAGGTGGCCAAGGGCTGGGCAGGGGACCCCTCAGGTGGGCCACCGGGGCCTGACTTCAGAAGTCACAGTGGAGATTTCAGAAATTAAAACTAGGGGAGTAGACCTGGGGTGTCAGAGGCCATGGCAGGGCAGGGCCTGCCCGGGCCGAGTCTGTTCTGAGACTGCACTGCGAGATGGGGGGGTGAGGATGAGCGCGGAGGGGACACCCGCCACAGCTGAGCACTTGGCCCCTCACGTCTTAGAGAGAGTGGTAAAAATTGCTTTTTGACTTATGACCAACTAGTTTAATTCTGTCATCAGGTATTGAGAACTTTGACTGAAACTCTTTGGGTTGAGTCTCTGTAACGACCACTGTACAACAATAGCCTTTACAAAGCATTCTGTGGGCTCTCAGATGACATGCGTGAAAAGGTTACCCACCTGGTTTCCCACTGTCTTTCTGTCCCTCTCTCCGTCCGCCTGCCTGCCTGCCAGCCTCCCCACCTCTCCGTATTTCCGTCACGCTGTGTCTCTCCGTCCGTCCACCCGCCTATCCCTTCAGCACTCCCAGTAACCGTGGAGCAGACTCGAAGGCACTGTCGCGGGAGTTGGAGGGTGGAGTCAGAGAAGCGTTTCTCTGAGGATGCAGCCCGGGGTCGAGCTCTGGGCCACTCTGGACATGAGAGGCTTGGGGCTCGGAGAGGTCACACTTCGGAGTCCTTTTTCACAGGTAGAAAATAAAACGTAACCTGAAAGAGGACAAGCAAACTTAAAGCTTGCAGTTGAGCAGGAGTTGAAGCTGGGCTTGGTGCCGTAGGCCGAGGCCTGAGCCTCGATGGTGAGCCCGGATCCCTCAGAAGGGATGCCTGTCTCTGTGCTCAGCTGCCCCCTTCCTTGCAGAGAAAGTGGGTCTCGAAAGGGTCTCGAACCGCACAGCCTTCACTTGGTGGCAAAGGTCACGCTTCAGCGGCCTCCCCTTACCCCCTCTTCTCTCATCGGAGGCACAGCCTTGGCTCTCCTCTTCCTGGGTGGCGGAGGTCCCGGCGTGGGCTGAGTCTGCTCCGTCCAGGCCGGCCTGGCCGTCTGCGGCACAGGTGAGACCCCAGTGCCGGTGGGCCGGCATGTCCAGCTCTGTCGGCTTGTGCTGGGGCATTCTGACCAAACTGTCTGCCCTCCACACTAAGCCCGTGCGTGGCACGGAGGGTACGGGCTGGACTCACGCTCCGTTGTGACCACCCCAGCCCCCTTGAGAGGAAGCAGAACGAGGTGACTCCTCCTGGACTTCAACCCCCAGGGACGTGGCATCTCAGCAGAGGCCTGGACCACAGGGCACGCTGAGGCGTCTTTCCTCTAACCACAGTCCTGGCCTCGGTCCACCCCGTGACTGATGCCAGCACTGTGACACAGGAACTGGGGTCCGTTAGGGCCAGGCCGCAGGGGCTGCAGTGGCCGTGGGCTCCCCAGCCTGTCTGTCTCCACACAGACCCAGGACGCGCGGCTGCGACTGCGCTGCTCAGAGGAAGAGGCCTCTGCCACCCCCTCGGCCCCCGTCATGGTGACTCTGTGGCTTCCGGTCCTCCCATCCTTTCAAAGGCAAGAAGCAGAAGGCAGGAGATGGAGAATTCTGCGTGTTTCTCTCTTACCCGAGAAGAATTCACTTCTTCCTCCTGGAAGGCCCCTCCACCTTCCTCCTCCTCCTCCTTCCTTATTTTTTCCTCCCCTTCTTCTTCTCTGCTTCCGTCTTGTCCGCCAGGAGGGAGGACGGAGGCCTACGGGTAGCCGCGCAATCCTGCCCGCCGCGAATACTGGGATGGCTGAATCTGAGTGGTGAGCCGTGCGCACGGGAGAGGTGACAGCGTACCGGGAGGGAAGAAATTCTGCTGGGAGTCTGAATGGCTGTTTGGGTTTATCTGCATGGATAAATGAGAACCGTTAGCAATATTTATAAAGATAATAATTGCATAATTTCTAAATTCACAGAAATAGTTTGGCTTAATGATTTCTAAATGCCTACGATATCACATTAGGCGGCTTTTATTAATTCTATTTATGTATGGAGAAACCAAGACCGAGGATCCTGCATGTCAAACAGGCCCCAGAACACGCCGGAGAACATGCTCGCACCCCGTGTGCTGCATCTCGGAGCCGCAGCCGGGAGGGTGAGCCCACTCCCAGAGCCTTTGCCAGTAATTTCTAGTCCAGAGGCCCCCGCTCGGCATCGGTCTGGCTGCCGCGGGCACCTCTGCATCTGATTTGCATACGATCATTTTCACCAGTGAAAGAGTATAGTTATTCATGTTCTTGCCCTCCACCGGTGAACGTAAGCTTGCATTTAGTCTGTCTGCAGGGCACACTTCATTTCACTTAGAATAAATTAGCATCCATTTATCATTAGTTAGCAAGTTATTAACATTAATATAAACAAATAGGAGGCCGTTTCTTCAGGAAGATTACGTTTTTAATCACTTAGCGAATGCGGCAGGCGGCGAAGGCGTATTTTATTTTCTAATGGGTGTGCTGTCTCAGTTTGCACACTCGCATTACAATCGTAATGCCGAGGACTTGGCGTCTGGTACCTCAGGATGCACTTAATCGAGGTGAGGGGTTAGAAATGAACTTCCCTGTGACACGCGAGAGCCTCCTCGGGCCTTTCTACGCCGGAACCTGGTTAGTCCGTCTGTAAGGCCGTCTCGGTCTGTGGCCAGGGACGTATTCAAGTTTAGTTGATGAAACGTCGCGGTTGAAACAAAGCCAGCTGGGTCTTCCGGGAGGCCCTGCGCAGGGCGCGATGTAGACCAGTAACCCGGGAGCACGGCCATGGCCGAGGCCTCGTCTTGGCCGTGGTGAGGGGGCACCTGCTCCTGTGCGGCACGCCCGACTCTCCCTGAGATGAGGACTGGGCGAGGAAGACGCCGCCCCGGGTGGGGCCTTGAGCCGACGCCTAGGAGCTCTGGTGGCCACTGACCGCCAGGGAGCCGCGGAGCCTGCGCCGAGGCTGGACGCTGCTCCTCACTGGTGGGTGCTGCTGGGCCAGGCGCTGACCGCCCCTGAGCCCCGAGCCTGCCCGTCCATCCCGCCCTACCCGTGCCCGCCTGCAGGACCGAGTCTGACCGCTACATTCGGACTTCACAGTTCACTGTGTGAGGAGACGGCGTGGGGCACTCGGGGTTTTCGGACGGAGTCCCTGTCACAGGGAAGGGGTGAGCCCTTCCTGAGCACACGGGCGAGGCCAGGGAGCCCGCTTCACCCCCGGTGAAGGCCTCTCACTGTCGGGAGCAGCTCGGACAGAGTCATTCTGTGCTTTGCCGCTTGGTCCACACTCCCATCCCTGCTGGGAAGCCGTTCCGAGTGTTTCTTCAGACCAAATGGGTTTTAGACCTGCCTGGCATCTCGCTGCCCCGTGACAAATGCCCCTGCGCCGCCTTCCCAGACGACCTTACTTGTGGCAGATACTTCACCTGAAGTGCCAGGCTGGCAGCCGGGCTTGAGGCGTCTTCAGACCAGCCCTGCCGGCCACTCCGTGTAGGTGGAGACCGCTGGCTGGCAGTCGGGCCACCTGCTAGATTCGAAGTCCCTGGAGGCCAGCCCTGGGTCCCCCGGCCCTCCTGCGAGCTAGGATAGCACCGGCCGCGTGTGCCGGAGAAGAGCAACCACGAGCTTCTCCGAGAAATAAGGGCTCCGTGGCAAATCTGCCTGCCAAGCGCGAGCCCAAGGCCACGCGTTCCCGGGGAGGAGCGGAGAGGTCCTGTCCGCGGGATCCGGCTCGTTCCTGGGACCAGGCTCTTCCTGAGTGTTTTCGGACCATGACGTATTTTTACCATGGGATATAGGAAATCAGAATCCAGGTCAGAAAATGTTTTCCAGTGGTTAATTTAGGGTCCCTCTACTACAGGTTCAGGCAGAGAGGAGGGGGGATGGCAGGAGGACGGCCGAGCACAGCCCAGAGAGGCCGGGTCCCTTTGCGGACTTGGGACTGCCTGGCTGGGGCCTCCCCGGGCTCCCTTGCATCCACTCGTCGGATTTGAGGGGCCGTAGGCACGGTCGCCTTTTCTCTAACTTCCGCACACTGGTCCCGTCTACACCGAAACGCGGACTTCTTCCCGTTGGAGCCCCTGCACCCACTTCAGCGTGAGGCACTGCGAGGTGTGGGGCAGACCCACGGGCTCTGCAGGTAGCGGGTCTCAGCTGCACCTCGGGGTAGGTGGAGCGCCCCACTCGAGGACCCCGACGCTCCCCCTGTTCGGGCACTCTGACTGCAGGGTGGCTGTTCCAGAGCGGAGGCCCATGGCGGCATGAAGGCCCTGGTCTAGGCCCTGGCTCTGCACACCGGGTGACCCTGCAGCATCTCCGTGTCCCTCCCCGCACCTGCCAGGGTGGTTGGCAAGTGCGGAGGAAATGACGGGTGGAGAGGGCCCTGGGAGGGCCCCGGGCGGAGAGCAGTGTCTCTACCAGCTGGCCAAGCTCCACACGGAGGGAGGTGGTCTTTGATAAGCTGGGGCCTGAGAGTTATTGTCAGGTGTGGCCAAGGGCTCGGGGTGAGGCACATCTGCCCTGTGGACAGGAGGGAGCTCACATGGGCCTCAGAGAGAGGGGGAGGAGGCGAGGGAGCCCTGCAGGGCCAGGCCAGGCTTCCCCAGGAGGAGCACAGGCCTCGAGAGCCCGTGTGGCAAGGTGCATGGGCCTCCGCGGTCATGAGCTTTGGACCTGCCCGGCAGCCCCGCTGGCTCAGCCCGGGGCCTCAGCCTGTGAGTCCTTGGGGGCCACCCTTTCGTTTTGGTTGAATGAGGAGAAGGCCTGCATGGAGTCCTAAGAAAACATGTAATTGGGGCCAGCAGGTGGCATGGTGGTTAAGGTGCTGGACTTGCAGTGGTCTACTGAGGTTTGTGCTAGACTCACACGTGGTCTAGTGTGGTTCGAGTCCTGGACCCGGCGATTTGAAATTCATACCAGGCGCTTGTGTGTGTGCGTGCCCAAGATCCTGAGAGGAGCATGGAGGAGAAGGGATTGCGGTGTGGCCATTCCCCCAGGGGGTAATTTCTTGCTTTCTGTCTCTCAGGTGAGCACACATCCCTATAGCAAAAGTCTCTCTTAGGAAAAAAAAAAAAGAAACGTAATTAATAGCTCAGTGACCATGATGACCGTGGTGACAGCACTGTTCACAGCACCTGCGGCAGAAGGTAGGCTGCAGCCACGGCCGCTAACCGGGCCGGCCTTGTGTGGGCCAGCTGCTCGCGTGGGGGGCCACGAGGACTGTTCTTCTCCCAGGTCTAAGGGGAGGAACCGAGGTGTGGGGAGGGGTGGCAAAATATCGTGGAGGTCAGAGTCCACGCACTGCAGTGTACACAGCTAGCCAGCGTGCTGGACCCACAACGCAAGGTGGGAAACAGCTTGGAGGAACCGTGCATGCACACGGCGGCTGTTCCGTCCAGATCTGGGGAGCAGGCCTGCCCGGCCAGCAGCATGGGGACTTGTCGCGCAGTACGGGTGTGCAGCGTGTTTACTCACCCACTCGTCGGACGATGAGGGTGCGCTAAGCTAGCTGCTTCTCCAGCCAGCTCCTCCCGCTTCTCTGTCCCGTCCAGGCTTCAGACGCCCCGAGCAAAGTCTGGGGCTGGTGTTGGGGGCGGGTGTGGGGGTGAAAGGGGAAATGCATTTCCTTGTCACCAGGAATTGGTGGTCTCAGACAGTGCTCCCATATTCAGGCAGGGATTCACGTTTCCTTTCCGGTTCAAGGCTTTCTCCAACTGGATGGGGGCATGTGTTTGGCAGACGGGGGTAGGGGGCAGGCTGTCAGTTACCCTCGCTGTCCCTTAGGAGGAAGAGTGTGCCGCTCCCAGTTCCTCACTGGTGAGCCGCAGCGTGTGCGCGGTCTCACTGTGCGGCCACCGGCTTGCACACACGGCCCCTTCCCTGTACGCGCTGGCTCCATCCCTCTGTGTGCCCAAAACAGCCTCCTTGGGGTCCTGAACTGAAAGTAGAATGAGTGAGTTCTGGGCCTCGATGTCAGAGCTTCGGGAGGTAAAGGCAGAGAGCGCGTGGTTGGAGGAGGCAGGGTTTACGTCCCATGTGGTTGGACACCGTAGTTTGAATGCACCGAGTCGCTGCGCTGTGGGGTGGGAGAGCTGGGGCTGCGGGACAGGAGGCCAGGCGGGTGTCAGGGCTCTGCAGAAGCCCCCAAACAGGCGCCCCTCACCCCAGGTCTACCACGGGACCTGGGCCCTCCAAAACCGGGAGTTAAACACTGTGTTGTTGGGAAAGTTGTGACACTTTTGCATAGAAATACATAGAAAAATGCGTCACAGCTCTCCTGAGGACCCAGTACATTTCCGGTCGTTAGGAATGGCCCGGTGCGGCACCCAGGGCTTAGTGAGAGAAAGGACCGATGCATTCCGGCTCTCCCTGCAGTGGGTCCCTTAACCCCTTCCTTGGCTTGGTGCCCTTTGATCCCTGTGCTCCCAGGGGGCCCGAGGCTCAGAGCGTGGGCTTCTCTGCCGCCCCTGCCCTGGTGGGGTGCGCAGGTCCCCGTTCCTCTGGAGCCGTAGCACAGTGTGACCCAGCGTCTGACCTTAGTGGGGCTTCAATAAACACGTGCTGGGCGAGTGGGCGCACGGAACGTTCGGTGCAAGGAGGGGTCCCTGCCAGGAGCCTTAACCGCGGCCCTCGCGTCTTCCCGAGACCAACGTGACGTCCCACTTCCGTCCGTGAGTCCAGAGTCAGCAGGCACGAACAGTTTTTCTTGAGCTCCGGTTCTGCTCGTATGAATGCTGGCTAGTGATTAACTGAGTCCTGTCTAATTAGCCAAGCGCTATTCTTGGATAAAATTGGACGGCCGCAGCAGGGCTGACTCATTATTGGAATAGGAAAATATGGTTCTCTATTTATGTTCTCGGTGACTGTGGCCTAGAATTCTGTCTCCGGTAGGGCCCTCCGTGGTTAGCCATCCTCGCTCCTGCCGAGAACACGAGAACCTCGCCTGTAGGCGGTCAGCCAAGGCCGCGACCCAAGGTCCCCTGCGGGTGGGGCCGTGCCCTGGGGCAGGTGGTCTCAGCCGAGCTCCCGGGAGGCCTCTGGCACACCGAGAGGGCCCGTCTCAGCCCGGGTGCACCTGGCGTCCGCGGTAGCTCTTCCCCCGTTTCTTCTCTATTGCGGGGCTTTGTCATCTTTATCTTCCTTTCAGAGGCACGAAGACAGCGCGCTGCCCTTTTAGTCTGACTTTTCTAGAGTGTTTTATTTCACTCCGTTTTCCTGTGATTAACATTTAGCTTTTCTTTGGCCCGAGCAGGCCTTTTCCAGTAAGTGGCTCCAGAAAGTGTCTGAGCAGGGGACAGGCAGGGGCTCACGTGGGACAGCCTGCTCTGTCCAGGATCTGGAAGGGAGCGCCTCTTTCTCCACGTCACATTCCTCCAAAACTGAGGACGGAGCAAAGACAGTACCTTGTCACATCGTAGCTAAGGAGAACGGAAATCAAACTGGAATTTCTTCTTAGTGACATGTGTGCGAATATTTATGTTCTGACTGGTGTCATTTTCTACATCCTCAAAGACAAAGCTGGCCCTAGAAAATGCCGTGGCGCCCTGACGTGGAGCGAGGGCAGTGGCTGGCACGAGGCTCCCGGTCTCCGCGCGGCAGGTCTTGCCGTCGGAGCGAATGACGGCAGCAGGCTCCCAGGCAGGGTGCACTTCCAGCGTGAGCTGGTTCATCTGCACGCCCCGTCCGACACGGGTGAGCGGGGCAAATGACGAAGACTGTGACCACGGGCCACACTCCCCACCTGAACGCCACGCTGGGTGGGTAGCTAGGCCTCCCCTAACCTTACTCCGAAGCCACAAAGCCATTCAGTCATTGCATCCCACAGGAAGATAGCTTCGATTTCAATTATTAAAAAAAATACACGGACCTGCAGAAAACACAAACACAGACAAATGGAAAACATGGGAGTACCTGGGTTCCCCACCCGGAGTCCTCGCCAGCTTTTCAGGTGCTTCTCATTTAACGTCTCGGCGTGGCCTGACCTAGAGACAGGCCTGCGGGTGTCCTCGGGGCGGCTGGGCCCTGTGGGGCCGGGGCACCGGGAGCAGACCCTGCTCTCCCGGTGGCTGGGCCGCGATTCCTGTGCTCTCGGCAGCTCCCTGTAGACCGACCTCGCTGAGAAGCAGCAGGGACTCCTGTGCTGCCTAGCGGGTCTCCCAAGCAGCCGGAGAATCCTACACGCACCGTTTTGAAATCCGTTTTCACTCAAAACTTTCCATGTTCTTTTCTGTGACTTTTTTCTTTTTCGATTAAGGTCCTAATCACACTGACTACATGCACCCACCACACGTGTATCCTAACCGTGATGTAACACATGCCCTAGGCTAATTTCTACACCACAATTAACTCGTGTTTCCTTAGCACATCTTAGAGAGTCATTAGCATCTACATGTTCTCGGGAAGAGCTCCAGCGTCACGGAACCTCTTAAATTGATGGGGGGGGGGATTGACAACAGATAGACCAGTGGATGAAAAAGTAGTTACAAATGAAGGAAATGCACAATGATTTAGGACAGCAGGTGACAGGTGACCGAGGGGCTCATGGCAGGCTCGTCTGGGACAGCCTCAGGTGGGCGGAGAAAGCCGGTTACAGGGATGTGGAGCAGGGGCAGGGGGCGTGGGTCCTGGGTCGGTGCAGGAGGGCTGAAAGGGGGCCGCAGGCCTGGGGTCTGGTCAGGACGGAAGGGAGAAGGCACAGCTTGGGGGGGTCTAGAGGCCGACACTCAGGCCAGGACCCGGCCAGGCACCTCAGGAGTATTCGCAGTGCAGGGTTTAGTGCAGGACGGTGAGATCTTGTGTCTGTGTTTTCCAAACACCAGGTGTCGGTTTCGTCCTGAGTACAGTTTGCTCTGGCTGGCCACGGGCCACCTGGACACAAGGACGAGTGGGCGGGTTGGAGCAGCGGTTAGCAGGGGCAGGGATAAGACTCAGCTGAGTGCGAGGAAGGGCAGGGTGGCACACCTGTTCGAGCTTAGACGTGCCATGCTTGCTAGTGCCAGGTGTGGAGATGGCAAACCTTGGCCAGGCGTGACCGTTCTTACACGCTCCTCGTGCTGCGTTTTCCTTGACTGAGGCGCGGAAGCTTCCTGTGGCCGCGTGAGTGACCGTCTCTGGTTTGACAGACGTGGCTCGGGCTTACTAGACAGCTTCGCCCTGCACCAGGGCATTCTCTACCCGGCGTGGCCATCAGTGGACTAGCCACGGGTTTCTCTCTTTCTAAGTACCTGTTTTGTTTGGCTTTAACTTTCAGGTGGGAATAATTGTGATTTCCTTTAACTGGGTCTTTGTGGACATCGCTCAAGATTGTTCCTTGTTCTTCAGCCTATTAGCGTGCTGAAAAATTCATAGATGTGTTAATGCTTTTATTTTTAGAATGATACCACTTAGTCATAATCCTGCTGGCGATTTTTAGGTACTTGGAAGTTTTGTTTAAGAGGTGGTATCCCCGCGTTTTTGATACTGGCGTTTCCTTGGCATGCTCTTTCTTTGGGGAGCAGGTGAGTAGTGCGCGTGTGTCCAAATGTCTATTTTTGAATATATGAAGCGATTTCTCCTTCAATCACCAGGGCCTAATTTCCAGCCCTAATTGCCCACTTTCGGTAAGTGGTAAATACACTCCCAGAAACGATGCAGTACTTCCTTTTACTGACCACTGGATGCAGAAGTGCCCATGTTTTGTAACTCGCAGCATTTTTTTTTTTTAAATAACGGAAAATAGAATAGCCCCACTTTTTCAGAGCATCTTGGACCTTTTTACATAAATACAGAACGATGTCGTGCGCACGTCTCCCCCGCGCCGAGCCCGTACACCGGTTTCTGCCTTTCTTGGCTTCCCTCTTTCCTGAGGCCTCCAGTGAAGGACTTGGTGACAGATGTTCTGCTTCTGCTTCTAATTAAAATGCTGGCGACCGCCCCTTAGTTTCGGGCCTGTGTTTCGCTGTCGACGCGTTGGTAAATTCCTGACCTGACCACCCAGGTGAACACCGTCCTTCATAGACGGCGAGCGATCAGAGCGGCCCCTTCCCCTCCCAGGGACGGACGCCTCTCCTTGGGAGAGCGCGGCGGCTACACGCTGTCAGGCACCTTCCTGTCTCAGTCTGTGTCTCTTCCGGAGTCCGTTTTTGTGTTTAGTTTCTTGGAAGCATCTCTTCTCTCCAGATTTTCAGGATTAACGTAAAGCTGATAGAGTGCTGCAGGTCTCCCGGCCTCCTCGGCATTTCGGCTGTGCCTCGCACGTCCCGTCCTCGGGACTCATACCTCCTGAGCGCACCGCCAGGCTGCGCTAGCGGGGCCTCTCCTCCTTCTCTGGTCTTGCTAAAGGACTTGGCATTGTTTTTTACAAGCAGCGGCCACGTCCCCAGAACCTCACGCCCCAGAACCTTCTGCAGCAGCCGCACTCAGGTCAGCACCACAAAAGCACAGGACTGACATGGTGGTCACGCGCTCACGTGGGCGTCATGTCTTCTGTGGGATTCTGTGCTCACACCGTGTCCCCATAGCCGGGGACGCCCGTGTGGGCTCTAGGCGTCCACGTGGCCTAGAAGCGCGCGAACCTTACCAGCCGCCCTGCGTTCTGGGCTCCGTTTCCAGCCGGGCCAGGACTTGTTAAATGTGCAGGAGGGTCGTCGGTGTCCAAGCAGTAGGCGGGGTGCTGTCCCCTCCTGGTTTACGGTAACCCACAGCCGCTGGATCGCGGTCCCGACATTCATTGTCGCCTCCCGGCAGGAGCAGGTGTGGCGGGCAGTGTTTGTAAGGGTCTCGGACACGAGAAGCTCTCCCTAGCACTCACGTATGTGCAGGGGCGGCCTCGGCTACTCTTACACTGTTCAGGCTCTCGGTCTCGCCCCTCCCGGCCCCTCCTGTCCACGTTTCACCCGCCCGCTCCGTGGGCACTGGGTGACCTCTCCCGTGGCTGCGCCCCCCCTGCCCTGGCGCTCACCACCCTTCGTCTGAGGCCTTTCCCCATGCGTGGAGGCCCTCGGGAGCGGAGCCCACCGTCTCTGACCTTGGCCTTCCACACTCCCGGCTGTCTCTAGCTCTGACCTTAGCTCTCTCCACTGATGCTCGTGTCCTCGCTCCCTGCTGTCCCTGTGCTCAGTCTGTGTCCGCCCCTCCCGGGGCTCCTGGAGCCACTCTGAGGGTATCTGTCTTAGTTATGGTAACTCGGTCCCCATGTGCCCCATGTGCCACAGCCTGAGCTCTGCCCCAGGACGTGGGCACGGAGGGAGGTCACCGGCAGGAGCGCCGGATTGCGGTGCGGTGGGTGTGGTCGGGCTGCACTACGGTCGCATCTGGTGATTTAAATCTCATTAGCGGTAGTGTTCCACGCTCACGCAGTCCCCCTCGGCTGAGGACGTAGACCTGTTTCCTGACGGGCGTCCTGTGTGCTGCCATGACACGGTGTTAAATAAGACGGCAAGGCTGACAGTGCGTTCTGTTAGCAAAAATAATGGGATTTTTCAGGTGGTCTCCATGCGAATCCCGAGACTCCTGCTGCTTGGAGTTCACTGTTGAGCCGGAGGGTTAGCCAGGGCCGTGGACCGTGGGCGGCCTGCTGCTGGAACGAGGCAGGCCCGCTGTGGTGGAGGGGCCGGGCGCTGCCGGTGGTGCGGAGGGGGCCGTTTCTGTCTCGGGGCCCAGCTAGTCAGGAGGGCCTGGGCCTTCCACACCTGGGGGTGGTGCTGGGGAGACGGCAAGGACACCCAGAGACAGGCTGACAGCCGGGCCGCCCTCTGCCGTGCGGGAGAGAGCCACATAAAGGCCAGCGCCGGCGAGGCCACACTGGCCGCTCACGCGTGCGTGGGGGCCGGGCGACCGCAGCCTGTGGCCAGGACAAGGCACCCCTGTCCCCATGCACAGCCCAGGTTGGGAGGGCAGGGCTGGGAGGGGGGACTTGCCTGGGTCGACTGGGAGCATCGAGGCCTGTTTGGTGGAGGCTGGAAGGAAGTCGCCGGAACGGCCGGGCTGGGCTCTGCGTCACGGGCACACCCAGGGGTCCAGAGCATGGCCTCGTGTGCCAGGAGAATGCAAGACGCCCCTGCCTGCAGGTGACAGCTCCCAGGTCTGCTCATCCGGCACGTGCCTCAGAGTCCCGGACTAGGTCAGCTGGCTCGTGCTGGAGTCGCTGCAGGGACAGGCCAACGGGGACACCACTGGGTGGGGGGCGAGGGGCGCGTCCTCCCTCAAGCCCGTCACAGCCTGTGGCAGTGCCCACCGATCCCGTCTTGGTGACACTGACGACATAATCACATGAGGCCACAGCTCGTGAGGGTGCTGGGGCAGGCCCGGGGCTGGGTGCAGAGCGGGCTCCGGAGGTCCCTGGGGAGGACGTCTGGGTTTTCGGCTTAGGCCCTCGATTTTCTTTAGCCTCTGACGTCCCCAGCTCTCTCCCTGATGCAGGCGGTCAGGACCTCTGTCCACCCTGCTCTCTGCCCCTTCTCCCCTAGAACCCTGGCACCCCACTTACTGCCCTGCAGGTTCTGGAGGGATCCCGGTGAGGTGCACACTGAGCTGTGTAAGGGCTGCTCTGTTCAGAAACCTCGGCTGTCGGGGATGTGCGGGGGTCGGACAGGCCCCTGGAGGGAGCGTCGGGGGTCGCAGGTCTCCAGTCTCTCAGCGCCCAGGCTCCTGGGCGAATGCGAGCCGAGGCAGCGTGTCTGGTGACCAGAGCAGTTTTGAGTCACCATCACGGGAGGAATGAGGGGGTTACAGCCAGAACCACAGCCTCCCGCGGTCGCCTCCCGAGGACCACACCGTAATATTTAATTTCCTCCAGAGACTCAGGCTGTGTGAGTTTTCCAGACCAGACACATTGTTTAGGGACGGTAGGATTCTAGAGAGCTGAAAACCAAACCTGTGCAGTAAAGCCTCAGCAGTCATCTTTCCTATAATAGCAAGCATGATTTTGCAAATGATACAGAAAAAATCCCACTCACGAATAACAAAAATATAAATGATCTAGGAATAACTTGATTAAAAATGCACAAAACTGAAGGTACTGGCCCACAAGACTAAAATCTATACGCCATAAATGAAGGCCAAACAGAACAAGGAATTGCATAAGGCCCAGGATCACACAACCAAACATCGCGGGATTTATGATTCTACCTTTTCAATCAAAATAGTGCTTTAGGGAAATTTAAAGATTGACTCTAGAGCTTACCTGGAAAAGTAAGTATAATGAGGCAGATATTTGAGAGAGGAATATCGAATGCCTGCACTGCAAAATATTGGAACACTACCCCCCCCCCCCAAAAAAAAAAGTTTAATATAGACCTGAGAATTAGGAGTTCAGGGCCAGCAGGTGACATGGCGGTTAAGGCACTGGACTCTCACACGGCCGACCTCTCTCCCTCCCTCTTGGTGGAGTGCAGGCAGAATTAGTAATACTAATAAATAAAATCTTAACAAGATTAGTTAAGTGGACTACACGGGAAAGTCTAGTGTGTGTGTAGGTGTGTATGCATGTGAAATAACACCTTTAGAGCGCCACTGCTCTTGAGTTGGGTGTTAACAATGCAGGCGGAGACGTAGGTCGAAGACCTGTGGTATCTCCCGAAGCCTGATGGTGTATAATGTGGTTTACCAAGTGAAGACCGACACGGTAGAAAAGGCAAGCACTTCAGTGGCAATTAAGGAAAAATCGAGAATATGGAGACTCTCGTCACCTTCACTGAAAGCAAAAGAAATACACGCTCAGTGCAGTACTGTACCCGACTAGCCGGCTGGTTTCAGGACTCGCCGGGACGCAGGCTGTCAGGGCGCTCCTGAGGAGGCACGTGCGGGTGGGGAATCAAAGCAACTTGGAGGTCTGACCTGGAGACCCAAAATATCTCCATCCTCCCACCCCAACTCTTGGAGAATTTCTCGTACGGGGAAAAAGGAAGACAGGCTAAGGTCCGCTCCCGAGTATTCATTGTTATCAGGGGGTTCCTGACGGGGAGGATCGCCCGAGTGTTCACTGTGATCAGGGGGTTCCCGACGGGGAGGATCGCCCGAGTGTTCACTGTGATCAGGGGCTTCCCGACGGGGCTGCCCAAGAGTTCCTGTGTGCACGAGGCGTTTTTATGCGTGTGCAGGTGTAAGCGCGGACGTTGGTGTGTGTCTCTATGGGGTACATACCACCTCATCCGCATCGCCTTAGAAATAATTGGTACAACCAACACCAATCTTCCTGCAGCTGGAGGGGTTATGGGCGATTTCAGGTTTTTTTGTATTCTATCTAGGTTTTCCCATGCTATTGAGTAATTGAAAAAATCATTTTTCTGTTTTCCTATGTTTTTTGGCTGGTGTAGTTTTCTGTTTTTCTATGCAAAAATGCGTCGTGACTTTTCTGACAAGCCAATATTAAAATATAATACGTTATAGTCGGGGGAAATACGCCGCTGTGAGCGCTGCCCACTACCCACTGTGATAACTCGGTCCGATCTGTAGTTCTCATCTTAAACTTGTCCTTACATTTGTTTTAGAAACCCCCAGTCGGACTTGAACTCCTTCCGCGTAAGTCTCCGGTTCAGCTGTTGCTCACGGAGGGCGGGACCTCCGGCTTCTGCAGTGCCTTTCCCCACCTGGCTGAGTCCCTCGTCGTGGGGCCGTGTCTGGTAATACTCGAGCGCATAGTAGGTCTAAGTAAATGTCTCCCAGAGGAGGAGGGAGGCATGCAGGGGGTGACCCTCCTCACTGCGGTGAGAGCCTCTGAGTACCCCCGTTGCTTGCCCTCACCGCCCTGTGTCCCCATGCCCCGGGAGACGGCTAGCCCAGGCCCACGCCGGGTGTCCAGGCTTCGGGGAGGGAAGCTTCAGGGTGGCGGACGTGGACGCAGAGTCGGTGCTTGCACCCAGTCCTAGGGCTGGTGGGGCCTTTTCCGTGCCTTGCTCTCTCCAACCGAAATGGGAACGAGTGGGGCAAAATGGAAGGACTTCAAAAACATTAAAATAAAAACGGAATTACAGTAAGTTACTTTGGTGGAAAACCTCAAATCCATGCCTCATTTCCTAGCAGGCATTCTCCCTGGGCATCCGGGAGGCCCACGTGTGCTGGCTGGGCAGGTTCGGCACGGGGGAGCGTGTCCCCGGTGCCAGGCGCTGCGTCCCTCAGGAATCCCTCTGGCTGCTGAGCACGGAGGCACCCGTGGGGTGCGGGGTCAGACCGCTCACCGCCTCGCAGCGGCCGGCGCGCACGACGCTCGGAAACGGAAAACAGGCCGCATTTCCTGTCGGAGCGTGTCAGTAAGGATGTCCCTTGGTTTTGGGGTCTTTGTCCAGTGTTTAGCAGATGTAAGCAGGTGTTTTGGCAGCCGTGAGAAAGCTGGTGGACTGTCTACCTCTGCTGATGGCTCTTAGACCCGTTGCCTTTCAAATTGATTTTTTCCAGCCAAGATTCCAGGCATCAGTGGCTAAAAATCGCAAAGCTGGGCTGAAATGGACAGATTTATTTGGTAATTAGATTTTGAAAAATCATAGCCGTGGTTCTTGGAAGCGTGTAGGGAAGCTGAGACGGGTTATACTGCGGTAATCCTGCCTGCTCCTTCCGAGGAGTAAGATGCTCGTGACTGGAGGGGAAAACCTAAAGTGGAATATTTTGAAGCAATCAGAGTTGAAGGCAATGACAGGGTTTTTATTTATTTATTTATTTATTTATTTATTTATTTATTTATTTTTTTACTAACCATTTAAAATATCTTTCACCCCTCTTGCTTGACAGTGATTAGAATGAATCACTTTATCTACTTCTTGTTCTAGTACCAATATTTTGAGAAAAATACAGGGGGCCAGAGTGGGGAAATACGACACCCTGGGGCAATCCCGGGGAAGGTGTCAGGTCCAAGTCCAGACCCTCCTGACCTCGTCGGCATGCGCCCGTCCGTGACTGTGAGTCAGGACCCCGTTAGGGACTCCATCTTCCTCTCTACTTCCTCCCTCTCCCCTCCCTCCTCCCAGAAGAAATAAACCTTTAAAATATGACATAATTTTTGTGCTGTACTTTACAGGCATTTTAAAATGCTTCACCTAATTGTTAAAGGGCAATTTTGCATTTGTTACTGTGAGGGGACATTGCCGTGAACGGCATTCCCATGAGATTTTTTTTTTTTTTTTTTTTTTGAGAAGTTTTCGCTATAGGGCACGTGCGCTCGCCAGACAGACAGAGAGAGACATAGAGACAGAGAGCGAGAAATCACCCCCCCCAGGGGGGATGGTCACGCCGCAATCCCTTCTCCTCCATTCTCCTCTCGGGATCTTGGGCACACATGCACATGCGCCCGGCGTGAGTTTTAAGCTACTGGGTTCGGGACGCGAACCGCAGTCGACTACGTGGGAGTCCAGCAACATAGCCATTACGCTAACTGCTGGTTCCCTCCCATGCGATTTTTGATGAAGACGTTTCAGTCCTTGCTTCCTGAAGCGATGTGTAAAAACACGTGCTTTTATGACCCTGGTGGGAGAGGACCCACCCACCTTGCCCTCTCCTCTGTCCCGCCTCCCTGACCAGAGCTGCTGCCGGGATCGCGTCTTGCTGGGCAGCTTAGGTAAACAGGTCGAGACCGGTGCCGGTTACACCGCCGCGCCTTCAGGGCCAGCGAGACGGCACCCCGAGATGGACGCCAGGTTACCCGTCTTCCTGCTTCTGACTCCGACAGCAGCCAGCCTCAGTTTCGTTTCTCACTGGCAGCAAAGGCAGAGGTTCGTAAGTGCAGACGACCTGCCAACTTGGAGGCTGTTCAAATGCAGGGCGACCTCCTCTGTGAAACACTGTCCCAGCCCCGCGGCCGGGGCCCGTGGATGTGTGCAGGGAAGATGGTTCTGACTGACCCCAGAGCCTGTGTGCTGATTTGTGGAGTGTAGACACAGTGTGTCTCAGCAGAAATAGGACGTGATGGAGTAATTTATTTTCAGTAGATTTATAATCTAATCCTAGAGCGACTTCCACGGCTGAGACGTGATGGTCCCTGTTTTGTGGCTGCAGGGCAGAAAAGCCGGAGCTGTCACCCCGGACGGCCCCTCTGCTCCCTGGCACTTTCCTTCCTCGTCCCAGCCGGGCTGTGCCAGAGCTTCCTGACCGTCTCCTTAACTCTGATCCTCAACCATCTTTTCTAATCAGCAAAAAAAAGACTTTCAAGGGGAAAGTCTTCCTGACCGTCTCTTTCCACGCGCTCGAGCCCCGTGTCATCCCCCAGGTCATGGTCGCCGTGCGGGGAGGGACCTGCTTCCTTGGCTGGGTTTTCCCCATGGGGCACAGCTGGCAGCCGCCGCCAGGTCCTGGTCACTCAGCTGATGCTCGCCACGCCCGCTGGGGGCCGGAGCCTCTCCGCATCTCGGCATCGGGCTCACCCTCGCGGATGCACTCGGAGCCGTCTCCAACCACACGTGGGAACGTGGACGCTCCGCATCCGTGGCGTGTAGGACACACGTGACACCGTCTGTTAGAGCTGGTCGTCGCAAGTCCCTTCTGTCTGTGGAGGTCCCTTCCCCGTGACAACATGGACATTTGCAGCTCTGACCGACAGGCGCCAGTCTGATACCCGGACCCAGTTAGGAGGGGACAGGGAAACGGTCTTGACGCAGTACCGAAGCCCCTGAGGCAAGGTGGACACTGGATTTTCACTCGGCTGCAACTTCTGAATCGAGTTCAACTGACCCTGCAGCTTGTCTGCTCAGACAGTTCAGAAAGGACCCGAGTGCCGAGTGGCGATTCTTCCCAGAGTGGCCGCTTTATTCTGGAAACCCGGGGCTGTGAGAGCCCTCGAAATCGGAGCGTCTGCTTTAGAACCACAGAACAACGTTATGGTTTCCAAGTTCAGGGTGACATTTACCAGCGAAGGTTTCACCCCCCTCCTACAACTGCCTGACAGTGACGGGAGGGGACCCAGGGACGGAATGTGACTGCGGTTACTGAGAACATGCGTTGGGCTGCTGGGGGAGGGCCCGTGTCCCGTCGGAATACTGGCAGGGAAGACCACCGAGACTCCACTCCCAGCTCGCTGGGCAAAGCCTAGCTTGGGACTGAGTCCTGGGCTAGTCAGAGCAGAAGCTCCAGGGACGTGGCATGGAAGGAAAGGGCCTCGGCCCCTCCGCTTCCCCGCCGCGGGGTGCAGGGGGTGCTGTGCTGTGGCATGGGGCCGTTTAGTTCTCACCGTATCCCCGAGTGAGGTGCTGTCCCCACCCCAACCTTTGCAATAAGAGCAGAGATACCGCCGACCTCCTTGTCCAAGATCAGATCGCCCCAAAGCAGTGGGCAGGATTCAGATGTGGATTCCTGGCCCCGAGCTTGCGGTCTGGGACTGTGCTGTGTCCAAGCGGTTCCTGTCCCAGGCTGACCTGGGGTCGCACGAAGCGTTGACTTCTTTGGGGACTTTCCTCCATCTTTCTTCAAGAAGTGGTTGTTGCATCGTGTAAGAGATTGTGCTCAAAGCTGCATGAACGTTCTGAATTTTTATTTCGGCGCAGGAAGAGCCCCCCCAATGCACAGCTGTGACTGCAACTCGCCCGGGTCCTCTCACCTCCTGTCTTTAATACGTAACTCTCAGGTTTTAGCTGGACACACGCACAGGACCAGTGGACGGCGTAACGGTTACGTCGCTGGGCTCCCACGTAGTCGGCTGTGGTTTGAGTCCTGGACCCGGGGGGTTCAATCTTATGCTGGATGTGTGTGCGTGTGTGTGTGTGCTCAAAATCCCTAGAGGCGAAAGGAGGAGAAGGGATTGTGGCTTGGCCCTCCCTCCTGGGGTGGTGATTTCTCACTTTCTGTCTCTCTGTCTCCTCAGTGAGCACTCACACCCTACAGGAAAAATCTATTTAAATAAAGACTACATTTCTTAGCCTCAGTTGCATCCCCATAAGGCCACGGAACTAACTAACTATGCTCTTGCCAGTGAGACGTGAGAGTAACTTATGTAACAATTAGGCCTTTTCTTTAAGGAGCTTTACCTGTGCTCCCCGGATCTTTGCCTCCCACTGGCTGGAGTGTAGGAGTGACGGTGAGCCTGGTGCAGCCACTTTGCCCTCCGAGGTGGAGGTCACATGTGGAGAATTTCAGCACTGCCCTCCTAATTACGAGGACCCTTACATGGGGTGGGGGCAAACTGGTATCTGAATTATGCCATTGAATTTTGGGGTAGCTTAATTTTTTACCTGATAAAACCTGTACATATTTATTGTGAACTGGCTTGGTCATTTGTTTATGGTACCTCAGTTAGTGCTCAGAAGTAAGCCTCAGCTGGGGCCTGCCTGGCAGAGTCGCCCGCGTGGTGTTGGGCCTCGCGTCCAGTCACTGCCGGAAGTGCCGCGGAGCTCCTGCGGGCGAGGCAGGCCTCAGGGCGCTAACGTTCAGAAAAGCCCGGAGAGCAAAGTGCGGCAAGTTCTGCACCGTCCGGCTGTGTAGGCTTGCCGAGAGACTTAATACCAAACTCTGTCCTTTGGATTTTCCAGATTTTAGAAAACATTTTGCAACACAGCGTTTGTATGACAAGCCTTTTGTCATTCATTTCACACGGGAAAAATCTTTCCATGAGCCCGCGAAGCTCAAGCCCCGTCACCCCCCGGAGCGCTCGGCCGGCCTCCCCTCTGCTCACTTACGTATTCAGGAGCCGGTCGGAAACTCATTTACTCCGAGGGTTCCTGACAATGGCCGTTCCTGGAATACTGCGAAGTTCGTGTTAATCAGCTCTCTTCCCCGGAAACATGGTTATTAACATCCCTTTGCTGTAGATCAAAGAGAGATCCCAGCCACTGTTTCAATTTTCTTTTCAATTGAGTGATGATAAAAGGTGCCGGATTGATGGCCCTGAGGCCCCTTTCCGTTACTCGTCCAGGTAGCAGGTGGAGGCGGCCTGCGGCAGCCTGAGCCGCTGAGCCGCCTCTCCGGGCGTCACCCTGGCTGTGCCCCCTTTCCTGGCAGGAGCTCAGGTGTTCAGTCCGGTAGGTAGGGCAGGTGAGGAGCGGACAGGTGTGAGGGGCTCCGCGGAGGTGCCTCCTGGCAGCTTCTCACCCGCAGTGGTGGCCCCGGAGAATGAGGGCCGAAGTTGCTGGGGCCCCTGTCACCTGAGACAAGACAGATGTCATGATTTCTACGAGAGACCGCCACTTTTCAAAGGTCAGTAGCTAATGTTCACGCACAAAATAGAAACACAAATGGGGGCTAAAATTGAGCTAAAATAAGATTCTGGGCTTCCTCTGGAGGACCTCTGCTCACCTGTGACGCCTGCGGTGCTGCAGCTCCAGGACTGGGGCGCACAGTGGGACTCGGCAGCTGTTCAGGGGACAGGCTGCATCTTTCTGGGGCAGGGGCCGTAGCTCTGGGAGTGGGGCGCACAGTGGGACTAGGTAAATATTCACGGGGGCGGGCTGCACCTTTCTGGGGCAGGGGACGCAGCTCTGGGAGTGGGGCGCACAGTGGGACTAGGTAAATATTCATGGGGGCGGGCTGCGCTTTCTGGGGCAGGGGACGCAGCTCTGGCAGTGGGGCGCACAGTGGGGACTAGGTAAATATTCATGGGGGCGGGCTGCACCTTTCTGGGGCAGAGGCCATAGCTCTGGGAGTGGGGCGCACAGTGGGACTAGGTAACTGTTGATGGGGGCGGGCTGTGCTTTCTGGGGCAGGGGCCGTAGCTCTGGGAGTGGGGCACACAGTGGGGCTGGGAACTGCTCCCGGGTGCAGTGTGCCTTCCAGGTGAGAGTGGGTCCGTGATGCCTGAAAGTCGGTACTACTGAGAGTCATGGTATGTGCCCGGGCCCGATACTACTGAGAGTCAGCTGGATGTGACCGGGCGGTTCACAGCGGGGTGTAGGGGGATTCGCAGGGAGGCGCGGGCTCGTGGGCGTCTGAGGGGCCACAGCTGCTCGGGACGTGGTGGGGGCGCGGGCTCGTGGGCGTGCGGGCTCGTGGGCACGGCTGACTGCAGCCCCGCGGTCTCTGGCTTCCGAGTCCCGGTCAATGAGATGGGCTGAGGGAGACAGTGCTGTCCCTGAGGACGGGTCAGGATCGCTGGAGCCAGTGTGGGCAAAGCTCCCCGTTGGTGTGAGTGGTGACAGCCCGTACGTGAGCCTGGCCAGCCCGGGTTTCACCGAAAACGCAGGTCATTCTGTGGCACAGCCTTCTCCTTGTGAGTTTACTTCCTCCACGAAGGGGCAGGAGGTGAGGCAGACGGGCGTCCCCAGCGGGGCCTTCAGGACGCGGTTCACCCTGAGCCTCCCCCAACTCGGAGCAGGGACACGCGTGTGCCTAGTGTGGACAGGAGACCTGGGCATGCAAACCCAGACTGCCCTGCCCGTGCGGCCCGTCACACTCCGACACACAGCGGCCGGGAGAGCCTGCTCATGAGACGGTGGTGTTGTTTTCCCTTTCTTAAATCTAGGACTCCAATTTAAACCAAGCTGTGGTCATCTGGAATAAGTCTGCGCGTGTCCGGCTCACAGGGAGGTGCTGCCTGTCCTGCAGGGGTTCCGAGATGTCTCGGTTAGTTGCCGGCTTTTACCTGTATGTCCCGGAGCTCTGCAGCGGACGTGCCAGATGGGACGTGCCCGAGTGTCTTTACAAAGCAAGCTGCCGCCTTGGCCTTTCATTCTTCCTGCTGACTGGGGGGTGATGGCTGGAGCTGTTGCAGTCCCTCTGCTGCACGAGTGCCAAGGTCATCAGTGGAGAAAGAGAAGGGGTCGGTTTGCCTCTGGGAGTAGGAACACCGCCCTCGTCCTGGGGTGCAGCGCCCGCCGCGTTTATCCTGTGGGGCCGCTCTCGTCCGCAGAGCCTGTCCCGCTGCCCCTGGCTGACAGGTCCAGTCTGCTCCGTATGCGGGGATGAGCAGCCGGTAACGGAGTCCAGCTGGAGTCAGGAGTCGCGCTCACACCTGCCCCATCTGGAACGGCCACGCGCGAGCTCAAGCCCCATGTTGGGGTTCTGGAACTGCCTGCACGCTGCGTCCTACCCCAGAACTGAAGTAAAAGCACGCCTGGGTCAGCGGTCCAGTTCTGCTTTACAGTCGCAGCCCCGGGCGGTCTGAAACCATCCGTCTGCAGCAGCTCGGAAGCGGGTCTCGCGCAACTCTGCTGCCTGGGGTGCGGTGCCCAGTGCTCGTGTGAGTGTCCCGGGGATGATGAGTGGTGAGGTGACGGCCGAGAAGGTCTCCATGTTTTATCTGTCGGCTCCCGACGGTGCAGTACCGGGACTGGTGGGACCCTGGTTCAGTGGGGCTTGGAAGGCAGCGTGGGGGCCTGCGGGGGCTGGCACGTGAATTCAGAACGCTTTGTGGGACTCGAGAGCAGTTGCTGACCATCTCTGCAGACTGGGGGAAAGCAAAGTTTTCCTGCTGGGCCACCCTTTCTTCCTGATTCCGTCTTCTTAGACTGCTAAGTGATGTGATTGGAAGAGAGCGCTTTCCGGTCTTCGTGTTCTGAATTGAGTTTAACTCCGTGGGACCAGCCCATGGCATGGCAGCTAAGGAGGCTGAGTCCCACATGGCTATGGTGTGGTTCGAGTCCTGGATCCAGGTGGCTTGAGAAATGTGCCGGGCATGGGTGGGAGTGTTCTCAGAGTCCTGGAAGGAGGGGAGGGACGGTGGCGTGACCATTCCCACGGGGGTGGCAAAATGTTTAGTGTGTTTTGAGATCTTGTCTCATATTTGGGGTGCTCTTGGCAGGAGCTGATGCTTGTACTTCGTGAAAGGGCGAGAACTTGGGCATCACGGGAGGAGAGGAGTCCCTGGTGGTTCTAGGAAGCCCGCACGGCCGTGCCACACACACAGGACGGCTCCAGGCCGGGGCTGCAGTTAGGAGGCTGCCCGTCCACAGAGGACTGAGGCTGTGCCCGGCTCACAGAGGTGCTGCCTCTTCTCAGGGGTTCTGACGTCTTGGTTAGGGGCCGACTTCTAACCGCCGGGCGAGGTCACCCAGGGAAGCGGCTGCCTGGCTTCCTGCTGACAGTGGTGACCGGGCGTGGACCGCCCACAGTGTCGCGCTGGTTCTCAGCCCGCGGGGCCGGGCTAGCGCTGACAGGCTGTGGAGGCGGGCCTCGTCCTGTGCACCCAAGTGTCAGGGGGAATAACTGTAATGAGCTTCAGCCCCGGCACCTTGCTCGGGGAAAGCTGCCCGGCTCCGAGGCCCGGCCGCTGATGCCCGGCTGCCCGGGGCGGTAAGGCAGGCCCCGTGCTGGCCCGGCCGCACCTGGCCGTGAGAACGAGTGTCTGGGCGCGTCACCGCGTTGCCGAACACGCCGCGTTTTAGAGGCATAGATCTGTTTTCCTACCCAAAGGTGCAGGTATTGATTACAGAGAGCAAGAGGAGGAGCACAGTTTACGAGGAAGCAGGAGGGCTTTTGTTTCCTCCTTGGAAAAAGGAATCTTTTTTTTTTTTTTTTTTTAAGGCTGTTATCTAAAAATGTAGCCACAGACCCGATCCGCTCCTAGCTGAGAGTGAGTTTGCAGAGGTGACCCAGGAGCGCGGATCTGGCCCTCCAGGTCCCATCTGAGATGTGTCTAGGGGTGGCTGCTGCCCCCTGGAAAGTGGATTCGAATTTGTACAAAACTGCTCAGGAGGCCGTGCCAGCCGGAGCTGTGCTTTCT
The DNA here is from genome assembly GCA_026018925.1 of Tupaia tana. Classification (NCBI taxonomy): domain Eukaryota; kingdom Metazoa; phylum Chordata; class Mammalia; order Scandentia; family Tupaiidae; genus Tupaia; species Tupaia tana. Next base: position 23,313,425 of record JAKSZU010000026.1, on the reverse strand, counting down.
CCTGCTGTAAGAGAAACGAGGGCAGGTACTCTGCTTGCTGGCGGTCGGCCCCTGGTCCCAGAGAAGCACAGGGGCAGCTGGGAAACTGGGCGACAGGGAGGCACCGTGGGTGACCGACTCGGGGCAGTGCTGCGCGGGGCCCAGCCCTCCCTTTCCAGCTCCTGGAAGGAGTCAGAGGGCCACGTCCGCAGCAGCCCTGACACCTGCCACACCTGGGCGCGAGGCCCCACCGCCCTGGGTCAGCGCGTCTCCTGTGGCACCCGGTGTCTCCTGGGACCGGAGTCGGCCTGGTGTGGAGTCGGCACTGGGTGGGCTCAGTTCAGGGACGGCCTCTCCCTCTGCTACTTTCCCGAGGTTTTTCTTTTATGGGACGAAGGGGTTAAGGATATACCGTGTCCAGCCTTCCTGGAATGACCCTGTTCCAACCAGCGTGGACTTACTACAGCCCCCTTTTAAGGCTCATTGCTGGCTGGGTCTAGTTCTTCCCAAGGCGGGAGACAGGTTTTCTGTACTGAAGTGGGGGCACGGGGGGTGGGCACCAGAGACATGCCCATGGAGGTCGGTGTGCGCGAGGGCAGACCTAGGCAGACAGTAGGCGGTTGGCAGCAGAGATGGTACAGTCGCCGACAGACGGTGCGGGGAGGAGGAGACCGGGCGGACGCGAGGGGGAGGCAACCGTGTGAATGAGCTGTGGTGTGTCACCTCACGCTCGCCCTCGCTGTGCCACGCCAGGCTTGTCTCCCAGGGCAGCAGACAGAAGCCTCCGCTGACCGTGGGACAGGCAGGAGCCGGGTGGCCGTCCGTGGTGCCCTCCCTGCTCACCTCCTGTTATCAGGCATGGTGATTAGGGCGCGGGATCCCACATGGCTAACGCCATGGTTTGAGTCCTGCACCCGGCAGCTTGAGAAACAGGCCAGGTACATGCGCATATGTGTCCAAGAGCCCACGAGGAGAAGGGAGGGGGAGGGGTTGTGGCATGGCCACCCCCCCTGAGGGTGATTTCTCACTTTTCCTGCATCTGTCTTTCTTTCCAGTGAGTACTTGTGTAAAACCTAACAACAACAAAGTGGGAACAGACGGTCCTCCTGTGTCTGCCACGGGCCCCTGCACCCCTGACCTGCCAGAACCCTGAGGTGGTAGAAAGCCCTCTCTGCGGGCAGAAGGGGGTTTGGGTGGCAGAAATGAAAGTACACGTGGGTTTTCCTTACGTACACACGGTATCCCTTTCAGATCTGCTGACATTTTCCAAATTATAGGGCCCTATTCCTGTAGATCGAACCCAAGCCTTTGAAACGGAAGCAGTTTCGTCCTTAGGTAAGCTGTGCTTTCAGCTCTAAAACCCTCGCATCACGCAAATCGGATTTTCAGTGCAGGGCCTGGGAGACATAAATTAGCTGTGTGTGAAGTGACTTGGGAGAGCTTTGTGCTGAACAGAGCGACACCGGGCAGTCCTTCCTGGTCAGAACTAGTACATCGGGCCGCGTGGGGTCCCGCTTCCCGTCGGCGTGGTCGGCGTGGTGCCTGCCGAGTCACCACAGCTGACCCTGCAGCGTGGCAGCCCTCTGGGGGTGTCACCACTGTCCCTGTTGTCAGGACTTAGGTGTGGGCGTTTCCTCATCTGTAAAGACCAGGTAGAGTATGAGCTCCGTCTACCGATGGGCAGCGCTGACCTGTACGCTGAGGCCTCAGCACTTACGGAGCCTGGAGCGGCCTACAGGGCTCTGCGCAGGCGTGAATGGGGTCCAGAGACACGCCCGGCCCTGCTCTCGGAGGTCGTGCGGGCGTCCAGCTGTCCGTGGGCACCTGATGGGAGGCCCCTGGCTTCCCAGAATGAACTGGGTGTTCTTCTCGCTCTGGAGACCTTCCGGTGTTACTGAGCCGGAGAGGGGCCTGCGTGCACGCCAGCTTATTTAAGGAGCAACTTGGTTTTGTTTTGAAAACAAGCCCAGGGCGTCGCAGCAGTTCGTGGGTTCAAGTGTGATGAGCAAATGACTCTCTACGCGGACAGTAGTGGCCTCCCCAGAAAACGAGTGACGCAGTTTCCCACAGAATTCAGCAGCCCCACTCAGCACCAAAGTCCTGAGGGGACTTCTGAGAGCTTTGGTGACCCCTGGATGGCAGGCGATGTTCGACAGCCAGAAGAGAGGCCACCCGGGGACCCATTGACGACTTGTCGAAATCACATTCCTATGACAGACACACTCACCTTAGAGAGAAGGGAACGTTGGATATGTGTGACAACTTGACCGAGTCCTCCGGTGACACATGCCAGTCAGGCAGAAGCGTGTGTCCAGGCAGGAGTCACCAGGCTGTGGAAAAAGTCCCGATGCGTTTTTGCACAGAAAAACGCATCACGGCTTTCCCCATGACCTAGAATTTGCTCTCGGTCACCTGTGACTTTCAGGGTGCACCGTCGGATCACTGTTACAGAGTGCAGTGCCCGAGGGGCGCCCTCGCGAATCCTGACACTTCCACAAAGCACAGGCCTCGACTCTCCGGCAGGACCAGGTCACGGGTTCACATTTAGACCTCGTGGGCCACAGAGACTAGAATCTCGTGAGCGGGTCAGGCCAGTGGCGGGCCCCCGGGGCTCCGTGGGGCTGGCTGCTGCTGGGGCGGCCGCCTTCTCTCCCGTGAGCCGGGGGGCTGCTTCTTCCCAGGGCCCAGGTACGGGGGTGGGCTGTTAGACGCAGGGGGTGGTTTGTCTGGTCACGTAAACACGCACACACCTTGGGGCTGCTCCACCAGGGACTGCGACATGGCGCTCCGAGAAACCGGCTCTTGCCGAAGTAGCTGTGGCCTGTTTGTGTCTGCGAGAGGACGGGGGGGAGAGGGGGCCTGGAACCCGAGAAGCTCTTGAACAGTTCTCCAGCTGTGCTGGTCATTCTGCTCTCGGCCTCCCTTAGCCTCCTGTTTTAGCATGGCTTCATCTGGGGTAGAGGCCCGGAGAGGGAGAAGACAGGCCTCACATGTGTCTTCCCACGTCTCTGTGCAGAAGCCGTGTCAACGCGCTTTGTATGAACAGGCGTCGCCCGCTCCTCTTTGAAGTGAAGGGAAACGGAGTGATGGAGTCACCACGGCGTACACCCCGAGCACCACGGGCTCCATGACTTCTCGCGGTCCTCAGCACGAATTTCTTACTGGGGAGACTTCCCTGGACAGCCAGGCATCTCAGAGCCTGAAAACGAGAGCAGACAGCGAACGGGGCATGGTTTCACTGAGTGACGGTGCGGTGGGGCCCGTCACCCTCGTGTGCGAGGTCAGCCGGCGTGAGGCGGTCTGGACGAGGCGGGCTGTGGCTCAGTGCTGGACAAGGGCTGACCTCGACGCCGCCTGTGCTGGTGTGTTTGGGCGCTGACCCACCGAGAAACACCTGGAACCCAAGAAGGCGTTATTTGGAGTATGTCGGGGTGGTGGCGCGTCCATAGGGGAGTAAACCAGAGCCTGGACCCGGTGGGGAGACCCACTCTGCATGAGCAAGTGGGGTGCAGACTGCTCTCGGGAGCAGAGAGGCCTCTGTGGCCTTGCATCTGGAAGCACGGCTCCCCTCCCTAGGGCTCCAGGACTTAGCCCAGCACCCTCAGCCCCAAGCTCCCAGCCCTGAGTTAGGTCAGTATCAGGTTCCCGCTCCGAGCCTTCGGACTGGGGCACAGCCACCTCCTGGATGCCCGGGGGCTCCGCTTGCAGGCCTGGGGGACTTCTCAGCTGCCGTGGCCAGCTGTGCTGTCCTCCCGCACTCCCCACACACGGCTGCTTGCAAGTCCCGTCAGCGCCATCTCTACCCAACCTTCTACAGCCCGCCTAGAGCTGCCGGTGTTTCCCTGTTTCAGAGGAAAAGCCACAAATCTGGATTGCACTTGACATTTTCAAATTTTAAAAGTTGAGCTCAGATGTAAAACATATATAAAAAAAATAGTGTCTGGGTGCGATCCGCCCCAAGCGGCCAGTTTATAGCCCCTGGCTTAGTCACTATGGGAGGCCTCTCCTTCCCAGAGGAGGGGTTCAATCCATGCCTCGGAGCTGTGCATTTTCTCTGCATTGAATGGGTCCTCCCGGAAGCTCCCGGTGAGGCGTGGGGAGAACGATAGCCGCGGGGCTCAGTAGGTGTGTTTCCACCCACCCTGTGTTTGCATGAGGCACAAAACGCATGGGACTGCTCTCCCTGCTGCCCCATGGTGGCCCCGCGGTCGCGATGCCGTCCAAACAGGGGTGGCCCTGCTGATTTGGAACAACACGTGGCTGAAGACGGCAGGAATAGGCTGCCTGGCCCCAGTGACTCGGCCAGGCTCTGTCGGGGAAGTTACGGAGACAGAAAGCCCTGGCGTGTGCAGCCTGGGTGACGCACCTGCAGCCCTGGGTCCTGCCTCAGCCACTTGCTTACGGAGGCCGAGTGCTGAGGCTGCTCGGGGTCTGTCCTGGCTGAGCACAGAGGGGGAAAGAAGGCGGAGTCCGACCACCACAGGAGCTGACGCGGGGGTAGTGCGGCCGGATGCTCGCCAACAGAGATTTTTGGAGAAGCACCGGCTACTTAATTTTGTTTTTATTTTAAAAACTGCCCATTGCACAGAAGCGGGGACTGTGCATGTTCTCTGTGGGACGAGGACCTGAGGCAGTCACATGTCCACTCCTGCCTTCTGCTAGGATGTTCTGATTGGGGGGGTAAGAACAAAACAAAACAAAAAAACAAGCAAACAAAAAAACCAACCCAGAAAACAGAAGACGACGGGGACTGGCTGAGACGGTGCGGACAACTTGAACAGCAGGGCTAGTCGGCACAAGGTCTGGGTCGATCCGGGGACGCCGCGTCGCAGGAGCTGGGCTCTGTGTGGCCCCTCTGTGTCCGGCTGGAGTTCCTCCCACTGGAAAGTGCTGTCCTGGTCCCGGCCAGAGGCAAACACTGACTCAATCCCGTTCCCGCGCGGCCTCGTTACTTGCCGTCGAGTTCCTTTCGGCCACGTGCTCCCTGGTGCGCTGGTCAGGGTGGCCTGCAGAGGGGAGTAGTCAGCGACCCAGCGCAGCTGTGGCAAGCCCGTGTCTGCATGGGGACGTGGAGGCAGTTCCGGCCACAGGACAAGCCACGGGGTGTTGAAGGGGCGGCGGGCAGTGTGTGCTTGTGGCTTACCTCACCCGCTTTCCTGCGAGCGGGCCCTGCAGAGGGCTCACGCGTGCGTGGCTGCAGGGACCTGGCCGCGCCTGCACACAGGAGCACGGCTCGTGGCGCGTCGTGGGCCGTGTCCACAGGTCCCGGGACCCTGGCGTGGGGGCACAGTCCATCGGGGCACGGAAAGGGTGGCTCTGTCGACCCCTTCCTGGCCCGGAATCTCTCTAGATGAAATACCTCACGGGGGATCACTCCTGCCACTCGGGGTGACGGCCCACAGTGCCCGCTGCAAGGACATCGGCAGTGTGGGAGGGCTTGGCAAGTGTTCGGCCCTGAGGTCGAGAGAGAAGGACGCGAGGAGGATGCCTCTCGCTGGACTTAGAAATGGTGGGGAAGCGGCAGGTGGAGGCGGGAGATCGCGGCTGGGGGGTGGCACGAGGCGCCTCGAGCTTGGGGAGCCGCCGCACGACATCCAGACGGAACTGGCGGGCGGGCAGCGAGAGTCGGGTCCAGAGCAGAATGGCGGGATTTTGGCTGAGGGTACGGGCTTCTGAGTCATTGGCATATAGATGGTATTTGAAACCACACACAGAGAACGCACAAAATTGGCAACCTTTAAGCAGTGACCCCTCTGAAGACATGAGACTAAGAGGAAAATGACATCTCCTAGCGGGTGACTCTGTAACACCAGAACGCCGCCCTGACGCAGGTGCCACTCCTGTTTGAAGCGATGACAGGACTGCAGGCGGGCAAACGGCTGCATTTAAGGCTCCTCTGTTAAAACTCACAACACGGCGTGTGGCTGTAGACAGACTGGAGAGCCAGGCTGGGGCGCGATTCGCCCTTTCCCCAGGAATTCAGCTCGTCCTCGTTCTCGTAATTCACACAAGAGCCATCTTTCTGGTTTTCACCGCGTGTCACCACGCTGGGACCAAGCATACCAAACATGTCTGAAGGACTGGCCGTTGGCGGGACGAGCGGAGGAGGCGGTGGGGGGCTGTGGGGAGGGAGTTAAACCTGTGTATATAACATTTAAAATATTGCAGAACCTAACTCCCTGGGACATTCCCCCACATGGTTACTGTTGGCGTCACGTGGTTCCCCTCACCTCTGAGCAGACGGTGTTAGCATCTGTTATGAAAAATCCCTCATGACGCGGAGTGGGGGACAGAGTGGCTGTCAGCTGGGGTCTCCCTGCCTGTGCCCGCTTTCACTAACGTCTGAGGCACCCGGGATCCCGGAGGAGAAGGTGTGGGAGGAGGGACCTTTCAGAGCCGAGGTGGTGCTTCGGGGCGGACTTCATCCTGGAAGTAAGCTCCATCGGCCCACCCCGCACGGTTTCTTGTCGCTCATCAGAAGTCACTTAGCTCGAGACTGTCTGCTCGTTTCCACTCCAGCGACCTTCCAAAAGCCCCAGTCCTCGTCGTCAGGGTGCTCCTTACCGATGCCCTCTGCAGTTTCCGGGTTCAGTCACGGCGAGGCGGGGCCCCCTCCCCTTTATCTTCCTGCCATCCAGAGAGAACGCTGTTCCCTGGCTGCCACCGTCGGTGACCTAACACGGTCCAGGGCGTCCTGGTCGTGTCAGCCCTCACGGCCGCTCTGTCCCTGCTGCTACGCTTTCCCGTGTCAGCAGGTGGCTAGGGAATCTATTTCTTTACCGTTCTACAATTACGGCTCCTCGTTATCGAACGCTGGAACGTCACATGCCAGACCCTCACTGCATAGAGGAACACAGCAAATACAACCACCCCAGGCAGCGGTGCTGTGTACCCACGGTGGCACACGAGAAAACGAAGGCAGGGTGAGTCACTGAAGTCACGGCCACCTGGGGGGAGGCCGGTCTGATGCGGGCGCAGTCCCAGAACTCGCAGGGACCGCTCGCACAGCAGCTCTCGGGACGGGAGTCGGTGTCTGTCCCGGACGCCACTTTGCAGGGGAGGCAGGAACGGGACCCCTGGCCCAGTGGCCCCTTCTCAGACACCCTCTACCCACCCCAGCCCTTGCATGCTCACACAGTGCTTGCCACCTTCCTCTGCACAGTTTCCTCTCCACCCAGGTACCTGTCTCAGCCGGACCTTGCTGCTCAAGGCATGGAATATTCTAGAAGGTTCTCTAAGGCCCTGGCAGCCATTCCCTCCTAGCCACTTTCCTCCTGAGATCTACCAAATGCTCTCAGGCATGAGGGGGGCTGGGTAGTCTGGAGTGTCACCCTGCTACCTCTGCCCTGTATGCGTCTGCCCCTGGGGCTGTGGAGGATATCCGTTGGTATTTCAAGGACTTGTGCCTTGTCACCAGGAGGACACGTGACATCAAAGCCCACGTGGGGCTTCTCTGGGAGGTGACACTTTGGCTGACATGATATAAATTATAATTTTCCCGAAGCTCTCCATAAGGCCTTATGCCGGACATAATTCAGGGCTCTGAGGTGCTCAAATTCCATCTTTAATGTCATAATTAAGTGGAGATGCCTGAGGGCACTGAGCCGGGGTGGGGGGGGAGAGCGAGCTTCAGCACGGTGGGGACACCTTCTCGTCTCACCGCACTCTCGCCATGTGAGCCTGCTGCCCCCCTACAGTAGGGTGACCTCGCACTTGCTGTGGGCACTGAGTGGGTTTGAACTTCAGCACGGTGGGGATACCTTCTTGTCTCACCGTGCTCTCGCCATGCGAGCCTGCTGCTCCCCTACAGTAGGGTGACCTCGCACTTGCTGTGGGCACTGAGCGGGTTTGACGTGACCTCCCTTCAGCAGGTACAGTGACAGCTGGAGCACCAGCTAGGGGACAGAGGTGTTTCCCAGCCTTGCCCTGGTCCGTGCTCTGGGTGGTCAGGTCGGGGAAGGCCTGGAAAGCCCTGGAATGTTCCCGGTGTCAGCGGGGCCAGGCTGTGCCCGAGCAGTGAGGCTGCTCTACCAGGGCATGGACAGCAGTGGGCACAGAAGCTGGGGCCGGAGTGGGGCAGAAGGCCACCTCTGTCAGTCCCCGTGCGCCCAGCCGCACGTCCCAGACACGGCAGCAGTGCCCAGGGACAGGAGCTAGGAGGTGTGTGCCTGCTGGGGGGGCCGTGGAGGGTCTCAGGGTATAGAGACCTGACTCTCACAGGCTTGCTCTATGAAAGGCACAAGGTTCTGCACTTTTTAGTCGGAGCCTTAGTACGAGGCTGTCTGTCAACTGCTCGCCGCGCGTGCTGTCCACACCGCCAGCCTGCGTCCTTTCCCTCCTCCTCCCCTCCTCGTCCTCACTTCCGTTAGCTTATCTCTCGTCCCTTCCCTCCACCCTTTCTCCTGCTCTGTCTGCCTGGAGGAGGTGTGCTGGTGGTCTGGGTCTCACGCATCGCTCAGGGAGGAGTGACAGCCACGTAGGCCGAGTGGCGAGGTTTCTAATCTCATTGACTGTCCCTGGTATTTGGTGGAATATTATAGCTGAGATGATTTAACTAAGATTTTGAAAATGAGTGGAGGAGCCATCTCATCTAGTGAGTCTATTCAGCGATCGCCGATCGATATTGTGCATCGTGGGTCAGAGAAATGCTGCGACTGGGGCCGGCAGGTGGCGTGGTGGTTAAGGCGCTGGACTCCCACATGGCCAACCATGGTTCAAGTCCTGGACCTGGTGGTTTTAAAAATCACAACAGCTGCGTGTACACCCTAAATCCTGAGAGGAGAATGGAGAGACTTCTCAGTGTCTCTGTCTCTCTGTCCACCAAACGCACGTACCCTGTGGCAACAAGATCTTAAAAAAAAGCGCCTTTGTTGCAGAATGGACACTCTTTACAGGTGGAGGGGCAGATTGTTAACCGTTTTAGTTTCACTGGTTGCAGGGGAGTCTTTGTGGCATGCCCACGCGGGCTGCAGCCAGGGCATGGATGTTCAGTGAAAGTGTGGTCTTTTCCCCTGTAAGTCACAGGTGGGCAGCTGCTGTGGCCCAGGGAGCCCAGGCTGAGGCTTTAAAATGTTTTATTTTTTAAGGTCATTTTCTGTGCCCATCTGTGTATTTTATTTGCCCAAACGAGTTATTTCGTCCATGGCATGAAGTTCTAGGTCCTCTGTGTTTGGAGTGGGTGCTGCACACGCACATGTATGGGTGCGGCGTTACGACACGCACGATGCGCACGGGCAGCGGGCAGGGAGGCTGGGAAGGCCAGCGTCGGCTGATGGCCAGCAGCAGTGGCCACAGGTCACAGCTCTGCCAGGCCGTGGGAGGGGGATGGGCTGCTGGAAAGTGAGGAGCAAACCTCCCTCCGGTAGCTGCTGTGGACATCCGGCCAGTGACTGTTAGCGGGACCAAAGCTCCGTGTCCTTGTTCCCGATAGCTCGAGAGACACGGGAAGTGGCTTCAATGTGAACTAGCCCGAGCCTCACAGTTGTCAAGTAGTTAGAAATGACAAGGCGCCGGTAATTAGGCACAGGGAAGGCTCGTGGTACCTCCTGCGGGACGGTGGCTGTTGGCCTGGGTGGCCTTGGGTGCCAGAGGATATTTGGCAAGGTCTGGAGACATTTTCAGTTGTCACACCTGGGGGGGGCGTGCTCCTGGCATCAGGTGGGTAGGGACCGAGATGTCACCAAACGTCCCACGCCCGGGCCCGGGTGCTGGTTTCCGTCTGCCCCATGGCTGGCTTTCCCTTGTGAGGAGTGCAAATCCGTTCTTACACAAACTGAGGGCAGTTTTGTTTCTTGGCGGTTATTTTAATTTTAAGGTTTATTTGCGGGAAGTTTAATAGCAAAGTAAAACTTGCTGTGTGTTGATGCATTAGTTCCTGGAGGAGCCCTGAGCTGGAGAAGCCGCAGACTTCCCATCGCCCTCAGCTGCTGAGTCCCCGGGCCCTTTCACGTCAAGCTCTGCAGTCCCTGGAACAGAGCACCTTCGTTTCAGAGCTCGGTGTTCGTGTTACGTGCAAGGTGCTTAGGAAACGACCTGGGAGAGCAGTATTTCAGACACAAACTACATGCTTCTCCACGTGAGTTTTATTCCTATAGGCAGCAAAATAATGTTTATTTCTGCTTATGGGAAATGAACATCCGGGGAAAGTGGTCCCCACGTATCATAAAAAGGAGGTGTCACACTGTCAGGACCGGGAAGTCGATAGATGCTGACTCTCGCCGGACACAGTCCTCTGCACAGAGACAGCAATAAGCACAGTTTGCTTTAAGATAGTCCGTTACCCGAACGAAAGGGAATAGTGGGAGCAGAGGGAAACCCAGTTTTACAGTACACACCCCGGGAGGGAGAGGACGAAGCGCATTCTCGGAGCAGGCAGCGAGCGCGCGCAGCCTGAGCGATTGGGAGTCTCCGAGGTCAGGAGCGGGGCGGGCTTCAGACCCAGGGTGCTTGCCACCCCTGAGTCCGCATTCCTTCTCCCCCTGCTCTGGGCTTCAGAGGAGGGTCTTTGTGGGCTGGAAGAGACAAGAATGGGAGCCGTTGTTGATGTCTGTGAGCGTCTCAGCTCAGCGCCTCGCTCCTCGACCACAATCGGCCGCTTTGTGCTAGCCTCGGAGGATGCCGGGCCCCTGCTGTGTCCCCACGTCACACCCTCCACCTGATCTGAGTGTTCAGGGTCCTCCCGAGGCAGCTGTCCATCTGCATGGTGGCCTCAAAACCTCTTGCTGAATAATAATTTTTAAATTTTTTATATTCTGGAAGTATTATGAAAGTAAATCTTGGGTACTCCAGAAAATAGAAAATCAAAAATGAGCAAAAATAGGAAATCCAGTAACTTATGGGTTCTCACCGGGTACACAATTTGTATCGATATTCTTCAAGAAGCATCTTTATTTACATGCAACATCTCTGAAAACCCGGTGTGTGGTTACACAGTAACATTTGTGATCAGGAGATGGACTGTGTGTGGTTACACAGTAACATTTGTGGTCAGGCATGGAGTAACTCTGGTTCCAAGGCCCCCCCAATGAACTATTTCTCCAGGTGGCCGCTGTCCTGACCGTCCCTACTGTTGCTAGTTTCCTTATGCCTCTTGCATGCTACAGGTGTTCAGGAATTGTCTGCTCTCTCCCCCATCTCTCTGCTGAGTCCCATGTGTCACTGTCCCGTTTATCAGACGTGCTTGCTTCAGTGTGTATGGTCTTTCTTGCATCTTTGTTTCCCTGAATATAATATCATATTGATACATACATGTATGGTGAAAATACTCCTATCCCGGTACATGTTTTCGTTCTAATGTATCATTTTAGCAACTGCCTAATTGACACGCTGTCACCCTTCGCGCTCGGCACTGGGACAGATGGCGAGCAGGAGCGGGCGTGTCCGGGCCCTTTCTGAATCTCTTCCCTGGTACTTATGCAGTCACCCAGGGTGTGATGCCGGCCGTGGCAGGGCCCGCAGCACCAGCCGGCAGCAGTGTCTCCGTGCTGTGTGAGTTGGCGTCCAACCTCTGCTGGCGAATCTCGTTTGTTTCCTAAATTATTATGTTTTGGGTGTTTAAGTTGCAAATCTTCCTAGCCTTTAACTTTGAATACTCCTCGTCATGCTGTGAAATGAGTGATTCTTATTTATTCTTGCATCTGATACTTTGGGGACCACGGGAGTGACGCCGCGTCTCGGCACCGCGTCTCCCTGGTGGTTAGGTACCCGCCTCTCCTGACCGCTGCGCCGTCAGCCCTGAGAAACAGGGCATGTAGACATGTAGACTGAACGGTGGTCGAAGTCCACAGTGTGCAGCTCCTGCTCTGTGATGAAGGAGGCCCCTAACCAATTCCAGCATTGCAGAGTTTAACCCTCCGCTTTTTTTTTTTTTTTTTTTTTTTTTTTTTTTTGCCTCAAGCACATTGGATGGACTCACTGGGAATTAAATGATAAACAAAACAATCACTTCCATTTTTGATAATCTACACACACATTTTTCTTTTGTAATTTGCTGGAGGGCATCTGGGCTAGAGGAGACAGGTGGGGGGGGGTGGAAAGCACCTGGGGACGGGATGGCTGCAAGCCCTTCTTCAGTGTTCTCTCAAAAGTGTGGACGTGTGTACACTGGTGTCTGGTGTGTTTTTCAAGTCACTGGGTCCAGGACTCGAACCTTGTAGTGTACCCTGTGGGATCCAGCAGCCTGGCCCGCCCAGAAGTGGTTTTCTTTACTTGTAATCAATGTGCCAACTAAAAATGTAAGATCTCAGGCCTGGCAGGTGGTGTGGTGGTTCAAGGCACTGGACTACTCTTGGTGAACCACAGTTCAAGTCCCGGACCTGGTGGCTTGCCTTCTCACTTTGTCTCTCTCCTCCTCTCTCTCTCTCTCTCACTCACTCACTCATTCACTCACTCTGTCCCTCTCTAGTCAAATTAAAATAAGCAAATGAATACAGTTAAATCAAATAATTCTTTAAAAATGTGAGACCTCAGTTTGGACAATCGTGATTTTCATGCGTATAGGGTTATGGATTTGATAGAGAGGTGCGTTCTGACAATTAGTAATCAAATGGCAATCCTGCAGTAATGGAAGGAGGGCCGGCAGATTGCTCACTGACAGACACTAATCGCTACAGAAGCTTAGAGGGAAATGGAATCAGAGGTGCTGTGGCCAGAAAAGGCTTCATCGAGGAGGGAGAGTCTGACCCAGTTCTTAACAAATGACATGTTGGTTGATGAAGCAGATGGCCAGTAAGTGGCTGGACCCCAAAAACAGGAGGTGGAGGGGTTTGGACGTCAGTGGCGCTTTAGGAACCCGCTCTTTACCCAGGACATCTGCGTGCTCTGGTCAAGTCCAGGGTCAGTACACACTGAACAGCAAGGTGTCGCTAATTCATGGTAATTATGAGTTCTTATTCTTCGAGGGGAGCTGCCCCTGGGTGTCAGCCTGCTGGCTGCGCCGTCCCCCTCAGTCATGAGTGACTGACGCTCTCAGTGCCAAACCATTTCAAAGCCGTCACCGCTGACCTCGGCTCGGCAGCTGGCTCTGGGGAGAGGAGTAACTGCTCCTCTCTGTCTCCTGGTCCCCATCCACTCTGCAGTGGGGGGGTACTAAGGCAGGAGAGTGGAACACGGGCCAGCATGAGGAAGAGTAACATGGATGCACACATGTGAGTATGTCCCTTGCTCATGTGATGTCTCGGCCAGTCCTGCCGGCTCCTGGCCACTGCTAACTGCCTGCCCTCTGCCACCCTGGCCCGGCCACGGTCCTCTCCCACTGGGATTAAGGACCCGTCGTCCCTCTTACCTTCCTGAGCCCTGGCCTAGTTGGCGTTCATTAATCAGAGCGTGTATTTTAAACATACATCAGTTTGTATCACTCTGTTATAGTCAGCTAATGGTGTGTAACAAACTATTCTCTAATGTAACGTGAGGGCTGGAAACAGTGTCACCGCAGGAGTCTGTGGTCTCAGCAGGGCTACTGGGGCCACTGTCCCTTTTCCATTCTGTGTTGCCTGGCACAGCTGGTAAATTGGGGCTGGCATTATCTGAAGCCCGCTTTGCTCCCGTGACTGGCAACCAGTCTTAGCCACAGGTCAGGAACACGTCTAGGGCACTGGTCTGAAGCCCATCACAGCTGGGTGACTGCAGTTTGGTTCTTACGCAGACTACCTGGAGTAGGCGCCAACTTGTAATTCAAGGACAGATCCCATCATGAGGCTGCCCCAGGATCCGGCTGTCCCCAGGGCTTCTGCCCTGTCATCCCCTGTAATTCGGGGTATCCTATGACCCGCTCAGAGTCGATGGTTTGCCGGAGAGAGTCAGAGAAGCGATGCTGTATATGCTGGTGGTTTTATTATAAAGGATACAGATCAGGAACTCAAGGAGGAGCCACGGGAGGCAAGGGCGGGAGCTGAGGGGATGCAGAGTCCCCCGCTGTCTCCGTAGGGGTTGGGCTCGCACCCTTAGGCTCCTCTCCAAGCCCTGAGTTTGGGGAATCTGGTGTCCTGTGGGCCGTTGGAGCCAGAGCTCTGTTTCCCCGTTAGGGTTACAGAAAACCTTCGTCAGATGACTGCAGCCTTGGGACTGAGCGAGAAGGCGGGACAGGACTTGCCACCGACTCTGTCCCCTGTGCGTGGCCAGAGCCCGAACGCGGGCAAACGGCATTCGCTCCCCAAACCCAAAGGGCTGACTTCTCTCCCTCGGATGTTCTGGGACCACGCCCGTGACTGTGGAGGTGACGACCTTCCGGTTCCCTGCCCGTCCCTGCGTGAGGTCGGGGCGGCGGCTGCTCTGGAAGAGGGTCCCCGGCACCCAGAGGACGGCACCCGGATCGTAACGACTGCTGTTGTCACGGGCAGCAGAACCGGGCGGCAGGTGAACTGGGAAACAAGGAAAAGTCCTAGCTGTGAACTGCTGCCGTCGACAACGCTTTACATGAACCGCGTGTTACTTCTCGTCCTGGTTTTAAGGAGCTTCCCCGATGACGAGCCCACCTCGGCGTCTCCTCACCCCCTTCCCATCAGGGCCGTTCCCCTCTCATCTCCGGGTGAGGGGCTCTCGGGGACCCCCCATACCTTCAGTGGGTCGCCTCCTCTGGCTTCTCCCCCTGTGGAAACACTCCTTTAACCGTGTTCTACAGAGGAGGTGCGGAGGTAGCGTATGGGCCTGGTGGGCGGGGCCGGGGGCGCCACCCCGAGGGGGAAGCCCGGTGTCTCCACTGAGGAGGTGACGGCCGGGGCCTGAGCCAGCAGGTGGCTGTCCGCTCGGCTAACGGGTCTTCCACTTTGCTCTGAGCTTAGCTGCTTTTCCCGTGGGTTTGTTTTTTTCATCAGTTCAAAATACATGTACGACTCTTAAGATTGCGGCTTCAAGTTCTCACCCAGCGAGCCTGTTACCGCCCACACGCGGCGCTCTGCTCGGGGGCTTTCATGTGGCTGAGTCACTGCAGAAGGAGCATCTCCTGCGGGCCACTGGGCGACTGGGCGTCGGTGCCCGGACCCCGGGAAGCTGCAGGGGAGGTCGGAGGCCAGCGCCATTCCCGCTCTTGCTCTCCCTGGGCTGGAACACGGCCCCTCGTTTCCCAGTTCTGGTCTTCAGCCACTGAAGCAGGGTGGTACCGTCCCCTTCCCCCCCCCCACTCCTCTCTTACACTCCTCGGAAATATGGCATATTAACTAAATCACTCAGAGTGGCTGCTCTCAGAAAATGGGGAAGGAGAAAAAGGTTTTGGAAAGCTGCTTAATCCCCGAATGAATTAAACATTAATATAAACAGTTTTAAACAATTATGAGCTGTGACACTCTACTGGTTTTAATAGAAAGCAGCTAAACGGGGCGCTCTGCCGGCATGCTGAGTGCCGACGTTGGGAAGGGGGCCGCCGCGCAGGCACTGGAGGCTCAGGAAAACACAATCCGGTTTCTGGCACTCACCGCGACAGCCTCGCAGAGACTCCGCAGCGACGGCCTCCCTGGGACAGTTCTTGGAGGGGCTCCTGAGCCCGATGGCTGTTTTCTCCGGCCTCCTTCCCAGCTTTACTGAGGTACATCTGGCAAATACCGTGTGTGTGCCAGCCTCGGTGGTGCGGTCGGAGGGCACTGAGCGCAGGCCGACCGCGGGCTTGGCGTCTCAGCCTGGTCTATCTGAAACACCCCCAATCCAACAAGCTGGAGGCCTGGGGGATGCAGTGCCAGCAGGACGACACCCTGTCCAGGGTGCTCGACTCTATCTTTCTTGTTTTCGTGACACACATTTTCCATGAGTTCATTGACAGTTCCTTGTAGGTGCGACAGACAGGCATGCATCAGTGATGGGACGTGCTCTGAGAAATCCTCTGTAGGTGGTTTTGTGTCGCGCGAGCCTCAGAGTGCTGTCACACGTGGATGGTACACAGCCTGCCACACACCAGGGCTGTGTGCTCTGCCTGCAGCTCCCGGCTGCAAACCCGCCCCCCCTTGCTGCACGGAATCTGTGGGCATCTGTAGCGCAGTGGCCGACTTCAGTGTAGGAAGGTACTGAACAATACTGTCTAAAGCGGAAGGGTCCTGCACAGGGCACTCACTGAGCGGAGCTTGCCGGGCCGCAAGTTGCTGTGGTGTCTGTCCCTGGGGGTTGCGTGAACGTGACGGCCTGCGATGTGGCTGGCCCCTGCTATAGATTTTGTAAACACTGCATGAGGCTACGCAGGTTAATAACAAATTAACCTTATCTCATTGTATCTTTATTATATTAGAAGCTTATCTTAATTTTTTTATTCTTTCAGAATAACAGCTTAAAGCACACAGCAACACAGGAGTATTTTCTTTGTATTCTTACTCAACGAGTTTTTTCTATTTAAAAAAGTTATGTTTTCTTGTTGTAAAAGTAAGATGAGAAAACATGCACCGAGCCTAGGATCAGGGTCGTTCCACCTCCATGGCTCGTTACCCTGGAGGGGCTGTGAAGAGCAAAACACACGAAATTGGGCACAAGAGAAAAAGATGCTTCCACGATTCAGTGAGTAAGCGAGAGGTGTGAGGCTGCTGCTGGCACAACGTGGCGTGTTGTTTAAGAAGGGAAGCTCTGCGTCATAAGTAGGGGTATCCCCTAGATACCGAGCAAAGGTTCTGCATAACCAGGAGCGTGGGGTCGTCATCAGTGTCGAGGATCGGAGTTGCCCAGTACTGTGTGTGCTGTGTCTGCACACGATGGAAGTGCAGTAAGTCCCAGCACCACCACGAGCACACGAATAACTCATGGCGCTGCATTGCCAGGATGCCTGTGACGTCAGTAGGCAGTAGGAATTTCTGAGCTCCATTACTATCTTGTGGTGTGGGACTCCTGTCATATTTCATCCATCATTAACCAAAATGCCTGAGCCACGCTGTGCACAACTGCATTTGTGGGCACAAGTGTATATGATATAAGAAAAGCATGTAACATGTTAGAGACTGATGTGAGAGGGAGCACAATACCGAAGTGGACATCAGAGTGGGGAACCAGAGTGTGTTGTGGGCAGAAGGCAGGGACGGCTGCCTATGGAGATGCCCCTTGAGATGAAGTCAGGAGGGAGGGCATTACTCAGTGGAATGACAAGAAAGAGCAGCCAGGATTGAGCTGGGAGAGCTTGCAGGGCTAGACTTTGCAGTCTCTGGGGTGACAGAAGGTCTCTAGCATAACCCCAGCAGGTCACTAGGTGATTCTTCACAGATGAAAGAACGGATGCTTCATGTTTTAATAATTATTCTGGCTTCTATGTTTCTCCACATACACCACATTTACTTTTCTCATATGTTAGAAACTTTCTCACTTCACTTATGAGTAAGCGAGAGATGTGTGAGGCTGTAGCGCAGTGGCTGAGTGGAGGTGAGGAATGTTTTTAAGCAAATTTTAGTTACTATCTATTTCTAATTTTAAAAGTTTTTGCTATGTTAATTTTGGAGCTATGTGTTTTTGCATAAGATATTTATGACTATTTAAGCAATGTGAAATTGCTTTTTTATTAAAACTTAAGACCTTTAACCCAGCTAATTGTT
The DNA here is from genome assembly GCA_026018925.1 of Tupaia tana. Taxonomy (NCBI): domain Eukaryota; kingdom Metazoa; phylum Chordata; class Mammalia; order Scandentia; family Tupaiidae; genus Tupaia; species Tupaia tana. The sequence goes on along the minus strand of JAKSZU010000026.1, from coordinate 23,295,957 downwards.
TTTCCCTTGAATTTAACTTCATCTTTTTGTATTAAAGTTGTGAACTCAGTGTTCTTTTTCTGTGGAACATCATGCCCACTTATAAAGTTCAAGTTTATTTTGAGAGAGAGACAGAGCATGAGTGATTCCACTGTGATACCTCAAGTCTTGGAGAGCCCAGATCACATGCAAGTGTGTATGCACCCAGCATCCTTAGGGAGGTAAACCCAGGACTGTGCCTATGTGAGTCCATTTGCACTACCTCTGTGGCACCACCATGTCCCCCCTTTTTTATTTTAAAATTTATCAATTTATTTTAGTGATTCTCTTGGAGACAATTTATGACTTCTTTTCCCTTTTAACTTTTAAGCCAGCATGAGAGTCTTTGTCTTTTAAATGAAGAGTTTAACCCATTTATATTTAGTGTTGTAGTTAAATTTGTCCTTTTACCTTATTTTGTTTACTATTTTCTTATTTGTATATTCAACGAGCTGTTTCTCTTTCCTGAATTCTTCTCCCTAATCTATAAGCCAAAAGGGTCTAACTTGAAGGTTACAAAGGGTATAGTTGAACATATCTATCAGCTATTATCAACAAAAATATCTACTGATTATCTCCTAAGGAAACCCTCAAATGGTAAAGTTTCACTTTTTTTCTTGTATCTATTGGTATTTTTAACTGAGTTGATAAATTTTCAATTACTTTAGATTATGATTTTGGATTTGGTTTTGTCTATATTTAAAACAATTTACTTGAACTTATGCTTAAGTGTTTTCAGAGTTCACTTGGTCTTCTTTTATCATGACTTTGCTATTGTCAAATATTACATTTTTATTTACCTTTTGATGGATTAGATAGTATGTTTCAGCACTCTTTTAAGAGGGGCAAATAGTGGGACCAGCAGTTAGCATAATGGCTATGTTGCTGGACTCCCATATAGTCAACCGCAGTTTGAGTCCTGGACCCAGTGGCTTAAACTCATGCCTGGCACATGTGCGTGCATGCCCAAGATCCCAAGAGGAGAAGGGAGGAGAAGGGATTGCGGCATGGCCATCCCCCCTCAGGGGTAATTTTTCGCTTTCTGTCTCTGTCTTTCTGGTGAGTGCATGCACCCTATAGCAAAAACGTCTCCAAAAAAAAAAAAAAAAAAAAAAAAAAAGAAAAGAAAAGAAAAAAAGAAGGGCAAATAGTGTCTGCCTATCTTTCATTTGCTTTGACAATTACCAGGAATGCCTCTAGGGTAGATAATAGTTCAATTAGAACATATTTCTGTAAATCTTTGTCATTGTATTTTAACACCTCATTTTGCACAATAGATCCAACTGAATTTTGTCTCATTTTTCATTTTCTCTAGTTTTTTTTTTTTCTTTTTCTTTTTCTTTTTCTTTTTCTTTTTTCTTTGAGAGGTTGTTGCTATCCGGTGCGTGCGCTCGCTAGAAAGAAAGCGAGAAATCACCCCCGAGGGAGGATGGCCACGCTGCAATCCCTTCTCCTCCATTCTCGGGTCCGGGACTCGAACCACGGTTGGGTACATGGGAGTTACATGGGAGTTCAGCGACATAGCCATTACGCTAACTGCTGGTTCTGATTTTTTCTAGTTTTTAAAAGTTGTTTTGTTTTTAAATAAATGCTTATAGGATTATTTCTTTAACCTCAACATCAATAAGTGCCTTTTAAGAAATATCTAAAAGGTGGGTGTTTTTGGTTTTGTCTCTTAATTCAGTCAAATAAACATTTCACATGTGTTAGCCAGGCTTTTTTCTGTTTGTCCATGGAAGTGCTGCTTTTACAGTTTCCTGGTGTTTCCATCGGGAGCTCCAGTGTCGGTGTGTCGAGCACCTCATGGGTGTCTCAGCTGCTCACAGCCCTTGTACGGATCATCTTTACGCCTTTGCCTTTCCCGTTTAGCTTTAGGGAGAGCTTAAAAAGTTCCTCTTCTCATACGGTAGATTCAATTGGGCGCATTTTCAAGTCTGTGTTACTGCTTCTGAAGCCATTTTAAATTCCTTACTTTTGATACTTCCAGATCTTTTTCCATCTTAATCTTATTTCATGATAAAACAACAAAGGCTCTGCCTTTCTTGATTATTGTGAGCTCAGACGTTACCCTGTGTAAAATGCACTTCAATATTCCATGGTAAATACCCTTCAAAGGTTTGTTATTTCTGTGCCTCTTGAAAGGCTCTTAGATCTCTGTCTTTGCAGCTTTTACTGCTGGGCCCTCTTCTTCCGTTCTGCCTCCTTGCCTGCTTCATTCAGATAGCTTTTTCCCCTCCTTTTGCTCTAGGGCACGTGCACTCAGTGGAGAGAGAGCAAGTGAGAAATCGATTCCCAGGGGAATGGCCACACTACAGTCCCTCCAGTCTCTTCCTGGGATTTGGGCATGCACACAACAGGTGTGGTTTTCAAGCCATGGGGTGCGGGACTCCACCTGTGCAGTGAGCCGTGTGGGGCCCAGCCATCGTATTCTCCATGCCGTCCGCGGGCCCCGCCATCCTGATACTCTTACGGAAGGGGAGGCCTCGCTTGCACTGGAGTCCCAGCCTGCACAGCACAGTGGGATCTCCTGGGCCCATGCAGCTCTCACCCGTTAGAGCAACACGCCAGAGGTCATGGCAGAGCGTGTGACGTGACCCGCGGTGTCACTGTGCTGTGACCCAGCCGCTCAGGAGGGTGAGGATGCTCTGGGCTGCCGACGCACCGCTGCAGTCTGCTGTGAGTCTAGGGAGCCTGCTGGCCCGCGCTCTGAGCGTCCGGTTTGGCCCGGATGCAGTCCGGGAGCCTAGGGCAGGCTTGCCGGCCCTGCCCCGTGCTGCCGCCTCTGCTAGGGACAGACGTCGGCCAGAACCTGGCTTGTTGTGCTCTCCGTGCCGGGTGACCATGCTGCCCCGGGTTGCACGATGCAGCTGATTGCAAAGTTCACTGCTCCCGGCAGTAGGAAGATTCGCCACGCGAGGGAACGTCCCTGTGGCCCGTGGCCCGTGGCCCGTGGCCTGCTCCTGCCAGTAGCATACAAACAGGATTTTTTTTAAACCTATTACCACATCCCTTTTCCACTCTTGGGTCCACTTGGAGGGAAAAATTGTTCTCAATATAGGTCTTCAATTGCCATGTTCTTCATATTTCTTAAGAGTATTACTTAGGGAAACATTTTCAAAAATGTTGAAAATTAATATAAAATTTCTCTGCGGTGACTGAGTTGCTTAAAGATGTGAGCATGACGCTTTCCTTTAAATCCGTGTTTGCAGCCGTGGCCCCAAAGTGCAATGCGATTTTTTGCTTGATGGCTTGTTAATGGGGAGCCCCTGTGCCTTGCTTCTTTGTTGCTCGACACTTTGCTCACTTTTATGCCCGATAAACATAGTGTGGTGGGGTTCTAATAGCCACCCCCGTGGGGATAGCAGACAATGAGTTTTTCTTCATTCGTTCTGTTCACCGTGGAACGCCATCGGGATTATTTTCGTTGTAGTATTTTTTAAAAGGAGATGACGCTATTTTTAGGTCAACGTGGAGCAGTTTTAGGTAGTGCCAAGAGACGAATGCCCCTGGAGGCCCAACCCTAGGAAGTTACTTCCCTAGGACGACACTCCGGCACCCGCTCCCTGCCTTCTCAGTGCCCCGCACAGGCGGGAGACCACATCGTTGCTCCTGGAACGTGGGTCCGTGTACAATCGAGCTTTGTGTCCTCGGGGAGGCGAGGTCAGGTGGTGCGCAGGGACGCCCGCAGGGCCGAGAGGTCTAGCTTAGTGTGCGATGACCTGCCGTCCCACTGTCCGGCTCTGGCGAAGTCTAGGGGAGTGAGCTGGTGTGACGGCAGCTCGCGGCGACTGTCTGGGGAAGGCCACGCTGCTCTGAGCCGTCAGCGGACACTGGGGTTGAAGCGGCTCCTCTAGGCCCCTCACGGCAAGGAGAGGCTCCTCTTCGCAGCCATTTCGGGAGATCACATGGGGCCCTAAAGGGGGTGACGGGGAGAGGGTTCTGAGCAGAGTGATGTCTGAGGGAGGAGGCACACAGTCCGGACATCAAGGCGCCCTGCCCTTCTGGGCACAGCTGTCACCCCGCTGCCTCCGCGTCATCCTTGAGGCCGTTCCCTGCCGAGGCCCGACCTTGCGGGTGCTCTCAAAGACGACGCGCCCGGTGGGCAGGAAGCCTCGTGTCGGCCAACCTGGGTCCCGCGCAGGGCCTGGGCGGAGACTGAAGGGGAAGCTCTATGAGAGGGCGGTGCAGGACCCGCGTGGGGAACTTAGGGTCACGCCGTCCAGCGCAGTGGTGCACAGAGACTGTCAGGATGCGGCCAGGAGGTGACGGGGACACGGAGCGTGGCCCCGGGGCAAGGCGGTGCCCAGGACAGGCCCGGAGCACGCTTCAGCTCACAGCAGCAGGGACAGCCATCTGCCCTGTGCTTTCTCTCAACTCAGATGTGAAAACACGAGTCCGTAGAAAATGGAATGGAGGAACGATTTCCGGGAAGTTAAACACGTGCTCTCTGGTCTCGCCTGGGTGGCCAGGGGGACAGGGGGAACACCAGGGCCAAGATGGGCCTTTGAGACCGGGAGAACCGCCAGGGCCCCGTCCACCGCCACTGCCCGCCCCCTCTGTCCCACGTGGGGCTTTGCCGAAGTCAGCTTCCCAGAGCCAATCACTTCCACTGTGAAACTTGCTAAATTGGTTCTTCAGATTATGTAATTTCTGTCTGTGTTTTTCTTACCGAATGTGAGGCCAACTGTAAAAATAACATTTGGATTTTCCCCCTGAAGCAGGGGCATGTTCAGTTGGGAGAGGAGGGATGCGTCTGTTCCCTGGCCATGGTGCGGTGTATGCGGAGGGGGTGTCGGGAGAGGGGTGCTGCCCGGTTCCCGGCTCTGGGGTCGGCTCGATGGAGGACGCGGGGTGTGTCCTCACACACTTGGCCCTGACGCGGTGGGGCCATTGCCCTGCATCTGTTTCTGGAGGGCCCCCAACTTCCTAAGTCATTTCTCTCCACCTCTCAGCTCCAGCCCGACTGCCCGTGCTGTTACCTTCGCCCGAGAGCGTTTGTTCCCCACGTGGACAGCGTGTCCCTGCGTGCAGTGTGGCGTGGGCCGAGCACTAATGCATTCTGGTGGAAGGCGGGCATCGAACCCTCTGCCTAGTGGGTGATTCCTGCTTCTGGTCTCAGGCCGCCTGGGGTCCAGGGGACGGCCCCTCTGTCGACAGGGCCCAAGCTCCCCCTCTCTTACCCTCGCCAACCACGCCGTGCCCTTTAATACCCAGAGCAGGTCTTGGTGTAACCCGAAGGTGCCCTTACCACCAGCCGAGACGTCAGACCCTTTCCGGGGGGACTGTGGCTCACTGGCGTGCCCAGAGTCCAGGTGTGACGAGTGATGCTGGCTCTGCCGCAGTGGCACTCACTCCCTGCAGACGAGCGGATTTCAGCCAGAAACGCCGGCAGTCAGGACCTGGTGTGGAGGCAGGGCGGTTATGGGGGTGCTGCTCTGGCCCGGGACTTACTAACCCTGAACCCGCTTCCCTCCCGCAGTGACCGAGAGCCGAGGGGTCCTGGACAGCATCCAGAGGTTCTCCCTGCTGCCCACCTACCTGCCCGTGACCTACCGCATCGACGGGGCTGATGCCGCCTTCTTCCTGAAGGAGGCCAACCAGGACATCATGCGGAACTCCAGCCTGCAGTCCCGGGTGGAGTCCTTCCTGGTCTTCAAGTCCCGGAGGCTGCCTGTTCTCAACGCGAGCTACGGGCCCTTCTCCACCCAGCACGTGGTGCCCCAGGACTTACTGCTGCCCTCCAACCCGTTCGGACCCACCAGCAAGTTCTCGCTTAACTGGAAACTGAAGGCCTACGTGCTGCGGGACAGGATCTACCCGAGCCGGCCCAAGGTGCAGGTCCTGTTCTACGTCGTGGGCCGGGACTGGGACGACCACGGCCCCGGGGAGAGGCTGCCCTGCCTGCGGGTCTTTGCCTTCCGGGAGACTCAGGAGGTGCGGGGCAGCTGCCGGCTGCAGGGGGAGCTGGGGCTGTGTGTGGCGGAGCTGGAGCTCCTGGCCAGCTGGTTCAGCCCCCCCACGGTGGTGGCGGGGAGGAAGAAGCCTGTGGACCCGCCGGAGGGCAGCCCGGTGGAGCTCTACTACACGGTGCAGCCAGGCGACGAGCGTGGGGACTGCGCTCGGGGGCACTCGCGCGCCGGCGGCGTTCGGGCAGACCACGGCGACGTGGACGAGGCCGGGCCTCCCTTGCAGAGGATCGGGAGTGTGTTTCTGTACCAGACCCACAGTCGGCCTCTCCTGCGGGAGCTGCGTCTGGACAGCAACGTGGCCATCCACTACGTCCCGAAGACCGTCCGACACGGGGACGTGCTGACCTTCCCCGTGTCCATCTCCAGGAACGCCACCGAGGACCACTTCACGCTGAGGTGAGTCTGCCCGGAAGCCCGCCCGGCAGCTCGGAGGTCGGGGGTGGCTCTGAGAAGCCTGCTCTCCGATCCAAAGAGCGGCTGTCACTGTCCAAAGCACAGCCAGTCCCCAGATTTCTACTCTCTATTTTTACCGTCAGACAGTGACAAGTGTGACCTTCCTGGGTCGGCAGTTATTCGTAGGAATGGATTCCCCAGGCCACCGCAGAGTTGCCAGGGGCAGCGGTGATGCCGTGGCCTCAGCACAGGGTGTCATCGGCAAGTTTCAGAGGAGCCGAGGCTGCCCGTGTGGGGCCACTGCAGAGCCGGATAGCTAAATGCCTTGTGGTTGAAACGAGCCCCATCAACGCGACTGCAACAGTTGTCAGAGAGGGCGAGAACACAGTTTTGCCAACTGCAAATCTATTCCAAATATGTTAGCTCCAAGATACGGTACCAGCCTCAAAGTTATTACTTTGTTTCTTCCTGGAAATAGAACTTAGTGTCAGAAAAAAATAAAATAAACGAGCATAACGTGTGAAGAATATACAGTGGAATTTGTTGCATGTCTTACATAAGAATGTACCAGCTATAAGGCGTTTAAAGTGGGTACTGTGTACTTAGAAAAGATGCATTCTCCTTGGAATATAATCTAGGAGAGAAGCCACCGCCTTGGCTTCATTACATTTGCATTATATAGCTTCTGTGGCTTTGTCTTAAACACAGACGCGCCTGATTGTAACAGCTACTCAGGGTAAGTGTGACAGGAAGTGCCCTAACATTGCTTCATACCTCGACAACTTGGCCTGGAGTGCGATGCGATAGAATTTGTGTTACGACTCCTGGAGACAGGAGCAGGTGCCACTGCACGAGCGGCGTTTTTATAAGGGATTTGAAGTTCGGCCAGTTGAGATCGGGCCCCTCGTCCTCCATCTGGGCTTCAGAGCTACTGTTTCTCTGGTATCTTTTTGAGGGGCGGGTGAGTTTAGGGACATGAGTCAGCGTTTTCATTGAACCTTGCATGGTGAAGTTGTATTGATGGTGACCGAGTATGAGGACCCTTTGTACCTTAAAGACACAGAAACCGACACCATGGAGGTAGGCATTGAGTGGGGCTAAGTCCTGGAAGGTGGCAGCGTTTGGCTTGGGTGGACGTGAACTGGGGATTACCACCGGGATTGGCTCACAAGCTCATCAGCAGCTGAGGTTCCCTTAGGTTTTCCCGCTGGTCCTCTTGGGGGTCGCCCTTCCCCCCCGTGTGTTCTGCTGGCTTTGCGCTCTATCCTTCCCCCCCATGTGTTCTGCTGGCTTTGCGCTCTGTCCTCCCCCCCCCCCCCCCCGTGTGTTCTGCGGGCTTTGCGCTCTGTCCAGGCTGGGCGGTCGTACATAGCGTTCTCATGGCGGAGGCTGCTTACAGAGGTTTTGCTGGTAGGAACTCACGGTTCTGAACGGGGGAGCTTTGTTCCTATAGCCTGTCACACTCTGCCCTCCTTTGGGTCGGCCAACTACGGTGTCGATTTCCTGAACTGAGGGTTACGAGCCCAAACTCCCGCTTTGACAATTTGGAGGTGAGATGGCATCCGTCTATTTTCAGAAGCCGTCGCACGCGGGGTGCTGAGTCCCACACAACGCTGTTTCTCATGGCTGTTCATTGCACACTAAGTGTGTGCGTTGGCTTTTCTTGGACCATCTAAGAAAACCAAGAGATACCTGCTTTGCCGAGCTGCCCAGTCCAAGGGACCCAAGCCTTTGCACATTCAGAAGCAATCTCATTTGAAACGTTTAGATCCAAGGGCTCCATTTGAGTCAAAGATCGCAACATTGTGGGTTTACGGCAGACAGTGTCTACTTGTTCAGAGTCAGCAACTTTGTAAACATTCGCTTACAAAAATGGGTTTCCACATTGACTATAGATTAACTTGGCAACAGGGTGCACTCGCTGCTCCTTTAAGAGCTTGCATTATGATGTGCTTGCTGTATATACTTCGAGTGCTCCGATTAAGGGGAGTCTTATCTGTTTATAGGAACAGCTGCAGATGCATGGACCTGGCACTGTTCTTAGCCTTCCGTTTGAATGCCCGTAATTAGACAATAATAAAGCTGTCTATCTTTTTAAATGAAGTTGATGGGACACTAATTTGGCACAGCTTCCAAATATTTGGAACTGGTACGAGTGCACGGTATCTGGACATCTGCTGTCAACAGCCCGGAGGACCCAGCCAAATGTCCTCGGGCACTTTCTCTGCAATCGTGATGCGCCCAGATCCTCTGTGCCGACAGTGACGACTCGTCCACAGGGGCGCGCTTCATAGGTCGGGGAGGACGGCCGGGGAGAGAGGGAGCCAGATTAACAGCCTTGAGCCGGGGAAGCCCGTCCAAATGTCCAAACCTAGAGCTCTTGCCGCTGCCGTTTGGACTCCTGGTTGACAGTGACTGCCCACCTCCCGGTTCCCTGGGCACCTGGGGCTCACACAGGACATGGGCTTCTAGTTTGGGAACCAAGTTTAATCATGAGATGTTTAAGTCAAGTCAGTTTGTAAAAAGAAAGGGAATCATAAAACCAAACTAAAGAAGATGAAACATGCTCAGTGCGAACAAGAAGCCCTGGGTGGGCTTGGCCAGCTTGTAATTCAGTTCTACCCGGAGCTCCTGTCCTCCAAGGCCGAGGTCTACAGAACAGCAAAACACTTTCGTTTCTTTGACATCCAAGGACCCCTTTTAATTTCTGAAATGTTTCTTCAAGTGAACAACCGAAGGTTCCCCGTGGGACACGAACCATTCTTCCATCTTCTCACCCACAGCTCCCCTCCCACCTCCCTCTGCACAGAGCGAGCTTCAGCAGGGGCCGGAGTCTCTGCTTACTCAGTCTGGAGCGGAGCGTGCTCAGAGCACCCTCCCCAGAGTCCATTTCAGGGAATTCTGGCCCCAGACTGAACGGGAGACAGCCAAGATGCCCGCGTCAGCCTGGTAACCGACCAGCCCAGCAGACGCAGTGAACCTTCAATGACGGAGCAAAACTGGGACGAGCGGGGCTTCCGTCCGTCAGCGTGCGCGAAGTTTCTGAACGAACGCACGCACGCTTACATTGTTTTCACAGACGCGTTTCCTTTCCTGCGGCCTCTGCTTGTTACTGCTTGAGACTTTGTTAAGCACCTGTGCCTACCACTGTGGTTAGATTTGAGACCAGCTCCGAATAAGACATTATGACCAAGGAGCTATTCTTGCAGGGGTGAGATTTACAAGGGAGAGAGGGAGAGAGCACAGTCAGGGTGTCTGACAAGGAGAAGATGTGGGTCTGGGTTGATAAGGATCAGAGGGTGCTCGTGGGTGGCTTGGGAAGCCTGAACGCAGAAGATTTGGGGCTTATTAGGAAGTAACATGGTGGCCCGAGCCTGACCTGGAGCTTAATGATGTAGCCTCGAACCTGCCTTGGCCCGAGGAGGGCCTCTTCTTAGTCTTTTCACGTAGAGCAGGCCCTGGTGTATCCATCGTGCCTATGTTATGGGCCACATATCCCACTCTGACTAACTGAAGGAACATCAAGAAAGCTTACTGTGTGGATGCGACGGTCTCCGGCACGAATACCAGGGCTGGTGCTGAGGCCTGGTGGTTAAGGCCTAGCCCCCGCACTGCGAACTGTGGTTCAAAACCATGCGAGGGGCATGCCCTGCAGGATACTGACAGGATGGGGAGATGGAGAAGGGACTGTGGTGCGTCCGTGCCCATCGGGGGGCGGTCTCTCTTTCTCACCACCCTTCCTCCTTCCAGTAGGTTCTCACAAACTCTGGCAAAAAAAGAAAGCAAAAAGCATTGCTAAGAGTTGGGCTGGGACTTGGGAACGCAGTTCTGATGGAGCGGGTGCCACTGCTGGATGCACTCCTTCCTGTCACCCCGTTCTTGTCATACTCACGTAAGATGCAGAGCCACTTGGAGCTGTGTTGGGTAGGAGAGGGGATTCGCGTGGCTCCCGGGAAGTGGGGTGGGCCGCTAAGGTTACCTCTAAGAAGACAGGGCATAGGACAAGCTGCTTCTCTGCAGGGGGTGCCGCTGAGACAAATGCTGGCTCCCTCGAATCCCACAGCTGCCCCGTGGCCTCTGGTCGGTGCTTCCTTTGTCACCTGGGAGAATGGTCGGAGGGACGTGCAGTGGAGGCGGCAAGGCGGGCGGAACGGAGAGCGTTCTGTCATTTCAGCAGACGTTTCACCGTGGCCTGATTTCCTGGGCGTCCACGAAGCCGTGAGGTCGGAGCGGAGTGTTTCCCCAGCCCACTGGTTTCCTGTTGCTAATAGCTCACGTGCGTCACCGCGTGCCAGCACTGAGCCGGTGGCGGAGCCCAGGGCCCAGTGGCCTTCCTTCATCTGCCTCGTGCGCTGTGCTGTCGCAGGACCTCCAGGCCCCTGCGTGTCACTCAGCCACCGCGTCTCCTCACGCCTTTTGCTGTGGCTGCTTCTGAGACCTCTTGTTTTTGAAGGCCTAGACATGGAGGCTCGTGGGTCGGCTGTTTTCCTCACTGTTAGGCTGAGGTTTTCCTCCTCGAAACTCCACTGGGGTTTCGAGGAGGAAAACCCCAGAGGGCAGTGCCATTGTCCCTGTCTGTTCATGCTAACTCACCAGGAGGTGTGAGCACGGCTGTGGGTGGCAGGAGAGAGGATTTGTATTACCCTTCCTTAAATATTCGGGAGGTTGCAGCAGTGAACTGATCTAGACCGGGAAATAGCACGTTCTGGAAGGTTATCTATTTCTGGTAGGGCTATTAAAGTTAGTTTAATTCTCTTTTTGTGAATTTGGTTTGTGTCATTTAAGAATTCAGTCCATTTGCAGCTAGCAAGTGGCGTAGTGGTTAAGGCGCTGGACTCCCATGTGGCTGACAGTCGTTCGAGTCCAGTGGCTTGCAAATTATGCTGGGCATGGTCCCATGCATGCTCAAAATCCTGAGAGGAGAATGGAGACAGGATTGTGGTGTGGCCATACCCCTGGGGGGCGATTTCTTACTTTCACTCTGTTTCTGTCTCCAGTGAGTGCACGCACTCTCTAGCAAAAACCTCACTTAAAAAAAAAAATAAAAAGAATTCAGTGCATTTCATCTAATTTATAAAATCTAGAGCTATGGACCTGTACTGTGGATTTCTCTTTTACTTCTTAGTGTCCGTGAGGTCTGTAGTAATGACCCCACTTTGATTTTTGTTATTGGTAACTGTGCCTTCTCTGTTTCTTCTCTGGTTAGCTTGGCGAGCAATTTATCAATTTTATTGACTTTGTTTTGAAGAATCAGCTTTCAGTTTTGTTGACTTTTATCTCTTTTTCTGTTTTCAATTTCATTGATTTCTTCTCTATTTTCTTTCTTTCTGATCGCTGCAGATATAATTTTCTTTTGTTTCCTAAAGTGAAAGTTACTGATTTCAGACTGGATCATTGATGTAAAATTTTTCTTCTTTTCTAACTTGTGCATTTAATGCCATTTACACACACACACACACACACACACACACACACCTCTAAATGCTGCTTTATTGCATCCCACAACTTTTGGTAAGTTACATTTTCATTTGAATTTAATTTCTACTCCATACTTCTTTGATTTGTATGATGGTTTCCAAGTGTTTTGCTTAACTTCCAAATATTTGTTGAATTTACCATTTATCTTTGTAGTACTGATTTCTGGTTTAATTCCTGTTGTGGTGGGAGAATACACTTGGTATGATTTCTGTTCTCTTAAACTTAACACTACGACCCAGAACACAGTCTGTCTCGGCAAATGCTTCCTGTGGGCTCGAGAAGACCGGGCTCTTCTGATGGGTGGAGTGGCCGATGGCGGCAGTCTGAGCAGGCCGCTGGCTGTGGCGCCCAGTCCTCTGTCTCCTCGCTGTCTGCTCGTGTGTCTGTCCGCCCAGGGGCGAGGTGAGGTTCTTGGCTGTAATGGAGGATTGGCTTACTTCTTTTCAGTTTCGTCAGGGATTACCTCACATGTTTCAATGTGTCTTTGTAGAACTCTCTGGCAAACTATCCCATTTGACGTATGTAATGTCTCTTTTGCCCCCTCCCCCGATGATGTTTCTCGTTCTAAATCTGCTGACCTGTAATTCATGTAAGTGCTGAAGCTTTCTTTCGATCATTGTTAGCTTGAGGTATCTCTCTCTACCCCTTTACTTTTAACCTATAATGAATAGTCTTTCAAGTAGGTTTTGGTAGACATTACAGAGTTGAATCTTGTTTTGTGAACCACTGTACAGTCTCTCCCTTGTAATTGATGAATCTAGTCAACATTTAAAGGAAATATCGATATAGGTAGATTACTATTACTAGGCTTTTAATTACTTGCTATTCATCGCATTCGTTCTTCATTTCTCATCTGCCTTTTCCACTTCCGGTTTTATATCAGCAGTCCCTAAACCCTGGGCCCCAGCAAGAGGTGAGCGGTGGGCCAGTGAACAAAGCTTCTCTGTGTTTACAGCCACCCCCATCACTCGCCTTACCACCTGAGCTCCCCCGTCACATCAGCGGTGGCATCCGACTGTCATAGGAGCACGACCCATGTGGGGGATCTGGGTTGCACGCTCCTCGTGAGAATGTAGTGCCTGATCCGAGGTGGAGCTGCGGCGGTGATGCTAGCACTGGGGAGTGACTGCAAATACTGTGTATGGTGAGTGGTTAATGATTTCATTAAATATTGCAGTACAGTAATAATAGAAACAAAGTGCACAGTACATGTAACGGGCCTCAGTCATCCTGAGCCATCCCCAGCCTGGGCTGTGGAAAACTAGTCTTCCCTGAACTGGCCCCAGCTGCCGAAGTGCTTGGGGACTACTATTTTATATCATTCTATTTTATCTGCCCCCTTTAGCGTATGAATTGGGCTTAGAATTTACTCACGTCTCCCTATTTTAATACCCACTTTGAATCATCTGCATCTATTGTGCACATGTAGCACAGGTTCGTTAAACAGGGATTTTCCAGTCACACCCCCCTCCCTTGATTGCTGTCATTTTCGCCCTAACTGCCCGTGTCTTTTGATCAATTGAAAAGAGAAAAGTACTGTCTTTCTTTAAGAGAGCTTTGCCTTTGGGCATGTGCTCTTGGTGGGGAGAGACAGAGACAGCGAGGGGGAAAGTGAGAAGTCACCTCCCGGCGGGTGGCCACGCCGCACTCCTTTCCCCTCGGCCCTCTTCCAGGTACCCTGGGCACTCACACCCCTTCTCAGCGTGATTTTAAAACCCCAGGTCTGGGACCTGAACCATGGCTGGCCATGTGGGAGTCCAGTGACGTCACCGCTGCGCCATCTGTATTTCCTTTTACTTCATTTATTCTCCCCTGGAGTCCCTGTCCCTAGGTTTCAGGAAGGCACTTTGTCCCGAGACCGAGACCATAGTTCTCCAACGGTGCCAGGAAGTCGCATGGCTTTTCGGTTGGCCCAGCTTCTTCTCCTCAGGGCGGGAGGAGTGGCTTCCCGGCTCTGCACACCCCGGGCCGGCTGAGCACCGGGGAGTGTTTGCCACCCTTGTGACTGGAAGCTGCAGAAACTCGGCCTGGACTAGTTTAACAAAAATAGAATTTATTAGAAGGGCATTGGTGTGGCTCACAAACGTGGGGACCGCAGGGACCCAGACCTGAAGCCAGATCTTAACTGACAAGAGAAATCTCTCCAAGGCCCTGGACCGAGTGTGAGGAGCAGGTACTCAAGCGTGGGTGTGAGCGGGAACGTCGTGGGAAGTGAGGTGCGGAGAGGGGGGTGGGTTCCAAGTCACGTCGTAGGAAGTGAGGTGCGGAGAGGGGGGTGGGTTCCACGTCATGAGAAGTGAGGTGTGGAGAGGGGGGTGGGTTCCACGTCATGGGAAGTGAGGTGCGGAGAGGGGGTGGGTTCCACGTCATGGGAAGTGAGGTGCGGAGAGGGGGTGGGTTCCACGTCATGGGAAGTGAGGTGCGGAGAGGGGGGTGGGTTCCACGTCGTGGGAAGTGAGGTGCGGAGAGGGGGGTGGGTTCCACGTCATGAGAAGTGAGGTGTGGAGAGGGGGGTGGGTTCCACGTCATGGGAAGTGAGGTGCGGAGAGGGGGTGGGTTCCACGTCATGGGAAGTGAGGTGCGGAGAGGGGGGTGGGTTCCACGTCATGGGAAGTGAGGTGCGGAGAGGGGGGTGGGTTCCACGTCATGGGAAGTGAGGTGCGGAGAGGGGGGTGGGTTCCACGTCGTGGGAAGTGAGGTGCGGAGAGGGGGGTGGGTTCCACGTCGTGGGAAGTGAGGTGCGGAGAGGGGGGTGGGTTCCACGTCATGGGAAGTGAGGTGTGGAGAGGGGGGTGGGTTCCACGTCGTGGGAAGTGAGGTGCGGAGAGGGGGGTGGGTTCCACGTCGTGGGAAGTGAGGTGCGGAGAGGGGGTGGGTTCCACGTCATGGGAAGTGAGGTGCGGAGAGGGGGGTGGGTTCCACGTCGTGGGAAGTGAGGTGCGGAGAGGGGGGTGGGTTCCACGTCATGGGAAGTGAGGTGTGGAGAGGGGGGTGGGTTCCACGTCATGGGAAGTGAGGTGCGGAGAGGGGGTGGGTTCCACGTCATGGGAAGTGAGGTGCGGAGAGGGGGTGGGTTCCACGTCATGGGAAGTGAGGTGCGGAGAGGGGGGGTGGGTTCCACGTCATGGGAAGTGAGGTGCGGAGAGGGGGGTGGGTTCCACGTCGTGGGAAGTGAGGTGCGGAGAGGGGGGTGGGTTCCACGTCGTGGGAAGTGAGGTGCGGAGAGGGGGGTGGGTTCCACGTCGTGGGAAGTGAGGTGCGGAGAGGGGGGTGGGTTCCACGTCGTGGGAAGTGAGGTGCGGAGAGGGGGGTGGGTTCCACGTCGTGGGAAGTGAGGTGCGGAGAGGGGGGTGGGTTCCACGTCGTGGGAAGTGAGGTGCGGAGAGGGGGGTGGGTTCCGAGTCACGTCATGGCAAATGAGGTGTGGAGAGGGGGGTGGGTTCTGAGTCACGTCGTGGGAAGTGAGGTGCGGAGAGGGGGGTGGGTTCCACGTCGTGGGAAGTGAGGTGCGGAGAGGGGGTGGGTTCCGAGTCCCGCTCCAGACGGGGAGGCACTGAGTCCCACGCGCAGGGGTCTGGTGGGACTGCGTGTGCTCTGGGCAGCACTGTCACACAGTTCCGGGGGTGGCACTGGTGTTCTCTTCTGAGAACTTCTACTTGGGTTTTGGGTGTCCCCTTCTCAGTTGTGACATGGGCTTCCCCTCTGTCTGACGGAGAACGCACGCAGCCTCCGGTTACAGAGCAGGGAGGTAACCACGGGGCCACCGGGGATGGCCCGGAGGACGAGGTCTCTGCATTTACCACCACTGCCCCTCGCGAGGTCAGTCCTCATGGGCACAACCAGCGCCATCCCCAGAGAACTCAGGGTGCTTTTGGGAGGAGGGCGTGGAGCTTGGCTGGCCCAGGTTTAGCAGCACCTACCACAGCCGCTGTGACGGAGTGCTCGTCCGTCAGACAGGTGAGGACGCTGCCGTTCACCTCTTCCCGAAGCAGGCCTGGAGCTCAGACCGCGTCTCCCCTCCCACACCCGCCTGACGCCCTCTGAGCACCCCGAGACCTGCTGTCTGCTGCGGGCCAGACCCCTGCGTTGCAGGCAGACGGACCCGGAGCTCCCCCAGCTGCCGTGGGTCCAGTGGGGCCCGGCGGAATGGAGCCGGCAGTGTTTGGAACACTCCTCTTTAGAAAGCTGAGATAAACGCACTTGAAAGGAGCGATTTTCTCCCCTGCCTGGCAGCACGTAGCCCCGAGGGAAGGGGAAGGAATCTGCAGGGCCGACATCCTTAGAGCCGTTCGGTGGAAAGCTACGGGAAAACAAAGCTCCTGGCCGCCCTTCACCCCCAGTCCCTGCCTCCCCGGAGACTGTTAGTGGGCACCGAGGGCAGCCGGCTGCGCACGCCTCTTCCCGTTTCTCTCTCGACACGACCCCGAGGGTGTCACTGGGAACGCCAGGTCCTCTTCGCCCGGGCTTGGGGCTCTCGGGCCAGCCGTGCAGAGCCGCGTTTGGGTCGGGGGTGAGTCCTCCCTGGCTCTTCCAAGCATGGGGTCTGGTCCGGCTGTTTTTATGGAAGGGATTTTCAGCGTGTTTGGCTTTCGCTGTTTAAGTGCTGCCTGTTATTTTAGGGACGCGCTGACAGATTGTTTTGTAGCTGAAGTCCTTCACGCTCATCCTTGTTCCACCTTCAGTCACTGATGCTGTCCAGGCAAGGAGGAAGCACGGGCACTGGCCCCACGGAGGCAGGTCTCCACGGTTGCCCCCCGTGGCTGCGAGGGTGTGTCCGTGTGCCCTGTCCACGGCACGTGCGTGTGGTTTTCTCCACGCGGCACTTCCGGGGTGCTCTAGGGAAGGCAGGACGGCGTGCGGCTCCGGCCGTCGGGAGGGCGCCGAACGCCGCGATGACAAGGAGCTCGGCACTTACTGAGTGGCCGTCTGCACCCAGCATGGCCCTAGCTGCTTGGTCTTGTGAGCACATTTATTTTAGCACTCATTTCTCAGAGTAATCGTATGATGTAGGTACTATTATTACCTACATTCTTCAGAGGGAAAGCTAAAACACAAAGAGGTTAAACAACTGGCCGGAGGCCCTCTGGTTCGTAGCAGAATCTAATTTAGGATCTTGAAAACCTGCCGTCTCTCAAATACAGCCCCAGAGCACGCGCTGGAGAATTCATCTTCACGAGGTGGGTTGGGAGGCGGGCACAGACACACGGCACCGATCAGGACCTAGCCCGAACATTCCCCTAGTTACACGGTTTGTGGAGTATCAGGCCCGGTGCCAGGGACACATCGTCCAGTGTAGCTCTTCACTGGGCCACGGACATCGTGGGAATGACACTTCACATGCTAATAATCATCACGAGGAAGGACTGTCTCAAATGCAGAAGACAGTGTCTACCTTTTGGGGACCACGTGGAGCTCCTGGGGGAGAGCCCTCCTGGCCGTGGCACCTCCCCTGGGGCCGTCACTAGCTCCGTACCGTGGGAAGGTTATCGAGGTTCAGCACGCCAGACTCCCCGTGCCCTCACCCAGGGGTGGTGAGCTGAGCAAAGAGCACGCCACGCCGCACCGCGGTCAGCCTCTGCGGATGACCCGCTCAGGGCTCTGGGAACTGGACAGGGGAACCCGTAGCACGCCACGCCGCACCGCGGTCAGCCTCCGCGGATGACCCGCTCAGGGCTCTGGGAACTGGACAGGGGAACCCGTAGCACGCCTCGCCGCACCGCAGTCAGCCTCCGTGGATGACCCGCTCAGGGCTCTGGGAACTGGACAGGGATCGGCGAGACGTGGACAGACTACCTGAGGTCTCTTGGAACCAATCTGTGTCAATTCATATTGAAAAAGCACTGATGTTGACGCAGCAGACGTGGTCAAAGCTGCTTGGGAGGCATTTTAGGAGATGTGTCCTGGATTCCTTGTGGGGACATCAGACTTGGCTTGCTCTTGGTGAGGTGCTAGGTGAAGCCAGGCATCAGTGTCCCCTTCTGCCCCCACAGCTGAAGGTACGAAAGGACATGGTTTAAAGGAAAAAGTGAAAACAGCATCAACAAGGAAAGACAAGACTAGGGAGGGCTCGGCTGAAGGACGAGACATGCGTCCTGAAGACTCGGGGTGTGCAGATGGTCCCCTCATGCAGGGAGAGCGGCGGGAGTGGTGGGAGATGGCCGCATTCCCCGGGCCCTCTCGCTGTGGAATTTGCACTGGCTGGCGGGTCACTTGCTCCACGGAAGGCGCCGGAAGTGATCTAGACGAGGCGAGGTCGTGAGGTGCCTTGACCTATCAGCCGTGTCTCAGGGACACTTGGCTTGGAGCTCTGGGCCACCACGTAAGAATGCAGGCTGCTCTGAGAAGCCACAGGAGAAGCTCTGAGGCCATGGAGAGGGAGGGGCTGGGTGAGCTGCCTCCCAGCCTTTCCTGTAGGGCATGGGCAAGGTCTAGCTGCCCTGGGCCCTCTAGATCAGACCAGGCAGCAACTTGCTGATACCAAGCGCCCTCAGCTGATGGCGGAAGAGGCTCCCAGCTGAGCCCTGCCTACCTGACACACGAACAATGGCATGTGAGAAACACGCCACGCTATGCAGCAAGCCTTGGGGTAAATGCCGGGCAGCAGCAGGTAACTGGAGGGGGGAGCAGCAGTCGGGAAAACGCCACCGATACGCTGTGCTCCGTGAGGACAGGCAGGGCAGGCACACTGGACGTGGGCCGTCTGCACTCGTTTGCTCCCTGGCCTCACCGGAGTGCTGTGCTTCTCAGTGGACAGGGCTCTGGATCCTGTTTCCAGATGTTCTGCGTCACCCAGCTTTGGCTACTGAATGGGCAAAGCACCTGTGGGTGGGCCGAGGGAGGGGCCAGGTGGGTATCTCACGCCATTGTCCCTCTTAGGCCTGAGGGCTCCTCGCCTGTGGGTCCAGTCCCCCAGGCAGCTCCTGCCGTGGTCCAGTCCCTACTGGGAGACCCTGCTGACCTATAGCACCCCTCCTAGTTCTGTCCCCTGTCCCAGGAAGGGCGGCGTGTGGTAATGCCCGCTGTCCGCCACCCGGGGTGCCGATGGCGGCCTGTGTCACAGTGCTCCTGGCCAGTCCTCCGCAGTCCCGCTCCCCGACTCGGCCCGAGGGTGCAACACTCGGGGCGTTGGTCCCCCCAGCTCCATGCAGTCCCAGACGCAGGGACAAGTGTGTGTTTTCATTTCTGTCAGCCCAGCTAAGAGAAAAGGCAGGTCTGTATCTAGTCAGAAATTAATTTAGCCCGAGAAGATGTAATAGATAAGATTAAGAAGGAGAGCTCAGGAAAGACCCGAGGCAGTGGGGGACAGCAGGCTCTCCTCTCCGGGAGCTCACGCGGGGACCGAGTCCTGTGCTTTTGCTCTTTGTTGTTTCAGGGAGCTGAGGACCGGCGGTGATTAAAGCAGCTATTTAGGGATGCTCTATCGCAGCAAGGCCCCCAGACACTGAGATAAATTGGAGTGATCTCGAGCTCAAGGTTAACCAAACACAGGTGTGCGAGGCCGGCCTCGCGCCTGCACGTCCACCCACAGAGGCGTGTGAGGCTGGCCTCACCCTCACACATCCATTCCCGGAGTTCTGTGAGGCCGGCCTCATGCCCGCACAGCCACTGTTGTTCTTCAGTCTTGTCGGACAAGCACACAGACCTGGTGACGGGTGAGGGCAGCTGCTCTCCCCGGAGCAGAAGGCCACGTGAGTGAAGAGTAAGTTCACGTGGGCGTGTCCGTGAGAGTCCGTAGTTTCATTTTTGCTCAATGAAGGAAGAGCTCGATCTATGGACCGAAAGGCCAAGGGCAGGTAAGGAAGGGAGAGGACGTAGGTGGGGTGTGTGAGGCGACAGGCGCGAGGGCCGTGTGATGGAGGGGCCCACGGAAAGAGCCCCAAGTCCACGTGAGTGCGACGCGCGTGACCGAGTTCTCGTTGCAGATCTGAGAAGGGTGTGACGCTGGGGCGTCGATTTCAGAAAGGGGACATGGGTAATGCTTCTACTTTATAGATCCGTTAACGTCCATTTCAGATCACTTAGGTATTCAAAGGGAAAGGTCTGTGTGCAAGAGAACACTAATGTCTTTACACCTTTGGGAGCAGAGGATTTAGAATTTCTGAAACAAGCTACCGAGACACTGAGCACAGAGGGACAGTCATAAGCTGACGGCCTGGTGAAAAGAAACACTCAAAAAAACTTCATCAGGTTATAATTTACACACCATATCACGCAGTCTACCCAGTCTTTAGTTTTGCTCTGCTGTGGGGCGTATGCACTTGCAGAGTGGGCAGGAGGGGCAGACAGAGAAAGTGAGGACGCACCCTTGGCGGATGGCCAGCCGCAGTCCTCCTCCTCCACTCTCCTCTTGGGATTTTGGGCACGCACACAAGCCTGGTGTGGTTTTGAAGCTGCCAAGTCCAGGGCTTGAACTGCACAGTTGGCCGTGTGGATCCAGCTGCCTTAACCACCGTACCACTGTCTGGATATTTTAAATGATCAAAGGCAAACCATACGTGTGGGAATGGATTCGTAACACACAAAACAGATGAAGTATTAGGCTGCGAGTTGTGTCAACAGTGTTTGCAATGAAAGTAAGTAACCTGTAAAGCAAAGCTAATAACCGAATTAAAAAATGGGCTGAAAATGTAAATACACACAAGAAAAAGCAACACGTACATAAAAAGATAGTCCCCCCTACCAGAAATCAGGAAGACACAAATTAAGTCATCGTAAGCTTCCGTTTTATATTCAGCCTAGATTGCCAAGTGAGGCAGTGCGACAGTACGGCGAGGAGTTGCTGAGGACAGAGAAAATTCTCACCTAATTTCTGTGGGAATAAAAGCCAGCACATTTCTCCAGTAAATATTAATAACGTGAGATGCCGGTGATATTAAAAGTAGGCACACACCTACCCAGTATTTCCACTTCCGAGGTGTCTTAGCTAGAGAAGTTCTTGCACTTTTTCACCAGAAGAAAGGCATGCATATTTATAGCAGCACTGTCTATAATAGCAAAACAAACAAACAAACAAACAAACAAAAAACTACAAGCAACCCAAATGCTCCTTGAAAGGATAGTGGATAAATACGTTTTGACATATTTCTACAGTGGGATCCTATACGTTTGTGAAAAATAATTCAGTTACAGCTAGACACATCCAGATGAGTAATCCCTGGGTTGTAATATTAAATTTAATCAAAAGTTGTAGAAAATATATTTATGTGAAGATTAAAAAATGCATCAAATCAAAAACGTAATGTTCATGAATAATGAACACATATGCACATTCAGGCAGAACTATAAAAAAGGACAAAGAAATAAACAGAAAATGTAGACTGGCCCGGGGTGACGGAGCTGTCCGCGTGCTGCAGAGGCTTCGGCACTCTGAACGTGGTCTGGTCTCCAGCCGGCATGGGTCTGTGCTGCTCGCCACTGCCCCTTGGGTTGTTCACACAGGCTACACACTATATATATGTGAGTTCTGCTAGTGCATTATACATTTTTGTGTGCATATGTTTGTGTGTGCATGTGTGACACAGATTTTTTGAAAGTTTCGTGAAGAAAAACCGAATCGGTTGTCACTCAGGAGGAGGAGAAACGCACGCGGGTTCGATTTCCCCGCAGTGGCGTTTGGTGTCGTTCAGTGCTGGAGGGTCATGGATCCGTGTCTGTAAGTCGCCCAGCTGACTAGAGGGCTGTCGGTTATGGCAGTCGTCTCATACTGTTCCCCACCCTTCAGGAATGAGAAACGCCTGAACCCCGCGGGGAGGTGGCGGTGGGCGAATGTAAATCACGAGGAGAGCAGTGGCAGGATCAGGGCTGCGGACCTCAGGGGAAATTGCCGTGCAGGTACCGGGGACCTGGGAGCCCGCTGCACCTTTTTCCAAGGAACGCACAAGGGGTGGAACTGATGCGCGGCAGGAGGCTGTTCCCGTCACGTGTCCGGCCGTGTCCTCTCCCTCCGTGAGCTCCCCTGACGAAATTGTGTGCGTCCTGGAGGCCACAGAGCCCCGTGCCTGCTCACGGTGGACACTCACGTGTCTCTGAGGAGTGAGCGGTTCAGGTCGCTTGGCGCTAACAGGTGCGACCAATTTAGGGGCATGAAAGCAGTCTCGGTCCTGCCGTGGGCTGTGTCCACTGCTCTGGAACAGGGTGCCGCTCCCTCAGGTCCTGCCCCTCGGACTCTGTGGCTCAGTCTTCTCAGCAGTCTTTCCCCAGAGCAGGGTCCCCGGCCTCAGTACGGTGACGTTTAGACAGATCTTTCTGTGCTGTCCCTGCAGGGTGTGCTGAGTACCACGGAGCCCTGCGGGGTGTGCTGAGTACCACGGAGCCCTGCGGGGTGTGCTGAGTACCACGGAGCCCTGCGGGGTGTGCTGAGTACCACGGAGCCCTGCGGGGTGTGCTGAGTACCGCGGAGCCGTACAGGGGTGTGCTGAGTACCGCGGAGCCCTGCGGGGTGTGCTGAGTACCACGGAGCCCTGCGGGGTGTGCTGAGTACCGCGGAGCCCTGCGGGGTGTGCTGAGTACCACGGAGCCCTGCGGGGTGTGCTGAGTACCGCGGAGCCGTACAGGGGTGTGCTGAGTACCGCGGAGCCCTGCGGGGTGTGCTGAGTACCGCGGAGCCCTGCGGGGTGTGCCGAGTACCGCGGAGCCTTGTAGGGGTGTGCCAAGTACCGCGGAGCCCTGCGGGGTGTGCTGAGTACCGCGGAGCCGTGTAGGGGTGTGCCAAGTACCGCGGAGCCCTGCGGGGTGTGCTGAGTACCGCGGAGCCGTGTAGGGGTGTGCCGAGTACCGCGGAGCCGTGTAGGGGTGTGCCGAGTACCGCGGAGCCGTGTAGGGGTGTGCCGAGTACCGCGGAGCCGTGTAGGGGTGTGCCGAGTACCGCGGAGCCCTGCGGGGTGTGCTGAGTACCGCGGAGCCCTGCGGGGTGTGCCGAGTACCGCGGAGCCGTGTAGGGGTGTGCTGAGTACCGCGGAGCCCTGTGGGGTGTGCTGAGTACCGCGGAGCCCTGCCAGGAGTGCTGAGTACCCCAAGAATGATACAAATGAGAGAATAATTTGGTGCTGGAACGTGTTTTCTACGGAAAAGGTGTCTGAGAACAGGATGGCTGTGGTGAGACAATCTGCATTCTTAGTAAAAAAAAAAAAATCCAATATTTTCTAAGTGCATGAAAAGGCACATTTTTAAAGGTGAATTTATCCGTTTTCTTTGCCAGAAGGGACATGTAGGCAGCTTGCCTGGATTTTCCTGCGTGCTCGGAAAACGTGTCCTTTCCAGAACTTATTTCAAATCTTCGATGTCTCCAAATTTAGCGTCCGATGCCCTTTTCCATTGGTTTGAGGAAGGTTTATTTTAATTCTGCTGTTCGAACTCCGGACTGTCGGGCTGTATTACAGCAAACTCGCCGGGCTCGTGTTTCCCACGAGTGAAGCAGGGAAGTGCCGGGGTCCCACTCTCAGCCTTCGCATGGCGCCTGCGGACTGCCGGCGGGACCTGCTTCACTGGTGAGCTGGTGGGGTCCCTGTCCTCATGCTCAGAATCAGGCCTCTCCCTACAGGGCCGTGTCACCTTGGAAATGGGGCAAAACCCATTCTTTAGAGGAGGTCCCTCCTTTCAGGTAAGATCCAGTTATAGAATTCACCGGAAATTCAGATGGGAGGGCCTCTCGGGTTTGACGCTGGTTTTCGTTGGAGAAAGGGACGCTTCTCTTGGTGCCTTCAGACCCTGTGTTCGCAGACACTCAGCTATGCTCTGACTACCCACTCCCGCTCCCGCAAGGGTGAGCCGCAGTCGGGCACAGCTGGCAGGTGCACAGGGGCATCCCTTGGCACCAGGAGGGTGAGCCCTGGCCCCTTCACAGTCCTGGGCCCACGACTGCTTTTGGTTCCTTTCAAGCAGCAATTTCTTTGGCGTATGCACTGCTGATGTACAGACCGGGAGAATCAGATTTTTTCCCCCAAATTTAAAAACTATCTTATTATCGAAATTGTCAAACATATGGGAGTAGAGTGGTGGGCCAGCCAGGTGGCGTGGTGTTCAGGGAGGCCGGATCCCATGTGGCCGCCTGTTCTTTCAGCCCCACTCCTGGTAGCTTAAAATCACACGTGTGCGTGCACCCGAGATCCCAAGAGGAGAATGGAGGAGAGCAGGCGGTGTGACCCCGAGGGAGGTGCTTCCTCGCTTTCCTTCCCTGTGCCCCACACCCTGTGAGCACATTGTGCCCAGAGTGTGGTGGAGCGGTGGTGCCCACAGCCAGCTACCCACACCACCAGCCACAGTTTCCCCGTGCCCCACGCCCCATGAGCACATGTGCCCAGAGTGTGGTGGAGCGGTGGCACCCACAGCCAGCTACCCACACCACTGGCCACAGTTTCTCCGTGCCCCACGCCCCGTGAGCACACGTGCCCAGAGTGTGGTGGAGTGGCGGCGTCCACAGCCAGCTACCCACTTCACCGGCCACAGTTTCCCCGTGCTCCACGCCCCGTGAGCACACGTACCCAGAGTGTGGTGGAGTGGCGGTGCCCACGGCCAGCTCCCACACCACCAGCCACAGTTTCCCTGTGCTCCACGCCCCGTGAGCACACGTGCCCAGAGTGTGGTGGAGTGGCAGCACCCACGGCCAGCTCCCACACCACCGGCCACAGCTTTGCAGCCGCTGTCTTTATTCCCACCCCCAATGGCAGGAAAGTCTTTCAAGGCCAGGGCTGGAGGAAAGGAGCCAGTGACAGGTGGCGGCATGTCGTAAGACTCTGTGGGTGACGTGGTCCGGAAAGCCCGTACGTGGTGATGGGACTGAGCTGCTGTTGCGAGGGATTTGGGGAGGGGAGCCGCGTCCCCTATGAAGGACGAGCGTGAGGTGCTGTTACACGAGTCTCCAGAGCACGCCAGCATACCTGTGCGGTACACAGAGGTTCCTGCGGGAGCGTGGCCGGGTACTCACCCCGAGGGCGCTGCCCACAGAGCTGTCCACACTCCGCGAGTGCTGGAATGGTCGGACGTGCTACACAGCAGAGATGTTTACCCCGCTGTCCAGCCCGATGCAGCAGGTCGCCCTCGCTCAGGTGGCCTCTCTCGGTCCCAAGTTGACAGACTCTGGTTAACGGTTACCTAGTCATGGTCTTCCCGTGTGCTGGTCGGACTCGGAAACGCGGCTGTTGACACGTGCCTGTCCCTGCGTCGCGATGCTGAGCCCAGCAGGCCTGGGCTTGGTCCCCGTGCAGAGTGTGGGGCTCCCTGGGAAGCCCTCTGAGGGTGAGGCAGGCGTCTGGCCCCCAAGGTTCTGCCCTCCTGTGGGGTCAGAGCATTCCCTTCCAGCCAGCAGATAGGAAGTGGGGGTGGTGTGGGGGTGTGAAGTCCTATGTGTCCCTTTGACCCCCACACACTGGGCCAGCACCTGGTCACATGTCCAACCATTGTGACAGGCAGTGGAGGCCTGAGGCCTGGCCGTGTGCTCCGGAGGTAGAAGTGGCTGGTGTGGGGCAGACTGGTCGCTCTCGCACCCTCCATGACCGAGTTCCCGGTCTTTGACAATGGTCCCCTCCATTGTCACTGCCCACCCCATCTGAGGTTTTCTCACTAGCGTGTCCTTACTGTGGGGTTCTGGTCCTCAGTCCCCTCCCCAAGCCTGGCGTTCTCACTAAGCTCTCAGTCCCAGGCAGTCTGGCCCCGCTCTTGCTGCCTTACCCCCAGGCCACGGGCCGGCCCAGTCGCTGTGTCTGAAGCCATCACTTCCAGCCCACTGTAACCCGTTACCCACCTGCATGTCCACCTGTCTGTCAGGTCCGCTGATGTGAGCCTCGTCAGAAAGCCAAGTGTCCACGTCTTTGCCGACCGGCTCCTTGCTTTGCTGAACAGCAAGGCCGGGGTTCCGAGCTCGGCTACTCCCGTAAGGGTTCCGGGGATGGAGGTGGAGCAGGCTGGAGAGGGCCCCAGGCAGAGGGGTCTGCTGCTTCACTCTGCAGAAGGCCTCTGAGTTTCAACTCCGAGTTATCCTCCTTGTAGGATTTGTAACCTGGTAGGAAAAGCTCCCTTTCAGCTCCTCCGTGCTGTGCATGACCTCACGGCCCGACCGCAGGTCCTGCCGGTGCAGCTCAGCCCCCATGCACTTACCCCCTGGCCCGCCCCCCGACTGGCACCACGCCTGGAACTGCTTTTCCTGCACCTCAGATGGCAATCACGCGTGCCCTGGTAGCACGTGGGGTCCATGAAGCTGTAGACCACAGCCCTACGACCCGGATGTCCGGCACGGTACTTCCAGCGAGGGACCGGTTCCAGGCTCAGTGAAGTCCTGTTATCTGGACAGACGGGTGTGTCTGGGGGCTGACATGACGCAAGGACCCTTCCAGGACGGCGGCTGTCTTCCCTCCACCCCCGCCTGTATGCGAGACGTACTGGTTCGTACAAGGGGGAGTGCTCTGGTCACACGTGAACGTTCGCGGTGTGAGACAGACACGCAAGGGGTGTTTGGCCTCCGTTCTTCGTTGCTCGGGTGGTGGGCGTGGCATCAACATGCGAACCAGGCCTCGGGGATAGTGGCCTTAGGGTACTTTTCCCTCTTCCGTGAGTGAGAGAAACAGAGAGACTGGCACCCCCGACAGGATCATCCCAGCTTACGCCAGTTACGTTGTGTTCTGGGAGACTCCGGACTCGAACCTGGGACCTTGCCAAGCAGGCCAGCCCCAGGAGCCCTGTGTGACCGCTGTGCCGCTCTCTGGCCCCGAGAACGTACTGAGGGCAGCGGTAAGCGCGTCCTCACCTAGAATCTGGCCAAGTAACCGGTTTGCCATCGTTGGGCAGATGGCGATGACAGTCTGGCTCCTTGGAGCGACGGAAGGGACGGGCTGCTTCCTGCCCAGTGGGCTGCAGGGACCCAAGGCTGCGACTTGCTGTGCTGTGCTCTCAGAACCTCGCAGAACCTCACAGAACCTGGCTGCAGGGACCCGAGGCTGCGACTTGCCGTGCTATGCTCTCAGAACCTCGCAGAACCTCACAGAACCTGGCTGCAGGGACCCGAGGCTGCGTCTTGCCGTGCTGAGCTCACAGAACCTGGCTGCAGGGACCCGAGGCTGCAACTTGCCGTGCTGAGCTCTCAGAACATCGCAGAACCTGGCTGTAGGGACCCGAGGCTGCGTCTTGCCGTGCTGAGCTCTCAGAACCTTGCAGGACCTGGCTGCAGGGACCCGAGGCTGCGACTTGCCGTGCTGAGCTCTCAGAACCTGGCTGCAGGGACCCGAGGCTGCGACTTGCCGTGCTGAGCTCTCAGAACCTGGCTGCAGGGATCTGAGGCTGCGACTTGCCGTGCTGAGCTCTCAGAACCTCGCAGAACCTGGCTGCAGGGACCCGAGGCTGCGACTTGCCGTGCTGAGCTCTCAGAACCTGGCTACAGGGACCCGAGGCTGCGACTTGCCGTGCTGAGCTCTCAGAACCTCGCAGAACCTGGCTGCAGGGACCTGAGGCTGCGACTTGCCGTGCTGAGCTCTCAGAACCTCGCAGAACCTGGCTGCAGGGACCCGAGGCTGCGACTTGCCGTGCTGAGCTCTCAGAACATCGCAGAACCTTTCTGCCTGTGCCTCTTCCATTTCCAAAATGTGTTTTGCAATTTTTGAAAATTAGGTTTTTGTAAGTTTCTTTCTATTTGTTAACCTGGAAGCTGCCCAACCACCACCTTGTGCAGCTCGGTTTCCATGGAAATGGCCTGGCTCTGGGATGACCACTGCAATGTGCACGCGACCGGGGCTTTCTACACTCGGGCCCAAGTGGAGACAGTGCGGCAGAGGCAGGCCGCCCTGGGAGGCTGTGTCAGCCTGCACGGTGGCACTGCTTCCAGGAGAGACTTGCTTTCTCCTTTTAGGCATCGCTCCCTCCCCGGTCACACGAGTGGCGTGCGTGGTCGCAGTGGAGTGGCCCCATAACCTGGAGAATGGCGAGGTCGGCTGGGTGTCACTGGTGGTGCGTTTACTGCCCCGGTCCCTCTGCCTCATTTCTGTTGGAGCCAGTGGTGATTTCTGGTCAATGTGTGTTTACTGGATAAAATAAGGGTGTCGTTAGTAAATAACGATGCGAGCTGCCACGGAGAGTCCTTTGTCGCGCTCCGTAGAAGCGGCTCCTCTCTGTACGTGCCCACCCCCGGCCCACGTGGAGGGAGTGGCACTGCGGGCAGCGACCCGGCCCTGCACCTGCCTACAGCTGCAGCTCAGTGTGCTGCACACCTCGTTCCTGAGGAAGAGGCAGCGGGTGGCTTTAGGGACCGTGAGACTGGAGCTAGGTCAGTACAGAAACTGACAGCACCAGACGGGGTCTCGCCCACACACGACTGCTCAACGCCATTCCCCATGCTCAGTGCCGTGAGCCGGCTCCCCTGGCCCCAGCCTGGAGTGCCAGGAGCATGTGATGGAGCCGGAGAGGGGAGCGAGGACGAGGCTGCTCCAGGGGATGAGAAGGAAGCTGTCCTCGCCACGCCCCCTGGAGGTGTCCTGCGTCATCACAGTCCATGCTCCACCAGGCGCCCAGTCAGCTGGGGCCGGAGTGAACTGCCTCTCCCCTCAGTACTGCCCCGGAAACCCACGTAATAGTGCGCTGCCCGTGGCACCTGGCTTCCTTCTCTCTCTTTTTAAGTGTTCGTTCATTTGTTTGTTTTTGGCAACAGGGTGTGTGTGCTTGACAGAGAGAAAGGATGTGAGAGAGAACTCACCCTCTGGGGGTGGTCATGCTGCAGTTCCTTCTCCACTCTCTTGGGATTTAGGGCGCGTGCGCGCGCACACACACACACACACACACACACACTCACACGTGCTCAGTGTGTTTTTCAGGTTGCTGGGTGTGGGACTGGAACCATATCCTTGGCTCTGCGGGATCCAGCCACCTTAACCACCACGCTACTGGCTGGGCCTCTCCCCTCTTGTTTAGCAATGCGGCTTTCATGGAATCCCCTGGCCTCTATGACTTCCATTAGCTGTCACCCTTGGGACTTCCCTCTTGTCCCCTCGTACGCATACCGTTCCCCATTTGTGACACCAAGATGGCTCCCAGAACCACGGCCAGCGTACCTTCTCTGCGTAACCCGGCAGTCTTCCAGGCCCAAGGGCCTTCTGCACAGATGCCTCTTGGCAACCAAATCCATTTCATCTTTAGTTCATAGCTGTGTCGAAATAATCCCTTGGTCTTGATCTAAGGATAGGAACACTTTTGCTCATTAGTTGAAAATTGTGACTACTTTGAAGATTTAGAGAATACTGTTAAATAAATTGAGCTGAGCTATTATCTGAAATAGCTGTTATTTTCTTAGAGCACAATTGTATTTAAATAAGAAAAGGTTATAAACAAAAACTTCACTTTGCTTATATAATAATATTGTGAAAGCTATAATATAATCTACAAAATGACAAAAAAAGGTGCTCTATGGTCTTAAGACTAATTGCACAAAATTTGATGAGTAACAGAACTTTTCTTATACTCTTAGTATTTCACTTATTATCAGAAGATGATCAAACTGCTTCTCAATTCACAAGCAACTTTTCAAGTTGACTGCTTCTTATGCTCAATTGGGACAGGAGATGTGAGTGAACATATATTCACTTTTGAGAATTTGTAAGATGCCGGAATCTGAGAAAAGCGGTCTCTTTGTGTTTTCACATCAGACCCTGGGGAAGTTTCCTGTGAGTGTAACAGTGGAACGGTTTTTAGTGCTGGAGCTCTTGCTGAAAAACAGTCTGGTTACCTGTCACTGTAAGTAACCACTCCAAACTCAGCAGCATAAAATGTTTCCACTGTTGACAATTCTTTGTGTCAAATTCAGGAAGGGCTCAGCCGGGTGGTTCATCTCAGTGCCTGGCCGCAGGGGAAGCGGGTCATTCCAAGATGGCTGCCCAAGTCAGAAGGCCAGCACTGGGTGTTCCTTGGCCTCCGTGTGGCCCCTCATCCTTCGTCACCTTCCTCATGGCTTGGTCTTCTCACAACTCAAGCTAAAAGTATTTGCATATCTCACGTCGAGGATGGCTTCTGAAGGTGCCTGTTTCAAAGAACAGGCTGAAGCTTCAAAGCCACCCCAGATCTGGTCTCTGAGGTCCAGGATGTCATTCCCACCATACTGTGTCCGTCAAGGAATTCACCGAGCCCAGCCTGGAGTTAGGGAAGACGTCACCTTTCTATGACTTGCAGTCGTCTTGTATCTGCTCTGTGTTTGCTGATACTGTCTTCCTGATGGGCGGTAAATGCTGGTTTGGAGAAGGGGGAGTAATAAGATGCAAAATGTTAAACTAACGGAAGAGTTGAGGGGATGAAATTGAAACCATGACTTACTTAGTGAAGGCAAGTAACCCCCACCCCACCCCACCCCACCCCATGAGGCTAAAGGGATTCGTTCAAGTTTTGTGCAAGAAATGACAAAAGAAGCTCTAAAACATGCCCGGGTAGCTGAGACGTGTGCAGCTATCTAATTAACTCACACTGCAGTGGGTTCTCTAACTGGTAGAGGGCTAGTGGGTTACCGAAGCTGTTTCTTCTCCTCGCAAGCATATTCCTTGTCATCTTTGTGTGGTCTGTGCTTCCCCCACGAGCAGATCTCACGGCAGGTGTGACCTCCTCCGAAAAGCTCTCCCTGACCGCCCTCTCCCGCACGTGCTGCTATCAAAATGGCACTGCTTCTGCTCAGAGTTTCATTTCAGTGATCCTCTGTCCCAAGCTGCTGCATTGGCAGCCCTCCTGGAGGTTGGTTTGATTGCTCACGTCTGCAGCTAAGAGCCTCACCCCCCGCTTAGTGCAGAGAGGCAAAGGCACAACTCCATTCGGAATTAGGAGTAGAACACATACAAGCAGCACGTAGGTACCACGCCTCCCTCTCAGACACCGGTGTGATCTGTGCGGAAGCGCTGGAAACCACACGTTCTCGGTGATCCGCGTCTCAGTGGAAGGACACTCGCGGACAGCCCTCCTTTCCCTTGGCCACAGCTGTTTTCCTGCAGGCCCTCGCTATCCTTGACTGGCTGTCAAGTGCTTTTGAAATGAGAGGAAGGCAAATGGCCCATTGCATTTGCCGTTAATGTGGCCGTGCAATTTTATAGACCGCAGGCATTGTCGCTTTGAAGGGGAGGCTGCCCTCTAAAACAATGCCCTTCCGCATTTATTTTAACTACAAAAATCCATTTGGCTGAGGGTTGAGGACGGCGTAGAGGCTGTGTGTTTCCCCACGGATGGTGGGAAGTGGGCACAGCTTCATCCTGTCCTTTAGTTCCCTAACACGCCCAGCCAGCTACCTGTGTTCAGCCGTGAGTGTCTCGGGCTGTCCTGGTGGAGAGGCACCGGGGGCAGCTGAGACAGCATTTTACAGAGGGGCAGGGCCATGTTGTTGGAAGCCAGGAAGATCTCTGTGTCTCAAGAGAATTCTCTTTGCAATGAAGGCTGAGCTGGAAATTACCAGCTCGTTTATCCTAAGAGGACTTAGCTTTTGGGTCGCTAAAGCGGAGGTTATAAACTGGAAACACCAAAGAGATGTTCTTTTGGGATTGCACACTGTGTGTGTGTTTACATTTTCTTGATAGTGGATATTATAAAGTCTACCCTTAAAAAGCCAGATTTCTGGCTTCTCAAGAAACTCACGGAGACAGTGCAGTGCAGTGGTTACCCCCAGATTCTGGGGCCACCCTAGAGCCTGGTGGTTAAGGGAAGTTGGGTCCCCCTTGGCTGACTGTGGTTCAAATCCCTGCTCCAACAGCTTGAAAAACACTCAGCAGGCCTGTGCGTGCCCCAGATCCCCACAGGGCAGAGAATGGGGGAGCCGGGGTCATGGTGTGAGCACGGTCCTCTGGGGGTAGTTTCTCCCGCTGCCTCTCTGTGCACATGTCTCTCTCTCTCTCTCTCTCTCTCTCTCTGGTAAGTGTACACACCCTCTAGCAATGAACACAAATGAACAGACAAAAGGCATGGATTCTGGATCAGATAGCCAAGGTCTCCTGAGTTGGAGTTCTGACTCCCCTCCCCTCCCCTCCTCTATCCCCTCCTCCCCTCCCTTTCAGTCTTCTTTCTCGCTTTCTCCTTTCTTCGGAACTGCATTAGAGAGCTCTTATCACAGGCGGGTGTGGGTGGTAGACGGGCGCTGTGGCTTTTCTCAGTGAACAGTGGTCGGAGCCGACTCGGGTACGGAAGGGCGACACCCCGGACGTGCACCTGTCAAGGCCTCGCGGGTCACGCTGGTGCCTGGTGGGTGGTCTGGACGAGAACTGACGTCACGGAGGCGACCAGCTTGGATGGCTCCGTGGCCACTTGTCTGCGGCCCGTGGGGCTCAGGAGGCCGCTCTCGCCTCCTTCCCGTCCTGCATGTGCATCTCCCTCACGGCGTGCGCTGCCCATGCTCAGTGCTGCCGCCCCAGAAATGGCTTTTGGAAGACAATGCCTTTTTCCGGCTCAGCGGCCAGCGGCTCATCGCGGCTCTCCAGCGGGGCGCAGGGCGGGCGGGGCCTGGGAGACGGGATGGACCCGTGGAGACGCGGCCACCTGTGTGGGAGAGTCACTCACGGGCCCTTACTCCACCTGAAGGACAAGGGAGAAGGACACGGGATGAGAGCGAGAGGGCTTCTAGGACGGAGGGCACTGGCTGGTGGGTTTGCGTTTCTGCAGGTCTCCCGTACCCCGGGTCTGCACAGGGCCGCGCTCTCGCAGCTCAGGGTGCCCTGTCCTTGAGGGGCTCTTTGGGAAGGGAGAGTGTCTCTACGTGAATGAGAGCCACGCTGGCCCGGAAGCCGGCAGCAGGCCCAGAAGGTGCCCACCCCGGAAGCTGTGGGATGGCCTAGCGTCACAGGACGGGGATCACTGAGGGCTTCTGGTGCTGGTGCCCGGTTACGGCGTAAATACCGAGACACCGGGTGTGTGTTCTCAGGGGTTGGAGATTGTCCCCAAGGATGTACAGTTGGTTCTGGGGAACAGAGAAAATCCTGCTTCATATGTATATAAAAGCTCTAGGTATTTGTACAGAACACAGCAGGTAGACAGTCTATGCGGGGGGGAAATGTGGGGGCAAAGCGAGATTAGGAAAACACAGCGATCGAAGCTGCTGAGATCAAGAGCGTCGGGTAGTGACGGAGAGGAACTGTCCAGAGCACAGACCTGCGCACCCCCTCACACCCGCCCTGCACCTGCCCTCCCAGGCCCCACACACCCAGTCCCCACACCCTCACTCCCCGCACACCCAGTCCCCCGCACCCTCACTCCATGACACCCAGTTCCCCGCACCCTCACTCCCCCGCACACCCAGTCCCCGCACCCTCACTCCCCGCACACCCAGTCCCCGCACCCTTAGTCCCCACACACCCAGTCCCCCACACCCTCACTCCCCGCACACCCAGTCCCCCACACCCTCACTCCCCGCACACCCAGTCCCCCACACCCTCACTCCATGACACCCAGTCCCCACACCCTCACTCCCCGCACACCCAGTCCCCGCACCCTTAGTCCCCACACACCCAGTCCCCCCGCACCCTCACTCCCCGCACACCCAGTCCCCACACCCTCACTCCATGACACCCAGTTCCCCGCACCCTCACTCCCCGCACACCCAGTCCCCGCACCCTTAGTCCCCACACACCCAGTCCCCCGCACCCTCACTCCCCGCACACCCAAGTCCCCACACCCTCACTCCATGACACCCAGTTCCCCGCACCCTCACTCCCCGCACACCCAGTCCCCGCACCCTTAGTCCCCACACACCCAGTCCCCCCACACCCTCACTCCCCGCACACCCAGTCCCCCACACCCTCACTCCCCGCACACCCAGTCCCCCACACCCTCACTCCCCACACACCCAGTCCCCCGCACCCTCACTCCCCGCACACCCAGTCCCCACACCCTCACTCCATGACACCCAGTTCCCCGCACCCTCACTCCCCACACACCCAGTCCCCGCACCCTTAGTCCCCACACACCCAGTCCCCCGCACCCTCACTCCCCGCACACCCAGTCCCCCGCACCCTCACTCCATGACACCCAGTTCCCCGCACCCTCACTCCCCACACACCCAGTCCCCGCACCCTTAGTCCCCACACACCCAGTCCCCCGCACCCTCACTCCCCGCACACCCAGTCCCCCGCACCCTCACTCCATGACACCCAGTTCCCCGCACCCTCACTCCCCACACACCCAGTCCCCTGCCCACCTGCTCACCTCCTCCCCACCACAGTGGTGATCCAGAACGTGGAGGACACAGAAGACGTCCGAAGGACCCGGTGTCCGGAGCTCGTGCTCCCCTGGAAGGCCGTGCGGAGCCCTCGGTCCCGCTGTGCGAAGCACGGCACACAAAGCCCAGTGAGGGTGCTCTACGACCCCTGCGAGCCTGCCTCAGGGCTGTCAGCCAAGGTCGTCCAAACAGCGGCCGTCTGAGGAACCGCGGCAGCCACGGGGGTCCCACGGAGCCTGACCACAGACGAGACACTCGGTCACATCCCTGGACGCACCCCGCCCAGCCAAGGCCATTAGGAGAAGCCAGGGGACTGGGCGCACGTCTGGCTGCAGTTAGCCGGGTAACGCCCCGTTTCCTGGTTCTCGTACCCAGTGTCCTGCACTGGGGGAGAGGCTGCGGGGGCTGCCCGGGGGGCGTGGGGGTGCTGGGTGCCATCCTAGCAGCTTCCCTGGAAACTCCACACCGAGCTAAAAGAACACTAATTCACCGAGGCTCTGTAGGGGACACGAGGGGACAGGACTGGGAAGCATGGAGAGGGGGCGGCGGGGCGCGTCCTGCCTGTTACGGCTGCCACGGCCAACGTTTACCGCCGCGGCAGAGTTCCAGTCCCCAAGGCACCGCTGACTACATCAGACACGCGTGGAGGTTGGCTTCAGAGTGACTGTGATGCTGAGAAGCTGCTGTGTCACCGTCCGCCGCGTGGCTCCGACGTGCGCTCCATAGCGCGTGCTGGCACGGCTCTGCTCGTAGGCCCTCGCGGTGGAGAGCAGGGGACAGAGGAGCAGGCTAAGAAACGGTCGTTCGCTAGACCTAAACGAGCGCCGGCCCAGACGGGAGCCACTGCTGCCCTGTGGGCTCCCGAGACCTCGCCGAGAGCAGGGTTCGAGTCCGAGCTGACATGGTTACGGCCGTGTTTTCCTGGCTGAGACGGGGGCTAAGCACTCAGTGTTGAAGACGTCCTGGCACATCCGTGAAGGGCGGCAGTGACGAGGCAGAGCTCCGTCCTCTCCTGGGGTGGAGAGACAGGTGAGGAGCCGTGGTCGGCTGCCACTGCCCGCACCAGCGTGGGCTGGTGGGGCAGAGATGTGGGGCGAGAGCCTCGGGCCCAGTCCGCCAGCGCCCAGGTGCCCGTCCACCCGCAGTCAGTCATCATGGCCAACTGCAGACAGGCGGCAGCGGCTGGCAGGTCGGGTGCCAGACGGACGGAGGTCACGAGCAGCTAGGCCTTTGCTGAGAACATGCAGAAGAAAACGGGCCACACCTGCAAACAGGCAGCGTCCCGGAGAGGAAGAGGAAGCCTGTATGGCCAGCGGCCACAGAAAAGATGTTCCTTTTTATGAGGACGTGAAATTAAATAAATCATAGAAAGGGAAAATTAAGCTACACCACAGTACCCTTTCTCAGGAGGTTGGCAAATTTAAAAAGTGTAAAAATACAATTTTTTAGATGATAAAAAAAAACAGGCCTTGCATTTTCTTCCGGTGAGGGAATGAACCATTAAAATGATTTTGAAAAGTGATCAGGTCGGGTGGAGTAAAGGCGCATGTGATAAATGACCCAAGGATTTTTCGTGTAGTTATTTATTCCAGAGGAAACTTTTGCTCATATACAATGAAATGAATGCAAGATTGGTTAAAAAGAAATTTCCTTAAAAATAGAAAACATTGGGAAAACCTCACATTTGTAAAAATGCGTGTTTATTTAATGGGTGTACTACAGAGAAAATTAATGAACTGCAGTAAATCAAGATCCCAAACTAACATAATTTGTATATTATATACTTTGACTTATAAGAAAAGGGAATTGAAGTGTAAGTTTATTTTGGTGCAAGAAACGTTTGAATGCGCGCATGGCTGTCCCGTCACGTGCATCTGTGAACTGTCAGAGCCCGCGTGACCACTCGCAGGGGTGCTGCAGGAGGGGCACTCCTCCATCTTCTGCGGTGAGGCCAGAAGCTCCGCCCGAGCCTGGGCCTCAGGCTGTGCTCAGCCTCCTGCCTCGCTGGTCCCCGTAGGGCGCCTTTTCTGCGAGTCCGTGGTCCCGCATGGCGCTGGCAGTCTCACAGGTGACGAGATGCAGGGCACGATGGTGGCACGGGGAAATCATGACACTCAGCAAGGCGGCCCCACATGAGACCCCCCTGAGGTCAGGACACAGCCATGCCTGCGACGTGGGGCTGGCCGGGGCTGGTGGGGATCGTGGCGCCAGCCCTGGAGGAGGTGCCGTCTGTCTTCCTCACGGCCACGCAACTAGGCCCACACCGAGGCCGCGGTGGCAATGGGGACCGGAGCAGATGAGGCCAACTGCGAGAGCGCCATCCTCAGGGACTGTCGGCTCCCTAGCGCAGGGTCGGCCGGCCCCTAAGGGGCCGTAGCAAGTACCTCTGACTGGGGGCCAGGCGAGTTTCCACTGTGGCCAGTGAGCTCGCCATCGTGCAGGAAGCACAGAGGAGTGGACACGCCCGGTGCCAGTAAACCCCCTCGAGGCCGGCGGCGGGCAGGGCTGGCGGGAGGCCCTGCCCTGCGGCGTCTGGAGAGCCTAGGTGGACGACGCCCACAGGGAGAAGGTGATCCCCTTCCACGTGGTTCGTAAGTGCTTTAGGTGTCTCGGCGAGCCTCGGTTGCCGTCGGGTGAGCAACCTTTCCCTGGCTCTCGATGGGTTCTGGCGTCAGCAGGGGCAGGTGTGGGCCCAAGGCTTTCCTTGAGGTGCTATTACGTCCGTTTTGAATGGAGGCGGGGAGTGAGTGGCAGCTGCTCGGCCACAGTGGGGCTGTGGCCTTGGCCGTGCCCGTGGTTAGAGCACGACGTCGCTCTTCCTCGCCGGACCGAGCCAGCCTCCCAGCAGTACTTGGGACAGCGCTGCGTCCACAGGGCCCGGGCCCGTCTTGCTTGGGCTCTGCTGTGATGTGTCGAGCGCAGGAAGCCGAGCTTTGCTTGGAGGAGGCTAACGTGTGCTCTTGGAACCGCTGGGGCCTGCAGTGAACCCTCTGCTCTCTGTGAGCTGTGTCTCCTCCCCTCTCCCTGCCGCCCCCTCCCCTCGACCTCCTGCCCACACAGCTAGTCCAGGTCACGACACGTCGTCACATCACAGCTGTGCACACCCCCTTCTCTGAGCGCGGGGCTTTCTGCTCGGCTGACGCCGGCGTGGGGCTGTGGTAGTGTTCATGGAGACACGTTCAGCTTGTAGTCGGAGAACTTTCATGATATAACACAGCTCAGTAAGCTACAAAATGAGCTGCAATGAGACACTTGCACTGTTAAAATCTGAAAACGGAATAATGGGCTCCTAAAATGCTCTGCTGCAGGACTTGTTATTGTAGAGGGAAAGGCATCTCCTGAGTGGTCTGAGAGCGAAGCGTGATGGAATGAATCCGGCCCGTCCCGCACCGTGTGCCGGGGGCAGCACATCTCTCAGCTCATCGCTGAGAGGCCTGTGGTTCGTGACGTGGCGTGACGCTCAGGCCTGGCAGGGCGGTGTCTGCACAGAGCTGTGGGAGTCTCTCCCCACCAGGGTGGCCTGAGTGAGGAGAGCCCTGTAACTGGGGCTCCTGTGTGTGTGTGCCCAAGACCCTGGGAGGAGAATGAAGGAGAAGGGGTGGCAGTGTGGCCATCCTCTTGGTGGGCAATGTCTCACTTCCCCTCTCTATCTCTTTCTCTCTGTCTCTCTCTGCTGAGACATATGCACCATTGCAAACTATTACAGGAAAACTGCTCTCTGAAGCTCCGTCCCCTGGGTGGGATTTGCTGTGTAGACTGCCTGCCTTTCTGAGTCCCTCCTCCATCTAACACGCCTCACATTTGCAGTTCTAAATGGGAGTGGTGTGGATGCCTGCGGTGTGAATTACCTTTCAGGGGCATAGTTGCAGGGACAGCTTACCGATTAGACTCGGTGGGAATCTCACCTCCAGCGTCACACCCGAGCAGCTGATAGAGTCTCCTGCCCAAACGGAGAAGACATTATATAAAAGGAGACCAGCGATAAAATAATATCGACAGTTGCTGGAAACATTTGAAAGTTCCTTTTCCCTCAGAGACTCAGGAAAAAAAATATCTTGTGAAAATATTTGACAGTGGAAAAGGAAATGTGATTTTACCTTGCCAGGGTACGTTTCTTTGCAGCTTCATTTACAGAATCACCCAAGTGATTGAGCTGGCCCTGGAGCAATGCTGTCTTAGTTCTGCAAGGCCCAGTACTGGGGGTAAAGGTTAGAGGCCATTTCATCAGCCACGAGGCAGCACATTTGGACTCCTGTACATTATAGGGTTCACTATTTTCAATTTCTTTCTTTTTTTTTTTTTTTTTTGGAGAGGTTTTTCGCTATAGGGTGCGTGCGCTCGCCAGACAGACAGAGACAGAGAGACAGAAAGCGAGAAATCACCCCCCAGGGGGGATGGTCACGCTGCAATCCCTTTTCCTCCATTCTCCTCTCGGGATCTTGGGCACGCATGCACACGCGCCCGGCGTGAGTTGTAAGCCACTGGGTCCAAGACGCGAACCGCGGTCGACTACGTGGGAGTCCAGCGACATAGCCATTACGCTAACTGCTGGTTCCCTCAATTTCTTTTTTAAGTCGTGTGCTCGCCAGAGAGAAAGCACTCTGCGCGGGGTGTGCTTGCACAGTCCCTGCCCTCCACCCCTCTTCCCGGTAGGGTTTTGAGCAAGTACACACAGGCACACGGTGTGCTTTTCAAGCCTCCAGGCCCGGGCCTCGAACTGTGATCAGCCTTGTGGGGTCTGGCTCCCTTCGTCACTGAGCTGTGGAGCTGGTTCTGTGGAGTTTATTCTTACGTCCCTGGGATAGTAGGAGAAATCCTTCAAAGGGAAATGACTCATTGTTCTCTACAATAATTTGCAACTCTTGGAATTTACAAACGGGGACAATACAACTGGGAAATGTAGGGAACTTGGCAATCTAATTGAAGCCCATTTATCGAAGCCGTTTTGTGCAGGTTCTTTTATTCTGAATTAACGTGATAATAGAATACTGAACTAATGGAACCAGCGACGACTGTGTCTCCGGCTGGCCGCCATATTCTTTTATTTGTATGTACGGGTGCGGGTGTGGTCCACAGACGGCGTCTGGCTGACTCTCGGTCCTGGTGCCTCAGCCTCCCTGAGGTGCTGAGATCCAAGCAGACCCCTGCACCTGGCCTCGAGGCTGGCCCAGGGCTCAAGCGTGGGCTCAGTGGTGCCAGGCTGCAGTCTGCTCTGGGGCTGGGCCTCTGCCGTGTTCTCTGTGCGTTACTGCGGAACTGCGAGATTTCCACGGTGGGTAGGCATCGCTCTCGGTGCTGGCTGGAAGGCAGGTTTCCGTGTGAGTGCCGTTCTGCACAATTTCTGCAGGCAGCCTGGAGCGGCAGCTACTCCGCCGTTTCCCGCACGGTCGCAGACGTGGCAGGACTGTTTCAGGGCCGTCTACTAGGAGCGCAGGCCGGCCCAAGGTGCTCGGTTCCTATTCGTTCTGAGCCTCAAACTTTGCAAATACAGAGGTGACTAAACAGCACCTCCAGTGAAGGACTTACTCAAGTGTGACAGCTAAGAAATGTAGCATGCTGTTTTTTATATTGCCAGAGGACACACACACTGGCCAGAGAGCGCTGGAGAGGAGAAAGCAGCCTCCAGGGGTGTGGTCACGCTGCAGTCTGTCCTCCTCCATCCCGCCAGGATCCGGGCATGCACACAGCCTCCAGGGGTGTGGTCACGCTGTGGTCCATCCTCCACCATCCCGCTGTGGTCCATCCCCACCATCCCGCCAGGATCCGGGCATGTACACACACATGCCTGGTGTATTTTCACGCTGCCAGGTTGGGATGTGAAATGCATTTGGCCATGGGGAATTAGCTCCCCTTGCTGTCACTGACCTTGCCACGGGCTCAGAATAGCGATCATAGTCAGGCCCTAACGTCCCCTGACAACTGTGTCCTGGGAATGGATGAACTAGTGCAGGTGTAAGGTGAAGCCCTCGCGCTGGGTGAGGTCATGCAGACACAGTGCTCTGTCCGAGAGTGTTACCTGTGGGGTGCGGCGAGGGTGGGAGCCAGACCTTGGCCTGAGCTCAGCTGCAGGGAGACGGGGGCAGGAGAGCTCATCTACGAGGGGAGAGAAGCAGGCCGTTTGCTCTCCGGCTGAGCTCAGGAACAGGAAACTCTCACGTCTCCTTGACAAGAGGAGTTTACAACTTGTGGCACGGTTCCTACCCAGGCTCCTGCCCGCCCCCCGAGACGGTGACGTGGACCTGTCCTCTGTGACGGCCACGTTTCAGAGAGCTGGCTTGTAGGCCTTCGGGAAAGGTGGCGAAGCTGAAAAGAAGCTAACACGTTAACAATACACTGAGCGTGTCATCCTCGGGCATGTGTATGGGGCCCGGCATGGTTTCTCAACACACCTGGACATTGTGTGATACTGCCTGATTTTATTGTCATCATTTTAATTTGCCACAGGGCACATGTGCTCACCGGAGAGTGAGAGAGTGAGAAAGCAGGCCGCCAGGTCCACGACTTGAACTGCGGTCAGCCTGTGGGAGTCCAGCAGTTACCCACATACCACCTGCTGGCCCAGCCCTGAACACCTTTCAAGCAAACGACGTAATGATAAAACATTGAAGTGTGTTGTTGTGGGGTAAGGAAGGAGGGAGGTGGGGCCAGTACAGTGAGATGATTACAGTGTAGAAACTGCTCACGTGTCTCTGTCTATGTGATATGTGTCGTGTATGATGCTAGTAATATAGACTCCACATGGGAAGGCGTTCATAGTTGTAGAGTTTGTTTGGACATTTAAACACTTCAGTAAATGAGTAGTATAAAAAGCCCACAAGGTAAACTTTCTTACACAAACTTGGTTCTAGCTTCCAAAGCAGCATATTTTTAAAAAGAAAATTGCAAAGCAGAGATTAGTAGCTTAAGATTATTTAGTTTTGTAATCTCGTAGCTGTTATTGAAACTATAAGACAAAACCATTTTTAAAATCTTTAATGTGCAAGAGCAGAGAAGACTAGAAAAGCAAAAGCGATGCAGCGTTTTGGGTAACACGGACGGCTGGAACTGAGGCTGTGAACGAAGTGCTCTGGCAGCTCCCTGTGGGGAGCTGAACCCGCATCGCTGACAGCGCTGTGTGCTTCATGGACAGCAGAGCACCTGTGCCCGCACCCTGGCCACCCAGAGAGGTTGCAGAGACGCACTGCGTGGTCGGTCCCCCGGGGGATGCACGCTCTCTCTCTCTCGCTCGCTCTCTCTCTGCTGAGTGCATATGCACTCTGGCAATTGAAAAAAAAAATTACAAAACAGTACTCAAACTCTGACACGCCAAGATTTCGTGATCCTTGTCTCTGATATTTTAATCTAGTTATAAAATGATTAATCAGATAAAAGATCTAGTGCTGTCCCAAAGGGGAGGTAAGGGGAATGAGATTTACGTCCAAGGTTAGAGGGAATTCAGGCTCCAGGATGAATCGGTGTGTGCAGAGCCTCGGAAACGTGATGTTGCTCTACAAGTACCCTCCGTGTGGCAGGTGTGAGGGACGCGAGCAGGTGCCCTAACTGTGGAGGCTGGCAGACCTGGCAGCCGTGGGGGGGGCAGAGGTGGCACGGGCTGAGAATACAACATCCCCAGCTCTTCGCGGTCCCAGCAAACCACCACGGTTTTCTCGGCCACAGCAGAGAGACATCTTGGGGGAGGGTGTGTCTGTTCTCCCTGCCCCTCTGTCCCCCTGTGGCGGCCCATCTGGGAGTCGCTGCCTTACCTACTTTGGGCTGAGTATGCTCAAGTTCCGGCCAGAAAGCCGGCGGCCGCTCACACTCCCACCGACCCCTGGGAACCAAGCAGGAGTGGTGGTCTGGCGATAAGATGGAGCAGCCCAGGAGGGGGCTGTCAGGCGGTGGCAGAGGGAGAGGGATGGCGCCCGCGGGGAGCCGCCTGCAGCGCAGTGCGGGGGGGGCTCGTCTGCCGGCTTCTCCCGCCATCCATCTCACGTTGCCCGAGGACTGAAGGTGCCATTCGGATGGACTCACATCCCCAAGGGCGGATCAGACGAATCCGACTGGGGGAAATGGGAGGGGTGGTCGCTGTGACGGCGCAGATGAAGAAGTGGAACCTCAGGGCCAGGG
Organism: Tupaia tana; assembly: GCA_026018925.1. Taxonomy (NCBI): domain Eukaryota; kingdom Metazoa; phylum Chordata; class Mammalia; order Scandentia; family Tupaiidae; genus Tupaia; species Tupaia tana. The sequence continues at coordinate 23,253,849 of JAKSZU010000026.1, read as the reverse complement.
TCGGCGCCGGCCCAGCCCTCCGCGGGCCCCCCTCCTGTGGGACCCAGTCCTCCGGAGCCCCTCCCAGGTGACACCGAAGCTGGAGCGAGGCACCTCCCTGCCCTGGCGTCGCCACGCGTTTCACCGATCGGCTTCCCTGCGCCAGTCTCCAGCAGTCGCCAAATCTGGGCAAAAGTAGTAAGATCAGGTCTTTTAAAAAAGTTTTTAAAATTTCCATTTAGTCACCATACATCTGGACAGTGTACAATGTGGCACGGATATGGTGCACCGTAGCCAAGTCCAAGGCACGCCGTGTCCGCGCTCATCGGCAGTAGCTTCTGAGCTTCGCGTCTGTCCCTCCTGCCTCCAGTCTGTCTCCAGCACCCACAGGGGCCTCCTCCCACCGTTCTCCAGTCTTTCCGTTTCCACAGGTTTTTACTGTTTCCCGAGTTTCATAGATGAGAGAACTCTGTGGGAAGAGGGAACCGGTAACTCTGGGAAATGCTGGACATGACCGTTTTGCCGCGTCCGCCACGGCTGACCCGTAACGCGTGTCCGTAGGAAGCGGCGGGCCCGGCGTGTGGAGAGGGCTGGCAGAGCCCGTGGAAGGCGCGTCGTCCTGCTCGTCTGTGACAGGAAGGAAAGTGAGGTTTGTGGTTCCGTTCTGGAGGACAGGTGATGGCTCTGTGAGTATTAAAGTTCTATGGCATTGGACACGGGACAGTTTTATTAACGAGCCGAGCTCTGCGCTTGGCCTTCAGGGCCTTCAGAGTCTCAGACGTGGCTCAGAGAGCCTGAGACCTGCTTCGGGTAACTGCAGGGGCGGGGAAGAGGAAACCGTGGACACGGGCGAGGGGTCCGAGGTGTGGACGGAGGGCATTCACAGCGCCCAGCTGGGGGCCGTCCACGCTGCAGGGGACAGAGGTGCAGGGCAGGCTGGAGAGAGGACGGCGGGCATTCCCGGGTGGGGAACCAGCTCCAGAGTATTCTGGACAGTCTGGACTTGCACAGTGGAGAGCAGAGAGGAAGTCAGTGATGGCGACCTCAGGGAGGGGCCAGGGAGACGCCTGGATAGCGAAGCCTATCTGCAGACCGCGGCCAAGCAGGCAGCTCGGAACACAGCCAGGGCAGGTGGGAGTGCGAGGGCACAGATCACACCTCTTCACAGGGGCTCCGAGAGTGGATTCGATCCCGCAGGAGCGGGGAAGCGCGAGGTCCAACGGGTCTTGCAGTGAGGCCTCGTGGCGTCAGAGCCGAGCTGCCATTTCTTCCTGTGTGTTTGCATAGGAGGCACGTGTATTCGCCAGAGAAACTCAGAGAGACGGAGAGAGGGGAAGGGCGGAAGCAGCCCGGGCTGCGACCTCGCCACAGCCCCTCTGCCTCCACCTCTCCGTCCTGGGCTTGAGCCACACGGCTGGCCCTGTGAGGTGGCTCTCACCCCCAGGCCATGGGCCAGCCCTCCTTGTCTGAAGTGCCTGAAGTGAGCGAAGAGGACCGGAAAGCCGCCTCCTGCCCTCTGAGCGCGTGTCGATGCAAAGATAAAGGAGAAGCAGCTCTCCACCCTCCAGGCCGGGCTGTGTTCTCCCAAATGCGCTCCTCCTTGGCGAGGTGCCATGGGTTCTGCTCCTTCATCAGCGGCCAAGGCCGGCCTTTCCTACGAGCGGGTGGCTTGCAGCTCTCTGCTCCGTCAGGAGCCGTCTCAGAGCGACGCGCGGGGTCCTGCCGGAGCCCCGTCCGCTCCCTCTGCTGGCACCGGAGTATTTAAGGAGGTGGAGGAGGCGGCACGTGAGGGAAGCAGCTCCTGACAGACGCTCTGGGTCCAGCTCTGGCCCCGAGGACTCGGGCCCGCTGGCTGGCACCCCTGCACCGCAGTGCCCCATCCGTAGGCAGGAGCCGTGGGAGCAGTCCCCTGGCTCTCTGAGGATCCAACAACGCGCCCAGCAGTGGGTGTGCCGTGTGGCCAGCATGTCGTCGGCACTCAGGGAGTGTCAGGCCCTCCTGGTCATGGCTGTGGTCCTGAGAGGACAGTCTTCGCCTGGCTTGCCACAGTGGCCAGACTGTCCCCACCCTGGTTCGCTTCTTCCCCTCTGTTTTACGTCTTCTTTCTTGAGGTGTTCCTGGACACCCTGTTTCTAAATGACCCGGGGTGAGCCTGACCCTGTGTCTATCTGAGACAACCCCCTATGGCAGGGTGGTGGCCCCTCTGTTGTCTTATTCCTGGGTGGAGAGGGAGCCCGACCTCGTGGGCACCCTCACCTCTGGGGCGGGGCTGGGATCGTAGGTGTGCGAGGTGGTGAGCGGATGGGGACAGATGGGCTCAGGCCGCGTCCCCAGACTGTGCTCTCCCACGCTTGCCAGCAGCCGCGGTGACTTCATTCCCTTCTGTGCTCGTCGGTCCTGCTTTCCTGAGACGTGACCCACAGAGCCGGGGCCGGGGTTCCAGTTTGCACCTGAGTCCCCGCCGTCAGGCACGTGGTTGGGCTCAGCGGACATTCGCTGACTGAGCCTCACAGCCACCTCTTTGGTGACCGCGGCACCCACGCTTGCTGGGACCTCCGGGCATCCTGGTTGAGCTCTCTGCCCGCGAGCCCTTCCGGCCTCCTGGGCATCGCCCTGCCTCCCGTAGGCCGCATGACCTCGGCCATTGTTAGCACAAACGGGAGCAGCGGCCGATCGACTGGTGTCTGGAAGCCGCCGGGTGGGGCGTCCATGACCGTGGTCGCCCCAGGCCCTCAGAGCCCCGTGATAATCGTGGGAATGGCTCATCCGTGCACCCGCTCTGTAGACAGTTCCTCTCACTTGCCAAAGTATTCGGACTGCATTTTATAAACTGTACAAATAATCAAAAAAATAACTTTTTCTTAAAAGATTTTAGACAATGTATTCTTCTCTTTATCCAAAAACCAAAACAAACAAAAAAAACTGCTTTTGTCTGGTGTGAACCGTTTTCACTCTTCCCCAAAGGCCAGCTTGGCGGTTTCTCTAGGGCTCCAAGCAGCGCCCTGCACGCCGCGTGTTCCGGCGGGAGCCAGCGCCCTCCCGCCCCGTTCCCGTCCTGTCCGGAGGTGGGGAGCGCTGGTGTTTGGGCACACTAAGGCTTTGCCCCCCTCGGCTACTTGAAGCCGTCACATCGCTCTGCAGTTACCGACTGACTGTGCGCTCTTCCCGAGTCTGCACTGCCCTTCCTTCTGCTCACGTGGAAACGCGTTTCATGTCCTGGTTGTGACTTTTCATTTGTGAGCCAGAGGGTGTGTGTGCTTGCTAGAGAGGGAGAGAGAAACCCACCTCCCACTGTGGGGTGACGACACCCCAAATCCCTTCTCTATCTCCCTCCCGTTGGATTTTGGGCACACACACGCATGCCCTCATGGTTTTCAAACCACTGGGTCCGGGGCTCGAACCGCACAGTCGGCCCTGGGGGACCCAGCCTCTACCCACAGGCCACGGTACTGGCTGGAATAGGCATGCTGAGTGTGAAGAGCGGAGTGTCAGCAGTGGGCCGAGGCTGCCTGGGTCACCTCGCACAGGGACACCGCGGACCGCAGGCTGTGCGCTGTCCCGTGCACCTTAGTGACAAGGTAGGGCGTTTCCGAGCGACAGTCCTCACGGGAACATGCTGGCCAGATGGCGACTGCAGGCACAGTCGTGGGTTTACGAGTGGGAAAAGCACGTGTAGGTGTCACCCGAGTGTGGTGAGCCTACTGAACGCGGCTGTTCCCTCCCAGTGGTGTGAAACTTGCTTTGAGCTTTATATTCCTGGGGCCGGCAGGTGGCATGGCGCTGGACTCCCACGGGACCATGGGCCGTGGGAGCTGGACTCCCACATGGTGGCTGGTTTGAGTCCCAGACCTGGCAGCTTGCTTCCTTACTTTCCCTTTCTCTTTGGTCAAATTAAAAAATAATAATAATAACAAATGGAATTAAATAATTATTTTTTTAAAACAGTAGTATATTCCTAAATTCTGGGACAACTCGGCCTCATTTCCTGGATTTCTGACTTTGTTCCTTGAGGTGTGAAAGCTTCTGGAACTACAGCAGACACGACCCATGGGAGCCTGCAGCTGTGGCAGCCCGCCTTCTCTCCTGGAGATGCAGAGGCCTGACCGACACCGGCTCTGGGAAGCATGTTGGCGAGAGTTCTGCCTGGCTTTATCAGAACATGTTTTGAAAAGTCCATAGACTGGGGAGCTTTTTAGATTCTCGCTCAGCCCAGAGTAGAATTCCATTAGAAGCCAGTGTTTCAGGAGTCGTAGCTGGAGGAGAACAGGGGGGTCGAGAGGCCTGTAATCGCCACGCTCCGCTTCCTGCTCCCGCCAAAGCGCTACTTCTCAACTGTCATTTGCAGAGAAGCTCTGCAAGTTACTGGGCATGTGCTCTCACCAGAGAGAGACAGAGACAGAAAGAGAGGGGGAAAGTGAGAAAGCAAGCTGCCAGGGTCAGGACTTGAACCGCAGAAGGACATGCGGGAGTCCAGCGCTCCCACCACCATACCACCTGCCCTAGATTCTGCTCTTAGCTATTGCGGCCCCAGGAGGGTTTCTCTGAAACGTCTCGTTCCTGACTAGCACTTCTTACATGTCACAGGCCTTAGCCATACTCGAGCTGTTGGCGACTCGGTAACTGCTCTAACTGCCCTTGGGCTGGGCCATCTGCAAAACTGGAAGGACAGCCCATCTCCATGTTGGGGAGGGCGGGTTGGCCCCTCTGCCCTATCTGAGCCAGTCACCATGGCGATGAGAATGGGCGACTCTGATTAGCCACCTGTGTCACGCAGCCACTGGTAGCTAGTGGTAGGGTGCCCTGGCTGGCCGGCCCTTTGGGAGCACCCTGCAAGGTTCTAGGTGGACAGAACCGGGCACACTTCCTCCGCAAAGCCGGAACGGCCTCGCCTGCTGTGCGGGCGCTCGGGGAGGAGCCCTGCTAGCCCGCGCAGCCCAGAGTGTCCTCCCATGGAAGCCCTGGTGTCCTCTGTGCTTTGCAACATGGTCTAGCTTAGATGCGGGATCCGGTGTCTCAGGGAGCCATGTCCGTGTGACCCATCCTTGAATCTTCGTCCAGGTTCACGTTTCCTCAAATTTACCCACGTGAGTCTCTTACGTTATGTTAGAACTTGGGGATTCTGACCCCCGTGTTTGTACATGGAGCTCTCCAGGGTGCTGATGCTCAGGGGACCCTGTAGTCGCAGCCATTTCTGGTGACGGTGCAGGGTCTTGTCGTCTGCCCCGCAGGACTGGAGCTCAGTGAGACCCAAAGCCCTCCTGGCCCTCAGGCCTACACGTGAGCACGGGGTCCAGGGGGGTCCAGAGACCCTGCATGTGCCCTTGGAAATGGGACCCGGCTGCCTGGAGTCCACTCCTTGTCCCAGACATTCGCACCTGCTGGGCTCCACGTGTTAAGGAGGACCTAGGCACCCCTTCCTAGGAGGGAAGCAGCCTCCCTGGGGTGGGTGCAGAGGGTGCACAGCTTTCCTTACTCTTCCCAGCAGTGAGGCGCCTGCTTGGTGGAGAACAGACCATAGCATAGACTGAGAGTTTAGGGAGGGAGCGGGAGGGAAGGCAGACACAGCCAGACTGGTTAAAAATGGCAGGGACGTGAGGCGGTCACACACAGGGCTTTGGTGACAGACACCTGCCTTCGAAGCCTCTGCCCGCAGCTGTGTGTCCTTGGGCAAGCCGTGAGCCTCTCTGTGCCTCAGACTCTGCTGGTGAGTGGGGTAGCGAGAGCACCCACCTCGCAGTCCGAGCCTGGGAAGACACGAGGAGCAGCTCCTGGCGTGCCCTGGCGTGTTCTCGCGGGAGCCTCGCAGGACCCTGACGCAGAGGGGCAGGGAGAAGGCCAGCGTGCGGTGTGTAGCAGCGAGCACACGCATCGGGCCAGAGGGAGGGCCAGCCCATGCTTGGAGAAGGCCCAGCTGTAGGTGGAGCTGGAGGGAGAGGCACCTGTGGGGAGGACAGCCCGCGGGGCCCACACGGGCGAGTGTGCTGGTGCCTTCCGGAAACCGCGTGCTGTGGCTGGGTGGAGGGGGCAGGTGGCCAGAGGGCCGGTGTGGGGCCACACCAGGGCACGCAGCCGCGAGACGGTCAACCTTCGTGCTGAGCGGTATAGGCAGCTGCGCTGACTGGGGTCCGGCCGATGTGTCTGGCCGCGTTGGAGAGCTCGTCAGAGCGAGGCGCCCTGGACAGGGCCCTTGTCTGTGATCACCTGTCTCAGCTGCTCGGGGCGATGGCCAGCACAGTCCACGGGCGGGCTCAGGGTGCGAACCGGGACCTTCCCCATGTGGCCAGCAGCACTGCCACCGTGCCACCGCGCGGTCCCAACGTGTTGTAGAAGGGCGTTTCCGGTCTCTGTAGGGAACAGACTCGGAGGAGGTGCTTGGCCGGTGGCGGGTGAGGTGGTGTAATGACGTGCCCAAGGACACGCAGCCCGAGCTGCCCCGTGGCCAGTGGCTTGGTTGTGGGTTTGAGAGGAAGAGCAGGGTCAGCAATAGCGCCCCATAGGTCGCTCGTAGGACACGCCGTTTGGGGGATAAAGGCGGAAACCTGTCTCTGCAGTGTAGACGTACTTTGACGGGACTGCTTGGGCTACGTGTAATACGACTGTGGATCATTGGACAAGTCATGACACATTTTTGCACAGAAAAACATGCCATGACTTTTCCAACAACCCAACAATTCTGGATACCTTTCCAGAGAAGAATTTTGGTTTTTATATTCTAAATCCACTTGCTCTGTTAGTGTAAGCCACTCAATGATAAAATGTCTTTTTTAAAATTTTTTATGTTGTTTAAATTAAGAAAATGATTACTGAAACTCGTTTGATTCAGAGAAAGTTGTTGAACGAGTTTCATTAACTCTACTGATGGAGACCTGTAAACCAAATGTCAGATGAGCGTCATTTCAAACACTGGACACGGGGATTCGTAACGGGGACGTTAGGAGTATTTAGTTCAGCAAATGGGATTACAGTGATACCTTTTCTTTCCAAAGTTAATGGAGTTTAAGTGAAGGCAATGTGGCTGAAGTGAAAAATCAGACGGGGGGGGGGGGGGGTAGTGGATAAGCCCAAGGCCAACGAAGGCGTTAGGGACGGGCACTCTTCGGGAAATGAGCTGGACGTGCGGGAAGTGGCGCGCGCTCGTGTTCACTGGGCGGGGAGTCCTCGCGTGCTCGTGTTCACTGGGCGGGGAGTCCTCGCGTGCTCGTGTTCACTGGGCGGGGAGTCCTCGCGTGCTCCGTGTTCACTGGGCGGGGAGTCCTCGCGTGCTCCGTGTTCACTGGGCGGGGAGTCCTCGCGTGCTCCGTGTTCACTGGGCGGGGAGTCCTCGCGTGCTCCGTGTTCACTGGGCGGCGAGTCCTCGCGTGCTCCGTGTTCACTGGGCGGGGAGTCCTCGCGTGCTCCGTGTTCCCTGGGCGGGGAGTCCTCGCGTGCTCCGTGTTCCCTGGGCGGCGAGTCCTCGTGTGCTCCGTGTTCCCTGGGCGGCGAGTCCTCGCGTGCTCCGTGTTCCCTGGGCGGGGAGTCCTCGCGTGCTCCGTGTTCACTGGGCGGGGAGTCCTCGCGTGCTCCGTGTTCCCTGGGCGGCGAGTCCTCGCGTGCTCCGTGTTCCCTGGGCGGGGAGTCCTCGCGTGCTCGTGTTCACTGGGCGGGGAGTCCTCGCGTGCTCCGTGTTCCCTGGGCGGGGTGTCCTCGCGTGCTCCGTGTTCCCTGGGCGGGGAGTCCTCGCGTGCTCCGTGTTCCCTGGGCGGCGAGTCCTCGCGTGCTCCGTGTTCACTGGGCGGGGAGTCCTCGCGTGCTCCGTGTTCACTGGGCGGGGAGTCCTCGCGTGCTCCGTGTTCACTGGGCGGGGAGTCCTCGCGTGCTCCGTGTTCACTGGGCGGGGAGTCCTCGCGTGCTCCGTGTTCCCTGGGCGGGGAGTCCTCGCGTGCTCGTGTTCCCTGGGCGGGGAGTCCTCGCGTGCTCCGTGTTCACTGGGCGGGGAGTCCTCGCGTGCTCCGTGTTCACTGGGCGGCGAGTCCTCGTGTGCTCCGTGTTCCCTGGGCGGCGAGTCCTCGCGTGCTCCGTGTTCACTGGGCGGGGAGTCCTCGCGTGCTCCGTGTTCCCTGGGCGGCGAGTCCTCGTGTGCTCCGTGTTCCCTGGGCGGGGAGTCCTCGCGTGCTCGTGTTCACTGGGCGGGGAGTCCTCGCGTGCTCCGTGTTCCCTGGGCGGGGTGTCCTCGCGTGCTCCGTGTTCCCTGGGCGGGGAGTCCTCGCGTGCTCGTGTTCCCTGGGCGGCGAGTCCTCGCGTGCTCCGTGTTCCCTGGGCGGCGAGTCCTCGCGTGCTCCGTGTTCACTGGGCGGCGAGTCCTCGCGTGCTCCGTGTTCACTGGGCGGGGAGTCCTCACGTGCTCCGTGTTCCCTGGGCGGCGAGTCCTCCACGCACAGCCGTTTCGGCACGTGCATTTACTCATGGGAGCTCTGGGCTGCGGGCGTCGGGGTCTCTGCAATGGAACCTTTCCCTACTGGGGCACCGTGTGCACAGGGGTTCTGTTTCAGCATGTGTGTGCATGTATGTAGATGGGTGCACTTTATTTTTTTTAGCTCTTTGCCATGGGGCACATGTGCTCACAGGTGACAGAGAGGGAAAGTGAGAAGTCACCCCCCACGGAGACGGCCACAGTATAATTCCTTCTCCTCCATTCTCCCCTCAGTGTTTTGGGCACACAGGCACACGGTCCTGGTGTGATTTTCAAGCTACCAGTCTGGGACTTGAACCAGGGCCAGCCGTGTAGGAATCTAGCGCCTTACCCCCATGCCCCTGCTAGCCCTATGGACATGCATGTTAAACCCACGGTGACCAATTGTCAGGAAGCTATGGCTTCGCTGGTGCCCACGCTCGGCTCCTCCTCCATGCTGGCCACGCCTCCTGGGGCTGTGCTTGCAGGTCCCCACCACTGCCGGGTCTCACCGTGGCTCAGCGCAGGACTGGTCACTCCCCTAGTTACAGACCGGGAAGCTAAGGCCCAGGGATGCACAGGGAATGCCCGGGTGTAGACGTGGAGTCCAGCCGCACTGGCACAGCAGGAGGGCCCCACAGGTGGCCCTGGTCGTGCTGGGTGCACCCACAGCAGTCCTCAGGGTCCTGGCTGGGCGAGGACTGCACTGCGGCAAGTCCTGCCGGGATGTCCTCTCTTTCTCATAAAGAAAGAAACTTAGAAACAAAGAGCAAGAATGCACCAGGCTTCGGTTGGAAGTGAGGTCGGTCCGCTTCCGAAGCCCGGCTGTGGGTCGTGTCTGTGACGGTTCGACTGCTGCGTACTCTCAGATTCCCACGGGTGAACTGCCTGGCAGAGGCCGTGTTGGGGTCGGCTTCCCACGTGCTGGAGAGAGGTTTGGAGCTGGTAAGATGACGAGACAGCGTGAGCCTCGGCGTCGCGTAGCCTAAAGCACACCGTGGTGACAGACGGGGCAGGCTGCAAACCAACCACGTCGGAGTCTCCCGAGACGCAAGCTTGAGTTGAAGTCGGCTAAGTGTTTAAAAAATGTGTCTGGACTAAGAGGACTCCTCACTACCATCGAGGCCACCCTGTTCAGGACCAGGAAGCAGGCTGGGAACGCACGCAGGTTGCCATGGAGACGAGTCCTCAGCACTGGCGTGGTGGATGCGGAGCGGGAGGAGGGCCAGAGCAGAGGCGGTGTGGGCAGCTCCTGCTGGGGACACCTCCCGGCCAGCAGGAGCAGGGGTAAGCACCTCCGTGTAGACGGGCTGCGAGCGGCTCTGCTGGGGTTTGGAGGTGTCAGGGCCACCATCCGCTGAGTGCTCCCACTCTCCTTCTCCAAGAGGACCCGTGTGCCCTCCCTTGCCCTTGGCGCAGAGGGGCACACTGCGTCCACGGCAGGCAGGTGGCGTCACGTAGGTGTCGGGCATTTGAGGCAGAAACGCCACGCCTGGATCTGTGATCAGCTGGCCATCCCCAGGCTTCTGTCCTGTGAGCTGGGTGGGCGCGTGGGAGGGTCTGCAGAGGCTCCTCTTGGAGCGGGTGGGGTGGCGCTGTTAAGGGAGTCGTGTGGGAGTGAGCGTCGAGAGGACTGCTGAGGACCCACACTCCTCGGAGCCGTGCGCTCCCACACCGCCGAACCCCCTTACACTGGGGCCGGGGTTGCAGGACCGAGGTCTGGTGGCCGAGAACGTGCGTGCAGTGGGGACCCTGGCCGTGGGAACACGTGCTGAGACAGCGCATCGCGGCGTGGGGAGCGGGGGCTCTCGACTCGCAGGGTGGAGGAGAGCCTCCGTGGGGACACGTGGGACTTGCTGTGAGTGAGGCAGTTCAGTTCAGTCACTCAGACTTACAACAACAAGCCTCGGTTCCCACGCTCCCGGGAGGAAGGGGCGGGCTGGACAAGTTTCACAGCTCCCCGAGTCCTCGACCCCATTTCTCTATGGACAAGACGGTAACGGAGAAGGAAGACCTGCCACAGTGCAGAGCCCACACTGTGGACAGGACAGGGACTCCTCGCAGCCTGCAGGGGGAGGATGGGACGGGCAGCCGGTGCTCACCGCCCTGGAGTGTGCTACGTGCGGTCTGGCTTCGGCCAGTCCCGTCACCTCTCCGTGCCTCTGCGGGAGTCGGGTCCAGGGTGAGAGCGTCTTGCTCCGAGGCTGTCATAGATGGCACCAGCCCGTGGGGACGGCTTCGGGTCGCATCCAGCACCCAGGAGGTGCTGAGGCTGAGGAAGCGAGTCTCCGGTGCCGCTCAGGTCCTGGTTTGAATTTGCCGTAGATGTTTTTCACTCCTGGGGTGCCGCTGAGATCACGAGTCCCGATGAATCAGCACTGCCGTTCTCCCCAGGCTGGGCGAGTGCACCTTCTCTCTGGGGAGCGATTGGACGCGGACGTGATCGGTCTGTTATCAGAATGTTTGTGCAGTGTCAGGCGAATGCTCTCTGTCAGTACTTAACCTAATTGCCCTGTAAATCCCTCGATTATGTGCTGTTTACTCCCAGTGTGTTCTCAGAACAAGTCGGTAATTTGCTTATGGGAGAACAGAGCAGCCTTTCAATGTTTTTTTTTTTTTTTTTTTCTGTTAACATCATCAATTACTTCTTGTAATTCGAGGAATGGAGCCAGAATATCCATAAATTTGAAACTTTAAGTGAGGCTGGACATGCCTCTGGGGGTGTGTGAACAGCTCTGAGTCCTCCCATCCTGTCCGCTGGGAGGCAGTTTCTGGGCGCACCTGTCCCAGAACCCCAAACCCCCAAAGAAGAGGGGGAGGGAGTGGCATGCACCCTTGACAAGACGCATTGGGGTGCAGCCAGTCTTTTAGAAAAACGAACCAAGGTAATTGGAGTTGTTTTAATGCATTACAGAGCTGGGAGAAAAGCAAGGAAAAAGTAAAGCCATGGTACTGGAGCCAGAAACGGGCCCACGAACACGTTGTAGAACACGGCTGTGTAAACTGTGTAGGGAGACCGAGGTAGAAGGTTTGAAATCGAGCACAGAACCTGCACCGCTTGGATCAACCCATGCTTTTCCTCTGTCACAGTCCATCTGTACCTCGGTGACAGAACAGCTGAAACTGGCCCATCTGTGCAGGGGAGATTGTGCTGCACGGTTCTGGAGGCCAGGAAGTCCAACATGGAGACATGCAGATTGTGTGTCCAGGAGGGCTGCTCTTGTTCCACTTCAGGATGGCACCTTGGTCCCTCTGTCCTCGCATGATGGAAGCAAGACAGTGAGGGCTACGTGCACTTCCTCCAGCCCTTCCAGAAGGCCCCGTCCAGCTATGAAGACCAAGCCTTTCCCAAAGGTCCCACCTCGATTCCAGCATGGCGGGGATGTTCGCCGCGGGTTTGGGAGGAGACGCGTTTAGAACACAGCATCGCCTTCTTCCACTTTGTCTAGTTGGGAAGGAAGAGCGATGCTGTTGTCTTCATGAGCTGTAGCTGAAATCCCATTCCAGGCAAGGATGGCGAGATTAGGCCTACCGTGGGTGTGTCCCTGAGGTCTGCCCGGCGTGGTGCTCATGTTTGTCCCCACCTGTCAGGTCCATGCTGAGACTGGTGTGCTTCCCCCGTCCCATTCCCTCCTAGGGCAGCACACGGAGACCCGGCAACTGGGGCCTCAGACCAGGGAGAAGGGGCCAGGCCCTCCCAGCGTGACCTGGGGCAGAGCCCAAAGTACACGATGTGGCAGAACCTCGACTGGGCCCAGCTGCCAGCCCTTTGTGGCTGGGGCAGCCTCGGCCTTCCCCCGGTGGGACCGAGCCTGGCCGTTGGCTGTGGCTGGTCGCCTCGGCATTGCTTCCTTGCCGGTTCTCCTGAGACCTTTCAGGAGGCCAGCCTCTCCTTTGGGAGGCCAGCCACGCCAAGGGGAGGGCGTGGCACGCACCCCTGACACGACGCATCGGGGCCAGCCAGCTGCTTTTTCTTCTGCTTCTACTCCTGCCCTTCTTGTACCTAACAAGGAGAGGGTTTGCTCTAGGGATAGAGCGGTGAGCCTTACAGCGGCAGCTCTCCAAGGGCGGCTTCCCAAACTGTGTGCACCGTCGTCGCCTGTGAATATGCGAAGGTGAGCGGCCGGCGGGCTCCAACCCAGACCTACTGAACTGGAGAATTTGGGAGTGGCCTAGCTGTCTGGGCCTCTTACCAAGGCCACCACGTGATCGGGCTGTACCTGAACTTTGAGAATCGTTACTTTAATAGACTCCTTGGAAGCCAAAGAGATGTGTTTGGGGATTGTGGGATATGAAGGATTGAAGAGGATGAGAACTAGACGGGGGGAGACGCTGACGTGGCAATGGGCTGACTTCGGTATTTTGGGTTCACGCAGTAAGAGAGGCCACCCACCCTTCCCCAGCACACACCATCTCGTTCTTACCTGTGAATGTTTTTTGGAAACAAATGAAAAGCAGAATTTTGCAGGTTTCAGAAAGATAATTCATTGCATTTCCATCCAATGAACAGACCAGTCTCTTCTTAGCAGTGTCCATAATTTGTCAAATGTGCGCTTTGGCTGTCTCGGGGCTGTCTGGCCTCCGCTCCTTCCTCTTCTAGCGATGCCTGGACCTCGATCCATCATCTCCACATTCGTGTTCCGTCTTAGCCCATAACAAACAACCGTGGCCTGGACAGAATGAAGATTAACGTCTACAGAGAACCTCCGCGTCTCGCTGGCAGGGCGGCCCGGCCCACTCTGCAGAGCAGTGGCCGCGCTGGTAGTCTCTGCACGTTCCTCGGGCCTGTGTGCCGGAAAGCCAGTGCAGTGCCGGTGAATCCACAGCACAGTTCGGATTTTTGCCACTTAGGGGTGAAGAAGGCTGAATTGAGACGCCTTAAAACGCACTTCACTGCGCCTCCACAGCAACTGCAGTTTAAAGCCAGCGGTTTGCGGGCGATTATTCTGTTCTTTTAGCAGCGTGCTGTTTTCCTCCACCGCAATCGACATTTCACAGACTCCCGTAGAAACAACCGCTCTTCTGAGGGCCCCCCACAGCCGCTCTTCACGGGGGCGGGGTGTCGTCACCCAGCACGGCACATGCGGGGTGACCTGGCCTGGGACCGTGAGGTGTAAGTCGCTGGGTGAAGTTAAAAGCTGCATCCGTGCCCTAACAGCTCAGCAAGCAAGTTCTGAACCGTGGCGGGTGCAGAGGAATCTTGTCTGAAGTCTACAGTGCTCACACACAGGAAAGGCATTTAAAATGCATATTTAATTTGTTTTGGAATTAGTCTCCATTCATTCAATAGTAATTCTATTTTTTTTTAAGTTTTTTTTTTAAGCTTTTTTTTTTTACTTCTCCCGTGGCAGGAGGTGGGTGCCCTTAACAGAGTCTTCACAGCATGGTCCTACCCCAGCCCTAACCAGCCTGGCTCTCAGCCCAGTGGGCATGTACACGGCCTGGGTCGGGGGCCCCAGGACGCGAACCCAAGACCTTCCTCATGCAGAGCCAGTTGTGCTATCACCAAACACCACCTGGCCCCACGTCACTCTGTTGGTTGAATAAGCATTCAGCGTGTGCAGTGGAGGCTTAACCCTGCTGAAGAAGGCTTGGCCCTTGGTCCCCGGATCCCGGGAAACAGCATCCGAGCCCTCGGACTGTAAAGGTGCCTGCGTGCCTGGACCTCAGCCCTGCCCGGTGTGCCAGCAGTGGTGTGTGTGTGGGGGGGCAAGGTCCACACATCAGCTCCATGCCTCAGGGAGCTGGAGGCCGAGGCCGGCCACGCAGGTCAGCCATGACGGTGCAGCCAACCCAGTAACAGCCTGGACGCCAAGCCTGGGCGGGCTTCCTGGCTGGCAGCACTCCACACCCGTGCCCACGTGCCTCTGCTGGGAGCCATCAGCAGGGCCCGCGTGGGAGAGGGCAAGTGGGTGTCCTGGCCCCCCTGGGCCCTGCCTCATCTGCTTTTCCCATTGCTGATTCTAATCTGTCTCCTCCTGTAAGACACTGGGCCAGCAGACGGTGTAACGGTTAGGTTGCTGGACTCCCATGTAGTTAACCATGGTTCAAGTCCCAGACCCGGTGGCTCAAAACTCACGCTGGGCACTTGTGCATGCGTGCGTGCCCAAGATACAGAGACGAGAATGGAGGAGAAGGGATTGTGGCGTGGCCATCTCCCCTAGGGGGTGATTTCTCACATTTCTCACTTTCTCTCTCTGTCTCTCTGGTGAGCGCATGCTCCCTTTAGCAGAAACCTCTCTCTCTCAAAAAAAGAAAGAAAGAAAGAAAGAGACTGTACTGGTGAGAATAGCCATTTTGCAAATTATTGGACAGGGTGACGTGTGGACCTCCCCACTTACAGAAGGACTGTCAGACACCCAGGGGCTAAACTAGAGCTGCAGACACAGAGATGCAGACACTGTTGCTTCTCGGTTTCCTCGTCAGCCCGGAAGCTGGCAGGTGCGGAAGAGCACCCTGAGTGCCCGCGGGAGGAAGGACTGCACCTGTCCCCTCTGGCCCTCACCTGGGCAGGCACTTCTTCGGGATGAGGCTGCCCCCAGTTCCTCTGTGAAGCCGGCATTTCCGTGGAGGGTGCCGGAGTCGGTGATGAACACAGAGGTGTCAGAGACGCTGTCCCAGCCCCGGACTCAAGTAGTCACTCCCTTACTCCCACCGTCCATGCGGGTGGCAGAGCTTATCTTGGTCAGGAGTAATCTGGTATCTTTTTGTTAGTCTATTCAGAACCCTTTCCCGAAAGTGGCTTCCAAGTTCCAGGCGTTTCTGTGGTGCTGGTGCTGGTGGGCGTGGCAGAGGAGGCCTCGGTGTGGTCCTCGGCCGGCCCTCCGCTAGCGTCAAAGCCGTGGCACCGCCAGCTGTCTGCGGGTCTCTGAGTCCATGCCACCCCAGGGCCACGGGCACGGGAGCTGACTTCCCGTGGGGCCCGGGGCTGAGGCAGGCTGAAGCTCTCCCGGGGCCTGCACACCCAGACGGGCAGCTGACCCGCCCTCTCGCCTCTTCCTGTCGATGTCCCTAACCTCTGGGAGCCTGGGAGAACCTGGTTGGCTCATGAGCACCGTCCAGGCCCTCCGCCTGCTCTCTGTGTCACGGCGGTGGGTACTGCACTGTCGTTCCCCAAATCCCCTGGAGTGCAGCGTCCCCAGCCCCCTGGTGCTGTGTCCTCCAGGCAGCACGCCTCGCGGGCACTCGGGGAGCAGTGAGCACCCCAGTGCAGGCCGTGCTGTGCAGAGAAGGCGGCTTTGTCAGCACCGTGGGGCGCGGGCCTTCCTGGGTGCTCGGTGTACCCACCACCCGGTGAGGGCATTGCTGCACGAGGCAGTGCGAGGCGGTGGTTTTGCTGCTAGAATGGCTCCGTGGAGCGCTGAAGCCCCCACGGCCGGCCTTTCTGGGCTGCGTCTCTCCTGGCTTCACAGAACCTCTGCTGTTTCCTTGGCCCTCACTGACACAATATGGCTTTGTTGATGGCAGCCAAGAACTCTGACCCATTTTAAAAACTGCATTGCCGGTTCGCTGAGTCGCAGTGGGGACCTGACCGGCACAGCTTCCAGGTCTGGTCGCTGGCAGCCCGTTGTCTCCGGCTCCACAGGGGTGCGGCACGCTCAGCCATACGTCGGCTATGTGGGAGGCACGACGTCACGCCCAGGGTGGGGGCTTTCTGGTGCCGAGACGATTAAGGACAACTCCGGAGATTAATATACGATCAGGCCGGGCCACTCCGCCTTGGAGCTCGGAGATGAGGGCCCCAGTGCAGCACGGGGGTGTGAGGCCAGGCGCTGGCGGTCCCTCCGGGGGGTTTCCTCCGACTTTGCACTTCGCAAACGTACTCGCAGCGTCGAACCAGTGAGGCTGGACATCACAACGCCACGGTACCGTGCAATGTCCCCCTCGCGCATGTCGTTTTTATAATCATGCCCATCACACTTGAAAGCGTTCGGGGACACCTGGATGTGTGTCTGCGCCCTGCACGTCAGAACACAGGCTGCAAAATGCCAGAAAAAATCTGAACCTGGAGCCGTGCTCCCAGCGTGAGACACATTGCCTTGTACTATCCTCAGCATGTCTTCAGGGAAATGCCTGGTTTTTATAAACGCCGACACTATCAAGAGGGGAATGCTAGGGACCAGCGGCTAGCGTGGTGGTTAAGGCACCACATGACTGACCACAGTTCGAGTCCCGGACCTGGTGGCTTGCTTTCTCACCTTCCTTCTCTGTGTGTGTCTTTCTCTGGTCAAGTTAAAAATGATGAATGAATGAATAAATGAAGTTAAATAATTTTTCAAAAAAGAGGATAGTACTAAAAGTAATGGCTGATAGGTTTTCTGTGTTTTTAAGGATGATCTATTTATTTTTATTTATTATTATTACTTAATTTGCTACGGGGCACATGGGCTCATGGGGGTTCGGGGGAGTGAGAAAGCAAGCCACCAGGTCTAGGACTCCAACTGCAGTTGGCCGTGGGAGAGTCCAGGGCCCCAACTCCACACTGCCTGGTGGCACGCTGCTGATAGGTGCTAGAGGGGGAAAATATTTTAAATATCTCACAGCCCCTCTTTTTACTAGCCCTTCTTCCCCACGGCCAAGGCTATTTTAATCAGAGCTATTTTCTCAGGAAGGCATGGACTTGTATTGTTTAATATTAAGTCTGCTAACAGCATCTTAATTTTGAGCCTTGGCTGGGTACCTAGACCTTGGAACTCATTTGCAGCTAGTCAAGCTTAGATAATGATCACGATAATTAAATCTCATGCTTCAGTATCTAAGTGTGAGAACGCTCCGGGCACCAGGGAGGGAGTTTCGCCCACCGATGTCGATTCCGATTGGTTAGGTCCATTATGGCCGTTTGGATGCCTCGTTCCTAATTCAGCTGAAAACAGTCACCAGAGGCTGGACAGTCGGGTCGGGTCTGGAGCAACGCCATCTGTGATGGTCTGAATCCAAATCGGCATCAGCTAACCTATGGCCAGAAGGTCTGCCCCCTGGCTTTACTCGGAGGAGCTGAGCAGTCACATCTGCCCGGAGATGTGTGCATTTCTAGCAGCATTCCTGACTGCCGAAGCCGAGGCCAACTACAGCGCCCCCTCTCGGCTCCCCTTCCTCTCTCCTCCCCGTGTCTGAGTAGGCGGGTGGGTAAATATGCCTTTACTCCCAGACGTGGAGGATTAGTCAGGGCTGAAAAGAAATGAGGAGGAGCCCCGGAAAGCCGTGGAGCAAGCTAACTAGGTGCACGTTCCCAAAGGAAAGAAGCCAGTCTGCAAAGCCACGTGCTGTGTGGCCCCGCAGGTCTGGCCTGGAAAGGCAAATCTATTGAGATGGTTAAAGCCCATGGTTTCCAGGAGCCGGGGAGGTTTAAACCACCGCGTCTGGGACTTAAACCATGATCGACTACATGGGAGTCCAGCGACTTAACCATTAGGCATCTGCAGGTCCCACATCTCTGTATTTTTTATAAGAGAGATTTCTGCCATAGGGTGTGTGCACTTGCCTGAGAGACAGAGAGACAAAAAGTGAGAAATCACCCCCCAGAAGGGGGGGTGGCTACACCACAATCCCTTCTTCTCCAGTCTCCTCTTGGGATCTTGGGCACACACATACATACACCCAGCGTTAGTTTCAAGCTTCCAGGTCTGGGACTTGAACCGCAGTTGACTACGTGGGAGTCCAGCAGTGATGGTCCCCATGCGTCTGTATTTTAAAGGATTTCTTCCGTGTCTCACTGGGAGAATGCATGCTCACCCTTAGACTGCCGAGGGAGCGGGCCTAGATGGCAGCTCAGGAGAGGGCCCTGACTCGGGGCCTCTCCCGTGTGCTCTGTGGGTGCCTTACCTGCTTCCGGGGAGTCCGACGGACAGGTGTCTGCATAGTCACTTTGGTTACCCGCTCTGTCTTCTGCAAATACTCGCTTCATTAGAGATGGGTTCTATTTCATCGGTACCTGCCTTTCTAACACTTCAGGAACTGAAAAATATTTTTTGACATTCTGGTCACCAACGTGTGCCAAGAAATGTGTGGCCTCCTCCATGGCAGTCAGCACAGCTATCAGTTATTTTGATTTTACATATATACACACATATGTGCACGCTATACACGTGTACACACACCCATCCACTATACACATGTGCACACACACTATACATGTACACACATACACACACCATGCATATGTATTTTCAGGATGATATATTAAGTATATGACATCTGATTGCGTATGTGTGCACACATGCATACTACATATACACATGTGCACATGTAAATCAAATATGTGATCACACATATGCGTACCCATGCAAATGACATATAAACACACATCTATACATATGTATTTGGTTACATGTGTGTACATGCATGCACATGTTATACATGTATACACAGGTACATCTATATAAATTATATATCTGACTATATATGTAATAAACACACATACAGTTGCAAACATGGTTACATGTTTGCATGCACAGTGTACATATGTACGCACGTGCATTTGTGTAACTTGCATATCTGGTTACATGTGTGTGCGCACTTATACATGTACAATAAGCATATACAAACATGAATTGAGTTAATATATTATTACGTGTGCATGCACATGTGCACACACAATACATATGTGCATTCATATAGAGCACATATCTGATTAAATAAGTGCAAACACACATGGCGTGAGGGACACTGTGTCCAGGACCGGCAGCAGCCCCCTCCACCCACCTGGTCCTGTCCCACACGTTGGCATGCTGTGTACTGCAGCAGTCGTGTATCTGTGGACGCGCGTCGGCATGCCGTGTACTGCAGCAGCCGTGCATCTGTGGATGTGCGTCGGCATGCCGTGTACTGCAGCAGCCGTGTATCTGTGGACGGGCAGATAGTCCGTGCCAGTCTCCCGTTTTATAGCCTTGGGGTCTTCCTGTTGTGTCCGTGGTGAAGTCTCTTCGTGGCCCGGGGCCATGCCCAGCCTGTCCCCACCCCATCCAACGTGCTCCATTGTGTCAGCACACGTGTGGCCGCCGTGGGTCCCACCAGGCCTCTGTCTGCTCTCTGCACTCTGCCCTGCACTCTCTTCGGGGCTCTGAACGTGCTGGCCCTGTTTCTGGAGCCCCTGTCTGCACGTTCCTCCCACGTGTGTCGGTGAGCTGTGGCTACTGCGCACTGCGGAACAAACATTCTCGCAACGTGTGGCCCGCGAGGAGGAGCGTTTCTGCAGCTTGGGTGTCACGGATGGCCGAGGGTTACCTGCAGGTGGGCTGATGCCAGCAGGGCTCAGCTCAGTGACGCGTCTGGTCTCTCCTGGGTTCACGCGCACGTCGGCCATCAACTGGCCCTGGTCCACGTGCCCCTCACTTGCCCCCGAGCCAGCAGGCCCATCCCCTGGGCAGTGGCCCACGGGCAGCAGCACTCCCAGAACACAGGCTTCTTGGGAACTGGCCCAGAGCCGCTCCAGCCTTGCTCTGCCCACCAAAGCAGGTCCAGGGCTGACTGAGAGCTGGCGCTGGAGAACTCTCCCCGACCCTTCGTTAGAGGAACTGCAGTCACTAGAGGAGGGGTGTGGGTTCTGGACGGGGAAGAAGAGTCTGGTCTGCTGCTGGGGCTCCGCACCGTGGCTGGCGCCTCCTGCTTACTCAGGTCCTCGCTCTTCCAGACCCTCACAGAGCACCCCGTCCCAGACAGCTTCCTGCCATGTGCCCCTGACACGCACCTCATTTCCTCAGCTTACCTTGCTGCATGTGCCCTCGCTGGAACAGGGTCCCTCG
Source organism: Tupaia tana (assembly GCA_026018925.1). Classification (NCBI taxonomy): domain Eukaryota; kingdom Metazoa; phylum Chordata; class Mammalia; order Scandentia; family Tupaiidae; genus Tupaia; species Tupaia tana. The sequence continues at coordinate 23,233,701 of JAKSZU010000026.1, read as the reverse complement.
GTCCCCCCAGGATGGGCCACAGCGCAGGTACAGATGGGCCCTCAGTGTGGTGCTGGGGAACGGGCGGTAGGGCTAAGGCCAGCTTCTGGTCACATGTTATTTGATTGTACTTAGAGTTAATTAGGAGACTCTGGACCAGCAGGTGGCATAGTGGGTATGTTGCTAGACTCCCACGTAGTCAACTGCAGTTCTAGACCTGGCCCTGGCAGCTTAAAATTGAGACCAGGCCTGTGTGCATGTGTGCCCAAATTCCCGAGAGGAGAATGGAGGAGCAGGGGTAATTTCTTACTCTGTCTCTCTGTCTCCCTGGCGAGTGCACACACCCTATAGCAAAAATCTCTCTCTAAAAAAACAAAAAAGAATTAGGAGACCAGGTTCTGATGGAGACCAGGTTCATACATCAGCATGGGTGTCTTCTCTGTCTCTCTCCATCTGTAAAAGAAAACGTTCTTAGAGCAGGCATAGGCTCATACTCCGCTCCCAGTCCGAGCTTAGACAACCGTCTCTGACCCCTGAGAGCGTGGAACAAGATTAATGTGCATTGCGTTTGTCCCCGGTGCCGTCAGAAGTCGTGTATCCACACCCCGAGCGACTGCCCAGATACTGAAAGCCTTTTCCAGCGAGCGTCAGTTAAATGCCCGCTATGCCCACTGCCGTGGGCAAGAACGATGTCGAAGACGGACGCTCACGGAAGGCGGGCCTGCTGGGGGACTTAGAAGCAAACGTGAAGCATAGAGAAGGTGAGGTCGTACGGTGGGGAGAAATTCCCGCAGGATTTCGGGCGGCTCGCAGCGCGTTCGTACAGCATTGAAGCTGCTCCTACGATGCCTTCCGGCCAAATCCTTTCCCCAATCTGAGTGGAAACGGTGTTCGGCCTTTGGATCGGAAGCCGTACTTCTATCTCCTTCACTCGGGTTTAGCTACGTCTACCGTGGGGTAGACCTTCTCCATCCGTTCCAGGGGAGACAAGGCAGCGTGCCGTGCGTGGCCGGCGATCTCTTGATGATCACTCCTCTGGACAGCCTCGGAGGCTGCGTGCTGGCCCCGGGCCTGGACGGAACACCAGCGTGCGTTCGGCCGGCCCTCTGTGGTAGCTGGCAGGAAAGTCATCGCGCTGACCTTCCACGGACACATCATTATCTAAACGAGGCCGTGTGGCTTCTGAGCTTGCTAAGGCCAATCAGGTATGGAAGCTTTCACAATCCCTCTGAGCGCCGAGGGAGGACTGGAGCGGCTGCGTTTGCGGCGGTAATCGGATCCTCTTCACTCGGCGGGCCTTATCGGTCAACGCGACGTGCACCCACGTACCCCTGGCTTAAAAGGGAACCGTGAGAGCCCCAAAGTGAGGTGCTCATGTTTTTAGGGTGCCTTGGAAGTCTGCCAACACAGGCCTTCCACGGGCTTCCCTTCCTCTGGCACACGACGGGTCCCTTCGCATCACGAGGGTGTGGACAAAGCCGAGGGGGAGAGGAGTGTTGGTGAAACGCAGTCGAAATCATGGCAGCTCTAATAAACTCTGGGGGTTTTAAAAGACTCTATTTTAGAAAACTACATGTTGGGACCAGAAGATGGGGTAATGGTTACATTGCTGGACTTCTATGTGGCCGACTGTGGTTCGAGTCCTGGACCCGGCGGTTTGAAACTCTCACTGGGCACATGTGTGTGCATGCCCAAATCCCAAGAGGAGAATGGAGGAGAAGGGATTGTGACATGGCCATCCCCCCAGGAGGTGATTTTTCACTTTCTTTGTCTCCGGCAAGCACACACACCCTATAGCAAAAATCTCTCTTTAAAAAAGAAAAAAAAGAAAAAGGAAAAGAAAAGGAAACTGCACATGAAGCAGAGCAGGCTCTGACGTTCGTGTAGCGTCAACGCCGTGCCCGTCCTGGTGCTTACAGGGGCGAAGCCTGCACAGGGCGCTCAGCCCGCGCCAACTTGCGCCTGAAATACCGACTCGCAGGAGGTCCAGGGGAAGTGGCTCCCGCTGAGGAGTTGGCCTGGAGTTCGGGACAACAGTGCAGGCCTTCCTCAAAGCCAAACCCACAGTACTGTCGTGTCTGTCATTAGCGCCTGGTCTGAACCCGCCCTGCACACCGCAGTGCCTCCTGCCACCCACCCGCTGTCCAGCGCATTTAAAATCTGTCTCAGGTGCTCCCGGGCTCTCAGGGGCCCGACACCTGGTCGATTTCATTGCTGTGTGGACGCCCGCTCGGACTCTGCCAGGTCGTGCCTCTTCCCGGCGCTGGCGACGGAGCTCCACGGCGTGCGGAAGACGTGCGTCCCACGGCGTTCTCATCCTGCTTCCTGGAGTCGGTGGGGTCTCACCCACAAGCCAGTGCACAAAGCTGCTTTCGTCACGGTCGTGCGGGGAGGGAACACAGCCCCGAATCCTGCGCGGGGCCCCTGCAGCTTCTCAGCGTGCCAGTCAGGTCGAGACCCTCCGGGCCCATAATTCCCCCGAGCTTTCATACATCCTCGTCTCAAAGCAGTTGGCCTTTTCTCAGAGGGAGTCGTTTTATGAAATGTGTGTTTTTGACTTTCGGAAGAAAGTTCAGGAGGCCTGGAGCTCTGGGCCGCCATCGCAAACCCTGTTTCTGAGCGAGTCCTTGCCCACACCCGGAGGGGTCTTACACACCAAGACTCATGTCGGTGGCGGGTGTGGCAGATCCTCCACGTGGTCTGTGCTGCACCTTCGTGTCCTTTAATAATAGATGTTACGGCCGGCAGGTGGCATGGTGGCTAAGGTGCTGGACTCCCCCTGGCCCACTGTGGTTCGAGTCCTGGACCTGGGGGCTCACTTTCTCACCTTGTCTCTCTGTCTCTCCCTGATTGAGTCCATGTGCCTGGCTCCAAATTAAGAGCATCCCCATCAAAATATTAATGAATACAATTTTAAAAAATAGTCGTTACATGGTATTTCCACGTCAGAGCACACAGAGCTGGCCGTTCTTTTCCTGTTTTTAGGGCAAACGTCCTGTGGTTTATTGAGCCAGGCCCTCCTATGGTGTATTTAGTGTCCCAATGTTTATTTCATATACTGCTGCAAAAGGCATCCTGTGTACATATGTGATGTGCGTGGGACATCTGATTGATGCTCAGGAGCCGAGTCAGAGGAAAGAACGCGAGTGCCAGATTCTACGGGATTGTTGGGTTATTCTTTGAAATGGAAGATTTAAAAAAAACATGATTTCATAGGATTCAGAATAAACAAGAGTAAAATTTCAGCAGCTTGGAACGTGGGAAGGCCTCTTGGTTTTCTCACTGATCGTAGCCAGTCTGCGAGCTGGCCCGTTAACCAGGGGCAGAGGACACACTTTTTCCATGCCAAGTCCAGGCGGTTTTTTTTTTTTCCACCTTAAACTAGACGGGGATTACTCCGTACTGTCCTGCAGTCACACTTAGCAGGATCTTTGTTTCTTAGAGCTGTGGGAACTAAGATTTGTCTTGTAGTCAGCGGTATTTTAAATCCAGTAAAATGTGGTACATTTTATAACAGGAAACAGAACTAATGTGCTTTAGAAATAGCAGAAAACCTTTATTAGAGAAATGGTCAGTTTAGTCCATTTAAACTCCTGCGATTAAGAACTCAGCACTTGCTCTCTTTTTTTTTGGTATGGGATTTCACTGGCAATGTGGACCCACTTCGAGTTCTTTTAAAGAAAGCGATCATTTCCCGTCATAATTATGTATTAGGCAGCAAGAAGTGTCCACTTAAAATACGTGTCAGGCGCTGCCCTCTTCAGCGAGATCCTTCAAGGCTCCTATTTTCTCATTCTTCTTTGAATAAATTCTAATTAATCTCTTAGGCAAATAGCCCCCCTCATTAGGAAAAAAGGCTTCACAGATCAGATTCTTTTTTCCGTTTTTAGAACAGATTTCCAGCTGTTGTCATACTTCGGCGACAGGCTTGCAGTAGACACTCGGCACGGTGAGTGCTGAGCGCGTCGTTCCGGCCTCACGGTCCCCTCTGTGTACAGCCCCTCTGTGTCGGCGACGGAGCCAGCTCTGCTACGTCCGGACACTGGCGGAGGACGGAGCGTGCCATTTGCCACTTTCTCGGTTTGACACCCCCGGGGCTGGGCAGTGCCCCTGCCGGCTCCCTCCAGGGTCCTTGCTGTCCAGGGCCAGTCTCTCCTCTCCTCCCCTCCCCGTACTTGCAGGCTTTCTGCCCCACGCTCTCGTGGGTCCTCGAGACGCCTGGCTGTCCTGACGCTCCGCTTCCTCTCCCTCCCGTAGCACAACTGTGGCTTCCTTTGCTCACCTGCCGTGTCAGTAAGACTCGTTTTCTGGGGCTCTTGCACCTGGTCACACCCCCTGATTGAGTTCTCGCAGGAGGACCGTGACCGAAGGTCCTGGGTGCCGTTTTCAAAGGTGCCGTGAAGGGGGGTGGACTCCCTGGACCCTCCCTGCCTCACTGCCAGCTACAACGTGTGCGTGGAAAGGAGTGTCCTGGGCTGTGCGGATGAGGAGGGCAAAGCCAGGCTGGACCCCACCCCACGGAGCCACCTGACAGCCCTGAGCAGTTTGCACGCTGACAGTCTTGGGAAAATAAACTGCTGTCTTTCTTAAGCCACTATTATTTTTGGTTTCTACTACAGCAACTGAAACTTTACCTAAATAACACGCTCCTCCGCTGTCATTTCCACAGCCAGGAAGTGGGAACGGGAGCCATGTCCTGGACCGTGTTCTTCAGACACGTTGGCAGACCCAGCACGGTTTATGACACAGAGGGCAGGGTGACGCAGCGTTGGGAGGCGTTTGCAGCTTAACACGTACTTGTGAGGAGGGTGACATGAGAAATGGGCCGTCGGTGGGGAGAGGGGCCCGGCACGGCGACTGCATTGAGGAGGCGTGGTGGAGGCAGACAGGGCTGACTCGGTCGTCCCTGTGTGAGCGTGGCCACCCTGACGTGGCACCCCTGTGTCCGGGAGCTGTGGCAGACGGTGCAGGTGAGGGTGTGCTCCCCAAGCCTCCCAGCGAGACGGGGCCTGCAGGAAAGCAGACACCCCGTGGTGAGACCGACACAGGCGAACCGGAGAAGTGCAGGAGAGGAAGGAAAATATTTACATAAGAAGAGCGACACTGACCAGCGTCCCGGAGGAACCGGTCGTGAAGCGGGAGGAAGGGGAGAGTGTGTGTCCCCGACGGTGGCGACTGAGTGGGATGCCGAATCTGAAAGGGCAGACGCGAGGCCAGCAGGGCAGATCTGTTTGTGTAGACCCGAGGGACGGCTGGAAACAACAGGAAGGACGCTGTCTCCAGAAGTGCGAGGGGTCCGTGCGGTCACTCATCTTGCAGCGGGAGCCTCACTGCTCGGTGGACTTGACCCCATTGGCGCGGATGGAGCAGGTGTCTCATGGGGAGACGCGGTCCCCCTCTCTGCCTTCCGGGAATGCGTGGTTCCTCCCACGAGGAGTGCCACAGCCCCAGCGCCGCGGGTGAGGACAGCCCCACGTCACCTGGGAGCCGCCTTTGGCCGTTGGAGCCGTAGCTGGCCACAGTGGCCGTGGGATCGTCACCCCGGGAAGCAGCCCTCCCCGATCTCGGTGGCGGTGACCTGCACCCGGCTCCCTCGCTCTGAGGGAGCACAGCTCTGAGCTGTGCCTCCCGCTCGCTCCCAGGGCTCCCCAGTGGGGACTAACGTCCAGTTACTGGGAGGCAGCTTGGGGTCCCAGACCCGGCCTTAGTGGCCTTTCTTACAGGTCTTACTGCCTCTTGGTTTTACTAGTGATTTTTGGATGCTCTTCTCAGAGAAAGCCTGCCCTTAAATCCTTGCCTCTGGGTGTACAAATGTTCTCACTTGCAGGGCTTGTGTGCTTGCCGAGAGAGAGGGGAGTAGGGAGTGACTGCGCTGCTGTGGCGTCTCTGTCTCTGTGTTCTGTGGGAACTGGGGCAGGGTGAGTACCGTTGTGTTCTTCAATTTGCCGGGACTGGGATTCGAACTGCCATTGGCTGCGGGTAGCTCCCTTAACCACTGGGCCATGGGCAGGCCCATCTCAGGGCATATTTATGAAGGAAAGCAAGTTAGGACCGGTGCTCTGTGTCACCACGGATGCTTGGTGCGCAGGGCGTCTCCGGGACCAGGAGCAGAAGGGCCCACAGGCTGAAGGCCAGCAGGTGGCTGGACCCCCACAGTCAGCTGCAGTCTGTGTCCCAGACCTGGCAACCAAAACTCACACCGGCACGTGTGCATACCGAGAGAATGGAGAAGGGGTGGCGGCGTGGCCTTCGCCCCTGGGCGGTGATTTCTCGCTTTCTGTCTCTGTCTCTCCGGCCAGTGCACATGCCCTGTAGCAAAGTCTCTGTAAAAGAAAGAGCCCACGGGGTGAGGTGGCAGGAGGGCACGAGCCTTGCTGAGCTGTGGAATTGGCCGGCCCTGACACTCCGTCCTGACACACTGACTTACAGTTTGTGGGAGGAACACTCTTTATTTAAGAACTCGGATGGCTTTCCGCTATTGCAAGCTGAAGTGAGCCTAGGAGAGCTACTGGTATTTGCTTTGGTCTTTGGGATCCTTCCACTGCGTTCAGAGTCATTTCTGGGCGACTTTGGCCAGCCGGCGGCAGAACGCTGTGTACTCTGTCACCCTGCTCTTTTCTGAGAACCTGCCCCTTCCTTGAGAGGCGAAGAGGCAGCTGGTTTTATTTGCCACCCAGTAAAAATGACATGCTGACAGCTTTACTGGGATTTAGAGGGGAAGTTAGGTCTAGTTCTTTAATTAAAAACTCTCAGCAGATCTTTCCACTCATCCGCTGCACAAAGTCCAATATGAAAAGTGACGTTCCCTCCTCCTCCCGTGGCACCCAGGCTGGCGTCTGGTCAACTGTGTTTCCGGGTCTCAGGCCCGTAGCCCTCCCAGCCGAGCTTGGGGCGTCGAGGCCGGGCTCACTGGTGGGCTTCCCGAAGCCCCGGGCACGGCTCCGTGGGTGTGATGACACCCGCGGGCGTGTAACAGAGCAACACGCTCACCTTGAGCTCACACCTTTTGCAAATCCAGTTTTGAAATGTCAAATTGTGCTTTTTGTTCCGAATACCAAAACATTTCAATTCCGTGACGCGACGCAGCGGAGGGCTGCTCTGTGCCCCTTCCTTCTCCGCCACCCACACTGGCACAGTAGGGCCACCGTGAGTGTCAGAAGCATGGATCGAGAAGACAGAGGTGTGCGTGTGACTGCCGAGCTGGTGGCAGAGACCTGCCGCGATGCGTCTGACGCCCCACCCAGGTCGCGCATGTCTGCACAGGGAGACCGCCCCGACAGCCGCACCGGCCCTTCGCTTGGCTCCAGCCAGTGCCTTCTCCGGGTGACTTTGCAACGCAGGGCGGAGGCGTGACAGAGAAGTGGCCTAACCAGCCGGAATAGCCCTGGCTATTAGCAAAGAGCATCCGTGCGAGGCCTTGGGGTCGGGTCATTGCAGGCCTGAACTCCGCCTCCCTCTAGTCCCCGCCCCACCCTGGTCTTTGCGAGCTCAGCTCAGCGCACACGCCCCCGGCAGCTGGCAGCTGACTGTGCCGGCTGGGTCGGGGCTCGGTACTGCAGCAGCGCTTCTCGAAGGGCTGACTCCAGGCCAGCAGCGGGTTAGAGGGGCCCGTCCACGCCAGCCGGGCTGGTTCCCGGAAGCTTCAGGGGGGCTCCCAACTTCCAGTGGCGTAATGCCATCCAGGGGACTGTCACGTGCCTAAGAGTGGGTATCCCTGTTTCTACGCTGTCTCCCCTTCCTGACCCAGGGACCTGTTACCGTAGAAATCTGTGACTACCGTGCACCTGCACTGTTTTCATTCCTGTGAACCAACCAGACAGCAAATGCACGCACAGCGTCAGGGTCTGGTCGAACGTGCGTGGACGTAGGCTGAACGCTGGCGGGCGTCGGCCAACCCCGGTCCGCACTTATCAGCGTTGTCACCTGCTGCATGCTCCGCACCACTGGGGGTCTACACTGCGGAGACACCGTTTGTTTACACACTTGGGTGGGCATCGGGGCTTGACTGCATGGTCCAGCAGCTGCCGGCTGAGTTCTCGCACCTGCTGCCACACTCTGGCAGCCAGTCACGCTGTTTGTGCTGACCTGTGGGTGGGGACCGTTTGGCCTCACATGCACAAGTTGGAAAAGAACTTCTCAGTACTCTCTCCAGCGTGCGGTGTGTGTTCTTCCTTAATTCTGCATCGAAATGTGTCACAATGTGGATTTTAAAATCGTATCAATGACATTTCAGTCTGCCTAGCATTTCGAATGGCTCTGACCCAAGCATGATTATATGGAATCATGAATTGGTTATTTGGAATATATTGATTCGCTAGTTGTACAGGACTCCAATTGTTGATCCATTTCATTAGCTTCATGAAGATAAATTCCATTAAGTAGGTCAGCACAGGGCTGGCAGGTGGCATGGTGGTTAAGGTGTTGGACTCCCACATGGCCAACCACTATTTGAGTCTCAAACCTGGCAGCCTGCTGTCTCACTTTTCACGGTTCGCGTCTCGGACCTGGCGGTTTGTTCTCATACGCTCTCTCTCCTTCTCTCGTCAAATGAAAAATTAATAATAACAATAAAATAAATAAATAAATAAATAAATAATATCAGCATAAATGTCATCAGAAAAGCTTTTAAGTATTGAGAAGCCTTCACAATCAGGGGCAAATACCGGTTTTCTAAACTTCTGATTTTTGTTTGGAAGCTGTAATTCGAGCTTTGGTAACCAACACTGCCTGCTGTTTCCTTTGAGAGCTGCCTCACTGTATTCAGTTTTGAGAAACCGTCCAGCACCCAGTCAGGATCACTACAGTTCCTTAGCCAGCCTGTCTTTTTTTTTTTTTTTTTTTTTTTTTTAATAGAAAGGGCATTCCATGAAAAAAGTAGTTAGTTCAGCTTGCAACTCAAGTAATTACACGAGTGTTTTCTCCAAGTCTGCATCCAAGAGCAGTGCTGTGTGTACACCGTCCCTTCTGTGGTGTGGATGATGGAGAGAATAGATACTTACTAGCATGTAACACTTCAGGTTGTTGATGGAGAGAATAGATACTAGCATGTAACACTTCAGGTTGATGATGGAGAGAATAGATACTTACTAGCATGTAACACTTCAGGTTGTTGATGGAGAGAATAGATACTAGCATGTAACACTTCAGGGTTTTTGATGATGGAGAGAATAGATACTTACTAGCATGTAACACTTCAGGGTTGTTGATGGAGAGAATAGATACTTACTAGCATGTAACACTTCAGGTTGTTGATGGAGAGAATAGATACTAGCATGTAACACTTCAGGTTGTTGATGGAGAGAATAGATACTTACTAGCATGTAACACTTCAGGGTTGTTGATGATGGAGAGAATAGATACTTACTAGCATGTAACACTTCAGGGTTGTTGATGATGGAGAGAATAGATACTTACTAGCATGTAACACTTCAGGGTTGTTGATGATGGAGAGAATAGATACTTACTAGCATGTAACACTTCACATTGTTTAGTTGTTTATCAAGGACGGCTGTCTGAGAAGCCAAGCCGGCATCTTTCACTGGGTATCCTACGTGACTACTAGATGCCGCCAGCACAGCTCGGTTCCCCTGCCTGGATTTATGCTAGGATGATCATCACTTTTTTTTTTTTTTTAAGAATTATTTAATTTTGTTTATTATTAGTAGTATTTTTTGATTTGCTGTAGGGCACATGCACTTACCAGAGAAAGAGAGAGAAAGCAAGAAAGCAAGCTGCCAGGTCTGAGATTCGAACTTGGGTCAACTATGTGGGAATCCAGCACCTTAACCTCTACACCACCTGCTGATCCCAAGGGTGACCATTCCCCTTGTTCCATTAATGCAAACATCATCACAGTGAAAAATGTGAGTAACATCTTGGTTTTATCATGAAAGTAAAATTTTGACTTTGCAAAGCTCCTGAAACTGTGTTGGGGACTCCCAGTGGCTCACAGGGGATTCCACGAGAACCCCTGGATGAAGCCACCCCTGTTGTAACTAAGACCAGGGTCATGGCACCTAGTCCGAGCTGGCAAGTCGGCAGGGGTGCCCTCGGGGAGTGAGAGCGAGCTGCTCTGGCCAAACACGGCCAAGACGGTCGAGACAAAAGCCGCAGAGCTGGGACAGCTGTCGGAAGGGGCTGTGAGCGGCTTCCCCCGAGGCCCCGGAGAGGGAGGGAGACGACCTTGTCCCAGATCACTCGGGTCGCCAGAAGGCACCAGGCCATCGCATGTTCCTCGCGGTCTGTCGGCCTGTCGGACCCTGTGACCGTGCTGTGACATCCTTCCCCGGGTGTCACAGGAGCTGTGTCACATGACCTAGCAGGAAGCTGCCTGTTTTCATTTTAACGAATTCCACAAGTCACAGGACCGCGATGCTAAGGCCAGAGCTGCCACTCGTTAGCCCTCGACGGTGGCTCGTCACCCGCTTTACACCCGACTTCTCATCAGGAATTGAGGCAGGTCCCCAGATGAGCATGCAGATTGCTGAGGACTGCTTTCCCAGGGGAGGGGACACTGGGGGACGCGGCATTTCTGGCACGCACGAGCAGCTGCTGTCCAGCTCCAGAAGCCCAGGCACTGCCCGCCGGCCGGGCCTGGCTCTCCCTGGCCCCTCCCGCCCTTTCTGTCCCCGGGCTAGGGCTGATGTTCGTCCCGCTCCCCAAGTGCAGCCACGCCGTCATCTGCAGCTGTCCTGACTGACCCTGAGATGTGCCGATGTTTTCTCCAGAGAGGTTTTTGCTATATGGTGCGTGTACTCACCAGAAAGACAGAGACAGAGAGTGAGAAATCAGTCCCCAGGGGGATGGCCATGTCTCAATCCCTTCTCCTCCATTCTCCTCTCGGGATCTTGGGCACGCACGCGCATGTACCTGGCATGAGTTTTAAGCCACCAGGTCCGGGACTCGAACTGTTGTGAGTCCAGTGATGCAACCATTACGTCATCTGCTGGTCCCTGAGATGCGCCAATTGTTAAATGCGTAGAGTGGTAGCACCGGACGCAAGGTCTACCTCAGACAGACATTCAGCTAGGGGTCAGAGTCTCTTCCTTAATCCCACCACCGTCTCCTCCAGAAACCCTCTACCCTTCCCCAGTCAGGTTGTCTTTCCCTCAGCGTCACGAATTCTCCCTGGTAAGACTTTATCTGGCCTCCGGTGTTCAGCGTAGGGGTGGCTTTGGGCACTACAGATTTTTTCAACGTGAAATACCTTCTGGAAAATGAACAGCCTCTTCTAACCTCCGTCTCGGAGCAGCCTCGGTGCTGTCGTGGGCTGCTGCGTTCATGCCCTTGCAGCGTGTGTCCCACTCCCTCTGCTGAAGGCTTCGGGGTGGGGGTAAAAGGGGTGGGAGAAGACACTCGTGTGTACCCCTGCACACAAAGATACACACCCAAAGCTGAGAGCACCGAGGGTCAGAAGTACAGGAGTGGTGCTGAGGTACGTGGCACCTCTCGGCAGGGCCGGCCCACGCGGTAAGGGTCTGGGAGCCTCCCTGAGGGCCCTGGGCACACAGTGCCTGTGATCCCGGGCTGGCGGAGGCCGGGAGGACAGCGTCGAGGCCCCATGGGAGCTCTATGTTTCAGCCTCTCTGACTCATAGAAGAAATCATTCTTAAAAAAATACATTGAAGAGCGAAAAACTGCGTTCTAGAAAGGTAAGACCTGCCCGCCACTGTGGCCCTTGGGCAAGACGGTGGAGTTTTCTGTTGTTGCTGTTTTTAGGTTTACACCCTAGGGCACGTGCACTTGCCGGGGAGGGACAAAGACAGGGAGAGGGAAAGTGAGGAGTCACCCTTCTCCTTCGGTTTCCTCCTGGGATCTTGGGCGTGCACACACGTGCCTGGCGTGGTTTTCCAGCTGCTGGGTCAAAGACCGGAATGTGAGCCCACTGGGAGCGAGTGGCCGCTGGCGCAGTGGCGTGCTGGGGGCAGGCTGCAGCGGCACCGGGCCCTCCGCTGGGCTGAGTGTGCACACCGTCACACCTCCGGGGGAGGACCACAGAGCGCCCCAAACGCCACCCACGCTCAGGCACACGTGCCTGTGGGCCAGATTTCTGAGATTTTGGAGAAATTCTTGGTTGGTTGAAGTCAAGTCCTCCATGAATTCTATGAATTAAGAAATACATAGCTATCTCCTATGAGATTTTAATGTTTCACTGTGAGCGTTCCTAAGGAAAGTACGTTTATTAATGCAGAAGGCAGAGGGGGCATGTCTGCTTCTGGACACACACCCACTCGTGCTCCGAGTTAATTTACATAGCGACTTTTCACCCTCCTTTAATTCGAGTGGATGGAGTCCAGAAATTCTGTCTCTCACTGACAGCACACGCAGATTGTAAGCTGAGTCTCCACTGCTCTCCTGCCCTTTGGATAATTAAATTTATCTCTGAAAACCTCCTGAGATTTATATTTTTAATATCTTGATTTGAACGAGGGTTGTCCTAGCGTCTGGACAGAATACTTTCTTTCTGAAATGCTAATTGGGCCGAGAACTCGGAGATAAACAAATTGATTTAATTTTAATCTGCTTTCGTGGTGCTGCATAGTGATAGCAGGCTTCTGTCTCCCAGGGCCGAGAACCGCAGCCCTAACAGGAGTTTCTGGGTAGAACACGCCACTCTAAGTAGCTGCTGTCGTGCGAGACCGCTCTCCATAAATTACTCTGACTCCGGCAGCCTCGCAGGGACTCCCAGCCTCGCCTGCCGCAGCTTTCCATCCGTGAGACGCGGTGTTACAGGAGGGACCCCAGCCCTCACCCGGGAACAGCTGCAGACCCCACGGCCGCGTCCCCGGGTGGGATCAGGAGCAGGGCAGCTGCCGGAGAGGACCCAGCAGGCCGCGTCCCGCACGGTCTGCGGGCGGTCTGCGTGTAGCGGGGCCCGACATGGGTGGGCAGGGTGCGGTGCTCCCCCCGAGAGCCCGGCTGGTCAGAATGGTAAGTCACAGACATGCAGGGACGTCGCGTTTGCATCCCGGCCTGCTCAGAGAGCGTCCCGGCACCCCGGGCCCTCCGACCCGGCCAGGTCCTGTCTTCGCCCTCGCGTGCATCGTAGGCTTTTCCTCTGCTCCTGTGCTCTGCCCTTGGACGGCGCCCTGCAACGTCTGCCCCGCTGTGTCCAGCGCCGCCGTTTCCCGGCGTCCACCGGGCAGGGCTGTGGGCCCTAGCTCCTGCCTGTCAGCCTGCAGGGCGGGAAGCCACGTGCTGACCACACTGCTGGTCCTGGTCGGGCACGGTGCTGCGCGGGGGCCGAGGTCCTTGCTGGCCCGAGGTGAGGCCCCGTCAGGGCTGCCGGCCGCTGTCGTCCTCTCTCTCTAGTGGATGTGCACACACACACTCGCACGTGCCTCGCTCATGAAGTAGGTAGAGAATAAACAAGTAAAGGCCACGTGCTGCTCCCAGGTAGACACGGGTACTGGCCTGAGGTCCACCTCGCCCTCTCCAGTGCAGGTGCTGGCGGCGTGCCAGGCGGAAGAGCCACCGAGGCTCTCCTGGTCTGGGTGAGCACAGCCCGGTGGGAGTGAACTCGGGGCCTGCTCTGTAGGTGTTCTTTGTCCCCTACCAGCCTTCGTGGTCCACCCCGCCTGGGGAGACGAGCCCATGGGGGTGAACAGGGTGCGCTGTCCTCTGCCGTACCCTCGGCACCTAACAGGTGGGCACAGAAAAGGTGCCCGTGGACTGCTCCTTACCCGAGTGCCCCCTGGTGTCCTACATGGTGCGTCCTGGGCAGGGGAGCTTGTTCTTGGAGATCGCACGTTGCCACTCCGTGTTTGCCTCGCCAGCTTTGGCTAGCTTTGCATCCCCTGACACTTCACATTGACCCCAGCACACCTTCTTGGTTTATTTTCTGTTTTTTTTCTTTTTTGTTTGGAATTTCTGTTGTTTGTATTGTGTGTGTGTGTGTGTGTGTGTGTGTGTGTGTGAGAGAGAGAGAGAGAGAGAGAGAGAGAGAGAGAGAGAGAGAGAGAGAGAGAGAGATTTTTACTATAGGGTGCATGCACTTGCTGGAGAGACAGAGACAGAGACTGAAAGTGAGAAACCACCCCCCAGGGGAATGGCTACTCCGCAGTCCCTTCTCCTCTCTTCTCCTGTCAGGAGTTTGGGCACGCACGCATACATGCCCAGCTGAAGTTTCAAGCTGCTGGGTCCAGGACTCGAACCACGGTCAGCTGCGTGGGAGTCTAGCACCTTAACCACTGTGCCACCTGCTGGCTCCAAATACACCCTACTCTAACCTGCATTCGTTGTTCTCGCCTGTCCAGTCACTCATTTCCCGTCCACAGTCCCCTTTCTGTAAAGCGGGCACCTCTGTCCCCCGTGTGCACACACGCCGTGCCAGCAGGGTGTCAGCGTTCAGGCTTTCTGTGTGTCACTAGGTCTCGTTTAGGTGCTCGTGACAGAAAGCAAGGGTGTCCTTTTACAGAAAATGTAGGAAGAAGTGGGAGTCTTTTAAGGGGCTTCAGTATGAAAGATCCTACCAGGCTGACTTTGCGGCTGGGTGCGGGGAGGTACTCCGGTACTCCAGTGTGGAGCCCGAGGCAGGGGCTTCCTAAACAGTTCTGATTTAGGGAGCAGGAAGGAGTCTCAGTTGTCAGGACATATGATGGAGGATGACTGAAATCAAAATAGAGATTTATCGTCTGTGCTCTCAGGCATAACTCAGGTAAGCGCTCAAACATGTAAGATAGTGCACAGGCGAAAGACTTGGTCTTTGTCCTAGAAAAAACAAAAACAAGAACTGGCGTCTGTTTTTTTAGAGGCTTTTTTTGCTATAGGGCGCGTGCGCTTGCCAGACAGAGAGACAGAGAGATAGAAAGCGAGAAATCACCCCCTGGGGCAATGGCCATGCGGCAATCCCTTCTCCTCCATTCTCCTCTCGGGATCTTGGGCACGCACGCACATGTGAGTTTAAGCCACCGGGTCCGGGACGTGAACCGCGGTCGGCTACGTGGGAGTCCAGTGACACAGCCATTACGCTAACTGCTGGTCCCAAGAACTGGCGTCTTCAGGTTTGTCCTGGCAGGTTCCCTAGGATTATTCTTTGGCCAGCACTGTCGTCGTCGGGCCCCCCCGAGCGAGTGTCTGCGTTGCAGAGTTCTGCGGGTTAGGGCCCTGCCCATCGGGGGAACGGCCAAGGAGCTGTGGAGGCGGACGCCGTGCTAACGGGACGTCCTCCGAGTTCCCGGATTCCACGTAGCCCGTCACTCAGACGGCTGCCTAGGAACATGCCGAGGTCAGAACACGGGTGCGCACCTTTGCCCCGCCGGATCCAAGAAAGGCTGCTTGCCCACCCCTCCGGGGGCTCCCTCGAGCGACTGCCCGGGTCGTAGGCCCCACGGGCTGGAGCTCTGGTGATGGCGGTAAGTCAGTGTCTGAGTCTAATGACCGGGTCGCACCCCTCGTACGCATCACAACTCCCGCTCCTTTGCCTTTAAGAAACTAGACGACGGGAAACTCAATCACGTTTCCAGACCCCGAGACATCTGTGGGGCGGTGGGGCGCAGTGCAGCTTTCGTCATCTGAGGAGTGCAGGGGGCGGCAGTGCTGCCGCGGCAAACCCTCCCAGCGCGGCGTTTCTCGGGCCCTCGGGGAGGTCGAAGCGCAGTGAGCGGCTGTGGCCCCGGCTCGGCCTCGCAGTAAGAGGGAGGCCCTCACTGTCCTCTGACACGCGTCCTGGGGAGGAACGGCGCTCACGACTCCCTGTGGGGACACCCTCGCATAGCCCCTTCGGGAGGAACCTGCTCCCCCGTCCTCAGGCTCCCTCTCCCCGGCCGGTCCTGAGTGCGAGTCCCCCAGCGAGAGGCACGAGATCTGGAAGGTGGAGAAGAAGCTACAGGGTCCCAGGCTTTAGGGAGAGGCTGAGACCCCCGGCCTTGGGAGCCGGAGGCTGGCCATCCCTGAGCCGAGAGCCGGCCGTGGGCAGGTCCCTGCAGCTCACCAACGGCCTCTGAGTCCTCTTAGCCGACACCCCTACTCGGAACATTCTGGAGTCACCTTGGGTTCTGTCCCAGGTGGCCCCCCAGGGCTGATGCATTTCCGACCCCATGCAGAAAGTCGTAACTAAAATAGCATGTGTCCCTCCGTGCAGAGGCAGCTCTACACTGAAACACGAGCCTTCGGCCCTGACTGCCGGGGGTCCTGGGCCTCCTGCAGGGAGGGCAGGAGCGGCCTGGTGGCCTCCCCGGCCTGCGCCATTACTTTGTCATGGAGATGCCAGGCCGCCGCTCCAGCGCGCAGGCTAGCAGACTGCAGAGTCGCACCACACACGAATCCATGCACTTCTGGTCACATCTCCCTGTCTCAGCTGAATTATTAACAACAGTTGTAGTTGATTAGGTACACCGAGTAACTATAATAAAATCTTAAGAGGAGTTTTTAAAATTAAAATATTGACAAACACTGTGTCTATTGAAGACGTGCAGTTAATGGCCGCGTCTACGTGGTACTGAGTGGTGATTACACCAGCAAGTCCCCTGGTGAGTCCACCGCCCACGCTGCCCGTGAGGGCCCGGAACGTGCTGTTGATGGCCAACGCCCGTGAGCTGTGGTCAGTCTCTCCCCCTTTTCTCTGTCTCCCGGCCCCACGATTCCACCGATGCGATGAGTAAGCACTGATGGCCTGCGGACAGTGGCCGCATACACTGGAATCTCCGCTTATTTCCGTGCGGAGAGGTACGACCGTGTTCAGTTACAGACCTTCGAATGTAAAAGCGGAACACATTAGAATAAAATTCCGTGAAAAAGTGAAACAAAGGGAAGCTGAAAAGAAAACAACAGCTAGAATCCGTAGAGAAGAGGTTGTCTGTGTATTTTTTTAAGTGAATAATGGTGGTATCAAATCACCATGGTATTTAGGTTCCAGTGAATTCTTTTAAAGGAAGGCTATAACAGTTTAATTTTTAAATGTCAATAGTTACAATATTCTGAAAATTTCAACCTTTGTAGCTTAGGGAAAATTTCAAATGTCACCATTACAATACGCCTGGAGATACAGAGTTCTGTGAGTTATTCTGAACCGTCGCCATCCGGTAGAATTTCCTGCATTGGTGGATATGTTCTGTTAACCCTGCCGTCCAGTATGGTGGCCCCCATCCACAGGTGGCTACAGAAGATGCTCGCAGGCGTGGGAGTGGAGGCCGAATCTATTTTCCAGCGAAATCTAAACCATTTCACATAGTCCAGGGGTTTTGGAGTAGACAGTACATTTCCAAGACAAGACCACGAAGCTGCCATAACCTGTGAGAAGGTCCGAGGTAGGCTGCAGAATTCCCTCTGCTCGTGGCTTTAAAAGGAGGGCAGCCGACGAGTGCCATGGAGGTCTTCCCTGTGAGCCTCAGCCAGCGCCAGGACAGCCCTCCTCTTCTCACTCAGACTCCTTTGGAAGAGCCCATCTGCTCCGTTGCGGACGGAAGACGTGAGAGTCACCTTGTTATCATGAGGGCTGTGTTAGGGTTTGGGCTGAGCTTGGAGAGCGTCGTGTCATTGGGACCTCAGCCTGACAGAGCTCCGGGTGGCCGGGGGGCAGGAGTGATGGCCATCGCAGGACCAGCACGTTCCCCCAAGCGTGGAGGCACACTGGCAGCTGGGGGTGGGATGGTGGCGTCGCATGCTCGCCTGAGAACACGCTCGTGAGAAGCAGAGTTCTTCCCAAAGCCCCACACCGCCCTCAGGTCCGGATCAGGGACTCGGGTATGCACACCAGGGAGGCCAAAAGGAGGTGTGAGCTCCACGGGGGTCCGCTGCATCTGCCTTAACATGCAGTTCAGGCATGTTTGAACAGAAAGCTGGCATTTACAAAACAGCACGAGCCACGTGTGCGGTGCCTGTGGTCCAGTACCCCCAAGATCCAACTCCACATCTGGAGCTATGTACTCATTTTCCTATCCATATCCTATTATATTTTTACTTATCATGTCAAACGAGAGAAGAATAAACAATTAAAACTATAATATAAAAAGCTGCGCATGTAAACGTATATCGCCAACGAGATTTGTCTTTCTTTTTACTTTTCGTCTTCCCTTTTGTCCAGGCATTGGGGTGTTGGGGTGTTGGGGTGTTGGGGTGTTGCAGTGACTGGCCGGGCTGAGGGAAGACCTTGCAGGGCCTGAATACCGATGAGGGTTCACATCCACCTTTTCCTGGTCTCCAGCTGGAAGTACAGGCAATAAAACATGAGCAGTGAAATAGGTTAGGTCCAAAATTATGTTTTTTTTTTTTTTTTTTCCCCTCTGCTAACTACCTAGTGTCTTTTGAAAACATCGAAGTCTCTGGCACAGAGGTGTGTTCTCCGGGCCCAGCCCGTGGCCTACTGGCTGGGGATCCCACGTGCCCACTGGTTGTTTGTATCCCAGTCCCCACAGCCTGAAAACATGCCGGGCGTGAGTGCACACCGCCCTAAAGCCCCGCAGGTTGGGAGTGGAGGACGGATTGCAGCATGGCCACGCCCCAGGTGGGGTGTGTCTGTCTCTGGCAGGTGCGTGCACGTCCGACTGGTAAACGCGTTGCTTTCCTGGCCGTCCTAACGTGTGTGATGGACGAGGCCTCACCCCGGCCTTAGCTCTTCCACCTCGGCCCAGGCCGCTGCCTGGCCAAGAGGTCCTCCCAGACCCAAACTTCATCCCCCCGTGGGCTGTTCTTAGAAGGGCTGCGGCTGAGACAAGCCTTTTCATCAGGGCGTCAAGTTCAAAGCCGTCCCATTGCGTGGCTAAGTGTGCTCCTGCAGTCAGCACGGGACAGCCGCCGGAAGTCGAGGGGCCCACTGCGCGGCTCAGCACTCACGAGCGATGGGACCAAGTTCTGTGTAATCAGCTTCTCTTTGCAGTTCGGAAAAGAGGGCTTTGCAGTGGATTTAGCCATGCTTGCAGTTCCCATTATCGTCATTGTTTTCACTGACAGCCCGAGAACTGGCAGGATGTTTGGTGTCTCAGAAGGACAGAGAGAGAGGCAGCGAGATAGCTGGGGCTGTTCAACCTCAGGTCAGGGAGCCTGAAGGAGAATTACTCTGGTGACTGGAGCCCCAGCCAGATCAGTCCTCGGATCGAACCTCTAACCCTAGCGCCCGTGGCCAGACTCGTGGGCACAGTCACACGGGGAGGTAGGAAGGGCAGGAACCTGCCAGTGAAGGGCAGAGAAACGCAGGGGTGTGGCTAGCGTTTGGGGAAAGACTAGATGGTCCTGCCTGAAGGGCAAGCCAAGATTTGTAAGGAGACGTGGTCAGAAAGTGTGGGAGCTTCTGCTGAGATGACGACTGACATCAGACCCCCATAAACACAGAAGTGAGCGACGTTCCCGCGCGGTGCCCATTTGCCCTCACTGACGTGGGGCTGAGGACTCTCCTGGGTAAAAAATCCGAATGTATCTGTGACCACGGTCAAATGTAAGTCGCATGTCCGGTAAATTGGAAGGTGGGAGAGGGCCTTAGCGAAGACAGGTTTTTTATCTGATAGCTCTGGGGATAAAAGAAACGCAAGCGACAGTGCTACACTGGAGTGAGGGGGCCAGCGTGTGCCTCTCTGCCAACCGCCCGCTCAGAGGTGGCCATTGTGCTGGCCGTATTCACACCACGGGAGCTGGCACGTGTACAAGTCAGACCTGTGCCCACTACTGCCCCGGGTCAGCTGGGAGGCGTCTCCCTTCCCACTGCTGAGCGGCTCTGACACATGCCTGGGGCGGAGGCTCCCCCAGTCTCCCTGAGAGTGCCTGGGATGGGGGATTACCACACTTGGGAACCAACAGAGTGGCCAGTGCACGAACACAGAGGAGGGTGCGGCAGGACAGCTGAGCACTGGCCCGAGGAGAAGCTCCGTGGCCCGGGGGCTGGTGCGTATGGCCAGAGCGAGCGGGCTGCTGTAGCAGAGTGCAGACCTCGGGCTCCGGGACAGCAGTGGACAGAGGGACTCAGGAGGGCTGGAGGAGTCCGCGTGGACAGTCCCAGACCTGAGTGAGCTCCACTTTCTCCTGCAGGCAGGAGCGCCAGGTCTGACAAAGGCGGAGCTGGAGCTACTCGGTGCTGTTGAGCCTGGCAGCCCGGGCACAGGTGCTAAAACGACCTCGCTGTGTCCAGAGGTGCTGACTGGGCATGCGTGGTCTGGTTATTGGATCTAGACTATGGGTGACCTTGGACGCCAGGATCAAGAGGCAACATGTTACACTTGAAGCTGTTCATGCTAGATATGATAGACAGACAGACAGATGGAGTTAGATGCCAGGTAGACAGGAAGGTGATTGTTAGAGAGACGGACGGACAGAAATGATAGATTCCAGGTAGACAGGAAGGTGATAGAAAGACGAATGGATAGACAGACATGATGGTTAGATGCGTGGTGGTTAAGGGCGCTGGACTCCCACATGGCCAACTGCAGTTCGAGTCCTGGACCTGGCGGCTTGCTTTCTCTCTCTCTCTCTGTCTCACTCTGTCCCTCTCTGGTCAAATTTAAATAAATACATGGATGAATAAAGTTAAATAAAATCTTTAAACAAAATAAATACTTCTAAGAGCTAATAGAAAGATAGATTTTCATGTGAGATAAACACGATTACATCTTCTTGTGCTAACTTAGTCTTTCAGCTGCACTCTGCATACATTCAAAGGGTCCATGTGGAGTTGTCCGGGTGGCACGTGGACATGCCCTCCTTATTCCTTCGCGATGTTTCTCCTGAACGCGGCTCGGTCACTGCTCTCAGGCCTCAGCAGAAAATCTCTTCTGACCGTGTGGGAGGGAATTCAGAGCAAGAAAGAAATGCCCCGATGCAGGCAGAAGGGCCGTCCAGTCAGGCGGTTTTCATTTCTGCCCGAGTACAAGGGAAACTTCATAAGGGTCATGGAAAGATGGAATTAAAGTACGAGTTTATTTTGTTGCAAAAAAAAAAAAATCTTATATCCAGGCAGTTTTTTTCATAATACACATTTCCACAAGGTCTTTGAGGATGCCTTGCAAGTGCTCGCTGTGTTCCTAGTGACACCGTCTTCACAGCGACCTCCGTGTCATGAACTGCTGAGTTCGCTGGGATTCTTTTCTTTTCTTTTCTTTTTTTTGAGAGGTTTTTGCTATAGGGTGCGTGCACTCTCCAGATAGTCAGAGAGAGACAGAGAGACAGAAAGCGAGAAATCACCCCCTGGGGGGATGGCCACGCCACAATCCCTTCTCCTCCATTCTCCTCTTGGGATCTTGGGCACGCATGCACACACGCCCGGCGTGAGTTTTAAGCCACCGGGTCTGGGACGCGAACCATGGTCGACAACGTGGGAGTCCAGCGACATAGCCATTACGCTAACTGCTGGTTCGGGATTCTTTTCTTTTTTGAGAGAGATTTGCTCTGGGGCACGCACACACAAGCACTTGCTGAAGGGACAGAACGTGAGAAGTCACTCCCCGAGGGGGATGGCCACACCACAATCCCTTCTCCTCTGTTCTCTGGAGATTTGGGGTATGCACGCACATGTGCCCGGTGTGAGTTTCAAGCCACCAGGTCCAGGACTTGAACCACGGTGGACCATGTGGGAGTCCAGCGACGTAACCATTACACCATCTGTTGGTCCCAGTTCTCGGGGTTTTTTAATGTGAGGGGTTGATAGATAACTTAGAATCTATGGATTTGATGCAATAACAACTGTGGATCCTTTGTTAATTGTAAGGGAAGTAATTGAGGGTCTCGAACTCAGCTGCCTTCCTGGGGTGGGAAGTAATGAACGGGAGTGCATTGGCCACAGCCATGTGTAGGAGAGATGCTTCTGTTTGGGGGTGCACACAGGGGCATGTGTCTGTTCCGAGGCGCGGCCCTAGCCAGGTGGCAGCGTTGAAGTGTGTAGGTCAAGGACTGCTGGATTGTGTTTCAAGACAAGCCAAATCGAGGTTTCTTGAAGAAAACGTCTTGTTTGAAATAGTGGCTTAAATGATCAGAATGGACTAAAATGATGTCAGACAAGGTGTTTGCAGGCCAAGTCCATTCTAAGGGCTGCCGTTCCGTGACTTCTGGGGGCGGGACACAACTTCCCAGCCGTGACGGGTGGGCCGCGACTGTCAATCCCCCTCGGGGACATCGCCGTCCGCTTTCGTAGAAGTCTCTTAGCCTGGTGTAATCCCAGATTATGTGTACAATGAATCAATGAGCAGTAGTCAAAGAGGTAGGTTTGGCTTACTTGCCTTGTATCTTTTTTAACCAGAGACTAGGTGTGCCCTCCAGAGAGAGAGAACAGGAGACAGGTGGTGGGAGAGGGAGAGGAGGACGCACCCCCAGTGGGACACGGCCACCCCGCAATCCCTTCTTCTACGTTCTCCGTCCAGTTGGGATGTTAGGCATGCACGTAGCTTGACAAGTGTTTCAAGCCTCGGACTGGGGCTGAAACCGCGTGGTTGGCCGTGTGGAACCCAGCCACTCTCCTAGCTGTCAAATGTTTCCCTGAGCCCCTTTCTCCCACCCCACTACCCTCCCTCTGTACCCCCCACCTAGTCCACCCCCCGCTTCTATACTGTCCCCAGAACCCCCACTTGCCCTCCTTACTGTTATATTCTCAGGTCTTTCCATTTCTGCCGCAAAGTGTGGGCACTCAGTATATACCGAGTGGGGACACACATTTTCCTTCTTCTCTTTGTCCTTTTCTTCCTGCCTCCCTCCTCTTTGCATCTTTTCTTTCTTTCTTTTGAAGCAAACCCTCTAGACAGGGTCTCGCTGTGCTGTGACGGCCCCTTCCTTCCAGCTGGCCTGGATCACAGGTGCCCACCCACCCGCTTGTCACACCCAGGGTGTCCACGTTGACCCAGTTGGTGGCCCCAGCATTGCAGAGCAGCACCCACAGCCCAGTTCACTCTGGCTGGGCCTGCTCACCCGCGTTACTCGCTACCTGCCTCAGCCCTTCATAACCAAGGAGGAAACTGAGGGGACACGGGAGCAGTGAGGGGACACGGGAGCCCTGAGGGGACGCGAGGGCAGTGAGGTCGAGGTCGTGCGCTGCAGTTGGAGCTCCCGTGAGTGTAGTCTGTGCTTTCTGGAGAATGACACGGCTCCACCCTGGGCCCCATGTCCAATTTATCCCCGTTCACTGGAAACCTCTGGCCTTGCGGGGCCATGCAGAGGGTCTTAGCCCTGGAGGCCACGCCCCACCTTCCTCCTTCTGGCTCCTGCCCCCCGTGCTCTGAGAACCAGCACCCGCACTGGTCTCCCCTCTAACGTGCCACGGTGGCCGCCCTGGGTCATTCTTCCTGGGTAAGCAAGACTCCAGAAATGGTCGCAGGCCCAGCTGTGGAAGTGCATGCTACTAAGGTGCCATGCTGCACACACTGGGACCCCATGGGGACTCGGGTTCAATTCCTGGTTCAGCCTAAAGCCTGGCCGGGAGGGCTGTGCTGTGGGCCAGCTGACAGCTCAGGCGGCAGGGGGGCAGCTAACAGGTGGGGAGACCCTGTCTTATGTTTTTAGAAGAACATAAAAAGTGGCCACACTTCTCTTCTTTCTATTTTTTTCCCTTGAGAGATTTTTGCTATAGGGTGCTTGTGTTCACTGGAGAGACAGAGGGACAGAAAGAAAGTGAGAAATCCCCCCTCAGTGGATGGACACACTGCAATCCCTTCTCCATTTTCCTCTCAGGATCTTGGGCACGCACACGTGCCCCATGTGAGTTTCAAGTCGGGTCTGGGATTCAAACCACAGACCACGTGGGAGTCCAGTACCTTAACCACTACGCCACCAGCTGGCCCCTCTGACCTTCATTCGAACGTTAATTTTACCCCCACAATGGCAGTGTGAAAGCAGAATCCTCAGACCCACAGGGGTGCCAGTGCGAGCCGGAAGTGGGGCCCAGCCCCGTCTGCCGCCCCGTTGTGTGCCTCCCTGCGGCGTCAGTTCTTGGCCCGCGCTTGGGGGTCTAGAGCCCGGTGCGCGCTTGTCATCTCCTCTCCGGGGCTGTGCTCCAATGGCGTGCAGCGGGACCTATTGGATGACGCGGAGCCTCAGGGCCTCTCCACGTTTCCGTTCCTAATTGCGGTCCTTTTCTGTGTGCGTCTGTTACAGCACGTGTCCTAGCACTGCGGTAGACCGAGTGTGAGGTCTCGAGGCGTGTGCGTCCGCAGTAAGGCCGTGCATGGACATGCCTGCCTGATTAAAGAACTGGGTCCAAGGATTTATCTGATCACTTCCATGAGGCCAGCTCTCCCCTGCTGCACTGCTGGCCATGAACTGCAGGCATCGGAGTGGCTCTGAGGTCGTGGCCAGGAGACCTGGCAATGTGGTCTTGAGGGGTGGAGAGAGGTGCCCAGCACTTCACGAAGGGGAGAGGGATGAGACCCTTGGGCTGGGACAGCACTGTAAGCAAGCACGTCATCGAGAGGGTCGCCTGCCATCCCCCACCCACGTAGGGGGGTGATTTAAACTCACTTTCTGCCCAAGATCTCTCTGGGGGGTCTCTGTCTGTCTTTCTGGTGAGTGCACGCGCCCTATAGCAAAAACCTGTCCAAAAAAAAAAAAAAAAAAAGTGTTGGCCCAGGAGGGCTGACATGTGGGGTGAGGCTGAAAGGGGTCCTTAAAGTAAGCAAGCTATTAAATATGGAGTAACGTACAGAGTTGGTGAAAAATGATATATATTTTTTTTCTGGTCAACCAGAAATTAGCAAAGAATGAGTGTAAAGTGTATAGCTGCTATACACAAGAAGAGCTTATGTTCTTTTCTACAGTGAATGAGACAAAATAAGTAAGGATAAAGGGAATAATCGAGAAAAACTCCGCTGTCACCGAGAAGGGCCATTGTTCTGTGAACCGCGGGGTAAACGCACACTCCCCCGGTTAATCGGAATGGCGGCTGTTATCAGGCACAAAGCACACGAGTGCGACCTCGGGTGGGCGGACGCTGCTCGGCCCGTGCAGACCCGTGTGGGATCTGGAGGGCACAGGTTGGCTTCTAGCCAGGAGGCGTCCACCAGAAGAGGCCGCGAGCTGTGCACCCTCGGAGAAGCACGCCAGCAAGTCCTTCCTCCTGGCACTGCGTGGATCGTCCAGTGGCCCCACCTTCATCCCTCATGTCCCCGGCCAGGGCCAGCCTGCAGGGCTGGTCAGACCCACCGTTCCTAACACGGCGTCTCCACCATAGACACTACCCCACCGGATTCAGTTCTGGGGAGAGCGTGTTCTGCGGGACTGCCCCGGGTCACATGTCACCTCTTGGCTTGGGTGGCAGAGAGACCCTTGATGTGAGAGCAGGGCGTATCACATGGACAGAATCGAGACACTGTCAGCTAGGCGGAAGAGACTGGGTGGGGAAGAAGTCACGGTGGCCCTACAGTGGGGACCCAGGCTGCCAGCTCATCCAGATGTGCCCGGGCGTGTGTGCTGTATGTAGATTATGCACAGAATATGCGTATATATGTAGAATCACATAAACACTACATGCGTGTATAGGTATATGCATTGTGTGTATATATACACATGCACATGTGTGCGCGCACACACTGCATACATAGCTCTGTTATGTTTAAAATACCACATACCCTTAGCCCATGCTGGTCCACAGAGCGTGTGCATACTGGAGGGGAAGTGACGGCTCCCCCCATCTCCACGTTAGGTACCTCGTTAAGTACAAATCCACGCAGTGTCTTTGGGAAGCAAGCGCTATGCTTAGCCCTGTGTGACAAGGCTGTCAGTGTAACCTGTAGTTACTGAACCTCAAAGCGATCATAAAACCGGCCCGTGAACGGCAGTGACTCCTGTCGGTGTGACCAAGGAGGAGATTACGTTTGGTGGAGGCCCCGTGGAGGCGGCGCTGCGCTTGTCCTAAGAGCCACCGCTCCGGTTCAGAGCTCGGCCACCCACAGCTCTGGGTGAGCCCAAGCCAAGCTTGTCCAGTAAATCCCTGGGCTGTGTCTGGGAGGAACCACCCACCCAGCCGCTGCACACGCTCCTTGGACCACATGCTGCCCGGAGCTCCTCTTGAGCAAATCTCCCTTCTCTGACCCAGAACTCCTGACACTTGTCCTAGAAATGTGTCTTTTCTTTGCAAAATATTCCGTGGTGTCTGTGAAAGATAATTCCCATTGTCCTGTAATAAATTTCAGAAAAAATTATTGCCTCTTAGAAATAATGCTGCAGGGACCAGTAGATGGCATAATGGTTATGTCACTGGACTCTCACGTGGCCAACTGTGGTTCGAGTCCTGGACCGACAACTTAAAACTCATGCCAGGTGCATATGAGTGCGTGCCCAAAATCCCAGGGGGAGAGTGGAGAAGCGACTGTGGCATGGCCATCCCCCCAGGGCTGATTTCTCGCTTTCTGTCCCTCTCTGTCTCTCTCATGAGTACACGTACTTGACAGCAAAAAATCTCTCAAAAAAAGGAAGAAGAATTAATGCTGAAAATGACAACTTCACAGAGCTACCAGGAATTATGAGCAACAAGTGGTAGCTGAGTCATGGGTTAAATAACAACCAAGTCCTGTCTCAAGAACTTGAAGAGGATTCATTGGAGGAACGTTCTCTGAATTCCAAATGACCTACTTATGAATAAAATGTAAGAAACGCGTGAGCTCGTTATCTATCAGAGACGCCTGTGTACCGATCGCTCCTGTAGAATACCGACATTGCCAAATCCGGGTTGATGACCTATTTATTTAAAGCACATTTGATTCAGTGAGATTCCAGTGTAGCGTAATTGGGGCAGCCCTCAGAATTCATCTTAATATAATGGTAGCAGTCCGCAGTGAATTGAACCTTCTCCACCACACATCTTGGTTGCCTGCACTTTAATTGCATTTCTGCAGGCGGGAACCAGAACTTACTGGCCTGCGTGCTTCATGCACCCGAGAATTCAGGTCAGACGACCTCTGGCCCGCGCGTGCAATTCCCAGTTCATAAATGACGACATTCAGAATGCTCCTACCGTGATGGTTATTCCACAAACATGGAGTGTTTTTCCCATGGAATAATTCCGAGTGTGGTGAGCATTTCCGAAAGGCTGCCAATTGCGCCAGGAGCACACGCAGGAAGCAGTGTGTACTTGTCACAGCCATACGGTGACGGGGGCCCCTCCAGGCTCAGCGGGTTGCCAGGAGGACTCAGACCTCGGCGTGCAACCTGGACGCACCACCCAAGGGTGCACAAGCACACGTGTGAAGGAGAGGTGCCTGGGGACGGCCTGAGGACGAGGCTCGGGCTCCCGAGTCTCCCTGTGGGGTCACACAGGGTGGGCTTGCCCCTCCACCCTGTGAGCTACTGTCTACCAAGGAGCCACCGTGAGCCCAGGGTCTTACTGGGGGCTGGTCGCGGACACACTGTCTGCCCAGACTCCCAGAAGGAGAGCAGGTGTCTTACCTAAACCACAGCATCCCATACAGTCAAGGCACTGTGAGCCTCTTACTGAGGCATGGTGGACTCCCCAAATCCGAGTTTCTGTTCCCCCCTGCAAGCAGGCTTTCTGAGGAGAGCAGTCTTGGGCCTCTGTGTTCACTCCTGCACAGTATATTAAAATGTGTTTCTGTGAGAAAACTCCTAGCACTGGGGACAGCCCTGCCCCTGTTTTCCTGTGCGTCATCCTCCTCTCACCCCTAAAAACAGGACGTGGTCTCGCTCACGTCCTCGTCGCCGCAGGGAGGGGACTCGAGACCAAGAGCAGGAGCCGTCGGCGCAGGCCGTGAGCTCGGGCCGCCACCTCTGCCATCGTCAGGTCCCAGGTGCCACCGAAGCTGCCCATTTTCCTGGACACTTTTGCGTAAGGCCTCTCACGTGGCCCAGCCTCTGCGGCGTGCTGACTGCAGAGCTGAAGCTGCGTGCCGACCACGGTCTGAGTCCCCAGCCCCACCGGCCTAGAAACCTGCCGGTACATGCACGAGGGTCCCGGCAGGGTGGAGGCCGGAGGAGGGGGTTGATACACGACCAGGCCCTGGGGAGGCCCCCGACTCGCTCAGGCACGTGCGCTCTCTATCATGGATAACCGACAGACGCACGAAATCCTTCCGACTTCCCCAAGGGACAAAGCAAATGTCTTTTCAGACATATTGGCCGGTGTGTAAGTGGAACTGCTGGCAGTTTGTAGTTGTGGCTCTTTACCACGTCGTGTTTGGTTTCCACCGTAAATGTTCTGGAGAAAAGTTAAGGTGAACAAGGAGCCCAGTCCTGCTGCGCTACCTCCCTGGCTCACCCAGGACGTGGCGGGCATGCCTCCCCCTCCCACTGGGGACGGAAGGACGGCGCAGGACAGTGGTCAGCGGGCTGTCGGGGCTTACTGCTCGCCGGGGCATTTATCTGTGCTTTGAGATTAATAGCGTTAGGGATGTGAGAACGAGGGGTGTCAGGTGACGAAGAGTGCGCATGGCATCCAGTGGGTCGGGGTCAGCCCCCCGAGAGTTCACCGCGATGCAGGGAAGTCCCAGGGCCACCCCACCGTGTGGTGCTAGGGGCCACTCGCAGCCCACCTCCCCATGGGCGGGAAAGCCTGGGCTGTCCGTGCGCTCGGTGCCCTCACAGACCTCACAGCACATGGAGGGGAGTTAAGTAAGATCGAATGAATGTGGAAGAGAGGCTGGTTACGGATTAGGAATGGCGGCAAGGACCCTGGCAGTGGGTGACGGCAGCGCTGACCATGGTGCAGAAGCAGCAAGCCCTGGGTCAGGTGGGCCCGGGTCAGTCTCCCCACCTGCCCGTCCACGGCCGTCCTTATTCCTAGCGTGGGGACCTCGGCTTTCTCCCTCTGCACGTGGAACGAGATCACACGGGCGAGGCGTTCCCTGGCGTCTGGCACGTGGTGGCCATTCTCATAAACGTGGCCAGTCTCACTCGTTCCCTTTCCCTGCTCAGTTCTACCCTCCGTGGCTTTCGGTGACGCCTCTCGCTCGTCAGCGAGGCCGTGCTCCAGCGTGGGGCGAGCCGTTCCGTGTCCATCACGAGCGACGACCGGCGTCCGCCTCCCCAGCCCCGGTGCTGCCTTTGGGGCTGCCGGAGAACACGCGCAGACGTGTCGGAGGTGGCTGCACGTTAGAGGTCGAACCCCGCTCCGCGCGAGTGCACACGGCCGGGCGACGGCGCATCACGCCCACCGACCACAGCTCTCAGACCTGCCCTTCCTGTCTCCCGCAGGGCAAAGGTGAAGAAAGGCGTGCACATCGTCGGGGTGAGAGCCAGCAGCCCTTCCATCTGGGACGTCACGGAGGGTGCGGGCCCCACGGGGAGGTACGCCCCGGCGGTCATCACCTGTCAGAAGAAGTCTGCCGGCTCTGAGGACAGGTGAGTCCCAGCTGGCCGTCTGTGCGACCCGCGGCAGTGCGGCCCGGGTCCCCCTGAGGGGGTCGTGGCTGTTTCTGTCTGTCCTCAGCACCTCCGGGGGAGACAAGTGG
This sequence comes from Tupaia tana, assembly GCA_026018925.1. Lineage (NCBI taxonomy): Eukaryota > Metazoa > Chordata > Mammalia > Scandentia > Tupaiidae > Tupaia > Tupaia tana. The sequence continues at coordinate 23,204,419 of JAKSZU010000026.1, read as the reverse complement.
AGCCCTCCATTTGGGAGAGGCACGGCATCACGTCCGCTGTGACCCAGCTCACCACAGCGACACTCGCTTCCCGCCCACCCTGTAGGCGGGCTGAAAGTCAGGTCCTTTAAAACAGCCCAGCCTGAAGGTGTTAGAGGTGGGGGCTCACAGGTCTCTGTGTGCGGGGTACTCCGCTTCCACGTTTGCTGTGTAGACCTGAACAAAGCACGTGTGGTTAGTGTGTGTGGTTGCACTCGTGGTTGGCGTGTGTGGTTGCATGTGTGCACAGACCCGTCCCGTCAGCACAGCGAACTGCCTGCCGTGGAGTTTAAGGGAACTGTGGCTGGCTCTAGGAGCATCAAAACCCGAGTCTGTCTCTGATGCCCGCCAAGTTAGAAGCCGTCCGTTCATAGCTGAGCAGAGATGCGTGGGAATCCAGAAGACCTTCATTGATTTCATTTTCCCCAAACCTCATCTGTGGCTCTGGAGAATTCTTAGTCTGCTCACATGCTTTTGTCACTTTTAGATTGCTTTTTTCTCTTCATATTAAATTGGGAAAGTAATGAAAGGACAAAAGCAGGTATGTGACACATTATTCGAGGTGGCTTTCAAACCGCAGCTCAGCGTTTGGGATGTGTGCTTATTTCCCATTGTTTATTCTCACGGAGAGTCGTGACTCTCAGCTGCCGACGGCTCCACGCCCTTGCATGTTTGCTGATTACCAGATCACATGTAACCAACCCGCGGCCTGAGGGGTCCCCTCTGGGCCCCATGCTCGCTCGTTGGGGACCTGCCTTATTGGCCACCCTGGCCCCTGACCCTCGGGGTGACCCGTGTTTGGAGATGGCTGTAAGGAAGCGTGAGAACAGAGAGGAGTCTGTCCAAGTCCTGTCCTAACGCTGACCTAGTGACAGCTCGCGCCCTGAGGACCGCCACGTGACAGGCATCCGCGTGCTCGGCGTGCGTGCCGATGACGTGACCGGAGCAGTAAGGTCCCTCGGTAAGAGGCTCGTGTCCTTAGGAAAAGCTGGGGTAGGCGCACAGATGGATGGACGGGCGGGGTGACTGGAGACCGGATGGACGGGTGGACAGTGGGTGCGTGGGGAGACCGGATGGACGGGTGGACAGTGGGTGCGTGGGGAGACCGGATGGACGGGTGGACAGTGGGTGCGTGGGGAGACCGGATGGACGGGTGGACAGTGGGTGCGTGGGGAGACCGGATGGACGGGTGGACAGTGGGTGCGTGGGGAGACCGGATGGACGGGTGGACAGTGGGTGCGTGGGGAGACCGGATGGACGGGTGGACAGTGGGTGCGTGGGGAGACCGGATGGACGGGTGGACAGTGGGTGCGTGGGGAGACCGGATGGACGGGTGGACAGTGGGTGCGTGGGGAGACCGGATGGACGGGTGGACAGTGGGTGCGTGGGGAGACCGGATGGACGGGTGGACAGTGGGTGCATGGGGAGACTGGATGGACGGGTGGACAGTGGGTGCGTGGATGGGTAGATGACTGATCTTACACTCTGCAGGAAGAGGGCTTTGGGGACAGGACCTCGCCGTCTCGTGTTGCCTTCTTGCTCTCTTCTCCTTGGGAGTGTCAACGATGCAGGTCATAACGTCTGTGAGCCATAAAGGGGTTTGAACCATAAGCCTCTAGGATTTTTGTTCATTTATTTATTCGTTGCTTTTGGACTCCTGACTAAACGTTGGTTCAGTTCATCTAAGGTTCGGAGGGGAAGTGTGCAACTCGCCGGGCAGCCCTTCCCGATTAAAGCGTGAGCTGCCACATTGTGGGCCTGGTGGATTCGGGGCTTGCCAAAACTCGGCACCTCCAGAACATGCCCACACAGCGTTCCTCGTGTGCTTTTCCTCCAGCGAGTCCACATCTTCTTCCAGCAACAAGCTCCTGAGTGGAATATTAGGCTGTTCCTCTGAGCCCTGCTGTCAGAGGCCGTGTTACGTGGGGCGTTTTCCTTACCCGCTTGTAGTGACGAAGCCAGTTTTCTGTCTCCTACCAGGGGTCCAGAGACTGGAGGGATGCACGTACACCAGACACATAGCCGCAGTACAGCCATGACACGACACCGCACAGCATATACAGCACACGCGTACGTATGTGGGTCTGTAACATATGTGCATGTGTGCTAAATATGTGTGCAAGCATGCACACTCTGGCTACCTGAACACACCTGAGTTTACGTGTACGTTCGGAATGGGTGTTCTGTGTGCACCTCTGTGATGATGTGAGGGTCCCACACCACCCCTGGGAAGGCCCAGTATAGGGAGGAAACTCCACAACGGGAGCTCGGTTAACCTGGGCATCAGGTCTCGTTGGTGATGACACTCCTGCCCCAATAGCAGCGGTACACGTGGTCTCTATAAATGCTCGTTTAATGAAGTCGTCGTCACATCATGTCTCTGACGCTAGGCATTGAGATACAAATCTTTATGCACATAGGTACAAGGTCTGGAATATACCTGTTCAAAAAGTCAGGTGTAAACAGTGTGCGTGTCGAAGCTCTCTTGGGGAAAACACAGAGAAGAGGGGTCGTCTGAGCAGACGATGCCACAAGGGCTGCTCCCAAGACGAAGCTGTGATCTCTACTGCGGAGAGCTTCTCCCCTGGAGAGGAGGCTGGGGGGCAGTTGCATCTTACAGGGAACCATTTGGAATATTTGATTTTTTCTTACTGTATGCATATATTACCTACTTAATAAAATGCATACAATTAAAATAGAGATTTTTTTGAATGTGATGTATTCATTAATATGTTCAACTTTTATCCTCACTTCAGAACTTTCCAGCTTTCTTCTGTCTGTAGGGAGTTAAATGAGGGAACATCCTGCTCCGTTATTTTAGACAGCGCTGGGCTGGGAGGGGATCTATTTTTTCTTAAGGATAATTAGAAACCAGATACAGAGCAGAGGTTTCAATATGTTAGTTGTTTCTGCTTCAGAGGCTGGGTGTTTGCTTGTTTGCTATAAATAAATTCTTCCTACTTTTCCTAGAAGTCGGACTCTGATCACTGGAAGGCAGGAGAGCTGTTGTGATTGGCTCGCGGTTATCGTATTGCTGAGGGTGTACCATGGGTCAGGCATGCGGCCGAAGGCAGCCCTGTGACAGGCATTGTGCGGCTCAAGGACACGCTTGTGCTAGCGGGAACAAGAAGAAGCACGGGTCTCTCGCCTGCGTGCGGGAGTTGGGCTGCTGCCACGCAGCGTAACCGTACTGGCAGTGGACGTCATTGCAGCCCTCAGTGGGTCTTGGCTGCCGGGCCCAGCACCTTTGGAACAGAAGCAGAGCAGCCCTGCTCTGAGCCTCGGCCCTCGCTTTGCACTTCCTGAGCCTCGCTCCCGATAGTGCTACGTCAGCTTAGATAAACACGAAGCAAAAGCCTGCTATTTTCACATCCTTCCGGGTCTCCCACGTCCAGTGTTTTCCCATAGCTGAGCGTTTCCCCGAAGCTTACACAGTGGGTACGCAGATGCTTTCGGTGGCTCGTACAAGTGAGGACAACTGGAAGGACAGAAACTTGCATTTTGGGGGCCAGCAGGTGGCGTGGTGGTTGAGGGCGCTGGACACCCGCGTGTTCAAGTCCCAGACCTGGCGGCTTGCTTTCTCACTCTCTCTCGCTTGCTCTCTCTCTCTCCCCCTACCTCTGGTCAAATTTAAATAAATAAAGTTAAATAACATAATTTTTTAAGAAACTTGCATTTTCAGGCCTTCACAAAGCTTGTGGTTAAAGGGAAGTCCCTCTCTCAGGGGCTAAAATGTCTTTAAAACCTCTTTCTTTCTGATGTAAATAGATTATAGATAAGCAAGAGTATTAGAGTCTTCAGAAGTTGATGGAAAATATGAATTATGATTCTAGAGTCTTCAAAAAGTTCATGGAAATTACGAATTATAAAAATACTATGCATGGGTTCAAAATGGTTTTGTGTACCAAAATAAACTTAAAATTCCATTTTACCATGAACTTTTTGAGGTCCTCTGTACCTTGCTGACATTTTATGTTTTTCATAATCAACTACTCCATGGAATACTGATTTTCCATTTACTGTAAGTAACACGCGTCATTTTAAAACAAGAATGTCTTACACAATATCTTGAGCTCCCATAAATAAAAAGTAATTGATATTTCTAAAATAGACTGCTGTGGTTAAACCCATAAATGTGTACTCAAGGTTAAGATGCACTAGCATCCATAAACATACCTTAAGCTTTATTTTTTAGAATTGGGTTTGGTTTAACTTTCTAAAAAGAAAACAAGAATGGCATGATAAAGAGAGAAGTTTGCTTCCTTCTCATGGAAGCTGTGAAGTCGTTGCAGGGCTGGGGTGGCAGGTCCCCAGTACCCTTAGGGCCCATAGTGTCTTTCTCCAATACCATACTCACATATGACTACAGCCTCACAGAATAAAATGGCTGCAGGTGTGCCGGTCATTTCACCAGCATCACCCCTCAAAAAAGGGGAAAAAAGTATCTTTTCAGTTGAGTCAACTCTTTTTAAGTAACCTTCCAGAAAACTCGTGGTAAAACCAATTCTCTCTTGTATTTCATTAGTCAAAACCTGACCATGTGCTCATACCAGACCTCAGAGAAAAGTGGGAAATGCCTTTTATCGCAGACGGGGAGCCCAGTTCAGGATCAGTGCCAGCTCCAAAGAGTGAGCAGCAGACTGCATGGGCTGAGGAACCTCAGAACTCTATGGTAGCACTTTATAAGAAGTGACGGAGTGGGGTTCCCATGAAATGATGAAAAGGGCACCCCACCTACCGACCTTCTTCAGCCCCCAAGTCACCCGGGGAGTTCCCAGTGACAAATCCTAAGTGTAGACACCCACATGGACACGGAGCTGGGAAAGTCCTGAATGACGTAGGAGCTCAGGAAAACGTGTGTGCAGCTGCAGGTGCGACTACGGGGCTGCCGAAGGGGGGTGTGGACGGAGTCTCAGACAGGGACCTGGAGAGTGGAGAGCCAGGCATGCGAGAATCAGGACTATCTCCAAACGTGGGCGGCAGGTGCCACGGCGGCCGTGAGTGGGGCTGCCCGTTTGGACAGGTGAGCACAGTGAGTGAACTCTGGGCAGGGCCAGGAGACCCACAGACAGCGACACGTGCTGTGAGGAAGAATTGCAGACAACCTCAGAAAGTCCGACAGTCCAAACGTCTCACGTGAAAGGGGACTCGAGAACTCATCAGCGTTCTCCCTGAGTCAGCATCGCGTCAGGGAGCCCAGATGAGGCCAGCGAGGAGCAGGGACCACGGGAGATAAGCGGTTCTAAGTTGGAAAGCGTGGGCCCGCAGGTGGCGTAGTGGCCAGGGTGCTGCACTCCCACACTCCGACTACAGTTTGAGTCCTGGACCTGGCGGCCTGAAAGTCGTGCCAGGCACGTGTACACAAGTGCCCCAAATCCTGAGAGGAGCAGGGAGGAGAAGGGATTGGGGTGGCCGCTCCCTGGGGAGGAAGCGATTTCTCGCTTGCTCGCTCGAGCTCAGTGAGAGCTTCAGGAGACAGAGAAAACGCAGGAGAGAACGGGGACAGAGTGAAGGCGAGAAGCCCATGGGAAGCAGCCCAACACGAGTGTAAGAGAGGAAGGACAGTGACCGCAGAGAAGTGAGGAGACGGCAGAAGCATGGGCCCGCGACTCCACGCCTAGCTCTGCGGCCAAGGGCACTGAGAACAAGCGTCTGCAGAGTCTGCGGCAGCCTTGGCCACAGGCCGAGGTCAGGACCCGGATGTCCACAGTGGGGGGTCACGCAGCAGCTTGAACGGGGAGCGCTGCCGAGATGTGCTGTGTCATGAGTGACCCTGGAAACGCGACAGAGACTAAACCGGGCGTTCACGACCACAGCCGCGTGGTTCCGTTCATGTAGAACGCCCAGAATGGCAGGTGCACACATACGGAAAATGGAGTCCTGGTTGCCAGGCCGTGGGCGGGGCGTGGAGAGGGCCTGCTCCTGGGTGTGGGGTTTTGTGGGGTTAGGAGCACAGTCTATAAGGAACAGTGATGGCCGTGCAACTGAATAGACTGGCAGCAGGGTCAGCTTTAAAGCGGTGACGGTGACGCCTGAATCCTCTCTCACTGGCACTGCCGTGAAGCCCTCAGCTCACAAGGGAGGTCGCGGTGGCCGGTTCTGTGGTAGATAAACGGGGCGGGGACGCTGGTGCAGCTCACCTCATGGTGACAGCGCTCCGTTGGTCCAGCCTGCATTTCTGAGCATTGCCGTGGGGCACATGGATCTCTTTTTCATTAACAAGAAATAATATATGGAAAACAGAAAAATATTGCAACACGCGGAGACTATGGAAACTGCCTTTTCACGGGCTCCGGATGCGGGCCCTGCAATTGCTGATTGGAAGGTTATTTTCGCCTGCTTTGTCTCTGGCTTTGCCCACAGCCGAAGGCTGAAAGCTCTGACCTCTTTTTGTTTTAGGCAAAAATGACTGGAAATGAAGATATGAGGATTGTTTAAAAATCTGCAGTTTTGCTTGAGACAGCAAAGTCCTAATGACCGCCCTCCACTGTCACGGTGTCCGCGTGGCAGACCACTCGGTGGGAATAAAGATCGTGGGGGGGGGGGGGCGTTCTGTTATTATTCGACTAGAGATGATTCTCTCTAGCAGTCTGTCGTCAGTGATACAGTTCACTCTTCTAACATCCAGAACTTGGAGTTTGGTCAGAAGAGAAAAGATAGGAGGTACTGAAGAAGAAGAAGACAACGTCTATGAAGGTATCAAAGTGACGTCTCTTCTTTGTGGGCGAGAGTGAGTCTTCAAAGCCACGTTCTTGGAGACAGTGGGAAGAACAGGAGACGGAGTCGGGAATCGCGTGTCAGTTCTTAATTTGATCTGCTCGTTGCACGGCGTCCGTCTGCTCACCAGGGAGGGAGGCAGGGCCCCCGTAGCACCAGCTTCCCAGTGGCCTCCTGGCTGGACGCGTGAGACTCAGCCCACCTGGCCCTGCGCACACCTTGGGTGAATCAGCAGCACCACTGACAGCAAGCCGTCTGCGAGTTACCGGTGGATTATGAAAATGCCTCTACCGTACACGTAGCATGCACGGCCAAGTCCTCGGCCACAGAAGCTTCCTTTATTTCTGGAGTCTACGTTGAAATTTCCCGAGTGCAGTGTGAATCGCATTAGTGGATTCAGTGCCCTCGTCTAGAATGAGCAAAGTTCCCCGTTGTGTTCAGATTTAAAATCTGCCGGAAGCATTTCCACTCCAGTTTGTTTTCATAACTTCCGCGTTAGGGACCCGACAGACCATGGTGCTGTTCCTGACACTGTGAGATCGGATTTCTCCTAGTTATGTCAGCGAAAAAAGCTGCAGGTAATAAAGCATTGTTCTGAGGATGAGGGAGGACTGGAGGGTCACGCAGTGGCCCGCCCCGTCTGAAGGCGCAGGGCAGCGTCTGGCTTCGGAATTGAGAACGCACAGCGGGGTGGCCCTGGACGCAGCGTTCCGGTGCATCCCGGGTGCAGCTTAGCCGTGCAAGTGTGAGTGTGCAGAAGCGTACGAGGGTATGCACTGCAGCGTCTGGAAGTAGCGGACAGCAGCAGACAACACCCATACCCATCCAGGCACGTGGATCTGGGACAGGCACGTTCAGCCCCAGGATCTTGCGTGGCAGTGGGGAGAGCTGGCCATGGTCCGGGTCTGGGTGTGTCAACAGCGGACGGACGGACGGACGCCACGCTGAGCGGGGAGCTTGAGGAGAACACGGGCAAGGTATGGCTGCCCTGGTCACCGAGGGCCCCACGGGGGTGGACTGTGTCGCTCCGTGAAGGAGATCCAGAGGGGACGTCTGGGGCCTGCTGGGAGCCTGCCCTGGTACGCGGGCACACGTGAGCCCCGATGCGGGCTGGCCGAACCTGGGGCAGACGCTGATGCCAAGAGCCTTTCGGTTGTGTTCTCTGTCTCTGTCTCATGGAAGAAATAAACAAACTCATCAAAAAATAAATAAATAAAAAGGAGCCCCACGTATGTCATGTAAGAGGAAAACCCTGAGTCCATACGGGTGTTGACGGGCTGCTGGGGAAGGCCCCGGTTTGGGAAACAGCCTCAGAGCAGGCGGTGAGGACGCTCTGGGGGCCGAGGGAAGGGCAGGGCCTCCCGACTAAGCGAAGGCGAGTCCCTGAGTCGAATCTGTGTTGCTGCCGTTAGAGACAGAGGCCCGGGAAGGTGGCAGCGTCACCCCGCCATGGCTGCGGGCCGGGCAGTTAGTGGCCGCTTGCTTCGAAGTCACCTGACCGACTTCCTGGCCCTTACGCGGCAGCACGTGGGTGGGTGCGGCCTGCCCAGCTTTACCGTCTGCCCTTCCCGCTTACTACATCCATACATTTGGGGCTGAATAGCTCTCGTCCCCAAGCAGAGAACCAAATTTAGAATTAAATTATTCAGCCTGTGCTTTCGGCGGGTTGCAGCGGAGTTACCGCCGTGTGTGTTACGTGAACGGCCATTGCTTTCTGATCCGATCTCCAGAGGGCCGTGATAGTGAAATACGGACTGCTTTTATGCTGGAGCTACAGAAATAACCCACGTGTTACAAATAACAGCCTAATAGCAACAATCATTATATCATGCCTCCTGCTGGCATTCATCAAAGTGCTTCACACACGCATCGGGCGTTACAGAGCCTCGCTGGTGGGGCAGCTGCGGGTCTGTGGGGTCCCAGGGCCCCACCACTGACGAGGGTGAACTGCATTCATGGGAGTTAGCAGGACGCCTGCCTCAGTGGGAAGAGCTCGTGTGCTGCGTGACGTTCCACGTGGAAGACCGCGTGCTGCCTGTCGTCCCGTTGCACATCTGTACTTGGCGTGTCCGTGAATGTGCACACACGTGTCCATCCACGCAGCCTTCGTGTCCTCTAGGAGCCAGAAACCCTCGGCAGCAGCAGTTCAGGGCAGAATTGACCTGCGTCTATGCAGTCGTTGGGAAAGTCATGATGCATTTTTGTATAGAAAGAACAATATGCCATGACTCTCCCCGTGACCTCACATGCTCATAGACCTACAGCTGGTCCATCCTGCCGCACCGAAGTCTGATCTCTGCATGGACTCGTGGGCGAAGGGCCAAGTCTGAAAATATGCTCTTGCTTGCTAAGGGTCTGGACATGAGTCGTATCGGTGCTAACAGTGGCCATGGTAAGTTCAGGTGCTTACATTCCCTCATTCCTCCTAAGTCGCTTTGGGAGTTTGCTGGGTCGTGGGGACAGCTTCTGTGATGAGCCAGTCCTCGTGCTGCCGGGATAGCCGGGCCTCAGGTCTGTAGCTTTGTCCTCCCTGTGAGCACCTGAAGAAACCGCCCCAGATCCGCGGCCCTCCTGGGTGCTTGGCTTGACGGAACAGATGCTGCATTGGATAATCTGTTTCTTGAAGGCCTGGGGAACAGTTTAGAAGGAAAATAGTATTTCATGGAACATTAAAAAAAGAAACAAAAGAAAATGGATAGGACTCATCTGGAGAAGCTTCATTTACAGCCCAACTGTGAAAAGCACCCTCTTATTTACCGTGTTCTAAACCTTTATTCCGATTATTGTTCCCGTGGACAGGACAGCTTGTTTTTTAAGTCTGTGTGTTTGAGCATTCTATCATTTCTAAAGTAGCTTTCTTCTAAAAGCTTTCAGCATCCACCGTGTGTGCCAGCAGGTTGAGGATTTTCTTGGCAACGCCGTCTTCTCGGTGGTTTAACCCTGCTGGTGAACTCTGCCCCTCCGTAACGCCTCCCCCACCCCAGCGCCCGAGTTCTGAATCGGATCACGTAGAGCAAGCCGCCCCATGCGTGTAGCTGAATGACTTAGAAGTGCGCTTGGTCGGCCAGCCAAGTTCTGTTCACACCTCCATTGCGGGAAAAGTCCCCTTTCACCTCTGCCCTGGATTTCCTCTCTGTCCCATCAGGGATGCAGTGGTCTCTGCCGTATCCCTAAGTTTGCCCTTTCTGTAATAACCCCGAACTGGAAATACTAAACTGTCTCTCAGTCAGCAAGTGGAGTAAGCAAACGCTGCCTCGGGGGACACTGCTCAGCCGAGAGAGGAAACATGATGGGGCAGCCGGTGGTGTGGTGGTGAAGGCCCTGGACTCCCACGTGCTTGACTGTGGTTTGAGTCCCAGACCCAGTGGCTTGAAACTCAAGCCAGGCGTGTGTACACACATGCCAAAATCCCAAGGAATTGTGGTGTGGCCGTCCCCCCCGGAGAGTCATTTCTTACTTTCTGTCTCTCTGTCTCTCCAGCGAGCACACGTTCCTTACAGCAAAAAGCTCTTAAACAAAACAAAACTAAACAAAACAAAACAAAAACAAAAACAAAAACCGGGTAGACCTCTGAGATTTTATACCACGCAGAGCAGTCAGACTCAGAACGGCACGTCCTCTAACCCCCTGTGTACAGGTCTAGGTCTGACGTTAAGTTCATTGACTCAGCTTCTCGTGAGGACCCCGGAGCAGCAAGCACCTGGTTATTTTGGTTCTTTCAGAATTACCCTTATTTTATGTAGACTTGCTTATTTGTTCTTGAAACCTTTTCTCAGAGAAACCCTTAGCTTCAGCCCAAATGCCTTGTCGCTCACAACAGGAAAAACCACCCACTGACCAGCCACTCGAGTCACACGGGCATCAGAAGGTTTTTCAGCTCACTGTTTTGAATAGATCTATTTCTTTCAGCAAAAGAGCCCAATTAATGAGGCCATCAGGCTGCATGGTGGTTAAGGCAGCTGGTCCCACGTGGCTGTGTGGCTGGAGCCCTGGAGCCACAGCTGGAAAATCACACCAGGGGCACATGCATGTGTGTCTAGAATCCCGAGAGGAGAGCGGAGAGCAGACCGGAAATGGCCGTCGCCCGGGGTGGTTACTTAGTTTCCCTCTCTCTCTGTCTCTCCAGCAGGCGCACAGGCCCTGTAGCAAACTTAAAGAAGAAAAGCTTCCAATGAATAAACGCAGGTGCATTTAGAAACCTCCTCTTGGTCTGAAAGGCAGATCCAGTTTTTCTCCCGTAGTGGTGAGATGCTGGGGGTGAGCTCACTCACATCACAAGCCAGGGAGCCCTCCCCAGGACACGCAGAACGTGCTGAGTCAGCGCACGGGGTCTCTCTCCTGTGGCCAGGGCCAATTTCGGCGTGTGCGGAAGAGATCAGCTGTGACTACCTAAAGTCCCTCCCCGACTCCACCCACTGCACCCTGTCACCAGGCTTCCTGTGTCGATAACGATGTCGCATCGTCCCCGTTCAACTCCGGAAGCCGCAGGTGCTTCTGAGCGTGGTTCCGATCACCCACTGGGGAAGGGCCACGTGGGGCGGACAGCGCTTTGCTGTGTGTTGGCGCTCTCCGTGACAGCCGTGGGAAACCCTGGGAGGGAGCCAGGACCGCGGCTGCCACGAGGGGGCTGCGTGCAGAGAGTGACTGGCCGTCACATTCAACTCTGAAAAACAGAGTTTCCAGCCGACGCGGCTCGATAGCTGTGTGCGGAAATGATTCTACCCACAGTCGTTAGCAAGATCGCGCTTTTATGGAGTAAAAGTGGTTGCTATTGATCCAGGGTCCCCGACGCTCTGACAACAGCGTAATATTTTCACAGTGTTTACGTCCAACCTGGGAGGCCATGCACGGCTCGCTGTTAAGCAAACACCTTCTACTTTTGAATGCAAATGAAGTTATTCTAAAGGGACTTTATTTTACCAAAAACTATGGGACACCTAGGCTCGCTGGGAGTCAGAAGTTAGCTGTAAAATTCAACAATGGAAAGAGTCCATACTGTTGAATTCCCGCTTCGGGGTCCAGCTCAGGTCGTCTCTCCTGGGACGCGGACGGGCCGCAGCGCTGAGGTCCAAGAGCCCGCGTGCCGGCCTGAGCCCTCCTTCAGAGACCAAGGGTGGGAGCAGTCGGGTATGAGCTGGGGTCCGCTGTGTGACCGTCCAGTCAGAAACCACAACTGGAGGCCGCAAATGTGGTGGCAGTGGAGTCCCCACAGGTGGCCCCAAGCCTTCCTAGACAGGGCCGGTTGGGATTCTAGCCCACGTCCACCAGGAGGAGACCGGGGCGTGCGAGTTTCTATGAGGGTTTAGCAATCTGCTCGGGGCCGGGCCACTTTCTGCATTTTTAGCAACACGTTTGATCTTTCCGTGTTTCAGGCAACAACCTGAGCAGTTCTCTGTTCCTGGGAGGTTTCTTGACACGTTTCGTACCCGGTGTGGGCCCAAGCCTACAGGGCAAAGCAGGCGGCCGGCCAAGCCAGAGAGCGGTCAGGCCGGAGTGAGCCGATGGGCAGCCACCCAGGCAGCATCTACCCTCCTCAGACATCCACCGAAAAGCGTGTCAGGTGTGCCCTAACACCGCCACACAGCCATGGTGGAACGTGGCCCACACTAACAAAGCACACTTGTGTGTGCACTCCCAGACCCTTCCCAGTTTGCAGGGCTCTTTCTACGGGGAGGCGTGTGTTTTCTCCATATCATTCCTTGTATTTTAAGAATAAGGCTTTCTGATGGGACCAGCAGTTGGCGTAATGGCTATGTTGCTGGACTCCCATGTAGTCGACTGTGGTTCGCGTCCCGGACCCCGTGCCTTAAACTCATGCTGGGCGCGTGTGCGTGCGTGCCCAAGATCCTGAGAGGAGAACGGAGGAGAAGGGATTGCGGCATGGCCATCTGCCCTGGGGGGTGATTTCTCGCTTTCTGTCTCTCTGTCTCTCTCTGTCTTTCTGGTGAGTGCACGCGCCCTATAGCAGAAACCTCTCCAAAAGAAGAAGGCGCCCCTCTGTCTGGTCTTGGTGCCCTGGACTGCACAGCTAGTCTGTGATGCCCGTGGATCTTTTCTCGGCCAGTGTGTTTAATTTTGTAAAATAAAATTCAGAGGCATGCAGAAGAATGCTATTGCAATGAAACTCTTTTCTCAAAATAATTCTTAAATTGTGATACGGGGGTCTAGGCACTTCCTTGATAAACCCTGAAAGCACAGCCCAGCGGCACGTGTAATAACACTGTGGTTTCCAATCAGTGTCAAGAGTGGAAATACGAGAACCTCTCTTACAGTGCCGCCTGACGCCAAGACCGCAGGGGCATCACTGGTGAGAGGCCACTGTCACCGCTACCCTGCCTCTGGCCGGCATTCATCATCGAAGCGTATGCTAAATTTCAGTTCAAGGCAGTGAAAAATAAAGATGTGATTTTTTTCCCCGTCCAGGTTCACAGCCCCCTGAATTCTAATTCCTAAGTACATGAGACTAGTAGCCTCGTCCTTGAAGAAGCCTAGTTTTCTTAAAATGGAACGCGACACGATTAGAGGGTGGGAAAGCCTCTCCCTCTCCGTCTGTGGTTAGGGAAAACGTAAATGTAGAAACGTTAACTGTAGACAACAGGACAACTTTCTAGAACTTTCTGTATAGAGAAGTGATCTGTGCAGACATGCCAAGCGGGGCTGAAATGTTTGCTATCCTTTTGGACCTATTTATTTCAAATAAGGAGATCCAATTGGTCCATTTATTTCAAATAACCAGAAACGTGCGGAAGAATGACATTTACATCATTATTAATCATCAGAAATATTGGGATCTCTGACATGCTAGAAATAAAAACATAATTAACTAATTCTCGCATTCTCTCATACCAACACGCAGTAGCCCAGGCCAGCCAGTGGACGGTAGTTAAGACAGCTGGTTCCCACGTGGCCAGCTGTGTGCTTCGAGTCCTGGCCCCGGGGCCTGGAAGAAACACACTGGGCACGTGTGCACGTGTGCCCAGTCCCGAGAGGAGGGAGATATGGGGACGAGGCATTGCGGAGTGGCCTTCCCCACAGGGCTGTTGATCACTTTCCGTTTCGGTCTCTCTCTGGCTAGTACATGTTCCCTTAGCGAATTAAAAAAGAAAAAAAAATGTATAACAGAGCCAATAAAGTGGTGTCTTTCTTTTTTATTTGGGATAGGGTGCATGCGACCACCAGAGAGACAGACAGAGACAAAGAGACAGAGAGAGATGGACAGAGACAAAGAAACAGAGACACAGAGAGAGCCAGAGAGCAAATGAAATAGTCTCTGCCCAGGGAGGCCACGCTGCAGGCCTCCTCATTCTCTCAGGCTCGTAGTCGACACATACTTGGTGTGTTTCTCAAGCCCCTGGTTCAAGTCCCGAACCACTGGTGCAGGGAGGGCCTTAGAGGGATACAGTGCTTGGCCATCGCGGCAGGCTGCCAAAGCTCTAAACAAAGACATCACCCCCGCCGGGCTTACAGAGAGAATGTGGACAGGAGTTGGACTGCTCTTTCCTGTTTTTCCAAAGTCCTTTGCAGAGGGCCTGGGGGAGTCACACCCACAGATGCTGACAGACCCTTCTGGCCATCGGTAACAGGGCTCTCCTTGCACCCTACCCCTGGCGTAATATCGGGGTACCTCTGTGATGTGCATGAAGCCTCCTCCCTGCTGTTGAAGCGCATTCCTTTCTGATCTCAGCAACCTTCCTTTTCCAATCCCACCCCAAAAACTGTGAAGACCCGCCTATAACCTACGAGCCCCCCTTCTACAATCCCGCCTTTTTGGGCCAGACCAATGGGAAAACCTTTCATTAAATTTCAAACTCTGTCTCTTGCTCTCAAAATAAAGTAAAAGAAACCCCTGTACTTGGTCACCCTGAGAGAAAGGCGTGCTTCACCTCCTCTCCGGGCCGAGGTCACTCATATTCTGCTTGGAAATAAACCACTCCAGTGATTGATTATTAAGTTTTTAGAGTTGGTTATCTTTGGTCGACAGCAGAAAGCTGAGGTCCCCGGAGAGGGCCAGGAGAGGCTGGTCAGAACCATGGGTCTCCACAGCCGAAGCCGGGCTCCGCCTCCCGTAACAGTGCGCAGAGACCGGCTGGGCCGCGGCGTCCTCCAGCAGAGACTCCCACCCTGCGTGACCCCACTTTGCCCTGTGTGTCCTGTGTCCATCCACACCCTCCCCTCTCTGCGCTGCTCTCAGGCAGGGGTGAAGCAGTCGGCGATATGGGATCCAGCTGCCTTCACACCTCGCTACGGGCTGGCTTTGAGATGGTGTTTCCAAAGATTTATTAGCAGGAGAAAATGTTTTCGATTTACTGGCATGTTAAGAAGGTATGAAATACAACATAGAGAGAAGCAACCTGATTTTTTAATGACTAAGATTTAGACCCCCACACACATGTATCACACACAACGTAGCCAAAAGGCTCAGAGTAACTTCTAGCGTATTTTTCCAGCAGTGAGACCAGCTCGTTTGCTCCTGCACTGAAGCATGGGCCTGTCCAGGGGCCCACAGTGCACTGAGCCTGTCCTGGCCTGAGGACCGCCGTGAAATGACACGGGCAGTCTTCTGTGCCTAGGACCGTAGTGCCTCGGTCTGCATCTGCCGGCACTGCCAGCCTCCTGCGAGAAGCTACCCTTGTTTTTCTTAACTACAGCAGCATGTGCAGACGGGGGTTTTAATTCTCTACGGTGGTTCCAAACTTGCCGTAGGTGGGTGCGATTCCCTTCAGGTGCAAAGTTGGGGTTGACGTGAAGGGGACTCTCGAGATATGGAGGGGCAGGATTGCTTACTCTCCTTAGAAAAAGCACTGCCTCTGAAAATGACTACACCCTGATGACCTTGCAATTTTACGTATAGCAAACCTTTCTGTATTGACATTTGAGAACACGATGCTGAATTCCCCTCGGATCGGAGGAACAGAAACGTCTGAAATGCCCAGGAGGTATCATCTGCAGTGACTATCATTTTACAAGGTAAATTAGAATGGATCTATTCTATTACACAGTAGTCTTAAGGCATATATTCAAACCCAACAGAAAATGAAGGAAGTCAACAGCTCTGAGGCAGCTGAGGTACCAGGAGGCGGACTTTCTTTCACAGCGTAGATAGTGTCCCAGAGAATCGGAGGGTAACGTCCCCGCCATCAGAGAGGGCCCGAGGAAAGTGGTGTTGGTGCTTAGCGGCCCTGCGACCCGAGTGGCGGCTGGACCACAGCGAGGCAGTGAGGCCGTGACCTGATGGGGGCACAGGGCTCTCCCGGCCCCTGGGTTTAGGGCAGACTCTGGGGATGAGGGTCGCAGGACCTAAGTCCAGGTGAGGCAGGGTGGAGCGTTCGTCTGTGATCGTGCTTCGGGGACAGAGCGGGACGGGAGCAGAGGACCTCCTCGCTGCTGCGGGTTTCTCAGTCGCCAAAGTGCTGAACTTGGGGCTTTCTGAGCCCAGTGTCTGGCTAGGTTCCAGAATAGACGTCACTTCTGGACTTTGTAAGGTCTCACACGTCTCCGATGTCAAATTTCCATCACGTGCCTGCTCCCTGAACTTTTAGTTTCATATTTAGTTCATCTGTAACCAGTCCGTAGGGGAGACATGTGCGTGCTAATCTCACTGGGGACTCGGACAGGCTGAAGCCGCATGCTGGTGGCAGTCTGATGGCATCCTGACCTCGGAGCAGCGAGGGCGTGGCGTCCGTCCGGGTTTCTCACTGAGCATGTCGGTGTGTGCCCAGAGTAAGAGCGATGTAAAATTGAGTGAGTGGGACCAGTCGCACGACAGCGAGGGAGCAAATACTGAGCAAACATCATTGAATCGGGGCGCTGGGGGATGCAAGAGTTAATGTTCTTCCCAAAGTGTCCCTGGCGCTATAAAGCCACCGGTACTGGGCAGCTTTGGCTGAGTGACTGAGAGCACTGCCGTGACGGGCAGGCCTCGCCCCACACCACACGTCCAGGAGTGTCAGGACCCACAGTGCTGTCTCACACTGGACCTTGCTTTGTGATAGAGGCCATGTTATAGTTGGGGTCACGTTTCCTCCTGGGGCCTGCAGCTTCAAAGGAATCCTAGCTCTCCAAAAAATGTATCATAATAACAAATTTCCAGCCATCTGGAGCGCTGATTCCGAGCGGCTGAACTGCGTCCGAGCTGTCTCGCTCTGCAAATGCGTCTCAGGCGCCTGATTGACACCAGACTCTTTGTTAGGCACCAAGGATGAGAGGCCCGGGAGTCGGCCTGCATGTTCCTGCAGCTCCCACACGGATAGGTCACTGCGTGTCACAGAGGCGCGCGTGCTCAGAGCCGCGTGCACTGTTACCTTCTAAGGCACCGCAGGGTCCTACGCTTGCCGGCAAAATCTTGCCCTTCGTTGTCAAGATCAGACCCCGCAATGACGTCTGTCGTGTACCAGAAGGAGCCGCGCGTTTGGAGTGAGAGTGAGAGGACGTATTTCTGGTTTCCGAATCAGCTAGGATCCTCTCTGCTCACTGAAGGCAACAGGAAACCCAGCTCCAGTGAGTTTGCCCCAGGAGAGAAGAGAAGGACTGAATAGAGAGGTTTGATTGAGACCATGGTGGCGAGATGAAACCGAGAGCCCGGGCAGCCCTCAGGTCTGGCTGGTGTGAAGGTGAAGATGTACCTGGAGCGTCTTCCGCGTGCCCCCTAGGCCAAGGAAGTCTAACAAACCCCTCTGGAGTGTGGGTGACAGTGACTTGCCCCTGAGGAGTGGGACTAGCAGGACGTGTGTCTCCTGAAGCCAGGTCACAAGACACACTTCCATGTCTGCGTACCTCGTTCTCGGGGACGCCCCTGCCAGTTGGTGACTTGCAGACGTCCCAGCAGGCTGTGCAGAGGTCCGGTGGGGACAGACTGGGGGTTGCTGCCACTGTCGGCACCAGCGTACCTGAAGGGCGAGTGGCCTTCTCAGAACAAGATCCTCCAGTCTCTGTCAAGCCACCAGGTGGCTGCAGGCCCAGTTGGTGTCATGGCCAGAATGCTGTAAGTGACACCCAGGCTGTTCCTGAGTTCCTGGCCCTCAGAACCACGGGAGAATGACCACTTACTGCCACTCTGCCACGCCGGGCTGCAGCTGATCCGTGGCTCGGATGAGGCACCATGCTCGGCCCTGTCGCCTGGCTCCTCTCTGAGCACTGAGTCAGAGAAGGGGCGGGCGCCCCTCTCAGTGACAATGCAGCGCGTTTTCCAGCTCAGTGGCCAGGACACACGCGGCCTCTCTCCAGTATTCCTCCAGAAACCCGGGTTCCTTCTGAGTACCTGCCTGGTCCTGTGTAGTTCCTGAACTCGCAGCTAGGCCCCGACCAGACGCGGGTGATGCGGAAGCAGAGCAGGAGCTGCTGAAGCGCAGGAGGCCGTCGGTGGGAGCGGTTTCTCGTCAGGCGGACCGTGGGCTCAGCAGGACGGAGAGGAGTCCCACCAACAACGACGCGAGCGCTGTGTGAGGCTCGGTTCTGAACCTCAGAACAAAACGGCGACAGAGCTGGGCTTCCTACCCCCAGAGCTTACGCTCCAGCGGGTAAGTCCTGTTGGTTGGAGCCGCAGCGCGGTGGCAGTGCGACGCCCGTGTGCTGGGACCAGGTGGGAGTCTCAGGCCCGCACCCGAGACGCCTTCATTGGTGCACGCACTCCTCGCTGGGGACAGGTGCGCGTCCCGTAATCGCTCGGTCTCCGTCTCCGCCCTCCATAGCTTTATATCCACCTCATGGGACGAGTAAGCCAACGAGAAGATAAATAAAATAAAAACTAAAACCGAACCAGACAAAACGCACTGCGTGCCCTGCTACCGGTCTATAGCTGCCATTCAGCAGCACTGAGTCACTTCCTCCTGTCTGTTTTCCTCACCTGGACATTATAATCTGTCTCCCTCTTTGGCAAGTTTTTCCTACGGATGGCATGAGGTGGCAGGGCCAGCTGGTGCGGTGGTGAAGGCAGCTGGATCCCCCATGGCTGCCTGCACAGCTAGGGTCCCGGACCCAAAACTCCCTAAAAGAGAAATGAAGAGAAGGGATCGTGACGGGGCTATCTCCCGGGGGTGACTTCTCACCGTCCCTCTCTCTCTCTCTGTCTCTCCAGAGAGTGCATGTGCTCTCTGACAAACTGGAACAAAAGAGGTGATGCATGCGGAAACAAGATAACCACGGGGCATTGTTTCCGGTGTGAGGACTGGGCTTGCAGACCGGTCGGAAATATTTGCAAATCCTCAGGCCAACAAAGGACTGATATCCAGAAGAGAAGACAAATGACCCCGTTAAAGCAAAAAATGGGCGACATATTTGAACAGAGATTTCACAAAGGAAGAGGTACAGATGGCAGATAATCGCATAAAAAGACACTCGCACCATCAGTTAACAAATAAATATAAATTTAAGCTACAACGAGCCGCCACCGTGCATCTGCCAGGTTGGCTGAATTTAACAAGGCTGACAGAGACTGACACTTCCATATCCGCAGCAGCCTTTCCCCAGTCACCCAAATGCCCACCAGCCGGTGGGGCGGTGAGCAAATCTCCAATACCCACTCGTGAAATAAAACCCGGGAAGGGACGAAGTACTGGTGTGTGCAGCGTGAAGACTTGCAGAGGAATTTCGCCGAGTGAAAGAAGCGATGCAGGTGCCTACCTCCTGCTCCATTCCGGAGATTCTGTGGGAGGCCAGTCTGGTGGAGGGTGGCAGTGAGTTACGGTCACCTGGAGTGCGTGGAGGGCAGGGGACGGACTGCACAGGTGCACAAGGCCTCTCAGTGGGGGCGGATATAGCCTACATCCTGATCCATTCGTTAAACCCCACTGAACTAGGACCAGCAGTTAGCATAATGGCTATGTTGCTGGACTCCCACGTAGTCGACTGCAGTTCGCGTCCTGGACCTGGTGGCCTAAAACTCACGCCGGGTGCGTGTGCGTGCGTGCCCAAGATCCTGAGAGGAGAACAGAGGAGAAGGGATTGCGGCATGGCCATCCCCCCTGGGGGGTGATTTCTCACTTTCTGTCTCTCTGTCTGGCGAGTGCACGCGCCCTATAGCAAAAACCTCTCCAAAAATAAAAAAACCCACTGAACCACAGTCTGGAAATGGGCACTCCTTATGATATATAAACTGTGGCTCAATAAATTTGATTTTAAATTTCAGTTTGTAATGGCTATGACCACACTGACCTCCCAAGATCTTAGGATGGCGCTTTGGAGCTGAGTGGAGGGGGACAGCTCCGAAGGGCCTTGGGGACTCTCAGCGGATGCAGCTTCCCGCCTGCGAGGCGGGCGTGCGCTCTGCCCTCGGTGTCGCTCTTGTCTTGCTGGCCCTGCGGGCCGTGTGCAGGTCGGGTGGACGTGCAGGGCCCCGGCGTGGTGAGCTGCAGGCCTGAGCAGTACTGCAGGCGTGTGTTGTGTCTCTCACCCTGTGCTGCAGCTGGAAATTTCACATCCACATTTAGATTCCAGCTGCTCGTGCACAGCTCCCAGCTCCGCCATGCCAGGCCTGCTGTGCTCAGCCTCGTGCCCACGACCGTGGAGGTGAGGCTGGTGAAGACCCTGCTGGCGGGTGAGGACCCCGCCTCCCTCGGGCCACAGCCCCTTAGACCAACATCCTTCCCTCCTCTCGTAGTGTCGAGTCATAAGCCAGAGACGAGAGAGAGGAAGGCAGAATCAGACACAGGGAGACCCTGTCCCCCACCTGGTCCTCACACCACAACGATCCCAGGTCAGGCACACGTGCCAGCAGGACGTGCCACCCGACCCCGGGACATCCCACGTGCAGTCAGCGGTGTCCCACCTGCTCCTCGCCTGTCACTTCCAGTGCCGGATCCCGCCTTCTGTCTTCGTGGGTCGGCTTAGTAGCGTGCGCGCTGCTGCACGTGTTCGCGGGCACTTCACGTGTGCGAGGTCTCCTCGAGGCGTTGTAAGTCCTGCAAGTAGATATCCTTGCCTGCTCTGTACGGGGAGGAGGCAGGTCAGAAGCAAGTGGCTTTCCCAAGGCTGCTTAGCTGGGAGGCCCTTGGTCCGGAATTCAGAGGCCTTTCTGTTATATGATCTCCCCATGGGGGCCGGGAGGGGAGGCCGGGACCGAGGGCAGTTTCTGTGAGGAGGGCATGGTGTCCGCTGTCCCCCTGATGCTCTCGTGCCTCAGTTTACCCGGCACGTCACCCGGCACCATCCGTGCTTCATTGTTACTGTTGTTGAACCAGGATGGTTTTCAAGTATTCCCGGCTTCTTTTTTTATCAACTATTCCTTTCAAGTTGTCACTTAAAAAATAATCCCAAAGCACGACGGCTTCAGTGGATTGTCTAGGCTGAAGAGAATCGAAGAGTATAAATCAGGCCCTTCAGTACGGTACCGATAACCCTTCGTGGTCTGCACTCAGCTTGTGCTGATGTGGGTTGCCTGGTCTCCACGACAGCAGCTTCTCGGCTCAAACCCAGCGTGAGGACGCACTTCTATTCCCGGACAGGACGGGTCTGGGGCAGCTGGGCTGGGCCGCGTAGTCCCGAGCAGGAAGGGCCAGTGAAGGACGCTGTGCCAAGCTGAGCACGGAGCACCCGGAGTATGTGGGGGCCCCGGGGGACTGAGCAGTGGCGAGGGTTAGACCCCGTCAGTCCGCACGGGTTAGTTTCCAGGGAGCGAGGAGACTGTGGGGCTCAGAAATGAAAAGAACCAGGGCATGGACACCACGATGGTAAGGGTGACGGCCGCCCTGATGGCGGAGAGCAGGGTGAGGTGGGAGTGACTGGGATTACGCTCAGACTTAACGGACGGCCAGTGCTGGGCTCTCGGATGTCACTGCAGAGAAGCCCTCCTCCGCGGCCTCTCAGTCTGGCACCGCGTCCAACTGGGCATTCCAGGTCATGGGGAAGACGCCCCGGGACTCTCCTTCGGTGACCGGTGACCGCAAGTGGGGGAAGCACCGGCCTTTGCCGCCCGCGGCCTGACGTCTGTTGCCCCGTTGACAGGCCGTGGTCTGAAGCGTGACACTGCTCTGGTGCAGGGCCCCTCGGATTCGGGATGTCACAGGCGCTGGGCGGAGGGTCGTAAAACCTAGATGAGCGTCCCACAGATGGAGGAGCCCAACTCCTGACGTTCTGAGGCGTCTGCTCCGGAGCGAGATGGTTGGAGCCAGTGTTCTGACATCCAAGGCTGTAAACCCCCATCTGGTGTTAGCGCTGGTTGAATTTAGAATGGGCTGCCAGCGTTTATGGTTCTTTCTTTATATTCTCTTGCAGCTCTTCTGGAAATCTGGGGATCTTAGAAAGTTTTTAAATGAGAAACGAGCACTTCTCTCTGATGTAATCAGATTTCTCTTTCTTCTTTTTCTAAACGAGAAATTGCAGGGTGGCTCCCTAAGCTACTTTTCGTAGCAGCCTCAGAGATCACGAGACGGGGATTGTATTTCAGGCTGCTCTAAGTGAACCTCCAATTCTCCTCTCCTGCCTCTTCTCTTCTAATCTGGGGGGATAGATCTTGAGTCCTTCAATCTCTGCGGAATGGTTTCCACTTCGGTTGTCATTTTAAGTGTGAATGTTCCCGTAATCCTGGAAGCCTTATTTCATTTCGCACCGTCTCCTATGGGCTGGGGATTTAATATTGCCCTGGCGCTGCTGTCACCAGCGTCTGCTTTCTGCATGGCGTCGTGCTCTGGGGTAGACAGGCGTTCAAACCGTGCCCTGGTTACAGGGAAGCCCACGGAAACCAGGAGAGAAGCAAAGGCCGTCGTAATTAAAATCCTGTTCTCATGGGAGGCTGGTTTCGCCTGCGGCTTCCTGGCCTCCCTCTGGCGTCCATCGTGAAGGGCTTCTTACCGCCTGCCCCGGCACGTTCCCAGGTCCGCAGGGAAGACCGGGCCACGGTGCAGGAAATGAAATGCCCGGTGGCTCAGCACAAGTGCGCGCGTGGGTCACTTTGGCCACTTGGAGAGGACTCCCCTCGGACCAGTTGGGCTCGCCTCCTCGGGGGGAATGTCTCTCTGTCGCTGGGATGGGACGGGAGGGTCACGTGGCTGAGGCGAGCCGCGTAGTCCTGGTAGTGTGTTCTGTTCTGTCTAAGGGAACACCACGCTTCCTTCTGGGTGGTAATGCGCACGGAGAGCGCCGGGAGTGCGGGCGTGCAGTGGGGGCACCTGGGCCGCTCAGAGCGCTCCCCGCAGGCCGAGGGCTTTCTCTGAAGATGGGGAGGCCGAGGAGCTGCCAGCTCCTGCTGGTCGTGCCTATGTACAGGGGCATCCGGTGACGAGGTGGTGCCGGCCCGTGGCCCGCCCTGCAGCTCAGCTCTTACTTTCTAAGCCCAGTCCTTCCCAGACCTACCCCAGTGAAGTGTCTAGCGGCAGTTTCCCAGACGTTTCCAGCCCGCACACGGTGGCTGGGTGTCTGCTTCATCTGTGTTTCTCGTGACGCCGCTGGCCCGAGGAAGCTGCCCACCCTCAGGGCGCTGGGGCCACATGCGGTCGGCGCCCGCTCTGTGACCTCTGTGACGTCATGGCTGCCGGAAGGTACAGGGCCTGTGTGTCCTCTGGGCGTGTCTCAGGACCCGCATCGCCTGGCAGGACGTGGCCTTGCTGCCGTGGAGACGGAGCGTCTCGTGCTCAGACCTCTCCGCCGTGCGCACTGACCACCGAGCCCGCAGTGCCACTCCCCTACCGCCGCGTACCTGCTCCGATCGCTCTGCCCATCGCTGCTTCCCCGGGGGCTAGTTTTCACAAATGCAAACCCATCTTTGCAGGGAGAACCTGAAGCGTCTTACCGTGGGGTTCACTGTGCTCCTTATGACAGAAATTGCCCACGATATGAAAGTGTGTATAGCAGGGTGTCTCGGTGCGGGCTGTTTCCTTGCAGATGGGAGCTCTGGAGCACGGTCACTGTCACCTTTGTCCCTTGCTCCATACTCCCACCTGCCAGAGCAGTGGCCTGCAGCCAACAGGGACGTGTGGTGACTTCTGAGCGGGGGAAGGACTGGAGGCAGGTTGGCACTTACTCTGCCTGGCTCCGTGTTCCTTCTCAATTAGAGAAAGAGGGAGCAGAGTGCGGGAGGGATCCCTGATGGCTCGGAGCTCCTAATTCCAGTCCTTCCCGGAGACCCTTGCGGCCTGTTTTAGGTTCCATGGGACAGCCCCACCTGCTCACCATACACTTCCTTTTTCTTAAGCCACTTGGAGTAGAATGCGCTTCCCTGCCACTGAAGAGCCTAACCAGTGACAGCACAGGAGGAGCCCCGTGGACTGAGACCACATAGAACATTCCACTTGGTAAAGTGTGTTAGGACTTTATGCGTGTACCCCAAACTCTGCACTCTGACCCGCTCGTTGTTCTGAGAGGTGGGACAGTGGCGTGAGTTCTGCTGGGTCCTCACGGCTCACGTGGAGCCCCCAGCACAACCGCAGTGGCCCACGGCGGGGCTCGGAGGCGCCCGTCCTGAGACGCCGTTGGCAGACGTTGCGGCGTGCTCTCGTGGGCCGTTGGTGCTCGGGGTCTGCCATGTTGGCGGCGAGACGAGGAGAGAGAGATTCCTTCCTACTTGTTCAATGTCCATGGCTCTCGGGGAGAGCGGCCACGGCTGGGGAATTGTCTTGTGGCTAAATAAGAAGATCGGATTTCCGAGGGACAAGCCTGCTCATCTGCTCTCTGGCTGCCAGAGAACAGACCCTGCCCACCTCGGGCCCATGGACGGTGTGTGCCACTCCCAGGTCGCGGGGGACTTTAGCGGAGAGGACCTGGAGGAGCCGGGGAAGACACAGCCACGCACCCTGCGATTCGGCAGTAGGCGCCGTCTCCCTGCCTCAGCCCGATGCCACGAGGAAGGGACAGAGTCGCTGGGCCCAGTGAGGGGGTGCCATGGAGCAGGGTCTCCGAGCAGGTCTGAAGAGGCAGCACCATCAGCACCCCAGACCTACCCCTGCTCTGCGCTCTCACGCCAGAACTCCGATGGGCGGACTAGGGCAGGATGCAGGAGGCCAGGGTGCCCCGGATGAGGCCAGCCGCCAGTCACATCCCCTAGTGCAGAGGACGGGGCGCGGGTCCTAGCCAGGCAGGCAGAGAGACCAGGGCCAGCCCCAGCCGGGCCCGCCTCTCAGGCCGGGCAGCTGCACTTTGGAAGCCTCATTCCTGGTGGCCGTTCCTTCCCTCCCCCCCTCACAGCTGTCCTCAGCAGGGACGGAGGAATGTCGCTGCTTCGAAGGTGCACATTTCTCTTCCTCCCACGTGAGTATTTCCGGCTGTCGGTTGGGCTTACCACCTTGAGAACATCTCCAAAACCCACCCTTACCCTGAGCACCGTTGGTGCCCGGCGTTTTCCCATGGTGACGGCCATCTCTCCTCCCCTGGGACCTTCCTGAGCCTGTACTCCGGAAGCCGGGGTTGCGGACCCCCTCAGCCAACGTCTTCCCTGCCACCTGCCCCCGTCCTCAGCCCTCCCTGTGCCCCTGTCCTCAGCCGACTTCCCTGCCACCTGCCCCTGTCCTCAACCGACGTCTTCCCTGGCACCTTCCTGCGTCCTCGGTGGATTCCCGTCGCTCTCTGACACGGGTCCGGGTGGCTTTTCCGCTTCTCAAGGTCCCTCACTGCAGAGCTCAGCAGTGTTCTCCACGTGTGTCCGTGCCTTAAACCTCATCCCTGCTGCCCGCGTCCCGATCACACGGCCAAGATTTCTGGCATTCAGAGCCCCTGGCCGGTCCTGACGCACCAGGCTGTCCCCGACCCCGGGTCCTGCAGCTGCTCGCTGCTATGTCCGGAAAGCCCCGCCCACGCGCGTTTACATGGCCGGTGTGCGGAGCACGTGCTGCTCTGTCTATGCTGACTCGTGGTAGCCGGGCGTTTGCTGCTGACTGCAGGGGCCACGTCGGGTGAGGTCACAGGAAGCCCGGGGGGACTGGAGCTGAGAGGGAGAGGGACAGTTAGGTGAGGACCGGGCTGGGGGGCAGCCCAGAGTCCGGCAGGAACTTCTAACCGCTCAGCGCGGGAAGCTAGGGCGGTGTTTGAAGCGGGGCGGGCCCTGCTCCTCTATTTTGTACGGGAGGAGGGTGAGCGCTCCGGAGCAGAACAGTATCAAAGAGCAGCACCACTCACAGGAATGGAAACTGGGGCAGTGCCAGCGATCAGAGCTGCAAATCTATTAGTACGAGCCGATTGATACTGCTCTGTGCATCTGACGCGCAGATGTTAAAGAACATTTGCATACCCTGTCAGCACAGGGGCATATGCTTGTGATGTTAAGAAGTCAGATCCTGGGTGATGCCGGGGTACGAGGCGAGCCGACAGGTGGCCCCGTCCTCACCGCGGCCTGGCTCTCGAGTCACTCGTGGCAGAGGGAGCGCCACGTCTTGGAGCAGGAGCTGTTCGTACCCTGCACCGACGGCTGCCTCTCCCCACTTCTCTGGTCCCTGCTTCCCCATGAACGTAATTCAGGGTGACGCTGGAGAAGGTCAGCCGCTTGCCCTCAGAGCCACGAGGGACTCGCCGGTGCCCTCCCTGCCCCGGAGGTGACTCCGCTGGGCCGCGTTTCTGTTTCTATGCCTGAACATGGAGGTTTTCTCCCGTGATCGTTCGCTCCTCCTCCCCGGGAGTGTGAGGCAAGATGAGCATCAGTTTATCCGATAGTTACCCCAGACTCCGGACTGGCCAGCAGAGGGGTGCCCTGGGGGAACGCCGTGGAGAAAGCCCACTTGTGGACACGCCTGCGTCCGACCCAGCCCGGACCGCAGCACACGCTGGTCCAGCTCGGTTGTTGCACCCACGTCTCAGTTCTCACAAACGCAGGCGGAGCGCTGGGACGTTAGTTCTCCATCCCCGGCATGTGGACAGCGGGTGGTTAATCAGTCGTGCTCCAAAGGCAGTCTTCCTGGTCAGTTTCCAGATTAACCATGTCTCAGTCCCCACTCCTGGTGGGATCCCCGGCCTCCTGATGCAGTGAGGACTTGGAAGACCATCACCCACACGGATGTGCTGTGTTCGGGATTGGACCTGCTCTGCTAGCCAGCCAGTTCCTGCCAGCTGGGGTTGTGTGTTACAAAAGCATTACAATGTATCACAGCGTATGTGTATTTATGTAGGTTGTTTCAGAAAGGATACAGAGTAACCGGTTACTATCCTGGTTCTGGAGATGGTAGAAAGCGAGGTCAGGGTGGCGGGGCAACTTTTAATTGTACACCAATTTGTGGTATTTGATTGATTGATTGATGTTTTTTATTCTTTTACTTTGCCAGAGAGCACATGCGCTTGCTGGAGGGAGGGGGCAGAGTGAGAGGGAGAAAGAACATCCCCTCCATGGAGCATGGTCACGCCATAGTCCCTTCTCCTCCTCTCCCTCCTCTCAGGGTTTTAGACGCACACACCCGTGGTGTGTTTCTCAAGACACCAGGACCAGTACTCAACTGTGCTGTTGACGACATGGGATCCTCCTTACTGGCTGGAGTACTGGCTGGCCCCTGCATTTTCAACATCACTTAAACGTGCCACTGTTTCTAACTGTGAATCATGTAGGGCAGTGTCCGGTGTGCAGCGAGCTCCTAGTACACGATAGCAACACTGTCACTACTATTGTAGGCATTACAGTGGGTTGTGCTAACTACTGACTGCGGTGTCACATTGCGCACTCTACAGTTGGAGCTAAAACAGATTTTTTCTATGAATTATCGTATTAATGCAGACTCTTTGGTTCTAACATGCAGAATTCCAACTCAGACAAGATTGAATGAGAAAGAGAATGTACTGGTTCTAGAGCCTGGAAAATACCCGGCTGTAGCTAGCCGCAGGTGCGTGGGGCCGTAGCAGGTGCGTGGGGCCGTAGCAGTGCGTGGGGCCGTAGCAGGTGCGTGGGGCCGTAGCAGGTGCGTGGGGCCGCGGGAAGCTGTGCGAGGGACAGTGTCCCCGTCTCTGGGCACATTCCTCACGTCGGTCTCGTTATTCTCAGGAGGTCCCATGGGCCTGCCTGTTGACAGCCGGCTCAGAAGGGAGGGGACTGCCGTTAACCAAAGCGAAAGCTCCGGGTCTGCACCTCCGATCCCCGTGGCCACGTGTGCACTCTGGCCCTTAGAGGGTAGGAACCCCGGCTGCCCACACTTCACGGCAGACCTGTGTGGTTGGGG
Source organism: Tupaia tana (assembly GCA_026018925.1). Taxonomy (NCBI): domain Eukaryota; kingdom Metazoa; phylum Chordata; class Mammalia; order Scandentia; family Tupaiidae; genus Tupaia; species Tupaia tana. The sequence goes on along the minus strand of JAKSZU010000026.1, from coordinate 23,176,628 downwards.
CAGAGGTCTCTCATTAGCCTGAATAGCCGGAAGGATGACGCTGCCCTAAAGTATGTAGGTGCCGTTCCAAAACTAAAACACAGGAAGCTCTGTCATAGACGGAAGGGCGACCCGCCAGGAGGCTGTGCGAAGGTGAGTTTCCGTGGGGTGTGTACGGCGCTTCCTCTGGGGATCTGCAGGAACGGACACCCTCAGAGAAATGGCAGGAGTAGGGTCCAGTCAGGCAGGGCTGCCCGGCGGCGTGAGCGACGTGACGTGGAAGCTGGGTGCTCTGCGTGGTGCCACCCCGCTGGCCGCCGGGCTGTTAGGTGTGCAGGTGACACGAGGTGCAATCCCCGTCCCCTGCTTTATATTTCAGTGCACTTCCGTTCCATCCCTTCATGGACAAACTCTTCCCCGAGTTCCTCACTTGGTACCACAAAGCTCTCGTGTTTCCTTAACATAAAAATGAATTGCTTTTCTGTGAACTCAGCAAGGTATCTGTCCCCCAGGAAGGACTTCGAAATCGTTTCCAAAAACTGTAATCGCACCCAAGCTACTCTTAATCGGCTCGATGCTGGCATTGGCTAATTTTTCCAACTTAGACTTCTAAAAAAGGGAGAAATGGGGAAACGGAACGGCGCTCGGTGTAAGCTCAGAAGGTGTCGACCGGGAGTCGGGGCGTCACAGGCGCTCCTCCGTACCTGGCCGCATTAGAACACGGACCCCGAGTGGCAGCAGGCCCTCCGCTCGGCGCTCCCTGTCTAACCGCACCAGACCTAGCAGGGTTGTTCATGGGCAGCTCCCACCAAGCACAGTGTTAGGAACCCCGGTCCTTGGACTGCCAGGTCCCGAGACCAGCAAAGTCACAGGCACCAGAGAAGGGACTGGAGGAGGCGGGGAGGATCATGGGAAGCTGGCCGGGTCGGGAGGCTCACATTCCACTGGCCGACCAAGTCATGTGACCACTGTGACCACGGGGGATGCTGGGGAATGTAGTCCAGCTGTCTGCCACGGACAAGAAGTATTTGCCAGCCAGCGCCGGCGACGTGAATGCCGTAAGCGTGTGTGTGTTGTTGCTTGTTTAAATGCCTCACCTCGCGTGACAGAGCGGGGAGGCTGTCCCAGGGGCTGATGCGTGCGACACATTTGTGGGAGAGTGCTCAGTATTCGGAGGGATTTCAACACGAGTTCACTCGCTTGATATTTGCAAGTACCTGGAACGTGAGCCTCGCCAGGCCATGGTCCCGGGACACTCAGCCGTCTGGTCGATGTGGGGCCGGGGCTCTGCACTTTGGCCCAGACCATGTTCAAAGCCGCTGGAAGGTTGGCGATGGTAAATGACCCAGAAATTCAGACACCACCCATAAGTCACTCTGTGAACCGTTGTGTGTATGATGGTGTGAAGGAGCAAGCACACTGGGTGTGAAGCCGCAGGAGAGGGCACCAGGCGGCCTGTGAGCAGCCGGTGGTCCCTGAGACTCAGACCCAGCCAGTCGCTGCTGTCGGGGCTGCGGGTCTAGGGCGGCCAGAGTCCTATCACGAGAAAGCAGAAATTCAGATGCTCAAGAAGATTCCAGCTAATAAAGTTGTTATCTAACCGAGCAGAGCACACCCGTGGGTTAGCAGTTTGCACACTCGCTCAGTCTGAGCTGTGGCCGTGGGTGTTCGAGACCCGAGTGAGCTCAGAGATCTGACCAACCTCGTGTGCACAGCCGGACAGATGGCGGGTGGTGGCTGAGGTTGTGTGAAGCAGCCTGGTACCAGGCACACTCAGGTACCCAGGCAGGCATCTCTCATCTGAAATGGGAAACCCGAATCTCCTCGAGGGCCGGCGTGGTGCCGTAGTGGAGAACCCGCACCGGACCCCGTGCGATGGGCCAAACTGCTGTAGTGCAAAAACAGTGTGTGAATTTACTTTCAGACTCTGTATAAGCTGTGTGTGAGACGTAAATGAATTTCACGTTTAGATGTGGGTCCCATTCTCAAAATAGCTGCGTCCCCAAGGTGTATAGGCAAATATTCTAAAATCCAGAAATTCTAAACTCTGAAACACTCTGGTACCGAGCGTCTTGGATGAGAGGCACTGGGTAAGACCAGCCTGAAATACGCGACCGGCATAATGAGTGACAGCAGCTGCAGTTAACAGGACAGTGTGGCCGGTAGCGGCGAGGGCCGGGATTTACGGCTTTAATAAAGAGTGTGCTCGTTAGAAACCCCGGAGGCTCACGGGCTTCGTCTCTGTACCCAGAGGCCCTGGCTGCTCGTTACCTCCATCTCTGTCTCTCTCTCCTTGACCAAATGCACTGCGGACAGGACTGTCTCTGCCATCCGTGTCGGGTCCACTAGCCATCTGGGCAACTCTCGTCATGGGCAGAAAATACTTGAGGGATTTGCGTCACAATATTAATGTGATTATTTCTGAGTGGTGAAATTGTATGATAATGATTTCCCAAATCCACCTGCTATTTGTCCATTGTAAACTTATTTATTGTTTGGAAGCATATATATTTTAGAACAGAATACAGTTTTTCGAAAAGTCGATTATATTCTACTGTAATGATTTCAGTTCCTACAAATGGTCTCCCGGGAATAAATGCATAAAATGGGCATTAGTTAAAAAGCCAAGACCAAGTAACATGGACGGCTGCTATTGCCAGCAGCGGGGGCCCGGGGAGCGGGCCGCGTAGCTGTACAGATAGTGCCACGTTGTGAACACAGACGGCGTCTCGGGAGTGTGACCTCAGGGAGGGTCGGCAGCGTCCCACCACCGTCTCATAGCAGGGCCTCGCCGGGCCCGATGCTGTTCCTACTCAGATGTGGACTGAGGGGACACATGCCCTGCAGACCCTGTGCCCAGGAAGAGCAATGTCTGCTGCGTCCACGGTTCCAGCGGACTCTGAGCCCAGAAAAACACCCCAGTAGCCGCCCAGTGGCAGTGACACGGAGAGAGACCGGACAGATTTGCCTTGTCTCTTGAAACTAGGAGAAAATGACTTCTTCAGAATAATTCTGATTTTCATAGAATATTGCGAAGGAGAAAAATGTCAAGGGCCACTTTCTGCACCCCTTGGTGTTAGTTTACGTTTCAGATTCGCACGCGGCTGACCTCTGCTGACGACTGGTGATTGGCATCGTTGACAACTCCTGCGGGCTTACTGCAGTGGGCCGTGGGCCATCGGTCACCTGCAATCCCACTGGAGTCCCCACCCCGAGGTGCTGTGCTCTGGCTGTCAGGGTGCCCCACTGCAGTGATCTGTCAGCCAGGGCCAGGTGAGGGCCAAAGGGCTTTGGGGAGAAGAGCATGGGGACAGCGATGCTGACAGGCCATGTAACAAGGAGGCCATCCTGGTGGGGCACGACAGGGCTGGCGGCTGAGACCGTGAGGCCGTGAGCGTGCACCTGTGAAGGGGCAGCAGTGTGAGTCACAGTGCTGTCTTTATCTGGTCTGCTGCTGTGACCGAACAGCACGGAGGAACTCAGAGAGACTGGACAGTCATTTCTTACAGCCCCAGAGTCTGGCAGTCCAGGATCAGGGTGCCTGGCGCGGCCGCCAGCTGCGGTGGCGTCGATTTTGTATGGAGTGCATCCCGGCTTCCCAGATGCCACCTCTGCTGTGTTCAGAGGGGAAGAGCTTCGGCCTCTCTTGTCGGAAGATCACGTGAACATAAAGAGGCCAGCACCCCGGACTCTGGTTTAAGGGCATTGATCCACGAGGGCTCAGCCGTCACGGCTGCTCCCCACAGGGCCCGTCTCTTAAAGCCACTCGTGGGGGTGAAGCGTCAACATGCATTTCGGAGGGGCGCATCAGTGACAGCAGGTGTCCCTGCCAGGTGCTAGACAGGTCCAGACACTGCTGCCCAGCAAAGCGTGGCGACCAGGACGGGGCGCGCCAGTGTGGATGTTCTAGTCAGTCTCCGTGATGGCCTCTGGGCCTCCTTGTCCTCGTAGCAACCAGAGCCATCTCACAGAGCCTCCCCCACCCACAGTGTGCCGCTCAGAACGCTCCTGCACGTCTCGTACTCCGTAGAAAAGCTGAGCGCTTCCTCCGGGGCCCTGCCCTGCCTGCCTCGCGATCTCACTTCCCGTGGCTTTTCCCTTCCTTCTCTGGGCTCCGGTGCACCTGCGGCTTCCTCCTGCCACGTGTGCGGGACGTCTGTACGGGGCTTCAGGTCTCACGGCTGGGCGGCTCCTCCTTATTAAACTTCTGCTACAACAGCACCTCTTTGGATATCCGATCAAACAACCCTCATGCCACGTTCACGTCCCCCACGCTGTGCGGACGCGTCTAAGCAGCCACGCTGTGATCAGGCTCCGCCGTCCTGCACCGCACCCCTCCAGGGGTTCTTCGTATTCGTTACTCTTCTGTTGTTCCCTTACCGGGCCGTGTGCTCTGCCAGGGCGAGGGCTTGCGTCCCTTGTTCGCTGCTGTGTCCTGTGTCCTGTCCCCAGGAACAGAGCCTGCACACAGTAGGATGCAATAGCCACGTGCTTCATGATGGAGAGATGAAGGGAAGATCAGGAGAAGCTGACGGGAAGGAGGGGAGAAGGGATGGAAGGCAGGAAGATAGAGGACGCACGCCAGAACAGGTTGCCGCCTGGGGGAGAGGCGCAGGGTGGGGGAGCCTCCCCCGTCTGGCTGTTGTAGCCCTGACCTCCGGTGTAGGGTAGGGGCATGTGATCTCTCCCCACTGTCACCAGCCTCTGCAGCCACCCCGTCACCAGGTCAGCAGAGACTTCTCCCCTGGGTCCGGCTCAGGCGGGAAGAGCCGCTGGTGAGGATGCAGGGCCCTGCGTCCAGGAGGTGTAGACCAGGGCTCCCAGCTCTAATCCTCTGTGAGCTCAGGCCCTCCAGGGCTGATTTCAGTGTTCCAAGATTCCATTTCAAGCAAGGATTGCGCCACCCGCCTCCCCAGCTGCGGTGCAGAGCAGGTGCTGAGACACCGGCCGGGGCCCACCTGTGGCATTCGTGGTCTGGGGCCAGGACTTACACAGAGGCCCAGCGGCCACTCTTGTCAGCACTGCTACACTTTAAAAACACATCTCTTAAATTCTTACCTATTCTTTCCGACACATGCCAACTGTTCCTGATGAACAGAAAAAAGCGGTGTTTAGGTGTGATTTAAGGCAGTAAATTTTCTTGACGTTTCTGTGAAGACCACTCCTTTAATGAGCTGAGGGTAGTAAACTGCCTCTGACTTACCCAGACGTGGGACTGAAAGGAGAGAGGAGAGACAATTTCTCACTTTCTCCACATCGAGTGTTAGACCTTTTGAGATAAGCACCAAAGTGAAGCCCGTCTCTCTCTGGGTAAAGTAAATCCGCTGCTTGTTAAATCCTGGAGAGCCGACTGACTTTCCTTAAGTACACTGGGTTTTGCAGCCTTTCCAGTGAGCAGGGTGATGTTTTATAGCAAACAGAATAGCTGAGCAAAAGTATTCATCACAGGAGCAGGCGTGGAACTGCCTCCGACGTGTGCCTGGAGTTGCCGAGGAGGGAGTGTGTGGTCTCTGCAGACGTTTATGGTCCTGGTGAAGAGTTAAGGGGCATTTGGTGTCATAAAGCAAGTGCTTGACACATGCTTTAAAAATAAGAAGCCCGGACACATTGGAGTAGGCAGAGACTTCTTAAATAAGACCCCTAAAGCACAGGCAGTAATCCCAGAATAACAAGTGGGATTACATCGGGTTGTAAAGCTTCTGCACAGCGAAAGAAACAATGATGAAAGAGACAGCCCTGAGAATGGGAGAACGTATTTGCAAACTACACCTCACACACGGGACTGATAACCAGAATGTACAGGGAACTCAAGCAGCCTACCTGCAAAAAAATAACCCATCCAGTTAAAAGATGGGCAGATGAGCTGAACAGACAGCTCTCCAAAGAAGACCTTTGAACAACCAAAAAGCAAATGAAAAAATGTTCAACATCCCGTATCACAAAGGAGATGCAAATCAAAACCACGATGAGATGCCACCTAACACCAGTCAGAGTGGCTAAGGTTAAAAAACGAAGGAATGGCCCGTGCTGGTGAGGCTGCAGTGAAAAGGGAGCTCTTCTACACTGTTGATGGGAATGTAGATGAGCATGGCCCCACTGTGGAGAACAACATGGAGGCTCCTCAAGACCCACCTACAGAACTACGGTACAATCCAGCACTTCCATCCCGAGTATCTCCCCAGAGGATGGGAATACATTCAGAAAAACACTTGCACATCCATGTTTCTTTTGGCATCATTCACGATTACTAAGACATAGAACCAACCCAAATGTCCACCAATAGATGAATGGATCGAAAAACTGTGGCACATATACACTGGGGAGTCCTACTCAGCCATAAAGAAACAAGACCCTAGCATTTGATAGAAAGTGGACAGATATGGAAGACGTATTGCTAATTGAAGCAAGCCGGCTATGAAAGTGAGGCATTGTATGTCCCCACTCAGTATAGACCGATTGTCTGCACTCTGGCAGAAACTGAATGGTTGGAGAGCAACTGTGGGTACCAGGGGCAGTGTGGGAGGAGGGCAGGAGGAAACAGGGTGGGATCAAGGGAGGAACACCCAACATTGAATGGACCAGAAAATGGCACGTTGTCTGCTGATGACAATGTCTATGGCAATCTCTCTTTCTGGACTAATATGCAGTGCGTTCATGCTAGGAAAATTCATTTTCAGTGTCATAAAGATATACAGAGATTGGGCCAGCAAGTGGCGTGGTAGTTAAGGTGCTGGACTCCCACATGGCCGACTGTAGTTTGAGCAACTGTAGTTTAAGTCCCGAAGCTGGCAACTTGCTTTCTCGCTTTCCTTCTCTTTTCCTCTGTTTCTCTCTCTGGTAAAAAAAAAAAAAAAAAAAAAAAAAAAAAAAAATATATATATATATATATATATATATATATATACACACACACATACATATACATATACACACATACATATACACGTATATAAATATATAAAATAAATTACATAAATAATTCTTTAAAAAAGAATGAAAACTCATTTAAATATATATATATATATATATATATATATATACAGTGATTGAATAACAAACTTTAAAAATTAAATTTTTTTTACATTACAGGTGGGGAAAAATAAAAAAATAAGTAAAAATAAGAGACTGAATACATAAGGATCAATTTAGAGAAAGTTCAAGGTTTTAAATAGAATTTATACACATATGTCTTGGCAGGTGCAAACTCAGTAGAGCGAAATCACTGACGAGTGCAGATACCCGTAGCCTCACCCTCAGGACGGAACCAACAGGCCCCACCCGCAGCGCTGAGTGGGGTTTGGGTCAACACGGAGTGGCTCGTTGATCCACACGGATGTCTGGGCAGGACACCACGTGCCTGCCCCGTAAACAGTAACCAGCATCTGTGCTCAGAATGACGCTCCTAGTTAATTGAGTATTTAGATTAAATGGCATTTTAAAACCAGGTTTTTCCACTTAGGGGAAGTGCAGTTAATGTTAGAACTATGTCAGGGATAATTCTATTTGTCACTGCCTTGAAAGGAACAAGACGAGACTATGTAGCTGTCCGTGGAGAATAGTTACTCTCCACACTCAGCATAGACCGGTGGGTGTCCATCGGGGCGTCCGTGGGAATCAGTGTTTCCCAATTCCTGACTCCGGGCTCTGTCCGAACTACATCAGAATCTCTGCAGTGGGACCCGAGCATCAGTATCTTTGCAAAGCCTTCTAGAAGACTCTGTGAGAAGCCCAAGTTCCCCAGCATAAGATAAAAGAAGTGAGAAGGCCACCATGCTGGGTCGATGCGTCTGGGTTCTGGTGAACACACAGGTGGCATCTTAAGACGAAGAAACATAACGGGAAGGCTTTTTGGGTCATTTTTAAAATGAGTTATATTTAGAAAACAAGCTTTTTTTAAAGCTTTTGGATCATTTGAGTTGCAGAGTAAAATGAGTTTTTGAAGTTTCGATCATTTAGAAGTCACTTGTATCCCGCCCACCGCACACACTGTAAATACGTTCTCAGAGGTAAAAGCCCATGTCGGCCCTTTTCAACGGAGAGTGCTAGGGAAAGAGCCAAATAATTGTATTAAAGGAGTGTTGGAGACTCAGACAGATGAAGGAGCTGAGACTTTCACAGAATTAAGTTGACTCTGAGGTTGGCAAAAAACGGTGCTGCATTTGAAAGTATAGAAGAGCCACGCAGCACCCTCCGAGTGATTCTCCTGGTTCGTTTGAAAATGATGAACGTGTTTTCATATGTTGGTCTGTTTTGAAAACCGTTTTGCTGCACTATTTTCATTTAATTTTCTTTCGTTCTAACAGCAGCATGTGTAATGAGTGAATCACTTTATTTAAAAATTCCGTAGTCTCCCAGCTCCCTTCTAGAAGTAACTGGGCCTCAGCTTGCTGGAGTCTCCCACTGTTTTCTGAGCTCATACAGACATCTATTTTGTATTTATTTAAGCTTTTAAACATCGTTTCACCAAACCGGCGTCATACCTGATGTTGCCACGGGCTTTTCACTTCAGGAAGCACGGTCCTTCAGGCCGGCAGGTAGGCGTTTCCCGGCTGTAATACCCACACAGTTCTTCAGTATGGAATTAACACAAATAATTCAGCCATCCTCTCTCTCTGGGCATACTGGTTGCTTCCGGTCTTCCTCTACATGCCCACAGCAGAAGTGGCTCCACTCCGGGACACCTGGGGCCCCAGCTGGTTGCTCACATGGCTGGGGGCTGGCCGAGACAGCTCAGTCAGGGCCAAGTGTCTCGGGCCTCCTCCTGGCTGGCAGCTGGGCTCCTCGGTTCTCTGGCAGATGGTCCTTCCCCGTAGCTGGCTCTGGTTCTGGGAGGCAGCGGTGCCCCAGGACACGCCTCGGTGTGTGGGAGCTCAGGGGCTTGAAGCCGTTCTACTTGTTCAAGTCCCATTGGCCAAGGCAAGTCGCCTGGCCAAGCCCGGTGCAGGAGTGTGTGCATGTGCGTGTGTGTATGGGCACACGCAGTTCAGAGGGCGCCTGCAGAGAACAGGCTTACATGGTCTAAGAGCGGACACGGTTTACCCTTCAGAACCACTGGCTCACTCTCCCGGAAAGCTGTGGTCACTGACAGCCCCAGAAAGGCATGAGAGCTCCTTCCCTAACCCTGTGCTCTCTGTGAAGGTTAGCATTATAAACTGGAAAACTCGGAGCCGGAAACCACCTCAAGGCCATTTCCTGTACCGCGACTGGGCGCGAACTCTCTTCACCTGTCTGCTGGTAAACGGGGTGTCCTCGCTGTACGTGGTTTAATGCTTTCTCCGTGGATAGGGGGCGTGTCTGGCAGCTCCGTGGGATCTTTCTATACATTAAACCCTTAAGCTCGTCCACAGGTGCCATTCACTCTGGCATTCAGGACTTGGGGTGCACCCCAGGCCTCGCTCTGTTCCCTGCCCCTCTCACCTGACCTCGGGCCTACCGTCGTCCTGCGTCCGTGTTTCCGCCTGACATCCCACAGTGTTCACAAGCCCTGCTCCCCAGGGAGGTGCGCAGAGACCGTAAACTCTGCCACACGGACCTTGCTCTGAGAGAAGCCCTTGCAGACGTCCCTCTGGCCCAGCGAGGGCAGCTCTGGGTGTGCCCTGGGAGGGATTTCTTGGTCACAGGACGCAGCCTGCTCAAGTGGGCACGTTCGAGTCTCACCGACCTTGAAGGTGAGCCCCTCTGCCCACGCTCCCTCCCACTCGGCATCGCCAACTTTCTCCTTTCTATGACCATTTTTTCCTACCCTCTGGACATTCATCATCCTCCACTTGTCCCCAAGGAAACTATGGGATGTGGGGTTTTAAGGCATCGATGATTCGGAACTCGATGTTCATGACAGGACACCCCTGGCTGCGGGAGATGGTCTGCTGGGCAGCGCTGCGGGCAGTGGTCAGGCGTCACTGCAAGGCCGGCCGTGGGGGGGCCTGGGTTTGCACCTGCAGCCCTCCCTGAACACCCAGGCATGCGCGTGCCCGTGACCTGGGGCGGGGGACGCCGACGCTGTGGTGTCCCTCTCACTTACGGAAGGGGTAAACACGTGAGCTGAAGGAAGAGAACGCACAGCCAGCCATCGGGGGCCCAGCTGCTGGCGTGGCAGCTAAGTGGCTGGACCCCACAGGGCTGGCTGTGTAGTTCGCGTCCCGGCTGCGGTGGCCTGTAAAACATGCCGAGCCCCCACGTGTGGGTGCCCAGAGCCCCACAAGGAGGGAGAGACGGAGGAGGAGAGACGGAGGAGGGGAGACCAGCGTGGCCGTCCGCCATGGTGGTGCTCTCGCACACTGGAGAGTCCATGTGTCCAGTGGCAATATTTTTTTAATGATAAAATCAGATCAAATTAAAAATTTTAGAAGTTTTCACAAATGCAAAAGGACAGTTCTAAGTCAGGAGACTGCAGACTGAAAGTGAAAAGCTCAGAGGCTCGGCTTACGGGGCAGAAATGGGTTTTTTTTATCCGCTCCTGGTCACCACAGAGGGGTTCAGAGGACAGACGACTGGGGGTCACCGCAGAGGGGTTCAGAGGACAGACGAGTGGGGATCACGGCAGAGCGGGTGTCAGAGGACAGATGACTGGGGGTCGTGGCAGAGGGGTTCAGAGGACAGACGATTGGGGGTCACTGCAGAGGGGTTCAGAGGACAGATGACTGGGGGTCATGGCAGAGGGGTTCAGAGGACAGACGACTGGGCGTCACCACAGAGGGGTTCAGAGGACAGACGAGTGATGACCTTGTACTATTTTCGGACATAGCTCAAAGTTTCGTCTGCGATGACCGGAGCCATTTACTAGAAGTAACCTGAGTTATCATCCTTGCATGCAGCATGCACGCTAGGTGGTCTCACCGCTGGCCTCTGACCTGGGGGTGTTCTCTCAGCCCCGTCTCCTTGTGACTTCCCCTGCCCCCCCTCCACCGGCAGTTCCTGGACCCGGGGCACCGAGGTGGAGAAACTGTCCACAGCGCTTCCGCCTGCCACCCTTGGGGCGTCTCCTCCTTGGCTTAGAGAACGTGAGTGTCATTTAAACCAGGGCGGCAAGTGGACCCCCGGTCCAGGGCTGTGACGGGAAGATCCGGGTCAGAGCGGCCTGGCCCGGTGTGCACGCCCAAGCCACTGCTACCTGCACGCGGCAGGTCTACGGGTACCCTCACTCATGGCGGTGGTCACTTGGCTTCCTATGATTGGGGAGGTACCCTTCCCCCTTCCCCTGACCTCTGGCAGTGCTGCTGCTCCAACAAGGATTCTGGCCGGAAGCAGCAGCCCACGGATGTCCTTATAACCTCTCCCATTGCGTGTGTCCCCACGCACATGCGCATGCATGCACACACATCGTAGGGAGGGCTGTGAAGACAGAGGGGCATTATTTTGGACTGCCGTCCTTGTTGGGTGAGGCTCTGGTATTGAGTGGACAGAGACCGAGGCGTTACCGACCCCGTGGAGGGGGGGGCAGTCCCAGGCAATGGGGAAGGCAGCCCTGGTCTCCACCGACCTAGGCATAAAACTTGAGTCCATTTCACTTATGAATCGGAAGTATTTTTGCAGAGTTTCAATATACACCAAGTTTTCAAGAGATGCAAGTGTTGATTCAGTCGAGGAGACACTGTCTGTCACAAAGGTCACTCACCTTTCCAGGACTTCCTGGCACTCTGCCCTGGGCCACGTCCAGGCTGTCTCTGTGCATGTCACAGGCCAGATGACTCTCCGATGTCGCTCAGGGCAGCCCGTTGAGCATCTGCACGCCGCTTCGTTATAAATCACTTTTCCTTTATTTGTTCATTAAGTGTGATTAAGTCATTATACTCCTCCTGAATTATGTATGCAGATAATTATATTTTCTATGAATTTAATTTGTGAGATGAAAGAGGACAGAGCAAAATATTTGTTATAAATAGGTGGCACTGGGTCCAACTCATTTAAGAAATACTGTCTTGAACAGATTAAAAACCAAATCTCTTTTGCAAAACACCTGACTGCACTATTTTCCATCTCTGAGTTCCCACTTCCAGCTTCCCGAACGGGGGAAGCAGTGTGTGCAGGCAGCCCTTCCCTGGCAGACCCTGCTCGCCGGAGCCGTACCTACGGGCTAGGTCTATACGCAGGACGCCTAAGTCCAGCACCGCCTCCCTCTGCAGCCCAGTCGGGCCCCGCCGGCGTGGCTCGCTCTGTGACACCCAGCTGTTTGCAGCACCTGACCGTGGCTGTGACGGTTTCCCCGAGGCCAGCACAGTCCTGGGCAGTGTAGCAGCGAGCAGAGTCCAGCTTACCCTCGGGTCTAAGTCCTCAAGTGGCTCTCCCGGTCGTCCCGGCTGAGTGGGTTCCACCACAGCCCCGCCTGCACACGCTGGCAACGCCATGGCTCCTCGTCTGTCTGCGTGCCTGGGCTATCCTAACCTGCTGTCTCCACTCCACCAGTTCCTTCCCCCTCTGGTCAGTTTTGACTTAAACATAGCCCACCAAGGGTACCTCGAAACTCTCACAATGACTGATAATTGACCTCTGCTTATTAAAAAAAAAAAAAAAAACTGGGACCAGCAGTTGACATAATGGCTATGTCGCTGGACTCCCATGTAGTCAACCATGGTTCAAGTCCTGGACCTGGTAGCTTAAACTCACGCATGTGGGTGCATGCCCAAGATCATGGAGGAGAAAGGATTGCAACATGGCCATCCTCCCGGGGGGTGATTTTTTACTTTCTGTCTCTCTGTCTTTCTGGCGAGCGCACACGCCCTATAGCAAAAACACCTCCAAAATAAATAAATAAATAAAAAGTCTTTCATGCACGAGAGAGCGAGAACACGAGTACCCTTACATGGTCCTGGTACGCTATGCGCCCCCAGCCTTGGCCAGCCTAGCCACACGCATGCTCTGAATGCACAGCGAGATCTCCAGACCTGAACCTGCACCTTCCCGTGAGGGTCAGCCTCGCAGAACATGTAGTTTTACTGCTGTGCCGCCACCCAGCAACTCGTGGGCCACATTAGCCCTCAGAGGAGCCGCGGGCCAGGGCACGCTGTCGTCTGACACTGTGAGCGGTTGCCAGCTCCGCATAGATCACTCCGCGTTGTCCAGTGGCCCGAACTCCTGCACGGTGTCCGCAGTCTCCTGAAGGGGATCAGAGCGTGGGGGCAGGCCGAGATCCGCGGTCATCTCCCAGCATGTGACTGCGGCCCGACGTTTTCCTCCCGTGGGCAGCGGCCTCCTCACTGGAAATGAAGGCCAGCCCCCGCGTCCGTGTCTGGCAGTGCAGGAAGGGGCCAGGAACCGCGGGCTGCTGGGTTGCGCCAGTGTGATCCGGACAACCTCGATGGTGATCCGGACACGGTGCACTTTGGATGTGTTGGGAGGCCTGAAATTATTGACCACGAAAAGCTTAAAAACTGCCCTGGGAGCTTCACAAAGAAGCCTGCTCCCCGCGTTTGCACGGTGACCCGGGGGTGTCTTCAAAGTTACTCCTCCAGAAGTGTTCATCTTATATGACCATTCCCTCGGAACAAATTGCTTTATAGTCAAACTACAAATTTCGAGCCTGGGATCAATACTCCCGTTTTACGAGCTGCCTGGAGGGAGCCCTGGAGGTGCTACCTTGCTTGACTGCCTGGGAATAAAGACGGATCACCCAGCAGCTCCCTGTGTATGATCTGGTCGATCTGCACCCCGCGCCCAGGCGGGGCCACGCTCCATCCCTCTTCAGAATTACATCGTCGATACCTTCCCCGTCGGCTGGTCTTACGAGGCTTGAAGGAGAACGTGACCCCAGTCTACGGGACGAGACGCAGTTCTCAGAGCATGCGTCCATGCACGGAGCTGAGGCTCGCTCTCCGGTCTCTTCCTACCATGCTGTGCGTTTCCTGCGACCCCACGGAGGTGCTTCTGTCCTTCTGATCTCCCCAGACACAGCAAACGATGAAATGGAAGCAATGTGGCACAGGAGCCGAAGTCGGTCCTTTCTGCTTCCCTCGTTCCCCTCACCTGGTCACCTGGGGGACGTCCACGATCAGAACTTTGTGATCCAAGGATACATTCCTTTCAGAGTGTGCAAGGACGTGTGGGCGTGGCGGGAGGGGGCGTGCATGGCCGTGTGGGCATGGTGGGAGGGGGTGCGTGCATGGCAAGTGTGTGGCGTGGTGGGTGGCCGTGCAAGGCTGTGTGGGCGTGGTGGGAGGGGTGTGCAAGGCTGTGTGGGTGGTGGGTGGCCGTGCAAGTGGGAGGGGTGTGCAAGGCTGTGTGGGCGTGGTGGGTGGCCGTGCAAGGCCGTGTGGCGTGGCAGGAGAGGGAGGCGCTGTCGGAGCTGCTGTACCCCACGTGACGAAGTGGACACTGCCGGTGACTCAGACAGCAGGTGCACAGCCACTGCCGGGGCCGTGGGCAGGCCGGACGTTCTGTCCCCTCTGGGACTGCTCCAGTCCCTGACCCTGTTACACAGCGCAGTTCTCAGAACGTAGCACCCACCCGCGTCATCCGGAGGGCGTGTGAGGCCATCGGGTGCTGGCCCACCCCAGGGTTTTAACTCAGGGCGTGTTTAGTCTTCTTAATTGCCAGAGACAGAGACAGAGGAGCCCGCGTGCCCCAACAGCGTGGCCATGCTGCAATTCCTTTTTCTCCATTTCTCCATCCCGTCAAGATTGGGGAACACACGCGCACACATGCCCTGCCAGGTCAGAGCGGGAACCCGTCGGCGTGGGGGATCTGGCTTAGGCTGGCCCTCGGGACTGGCCCAGTTCTCGCTCGCGCTGCGTCTGCTGTTGCTTTCAGTCTGATGACAGGCAGGCCTGGAGCGCCGTGCAGGAGGGAGGGTTATTAAGCAGCCTGTCGTTAGCACTGGGGCTTCCTTGGAGAACGCCACATTGAAACAAGGCCCTCAAGAAAGCAGAACATCTGCTTCCGTCTGGAAGAAGCCAGGTTTTAAAGGCTTGATGTTAAAATTGATTTATCTCATCGTAAAGATAAAGGAAAACAAAACGCAGGAGCGTGCTCGGCGTGGAGTAATTAGAGATGTATGACCGTCGGGGGAGAGTGTTTGCCAAGTGTCTCACGGAAGATGTTTTGTGCAGTGTAAGAGAGAGGAGGCTGCTGAAGGGGGCCATGAAGAGGAGAGGTGACCACAGAGGAAACCGGGCGACGATGTGTGGGTTCACTCGGTCTTTCTCTGATTAGTGTCTTAGGTCTCTTTTTCGGAAATACAGAAAGATTAAATATGAAACCCAAACGTATTGCCAGAGGGTCTCCCTGGCGCCTCTGTGAGGCCCGAGATAGAAACCAGCTCCCCTTTGTCCTGCAGGTGGGCCGTGACGCCGACAGGGTGTTTGCATCCACGCCTTCCATGTCCCCTCTGCAGTCAGGAGCACCGGCAGGTGCACGTCGGGGACACGGGCAGCCTTGTGGCTGTCTACCCTCTGTGTCTCCAGTCCTCAGAGTCTGCAGATGGGACAGCCACAGACAGCCCTGCTCAAAGCCAGAGCCCACAGGCAGAGGTGGAGCTTGACTTCACCCCCCCACTTCTCTGCAAAAGAAAGAAAGTCCCCATCAGTGTCCAAAGCCCAGCAAATAGTGCAGCTCTGTAGTGCCCGGTAATGACAGCCCTCGAAAATGCCTTTGCTTTGTGTCCTAAAGGCCAGCTCTGCACACAGCGTGGTGGAAGTGAAAGAGCTGGCCTGCAGAGAAAAACGTTTCAGGAGCGTCGTTCCATCCCCAGCTGCTCCGTGGCCGTGTCCTGTGTGTCCCCTCTCAGCACACCCTTACCTGCTGCCTGGGCGACTGAAGTGCTCCGTGATGGCCAGTGCATACACACAGCTGCCTGAGGGACTTTCCGATGCTGGACTCGCCCTGCCTCTTCCCAGCTGGAAGCCTCAGCGGGCTCCCACCGCCTCCGGGATCCTACAGTCCAGCAACCCAGGCTCTCTGGGAGCCGGCTCCCACCCGGATTTCCACGTGTCCAACCCCGATAGCCACTCACGCCCTAATCTGGACTCCTAATCCCCTGCCACGCCTTCTCACGTGGCGTCTCCAACGAACGCCTAACGTCTCCCTAGCTTTCTGGCCGAGCTCAGATGCCTTGACGCCTTTCAAGTCCCTGCGACACCTCTCGCCTCGCTTACAAGGTTGTTAAGGGGGCATCTGCTCCTGTGTCTCCGGGGACCTCTCCCTTAGACCCTGCCCGGCCCCTGTAACGGGAGTGAGCACGTAACCCCGTCCTGCCCAGTCGGGACACCAGCCCCTGGCCACGGCGATTGGATGAGACGCTCATGTGACTCACACGTGGCCGATGCGAGGCCATCTCTGGCCGAAGGACTTGGCTGAAGCAGTTTGGCGCTGTGGGGCCATGGGGCTGATTGCATCTACTCCCTCCTGGAGCCCGGATACAACTGAGAGGGGAAAAGCTGAGTGAAGAGCGTGTCCTGAGACAGGTGAAACCTTCCATGTAGCCACGTCTGGATCCAGACCCACCATCGGAATTTCCCAGAAACATCCAAAAAAGTAGTATTTTTCAGTTCCAGCCAGAGTTGGATTCTTGTCTATTTCTTCCACACACTTACGAAAGCAGTTTGTTCTCTTCGTTGGATTACAGTCATGAATGCATGTTTTGTTTTTATTCTCAAGTGCTCATTTAACATATATTTCCATTAATACCTGCTGTGTATCAGATCCCATATTCGGCACGGGGGTATTTTCTACCTTCCAAGGAGCATTCACCCAGTTATTCCGCGGTGCAGTGCATCTCAGGAGACCCTTCAGAGAATCAGCTTGGTCCTTACGCCTGCACCGTGGATATAACCAAGCAGGCTTCCTGGAGGTGGGGACATCTCATGCATGTTGACAGGTGACTAGGTGACCCCCAAACAAGCCACAAGGGGACAGAAAATGAGCATTCGACTAAGGAAACAACGTGTGAGGACAGCTCGGGTGGGCACAGTTAGTCTGGGAACCCACGCTAATTCCTCGCGGCCGAATGACGGGCACTGTCCGTGCTCCTGACGCAACTCGCCAGGCCTGCCGCCCGGACAGTGTCTCGCCCAGAGGACGCGTTTAGTAACTGCGGAACGCGTGAGCTCAGGCACGAGTGTGGCAAACGTGGCTGTGGTGATGAAGAGGAGTGCTGACGAAGGGTCTGCTACGTGACGTGTTGCGTAGAAGGCAAAGTCAGACAGCCACCACGTCACCGGTGCTCGGCCACACCAGCGTCTTTGTCATTTACTTGGGCCGGGCTGCCGCGTATAATAATAGTGATGTCTAATTCTTATTTGTTTGGTGCTTACGAGGCGCTCAGAAGGGCGCCAGGCACAGTACTTGCCCTGCGTCAGTCACTCTGCACGGACCCTGTGACGTGGGTACTATGAATAGCCCCAGTTTTCATGGGGGAAACGAGGCCAAGAGAGGTGACATCACCTTGCCGAGGTCACGCACCTGCTCAGCAAGTGCACTCACTCCCCGCCAGTAGGAGAGGAGACCGCGGTTAGCCCGGGCAGGACCGAGGAGGCTCACGACCATCACTAGGCCCTTCATGGGGCACATGACGCTGGTGGCCTCAGCCTCCCTCACGTGTCCCCTGGATCAGATTCTCGGAGGTCTCAGAATTCCTGGGCTGGCCACCTGGGTGGAAGGCCCTGGGGCCCCCTTCTGTCAGGAGAGCAGCGGAAGCCACGGGAGTGTGGTCTGCAGCCTTGCGTCACGGGGCGTGGCATCGGGCTCATTCCTCTGTGGCCTTGCCCTCCCACTCTCAAAGTCCTGTTTGTCATCCATTTGAAGTCATTAATTGGACAAAGTAATTCCTTATTACCATTTCCCAAGGGCAGCGGAAATTCAGCTGCTGAAGCCTCGTTTGCACAGGCAGTCTCCGCAGTGGCTCCGACACTTCACGGGGTGTGTCGTGCTCCAACCGCACCGCGGGCAGGAGGCTGGGAGCGGCTCCAGGAATGGTGCCCACACGGCGTGGGCCTCGTCGCCCGCGAGGGCAGCAGCGCGAGCCCCAGCCGGAAAGCTGCAGCTCAGATGGCAGTGCTGTTTTCTTCTCTGCTCCTGGTTACCATTTCCATTTTAAAAATGCTTGCTCAGTTTAGATGAAAACGGAGCCCTTCCCCTTTCTTTCAGGGTTCCTCTGTGGTTGTCTCTGTTTCCCATCTCTGCCTCCGTCCATCTGGCCTGTCTCTCCATCCCCAGATCTCTGTGCTCTCTCCTGCAGTGGAGTCTTCACCCCCTCTTGGTCCTCCTCTTTCACGACTTTCATCACCACAGATGTTCTGCCACCTTACTCCGAAGCCCCTCTGTGCCGTTCGGTCCCTCCTCGCTCTCCGTGTCCAAGGCCGTCACAGGAAGGCCCCAGGCTTGGAGGTGTTCAGAGCAGGCACTGCCTCCCGGCTCTGCAGCTTCCAGGGAGTCACTTCACTGTTTCTGCCCGGTTTTTAAAACCTGTAGCACGAGAGCAAGTCTGTGTCCTGGTGTTGGAGACTCGAATGCGGCAACTTCTCAGGGGCCCAGAATGCGTGTCCTGGAACAGCTCCTGCCTTTCTCGGTCTTCCTGAGTGTCTCCGTGTCCCGGTCGGCGTGTACATCTGTGTGCACACGTGACTACCGACTGGCTGGCCGTTCATCTCCCCACCAGTGCCCCTTGTCTATACAGCCCACCCACCTAGCCACCTGCCAACGGATAGCCCAGGTGACCAGTCATCTGTCTACTGATTATCGGTCCACAATCTACCTACCAGTTGTCGACCAATCTATCAATCACTCATCTATCGATTATCTGTTCACCTGTTCATCTACCCCGGTACTGTCTCACCCACCCACCCACGTCCCCACCAACCTGCGTCTCTCTGGCACCCATCACTGGTCCCCTTTCGTCCATCTCAGTCCCTGCAGCTGGGATGCGTCTGCTCAGCCTCGTCACCTCTCCAGTACGATGTGCAGGTCCAGGAGGGGACAGATGAGCACGGCATGAGGGGCCAGCCTGACCAGTCTGCTGTGTAATACGGGGAAAGCCGTGTTGTCCTGGGCGGGGACAGATGAACACGGCAGGTTGACCAGTGTGCTGTGTAATACGGGGAAAGTGTGCCGTGTTGTCCTGGGCGGGGACAGATGAACATGGCGGGAGGGGCCAGCCTGACCAGTCTGCTGTGTAATACGGGGAAAGTGTGCCGTGTTGTCCTGGGCGGGGACAGATGAACATGGCGGGAGGGGCCAGCCTGACCAGTCTGCTGTGTAATACGGGGAAAGCGTGTGCCGTGTTGTCCTGGGTGGGACAGATGAACATGGCGGGAGGGGCCAGCCTGACCAGTCTGCTGTGTAATACGGGGAAAGTGTGCCGTGTTGTCCTGGGCGGGGACAGATGAACATGGCGGGAGGGGCCAGCCTGACCAGTCTGCTGTGTAATACGGGGAAAGTGTGCCGTGTTGTCCTGGGCGGGGACAGATGAACACGGCAGGTGGGGGCCAGCCTGACCAGTCTGCTGTGTAATACGGGGAAAGTGTGCCGTGTTGTCCTGGGCGCTCTTCATTTTCTTTCATTTTTAAATTTCCTACTAGTCCATCCTCATCTACCCGGAGACTAGACACCTCCCCCTTGGGCACTGCCCCAGCGGAGCCTTTCAGTCTCTGCTCGGCCATTTATAGCCTGTCCTTGGGCTTCTGCTCAGAACGCCCCTACCCGGCCTCAGGCAAGAGCGCCCTGGCACGGCTCCCAGGGTCCCCCTGGGTCTCTGTCCTGGAACCCTCCCTTGTGGTAAGGACTTCCTGATCTGCCACTGGAAGTGGAGGTGCTCTCAGTGCCCCGCGCCGGTATTTCTGAGGAATGAGTGCAGAGTCCGGGGGACTAAGATGCCTTCCAGCGCCCACGTCCAAGATCCAGTGGGTCATCGAGGCCGCCCCGAGCTGGTACCCTCCCTCTCGTTCCGCGCGGGGAGCCCGCTCAGGGATCAGAGCTTCCTTCATTCGCATCCTCCTCTGGTCATGACGTCAGCGGGAGGCCGGGACTCACTGAGCCCTCTCAGCACCTGCCAGGGGCCCCTCGGAAGGCCGTTCTAGCTGCCCTTCTCTGCAGTGCCCAACTCCTGGCCAGAAGGTGGCGAGTTCGAGCCCCGTAGGACTGCGTTTCATTAGCAGTCCCTCCAGAGCTCTTTTCTCTCTGCGTGATGCCCAGAGTCTCGCTGTGTAATTATCCTTATCAGCTGCATCTGATTAAACCATTTCAGAAGCTCTTTTAGCAGAAAAGGCAGCAAATTGTGATGAATTTAGCTCGCGTCTCGTAGTGTCAGTGGATAAACCCTGTCTTAAAACAACACAGAAGGACACACGTGAAGGCCTCGTCCACTCCCACACAGGCAGAGGCTAGCGTGAGCCAGCACCGCTGTTTCCGGCTTTCTTTCTACTTTCTCTGTCCTGCTTGCAGCGAGAGGGGGCACGCTGCCCACGGACGAGCCGGCCGGCGGGGACGTGGGTACCGTCAGACTCCGCAGGGAGTGGGGCTTGTGCTAGGAGCCGGGCGCAGGGGGCGCCCCCAGATGTTACGGACTCAGTACTGTGTCCCCGCACACCTGCCGCGCAGGGCTGGGGAGGGCCGGCGGAATCCGAGGGGCCACAAGGCAGGCAAGCTGCTCCGCCCTTCCCTTTCCTCCCTTTCCATCTTTATTTTCTTCTCTTTCTCGTAACTTGCTTTAAAAAATACTCACTTGAAGTCATGGGTCACCGAGGGTTTTAGGAAGAAAAATGGCCAGCTTGCGAATGCCGGTACATTGCCAATAAAACAGTGTGGATGCCGCAAATGCCCGGAACGTCCCCGGACCGCGGCCGGGGGAGCTGGGCACGGATGAGTGCAGTCGGCCGTGAGTCGGGGCGAGGGTAGAGCCCTCACAGAAGGAACCGAGGTGACGGTCCCGAAAGCAGGAGGGAGGGGAATGAGCAGACGCGCTTCGTAGCATCAACGGTGAGGACAGCGCCCACCTCTTCCAAGATGGCCTCCGAGCTTTGTCGGTCTCCTGGACAGTTCGTTGGGAGCATCCGGTTCTGGATCCGTCAAACCCAATCTTTATCGGCTTCCCGATGAACAGAGAAGGGCCTTCCTTCCGGCCTGTGGCATGCTGTGCACTTTCCAATCCTCCTCCTCACTGCTCTGGAAAGTGGGCTGAATGGGATGGCGCGAGGCAGCATCCGTCCTGGCTCCTGAGTCGGGTCTAGAGGAAATGAGGAGCCGTGAAAACTCTCCACGGCATGGAGGTGACGTGTCATCTCTGTAAACTGACCTCGGGGAGCCAGGCTCAGGGTGTGCACCATGAGGTGTGCCCTCCTACTGGTGTGCCCTGGCCTCCGTCCTCACTGCACGGGCGCTCCGCTCCGGGAACCCAGCCGCCGGCCTCCCCTGCCCTGGCGCGCTCTCCTCTGCGCCGCGTGGGCGAGGTGCTCTGGGTGGAGCCTCGAGGGGATCCTTGCTCAGCGGCACCTCCCGTGGTCCCTGTCCTGTCCCTCCTGCCTCACTCCCGCGGTCACGTCACCAAGCTGCCGTCCTGTCCTGGATGCTCTGGGTTCTCGGTACGTGAGTAAATCCCAGCACGGACGTGGCTCTGTGGTCGGGATTTCTTTTCTTTTTTTAGTTTATTTCTTTCACAAGTGAAAGACACGTAGGGACAGAAAGAACCTGCGATGGGATCCTGATGCTGGGATCCGCCCTCAGCCCAGGCAGCCCGTGCCTGGTGCACTCAGGGAGGTCTCCCCGTGCCTGGCACACTCAGGGAGATCTCCCCGTGCCTGGCACACTCAGGGAGGTCTCCCCGTGCCTGGCACACTCAGGGAGGTCTCCCCGTGCCTGGCGCACCCAGGGAGGTCTCCCCGTGCCTGGCGCACTCAGGGAGGTCTCCCCGTGCCTGGCGCACCCAGGGAGGTCTCCCCGTGCCTGGCGCACCCAGGGAGGTCTCCCCGTGCCTGGCGCACTCAGGGAGATCTCCCCGTGCCTGGCACACTCAGGGAGGTCTCCCCGTGCCTGGCGCACTCAGGGAGATCTCCGGATGTCAACCAGAGCCTCCCCACGTGGGTCAGCCTCGCAGAGGGTCACATCTTACTGCCGCACCACCGTCTGGGCACTCTGATTTTTGACATCTTTAATAAGCCCATTTTCCTCTGCTTTGCCATCAAACCTCATTCTCTGGCTTTACATATTTGAGTGTAATATTTTTCCTTGGTTGTCAATATGCAAAGCCCCTCCTCCTGACATGTCGTTAATGTGAGTGGTTTATTTCCCGCGGTCGCCCCCCAGGCTTCAGTGTAAAGCGTTATCTGTACTGCTCATCCCACGGGCACCAGGGGGAGCCAGGACGCTCACACGGGGAGACGGGTGCTGAAGGCGTGCGGCCGAGCAGGGACGCGGGTCTGCGCCGCGGATGCGTCTCCGAGATCAGGGCCTGCTTATCAGCGCTGTGCGTCGCCAGCGTTCTCGATGTATATTTATGAACACCTCCTTCCCAGCGGCTGGGCATTTCATCCTCCACAGCACTGGGAGTCTCACTCTGCAGGAGCCCGGGGGCGGGCTTTCACGAGCGGGCAGTGCGCGCACCATCGTACACATCAGGGATCCGGAGGCCGACGCCGACACGTCTACGACTCGGCACCGAGAAAGCCTGATAAGAGGTTGTGAGACTTCTCTCTGTGGAAACACCTTCTGGTGCTCTGCGATTGCACCGACGGGCTCTCATGGCCGCCCCGTGGCAGATACAGGTGGACTGCAAGCCCCGGTTTTCCACACGGCTTCTTATCAGCAGCCAGTCCGTGGCTTCCAAAGCAGGGCCTCCCGTTTGGTCTTTTCCAGCATTAGTGCTGCCCCGTGTAGACGCTCAGGTGGGATCTTTAAAAAAAAATCTATTTATATTATTTTATTATTATTATTTTTTGAAGTTTTACTATAAAACTTGTGTGCTCACCAGAGAAACACACACACACACACACACACACACACACACAGAGAGAGAGAGAGAGAGAGAGACCAAGCCACCAGGTCTGGGAATCGAACCGCAGTCAGCCATGTGGGAGTCTTTGGCCTTAGCCATCACACCACCTGCTGGCCCCCAGGCATGGTTTTTCGTAATACCCACTTTGCATGGACATTTGAGACGTCCCGTGTGTGCTGTGGGTCCGAACCTAAGCAATCCTCCTTACACCGTTGACGGTCCAGTTTCTGCCACGGACTGCAGACATTCCAGACACCGTGTGGACGGAGGGAGGGGAATGGCAGAGCGAGGGAAGCAAGGGGAAAAAGCAGAGTAAAATATGTAAAAAACATAAAATAGAAAATTATCTATTGACGATAAAGTATATGGTAATATCTTTGAGCCAATATACAGAGTATTCCGGATGGGAAAATTAATTCTGTGTGCTATGATGACATACAGCCAGTGAATGTAAAATAAATTTAAAAGAAAAGAAAGAAAGTCTCCCTCCTATGCCTCAAAGCCCTAATTCTGCAGGCTGCGACTCTGCCTTCCTCAGCTGAGTCCCGGGCAGGGCCAGCAGTCCCATAGAGGCACCCGCTTGCCCTCATAGCACGCCCAGGGAGCAGCCCTGTTTAAACCGTCAGGTGACTGAGTGAGTGAGGCTCACACCCTGCCCGGGTCACAGCTGCTGCAGAGGCCGGCCCAGGCTTTGAACCTGGGGACTCCTAAAGCCAAAATTCAGGGTCTTCCCACCCTGGGACACGTCATTCCCACTGGGGCCAGCCCTGGGACATGCCATGCCCACTGTGGACAGTGGAATCTTGCTGTGTCTGCAGAGAGAAAAGCAGAAAAGCCAGAGGAAGTCGGGGAGTGGCTGTCCTCCCCACTGTCCTCACCCTGCCCCGGTCCCCTCTGCGGGCGGGGAGGAGGTCGGGGGTGGCTGTCCTCACCCTGCCCCGTCCCCACTGTGGGCAGGGAGGAGGTCGGGGAGCAGCTGTCCTCACCCTGCCCCGGTCCCCACTGTGGGCAGGGAGGAGGTCGGGAGCAGCTGTCCTCACCCTGTCCCAGTCCCCACTGTGGGCGGGGAGGAGGTCGGGGGCGGCTGTCCTCACCCTGCCCCGGTCCCCACTGTGGGCAGGGAAGAGGTCGGGAGCAGCTGTCCTCACCCTGCCCCGGTCCCCACTGTGGGCAGGGAGGAGGTCGGGAGCAGCTGTCCTCACCCTGTCCCAGTCCCCACTGTGGGCTGGGAGGAGGTCGGGGGTGGCTGTCCTCACCCTGCCCCGTCCCCACTGCGGGCGGGGAGGAATCCCGGGATGCGTTACCTTCCCTCAGAGATTCAGGACTCCCCGTCTGTTCTCTCGCCTTTGACCATTAAACGTGCTGGATTGCCGACGTGGCTGGCCGGTGTCCAGCAGGAGCTGCAGCTCAGGAGTTAGTAACACACCCACAGAAATCCCTTCGCAGTGCTGGAGCCTCGGAGTCTCCGAGGAAGCAGCTGTGGCACAAGCCGCGGGGTGCTCGTCACATGGCCCTCTGCTGCCCGCAGCCCGAGGGGGTCACGCTACAACAGTCCGGCACATCCTGGACCGCTTGCGAGGCGCCTTGAGGAGTTATTTAGCCAGACTAGCCTCAGTGTCTCCTGAGTGAGACGGACGAGGGCCACCGCCTTGTGTAATTGTAAAGAAGGAAAGGATGAACCGACACAGTGCCTGGCGCCCAGAGCCCGGCGGCCCACGGCGTGGATCCGTACGGTCAACCGGGATCACGCGCCTGGAGCACCTGCAGGGTCCCGCGTGATGCCGCGTGCCGTACAGACCTTCCCTCGCTCCGGGCCTTCCCGAGCATGTAGGTGAACGCAGGGCTCTTGTCTGCGGGCCCGCAGTTCGCTGTGGGCCAAGGGACACTCCTCGGAGGTTACTGCGAACCGGGGAAAGGGCGGCCAGAGGGCGAAGGACAGAGCCCGACTTGGCAGAGCCCGTGAAGCGCTCAGGTCTGGATCCCGTTCCCACGGCAGCCAGGCTCTGGTCTGGGAGTGACGGTGCAGGCAGGAGCTCCCTCTGCCCTGTGCACCCCGAAGACAGTGGCTAACGGGCGTGGCACACGGACGCGGCTCACAGCAAGCCTCTGGCACCGTCAGCCGCTGCGGCTCTCCCCACAGTTCTGATGGCCCGGAGGAGAAAGGCTGGCCCGTCCTGGGGCGGCGTGCACCCTGGTATCGGCCTCCCTCGCTCTCGGAGCAGACCCGTTTGGATGCTGTGCCGTCGGCGGGCAACAGTCGCAGCTAGAGCTAATCACACCACTTTATTTCCTCCTGCTCGTGTTCAGGCCGCCCTCCTTTGATGGCAGACAACACCAGTTTTCTCTGCAGTCGTGCAGTAAAGCCGCCTTTCAAAACGAAGGTATTTAGGCAAAGAATCCAGCTAGTCGGGTAGAAGTGGAGTGCTCAGGCAGCCCTGCCAGCTGCAGGGACACGGCCGGCGGCAGGGACCGGGAGGCGGCCAGACGCTGCCCCAGTCTACCTAGTGAGCTACAACAGCTCTGGAAAGAAACATGAAAGCGGATGGCGTGGATTCTGAGTAGTAGTTGGAAGCAGGTTGTGGATGCGGCTGCAAGTCTGCTCCGTACAGTCAGTTTCCTGGTTTCGGAGAGGAGGGATACAGACGGGGGTGGCTGGTCTGTGCTGCGAAGGGCCGGTGGCCCCGGATGCCGTGAGCAGCACGATGCTGTCACCGCGGGTAGCTTATGTTAGATGAGAAGCAATAGGCAAATAAAGTCGCGAGCTGCCCACGGGCTGCTGTGCGCTAAGGGTGTGTTCGGTATCAGGGCATGTACTTGCAGGGCAGGGGGTCCCAGCGCAGCTCACAGGCCGACGGTGGATTGGAACTGGCAGCACAGTCCCTGCTTCTAATAAAGAATCCCCACCGCAGTGGTTTCTCCGTACTGTAGGTAACAGGACGGACACTGCGAGAAGCCAGTGCCTGGAATGTATTGTCGGCGGCAGCTTTTACCGTCCCGTGTCCACCAGTTTCGCACAGCTCCCCTTCGCCACAGCCTGGGGAACAGCCGGGTCCTGTCACCAGGCCTCGCTGCTCAGGAGGGAGGGCTGCAGAGACTCGGGGTGTAAAACACGGACATGAAGTACCAATTAGTCTGTGCCCCAGAGGGCAGGGCCGTTCCCTCACCCACAGCCGTACCCCCGTTTCTGGCACCTTGAATTCTCAATGACTATCTGTTTTTTTCAAAGGGATTTTTGCTATAGGGTTCATGTGCTCACCAGAGACAGAGACAGAGGGTGAGAAATCACTCCCCAGGGGGATGGCCACACCATAATCCCTTCTCATCCACTCTCCTCTCGAGATTGCGGGCACACACACACCAGCATAAGTTTTACGCCACAGGGTCCAAAACTCGAACTGCAGTCCACTACGTGGGAGTCCAGCGACAGCCGTCGTGCCGTCTGCTGGTCCGGCACCTGGCCTGCTTTAACACAGGGGTGCGCAGCATTCTCCCAGGGTGACTGCAGTGACTCCTGGACGGAGAACTGGGAGTCTGGGCCAAGGTGCTCACCCAGCCCTTCTCCGCTCCCTGCTCCTGATTCCTGCCGGCCCCGGCTCCCAGGCTGCCCTGACCACTGGCTTCTGGGGGACTCGCCAGCGGCAGTCAGGGTAGGCGTCTTCAGGGCACAGAAGGGAAGCCTGGCTGCCTCCCGCCCTGCCTTCTCTCTCTCCGGGGGCAGCAGCCGACGTGGCAGTCACGTCCTCTGTACACCGAGCTCCACGGATTACGTCTGCACTGACTCCTGCTCCTCTGGTGGCCCCGGCTCCGATTCGGGTAAAACCGCTTCTTCTCTGTCACCTCCACTCCTAGAGATGTGACTTACTTCCTGTACCTGTTGCTCTCTGGGTCGCCTCACCATCCCTGCTGGTTTCTAGTTCTACGTTTGGGAGTTTTTAACTAAAATGCATTATACAAGTATTTGTTCCAAGTTTATAGCAAAAGATACTGTGAAAAAACTATGGATGAATTTCACTTTGGGCAGCAAAATAAACTCCCATTTTAACCCCAATTTCTATAAATTTTTGAAGTCACCTCATGTATAGATAAATGTGTATAATTTTATGCTTCTAAACAAATATCCAACATCTTTTAAGGATTTTAAGTTCTTGATTTTTCCCACCTTTGCGGGGGAGAGACCCTCTGTGGGGTCCCATGCCGTGACCCCGCCCTCAGCCCTCCCAGCTGGAAGGTTAAGGTGCTCGATCCCACGTGGCCAGCTGTGCAGTGAGAGTCCTGGAGCCGGCAGTGTGACAGTCACAGCAGGCACATGTGCAAGTGTGCCCAAAGCCCCAGAGGAGAGCGAGAAGGGACTGCAGCGTGGCCGTCCCCGGTGGCTGACTTCAGTCCTCTCTCTCTCAGTCAGCACACACACTCTATGGGGAAAATCTTAAAAAAGGAAAGGAAACCAACAACACACCAACGTGAAGGACGGTGTACACCTGCCAGTACGCAGACGCTAAGAACGGAAACCCTGACTAGCTGGGGACCACAGGTGGAAGTGGCCGTCGGGGTCTGGGCGGGGCTTGTCCTAGTGAGTTTGCGTCACCTGGTCACCTGGTCACCTCGCGGGCATCTGGCCGGCAGAGCTCCAGAGGGAGGACTCGGCGGCCAGCGGGGACCTCAGTTAGCCGCGCTTTCAGCTCGGGGTGTGTCCTGCGCGTCTCCTCCGTCCCGTCCTGTCCGGCGTCCCAAACCTGCCTGGCCCTCCTCTGCACCTGGCCTCCGCCGCGCGGTTGGAGGGAAGTCTGCAGTGCAGGGGAGCTCTGCAGCCGCTGTGCTCTTTGAATCCTGGGCCTGGCATAAAACCGAGAGCTCTGGAAGGAGGGCACAGTGGCCGGAGCTACTGCAGATCGACTCCCCCAGGACGAGCGAGTGGCAGCCGAAGGCCGTGCCGTTCCAGCTTCCCTGGTTACAGTGTCTCAGTGCCCTCCCTGACTGACTGGTGACGAGAGGTATTTAAAACTGCTTACCGGGGACCAGCAGTTAGCGTAATGGCTATGTCGCTGGACTCCCACGTAGTCGACCGCGGTTCGAGTCCCGGACCCGGCGGCTTAAACTCACGCCGGGCACGTGTGCGTGCGTGCCCAAGATCCCGAGAGGAGAATGGAGGAGAAGGGATTGCGGCGTGGCCATCCCCCCTGGGGGGTGATTTCCTGCTTTCTATCTCTCTGTCTTTCTCTGTCTGTCTGGCGAGCGCACGCGCCCTATAGCAAAAACCTCTCCAAAAAAAGAAAAAAAAAAAAAAAAACTGCTTACCAATGAAGCACGGCGTGCAGTGAAGGCGGGAAGTCTAAGTGTGCGGCAGAACCCGGGTTGACATGCACCGGGGTCCTCACCACCAGGCAGCCCGGGAGCATTTCCCTCATCCCGGCAGAGGCTCACCCCCCCAAGGCAGCGCCACCCCCACCCGAGGAAAGGCGTTATTCTGACCTGGTTAACCGTGGACCGGAGTTTCCTGTAAGCGTAGCTGAAGTCACATAGCTATGCCCATTCGTGGAGGCTCCCTGTCGGCCAGAGAGCATCAGTTATCTGTAATTTCATAGAGGTTTTCTTTTTTGCCTTAGATCACATGCACTTGCTGAGAAGAGAGAGTGAGACAGACACAGTGAGAGGGAAAGTGAGAAATCACCTCCGGGGGAGGGCCACACTGCAGTCCCTTCTCCTCCCGGGATCTTGGGCACGCACGCACACGTGCCCGGTGTGAGTTTCAAGCTACCAGGTTGGGACTCAGATTGCAGTCGGCTGTGTAGGAGTCCAGCTGCTCCGCCACCTGCTGGCCCCCAGGGTTATGTACTTTGGGAGGCTGGTCCCCTTGCTGTTACTTGGAGCGTCCCTGTACACATTTTTCATCCACACTGTTGGTCGGCATTTGCTTGTTCCCAGTGCGGGGCTGGTAGGAAAAGCACCCTTGCACGTGCGTCTCAGTGCCGTGAGCACTCACTCCCCTGGGCCGTACTCGGGCTCTGGGCCTGTGCCGTGCTCCAGGGGGGGTTCGCTTCAGAGCTCCCTGAGGACTGGCGTGTCCACTCCCACTCCCACCGGCAGCGTGCGAGCCTTCCAGTCCCTCACGCTCTCCCAGCACGCTGTACTGTCAGAGGTCTTTCCAACATTGACTTCCAAATTCTGAGCAGTATGAAAAAGTACCGAGTGGCATTAACCATTGGCTATCCCTCCATTCAGCCTTAACCTCTATTAATATTTAAAAGTGGTATTAATGCAGAATAGGCTCAGCTATTAGACCCAGAAGATTGAAATGCAGTAGCTCTAACCGGACGGTGCATTTCCGTTTTAAGGAACTGCCCGAAGCAGGTGGAAGGCACCTGCTCCACAGGACTGTCCCGGCTCCAGGCTGGCGGGGAGGCTGGGCTACCGTAACTAGGAAAAGAGCTGTGACGTGTTCAGTGATGCGCCCGGGCTTATTTAACATTAGCTGTGTGTGTGCTTTAGTAAAAGAAATCGCACACACACACAGTTTTGTGTCAGTGACATAGAAGAAATATTTTATACTTGATTTTTGTTCGTATATGTATATATTTTTTCATTGTCATAGGGAATGTGTGTTCACCAGAGAGAAGGCGAAAGCACTCCACAGTGGGGCATGGTCACGCCACGATCCCCTTTTCTGCTTTCCTCTCTCCTATCCGTGTCTGGCATGATTTTCGAGCCTGCAGTGCTAGGATTCGAACCACGATCAACCACGGGGGTTGGCGCTCTTACCCGCTGGAGCGCGGTGTGGGTCCACCAGCACGTTCTGAGGGCACTGTGCGGACACGGACGTGTGCGACTCAGCCCCTCCTCTGTGGCAGGGCACTCCCCTGCACGGCGGCTCAAACCTGCGGCAGCCGCCTCTTACGAGTGGCAGGTTACCTGCGGTGCTGCCGTCACCAGTGACGGCGTGAGTCCGGTATTTTGTATCAGCAGTCGCCTCCTTCTCACCGCTTGGTCTCTTTGAAACACGAATATGAATATACCCGTCTCCTTTAAAAACCCTCGAGTGGAGAATGAGATGTAACTTTACACGTACACGTATCGCACACCATACCTGGTGAGGCACATGGTTAAGTGCAGAAGATGGTAAAGGAGACAGAAATCCTAAAACTCTCTCCCTAATGAACAGGAGTATTAAAGAAAACAAAGCGGTTATAGTAGCCTATAAGAGAGCGTCGTGTAGAGGGCAAGAACCTAACTCTGGACCAATAGCCTGAGGGTGAATCTTGGTCACTTGTGAAGCAAATGAGTTTGACCAAGTTACTTAAAGTCCCCGTGACTCCATTTTCTCCTTGTGTGAAGGGTGGACATGATGGCCGGACCGGCAGCAGCTATCCTGAGGGCATATGGATGAGAATCTCAGCCTAAAGACGGCAGAGGAGAAACCAGCGCCTCTCAGACTCTGGCATCCTGGCGACTTAGTGGGGCCGCAGGGTAGCCCTGGACCCCTTCGATTCAGGGTCCTTTCCTCCGAGACAACAGTGCTCCCCAAATCCCCCCCCTTTTTTTTTGCATTTCGTTATCTGTGTTTTCTCATACCTGCTGCCAAAACTATTGATAACTTGGCTAAGCTGCCACGTGCCTCCCCTCCAGGGCTGGCTCGGACCCTGAGCCGACCCGGCATCCAGGCCTCTGGGTAGGAAGGACCTGCCATGCCCTCACACGCGCTGAGTCTGGGCCGAGACCAGGAGCAGCACGGCTTTCCTGGAGTGGGTCCCGTGGTCCTGGCCACACCTCCGGGTGCAGCTGGGCTGACCCAGGAGCCGGCAGCTGGACGAGGGCCTCCCAGTTCTCTGGCTCCAAGGCCGCGGCTCCCTGGTGGCCTCTTCCGGGCTGTTCTGGACAGGGTCACTTCGATGCCGTACCAGAGTGCACAGCTCTGCAAGGCGGTCCCCTCTGTCATCTCCTCTGCTGACACCACAAGTCCGGGGCCTGCCACGACCACGACCCTGACTCAGATCCAGCCCCGGCCACAAATCCAGGCTCTTCCCACAGAGCAGGACAGAAGCCCGAAGACGAGCAGCCCCCCTTGACGATGTGGGGCCTGGGGACGCGAGCTGCTCGCTGCTCGCTGCGACGAAGTGGCACAACTCACACTGCGCCTCACTTCAAGGAGCCTTCCATGTGCAGAGCGGCGCTCGCAGCCGCGCCCAGACTGTGTGCTGGAACCTTCCAAGCAGTGGCGGGAGCCATTTCCTCCCCCCCTCCCCCAGGAATGATGCGAGCTCACTCTTCTCTTCAGGAGCTTTCTCTCAGAGTAAGGCCAAGGTGATGGGAAGGGAGGGCTTCTCCTTCAGGAAAGGCCGGCCTGCGTTTACAGACAAAGCCCAGCGCCTCCTGGAGCAAAGACTGTGTTGTTACTGCTGTCTGCCAGCTGCCCCGACTCTGGGACATCGGGGTGGCCACAGCGTCCATGTTTCTCGGCCAAGGGAAGCTAGATCTTGTGGCAGGACTAAAAATAAATAAATACATAAATAAATAAATAAAGTTTCCGTCTGAATCCTCTCCAGCACGGATCAACAACGAGCTCCCCTGCCCAGGTGTAAGAGACTCACGATCCCCACGGAGTTGAGAACGGGGCGCCAGCACCCAGCCTTCCCTCCCGCCGCCCAGCACTGAGCCTCCCGCCCTGACCCGACGGCTTCTCCTCCTTGTCGAGGACGATGGTATTTCTGCATGCTCCGTAAGAAGACGCCCTTGTGTCGCGACGTGTTTGCAAAGCACACCTGGGTGCCGAGTTATCCGAGGTAAACGACGAATTTTACATTACCCAGGTTAAAGATGGCTTTGTACATTCACAAAAACGAAACCGATTTTCCTCTCTAATTCCATCACATCTGATTTCCATGTTCTTGGCTTTTTTAAATTTTACGTTAGTTTATTTTTGTCCCTATTTTCACTCTTCATGGATTTTGTGCTTTTGTCAGGTAGGTCAACTTATTTATTATTAAATATAAATTTGTATGGAAGTGTAAGTCTCTCTGTGAGAAATTTCTGTTACTCCCAGCGAGGAGAGCAGACAGAGCGACCGGGCAGAGATGAGAGGAAAAGGGTGTTTGTATCCCCTGCAGGACTCCCAGCCTGCAAACGCTGTGAGTGCAGCCATTAGCGTCCGACTGTCCCTCGAAGTAAAATTGCAGTCTTAATACTGCACTGCGGCACTGTAGCACCCCTAGTCCCTTCCCCCTCCAGGAAATCAACGAGCTACTCTCTCCCAGGAGGATAACATTTTCCTTACACTGTGCACCTTCATCCTACCTTTTCCTAACAAAGACGGGATGATGGTGTGGGGTGGCCCCTCATCACCCGCCCTGCTGACAGCTCGTGGCTGAGCCTCGCCCGGTGTCCCCTCGCTGGCCGGCTTCACGTTCTGGAGCGCAGGCAGGACGGCACAGTGCCCTCTGCCCCCTGCCCTTTCACCTCCTGCACTGCTCTGGCTCCCTCTTGTTTACTGCCCACATATTTTGTTTTACCCTAAATAGGATAGCAAAGATATAGGGGTTTTTTGGGTGGGGCATTTTTGGTCTAGATGTGTGCATTCAGCTGAGAGACAGAGCTGGAGAGAGAGAGAGTGAGAGATCACCCCCCAGGGGAAATGGCCATGCCATAATCCCTTCTCCATTCTCCTCTAGGGATTTTGGGCACACACACACACACACACACACACACACACACACATGTGCCCAGTGTGGATTTCAAACTGCTGGGTCCAGGACTTGAACTGTGGTCAGTCATGTGGGAGTCTAGTGGCTTACCCACTACGCCACCTGCTGGCCCCGGTTTCCTCATTTTAAAATAGATACACAAGTAGCTCAGGCTGAGAGGCGGATAGGAATAGATGGGAATTAAGGAGTTGAAGACAGTACATTACAATCAAGGGCCGGCCAGGGGCATGGTGGTTGAGGTGGCCGGATCCCACATGGAGACTAAGTGGTTCGAGTCCTGGACTCGGAGGCTTGAAAACATGGCAGGCGGGTGTGCCTGCACATCCCCAGTTCTGAGAGGCTAGGACGGGATTGCAGCCTGCCGTCCCGTGGGGTGTTGCTCTCTGCCCAGTGAGTACACGAGCTCTAGAGCAAATACGAACACCCCTGTGTCCAACGCCACACCTGGCGATTCCATGAGAACGAGCACACCTGGGGTGTTCCCGCGGGAAATGCACTCACGCTGTACACACCGGCACGCAGCCATCGGAGGTCGCCGCCAACTTCGTGTGATTGCCGCTGAAGGATTTTGGAGCGAGGCAGAAAACGAGGGTGTCTCCCGGGGGCTGTGTCCCTGCTGTTTTGCTGGGTGTTGGCTGCACTCCACAGACCCTCGGCCCCAGGATGACGTCTGCCTGTGGGACTCCTGCGGGACTCCCGCCGCCCGGAGCACCACCCAGCCCGGCAGAGGGCAGCTCGCCTTCACCCGCCGTGGTTGTCCTATGGCTCGGCTCCTCACTGGCAGGTCTGCGGTGACCTGTCTGGAAACTGTGCCTCCCTGCTCCCGAGGTGGTGCGGGCCTGGGCACCGCTCCGTCTCGACAGTGCAGAGCCTGCCAGAGCCAGCCGTGTGGACGCTGGCTGAGTTACCTGCAGACGGGAGTGCCACGCCTCTGCCCACACAAGTGCATCCGTGAGAGCGGAGGTTCAGGGTGTCGTTGACGATACCGAAGGACTGCAAAGCCTGCGCCAGCAGTAGAACAGTGGTTAGGGCGGCTGGCTCCCACCTGGCCAGCTGTGTGGTTCGGGTCCTAGACCTGGTGGCTTGAAAAACATGCCCGGCATGTAAGCATGTGTGCCCCCCATCCTGAAAGAATGGAGAAGGGATTGCCACCTGGTCATACCCCCAGTGGGTGATTTCTCAACTTATCTCTGTCTCTCTCTCTGGCAAGGGCATACCCTATGGCAAAAAAAAAAAAAAAAAAAAAAAAAAAAAAAAAAAAAAAAAAAAAAAAAAAAAAAAAAAAACCCAAAAAAAACAACTAAAAGGAAGAAGAAAAAGACTATCAAGTCTTCACAATGCAGTTGTAATTAATTTGCGATTCCCTCGGGCGGCTAATGTATAATTATTAGGCTCTTCCGTGCTGGATGCCAGGAGGTTGTACGGCCCGAAGGTCCATCCCTGCCCGGGAAGGTCTTGATGCGGCTAGGGTAACAACCATGAACGAGCTTCACTTTCCGTTGGTAATAACTGAAGAGACGCATGTGTAATGGCCAGGGGAACAGGAGCAGGGCGCCCGCTCACGCCGACGCTCAGGAGGGCCCTCCGCGGGGCAGGCGAGTGGCCGGCCGGTCAGTTCTGGCCCTCGGCCCGCTCTCCCTCACCGGTGGCAGTGGCCTGGCTGAGGGACATCAGCGGTCGTGATCCCATTCGGCACAGCCTGCGTGAGTGCCTACTGTGTGGGGCGCCGTGGCGGCTGACGAATGCACAGGCGTTTTCATGGAAGAACTCATGCCCCGCCCCCGTGTATTCAGTGGCTCAGGGCCCAGTCTCCGCGTGGACACTAAGGCGCTGTCCCTCCTGGAATGGACGGCGTGTTACCACGCGGTCGAGGCAGGAGTCTCCTTCAGTCTGTACTTGATGTGCGACAGACATTGATGAATGCAGGACCTCGGGGGTGTATTCTCGTTCTCAGTGCCACCGCAAAGGCACCCGCCGGGAACAGGGAGCGTCCAGGGGAGGGGTCGCCACTTCCCCCCAGGGTCCTTTCATGCCCACGCTGTGGGAAGTCACGGGGCCTGTGTTCTAGAAGAGCTCCAATCCCGATTAATCGTAGAGGATGGAAAAGCACATTAATTAGGTGTTGTTTGATCCCCGGTGGCAGAAGCTGTGTCACCGGCCAGCTAAGTCTGGCTGCTGCTCCCGCGGCCGAGGAGAGGCAGGAGAGCCGGGGAGGAGGGCTTGTTTCTGTCCCTGGTCACAGGGCGGCAGGCAGCGCCCGAGCCGTCTGGAGAAGCCCAGCGTGTGCTCGGCGTGTGCAGGTGCGAGGTAGCGTCAGGTGCGCCGTCCCTCACACGTCGGCAGAGCCCGCCGCCCTCCTCCACGCAGTGACCGAGTCCTCCAGATGCCCACCCTCCAGACCCGCCCCACGCAGCAAGTGGCGGGGGTTGCCGCAGAGCCCTAGCAAGATGGCCGCCGTCCTGCTGGCCCTCACCCTGCGCTGGGACTTGGCCTTTCCCCTCTACGCAGAGATAATTCGGTCGGATAATGATTACTTTCGTCATCTGGATGCTCACTATTCCAGTATTATAAAACCAGGGGTGTGTGATGTGCAGAAAGCAAACGTGTTCTCAGCACACGTCACCCTCTCAGCACAGCAGGTTCACGGGTTTATCAGCCTACGGGGTTTCATCTGTGCGTTTATAAACACACCCAAGTCCTGGGCTGTTCGAGCTGTGTGTGTGCGTGTGTGTGTGTGTGTGTGTGCAGGTCACACGTGTGTGCTTCAGGAAGCCCCATGGCCCGGTGCTGGTTCTGTCACACGCGAAGCCACTCCGGGGCCCAGCACGCGCCCTGCTGTTCAGCGTTCTCACGCGCTGGGTGTGAAGAAATGCGTGTTTGTCTTAGGAATTAGAACGAGGCGGAGCGTTCCATGCTGTTGGTGACAAGCGAGCTCCCTAATTGCCGAGCTGCTGACTCATAGCTCGCACAGCAAGGCCCCTTGCAGGGCCTCGGCACACGCAGGCGGAAAATTCCTCTCACGTGGCCGGTCTTGTCGCTGGGAGAGAAGTGACTGAAAACACAGACAGCTTTTACTCATCTCTGGAAGTTTTCTCGCGGCGTGCCGAGTGACATGACCCCCCGAGGGGCTCTTCTCGTGCATGTGCACCGTGTGCTCGCTCCAGCAGGAGTGCGGTGCGGGGGACATCCGGCAGACGACCTCCACTTCACGCTGGCTTTCTCTCTCTCTCCTCTCTTTTTTGATTTTTCCCCCAAGAGACATGAGTAGGTTGGAAACAGGCAGATCTCTACAATAAGCACTTGAAAAAACATTTCTCAGGCCAGGCCCTGGCATGGTGGTTAAGGCAGCTGGATCCCACGTGACTGACCATGTTCAAGTCCTGGACCCGGCTCCCTGGAAAACATCGTGGCACCTGTGCATGCGTGCCCAGGGTCTCGAGAGCAGAGAGAGGTGGAGAAGGGGTTGCAGCGTGATCATTCCCCGTGGAGGGTGCTTTCTCACTCTCCTTTTCTCTCCCTGCGTCTCGCCATGAGCACACACTCACTCTGGCAAATTACAGACATAAATAAATAGTAATAATGTCTCTCTGAATGTGCACCTTAAAAAGCTTTGCAGCGGATTTACTAAACGTGGGGCCTGTGAATAGCAAGGACCCATGACCCCCGACACGGCATGAGCTGCACACGTGTGTACACGCAGATGCGTGCACACAGACATGTGGACGCACACACATGTGGTTATCTGTGCAGAGCCCATACACGTCGCAGCCATCGTATTGTCATCTCGGAGCTCAGGACCCACTCACCCCCAGCAAGCCTCCCTGCTTCCCCGCGCACTGCTCAGTGCACGCATGCACGGCTCGTGCGAGAACTGCAAGTCCCCGAGACCATACCGCCCAACCAGCGTTCGGGAGCGACATGAAGAAAAGCCCAGACTTCTAAAGACTAAGGAGTAAAACTTAATTGGAGTGACTGCGTAAGCCTAGATGGAAGCAAGGCGAAGATCGAAAAGCGGCTGATTCACCATGAAATGAGCTGTGTGTGCAACGTCACGCTCCTCCGTGTCCTGATCGTGAAACAGTCTTACTCCGATTTCCGAGACGACCTCCACAGGGAGTTCAGGGAAATAAACAACTGAGTCTATCATTCATTTAGGAGAACAAATGCTTGAAATAGCTAAAATAGTTTATAGAAATAAGGAAAAACACATCCTACCAATACTGGGTTGTCGAAAAAGTCGTTTTTGCGTTGAAAACTTAGGAAAAAATGTGTCACGACTTCCCCGCAAACCCAACAATTCCGATGTCGACGAGGAGGGTCGAGTGCACCTCGGGGTCTTCACAGGGAAGGCTGTCGTGTCCCGCACGGCCTGTCCTCACAGGAACACGGCAAGGCCAGGGGCTCACCTAACGCGGGGTGGCGGGAAGACCCGGGCGGGTAAGAGTGCCGGGGAGGAGGCCGGCTCACGCAGGGGCCAGGGCGGGCCTCTTCCAGAAGACCTGGCGAGTGGTCTGGGTGGGAAGACCCAGAAGCAGATCACGGACTTCAGTAATTCAGCATCCATTAATGGTGACATGCAGAAATGTCCCACCGACGCTATTTACCTATTTTTAACCTTTATTTCTTATCAATTAAAGAAACACAGTTAGAGCCAGACCGTAAACCTTTCACTCTGAGCTTCTCAGCGTCTGACAGGATGGGGCTGTTCCAACTTGTAAGATCCCGGAATTGTCACAGGAGAAGAGATGCCGGAGGGGTGCGAGTCGTGCCCCACTCTCAGGGTTCATATCAGCCTCCGTGTTAGTTGTATTGATTAGAGATTGAGCCGGATGCACGTTTTTGTGTTTTTTCTTTTTCCCCCAGAAAGCAGTCGTGTTTGATCCCACTCTCAGACACTTTATTCTGCCAGTTGACATTCCTTTGTCTGTGATCTAAGCCCATCCCACCGTACCCCGTCTTCAGCAAAAGAGCGGGACTCTCCGCACTGCCGTGTTTTGAGCTGTATGCCAACAACGGATGATGGGACTCTGCCCCATGGTTTATTTATTTTTATACATTCCGATTTTTTCTAAGAGCTAACCTCTCCTTGCAATTGCAATCTAAATGTCGCTAAGGTGACAGGAAGCTCAGTAATCATTTTGGGGGCTGGACCGTGGCACAGCGGTCGAATCGATGCCGTTAGGCTGACCCACGGGGAAGGTTCTGGATCCAGCCAGAGACCTCCCTGCACCACTGGGCCCATGTGCACCTGTGACTGGGCTGGGCTGGGCCGGGGCTGGGTCGAGGCACGAAAGCCCTGTTGAGGGCGCTGTCTCTGCCCCCCCTCGCGTGTGTGTGCATGCGCCGCGCCCCAGCATTAGATAACACTCACTCGTCTTCACGGTCCCGCGCTTTAAAACTCTTTCGCTTGTTGACTTGGAACTGTTGGCCTGGGGTTTTCTGTTTCTTACTGTGATCTCTAAGGGGCGTGTGACAGCTGTACATGTGTATGAGGTGCCGCGTGGCTTTTCAATACCGGACTGCAGCATACAGAGACCTAACCAGGGTGCTCACACGCCCTGTCTCACACGCTGACCGTGACTGGGGTTGAACACGTTCTCAGTGTGCTCCTCCAGCTGTTTCCAAACGCACCCAGGGTCAGACCGGGTTTGTGCAGCCTGGCTTCCAGCGCCTTCCCGTAGCAGGTGCTCTTTGATCAGGTGCGTCTGCCTTACTGAGCAGACTGCTGTTGAAGGGAAATAAGCCCAGGAGTACACCTCGGGCTGGTGGCAGGCAGGGACAGGCGGGGACTAAGGGGCGGGGCAGAACCCTTCGGCAGTGCGTCCAACTTGGAACGACTCCCGGGGCGGAGGCCGTGGTCGCAGGATGGTGGAGCGTGGGACTGCCACTCCCACTGTCGTCGGTCATCGAACGCAGCCCGGGAGGCCAACGGTGCCGTGTCCTTGGCACGAGCCCACTGCACACCCAGGATGTAGTGTGTGTGTGCACACGTGTGTGTCTGCGTGTGAACACGTTTGTGTGTGCACAGTCGGTGTGTGTGTGTGTGCATATGCACATGCTTGCACATGCTTACGTGTGTGTCTGTGTACGTAACTTGGCGAAGACTACGCGCTGAGGCCTGCTCACGGGCTTCCCTTGTCCTGCAGACTTCGAGCTCGGCACACAGACACGCGCCTTCCTCAGACGCATGTCGGGAAGTCACGTTGTGTTTCTCCAAAACACAGACGTCTTGAATTCACGGATCCTCATTTTTATCTAAGCATCATGAAAATGTGCACGTTTACGAAGAAAGAATGCCTTCTTCTGAGTGTCCGAGAGGCTCCTAACTGGGTCTCGCAGAAGTGGGATTTCTAGTGACTGTCGGGTCCTGCGCTAGTGCCCGAACGGCGTGAGGCTCCCGGTGTTTCCTTCAGACAAAGCCGAGAATCACCAGGGAGCAGCCCGTTTCTGTTACGTCTCCCCTCCCTCCGTGGAAGAGCGGAGGGCGTGCGTGAACAGCGTCTGCCCAGGTGACGCACGCATGGAGGGGGACGGTCTTCCCACGGAGACACCATCTCCGGGAACTGTCCTCCACTGCTCTTGTACCCAAGCCCCAAGCGCGTTCTCGCAGAGACCCCACCAGCCGCCTCCTAGGCTCAGCTCTGCCCAGCACCACCTGGTTCAAAGCGCATCGCCTGCCCCTGCAGCCCCAGCGGCCACCTGACCCGCCCCCTCCCTGCTGCACATGCCCGGGGGACCCCGTGCTTGCTCAGGTTTGAGTGACTGCTCTGGACCCAGTGTCTGTCTCCCAGAGCGGTGGTGTTTGGGGCGGACCTTTGGGAGGTACGAAGGTCAGATGAGGCCAGGAGGGTAAAGCCCTCGGAGGGACTAGTGCCCGTGTGAGAAGAGACCCCAGCTCACGCCCTCGCCCCTACACAGGCTCACGTGTGATGGCACCGTGGACAGGGCAGGAGGCAAGCCCTCGCCTGAGCCGGGTCCGCCGGCCCCTGGGGCTTGGACTTCCGATCTTCACGGCAGGAGGAATAACGGCCCCACGTCGGCCTCCTGGCTGTCCCTCGGACACACCCAGCACGTGCCACTCCGGCCCACGCTTCTCCTCAATATCCCTCGGCTGACGCTTCCTGTTCACTCAGGGCTGTGCTCAGAGGCCACCTCCGTGGTCTCTCCAGCTCTCCCTTCCCGAGTGACCGCGCAGCCCAGGGCATCGTCAGGGGACTGCGAGCCTCGTGCCGCTGACAGCCCGCGTGTGGCGGGGCCGCCTCTCGTTTCCTCCTTCTCCCTGCTTGGCACAATGCGGCCACTCAACACATAGCACTCAGACGGGCCTGAGCTCACGAGCTGTCGGGGAGGGTCCCCAGTCGGCCAGGTGGGCTCTGGCAGCGCTCAGACGTGGGGAGCTGCAGTGTGTGTGCAGGGGTTCCCCTCGAGGTCCTGCACTGCCGTGAATGCCCTGCAGTCCCTCCTGACATCGGTGTCGTGAGTCGGGTCCGGCTGCACTGTCCCTGTTCAGAGCTGTGTGCGCTCTGAGAGCCATGCCTGGGCGCGCCTTCTGAAGGCTTCGCTGCGCCTCGGCATTCTAGGCCGACGGTCTAACCTTGCCGGGCGGTGGCAGTGGTCTCACTTGACGATGACGACGCTGAGCTCCGAGCAGCAGGAATTGCTCACGTCGTGGGACCTCTGTCCGCTGGTGCTGAGATGCTTGGGCAGGAACAGCCCAGTGGGCACAGTTGCTGGCGTGGAGTTGGCTCCTCTGTAAACTGAATTCCGCACAGGGTTTGCCTTGTAAAGTGCCCATCCCGTCCTGGTAAGCGTTTCTGTTGTTCGGGTGGGGACCCGAACTGTTCAGTGGCCCTAACCGTTTTATTAGTAAAAAGCAAAGTTAGTAAAGCAAAGGAGAATCCCCTGGCTTTTGTAAGCTCTGCAGTGAGGCTGCCTCTGGCTGCTGCAAGAAACACCCCCAGGGCCCGGTCTTCGTGTCAGCCAGGTCTGTCACTGCTGCAGATGGCAGCTGTCCCTGCAGGCTGCACACCCGACCCCCAGGCCTCTTGGCCACCGAGAAAGAAAGGCTGAGTCCTGCCCAAGGAGGGTGGAACAGTGCCCACCCTGCACCCAAGGCTTGTGGCATGTTCACTAGTTGAGTTCCTGCGAGTCTCGTGGCCCTGAGTGGAAAGTGCGGTGGCCCAACCTCCCGGGTACCTTCTCAGAGACTCCGCGGGGCTGCTGCAGCCGCCGCCTCTCCGACCCCTCGTGAAATGTCACTGAGCCGGAGCTGTGTGGGCGCAAGCCCGTGTGGGAGTCCAGATCACACCCCAGTCCCATTTCCGTTAGGCAGGCTTGGAGGAGAGCATTAGTCCATAACGAGACTCGGATTCTGTCCCATCCTGCTTTTGTCACCCTCTGCGGAACCCAGCCCTTCCGCACCATGCTTCCCCGGGAAGCCTGGGTGGGGGCAGCTTTCTGCCACCGGGGACGTGAGGTGGGTAAGGGGGACGGACGTGGGGCCTGGCTGGCTCCACTCAGAACACACTCCCCTCGCTGCACCTGCCCCAGGTGTGCTGAACGCGGGCTTTCGGCACGGACACAGTGACCTCGGAGGAGGCTGTTAGGTGCAGAGGGAGGAGGTGGAGTTGAGGAGTCGGGAGGTGGGCACACGGGCTGCAGCCGGGGCCAGGCTCCAGTACCAGCTCGTCGCCTGTGTGACCTTGGAGGAGCAGCTTAACCTCTCTGTGCCTCGACTTCCTAAAGTGTGGAGAGAATTGCCACCCCCCGACCCCGTCGTGTATACGGGTTACAGGAGCTCACGCAGGGAAGGCACATCTTCTCCCAGCGCTGGCACGTTGGATGCACCTGTGACCGCACCTTCATGGACACACCCCCGGGGGCTCTGCAGACCCTGGGCTCTTTCACTGTTTCCTTGTGAATCGATCGCGGTGGTCGGGCAGAGTGA
Organism: Tupaia tana; assembly: GCA_026018925.1. Lineage (NCBI taxonomy): Eukaryota > Metazoa > Chordata > Mammalia > Scandentia > Tupaiidae > Tupaia > Tupaia tana. Next base: position 23,135,098 of record JAKSZU010000026.1, on the reverse strand, counting down.
CACGCTTCCAGCCACAACTCCTGAGGCCCTCATGGCCAGGCCGATACAGAGACGTACACTGACAGTGAGATCTGGAGGTGTCACGAAGAGGGAGACCTTTGCTCTGAGCGACAGAGACACATCTTCTAAGAAGAGTTCTCCTTTGGGAGAGAGAAGGACAGACCCAGATAATGTGTTTGCACAGTTAAAGCTTCTGGCCGGAATGAATTTCCGGGTGGCTGGGTGCAGCAGAGGAAGATACTCGTTTTATCTGGGCACAGCCGGGGACATGGCACAGCAGGGCTGGCCTGTGTGCCCACTTCCCCGCTGGTGCCAAGTCCGACCTGGGGAAATGACGCACCTTCTTCTCTGCACTGGATACTTTCTAAATGACCAACGCGATATGACTCATGGTTTTCCCACCAAGATATTGGTAGCGTTCCCACTCAAATGGAACAACTTATAGTTAATTCAAAAAAGATCGTATGTTTAACTTGGCATACTGATTCTATATTTTTCCTAAGAATTTTGCTTCAAGAAAGTACAAATTAGGCA